>OZ007515.1:10299850-10418019 GCA_963931865.1 Axinella damicornis | reverse complement strand
AATAAGAGGCAGGAACTCATGAAACCCGTAGTCATGCTAGCTATTTGTGTTAGTTCTTCTATGGGCGTACGTGGGTACAATTTGCCAGAATCACTGTGGTGCCCAGAAATAGTGCTGCTCCACCACATGGCACTTTCTCATTTACTAAGGAAGAGATGAGGGAGGTGGCAGATATTATGGAGATTGCCTCCTTGGATAGAGAAGTAAAGACTGAGTGAATGGTGTGTGAGAGGATCGAGGGGGGAGAACTATAGTGGTGTAGGTACGTAGTAAAGAAGTGCAAGGATGAGGCTGCTATTCAATAGATAGCTCTCAGTGTCAACTAAGATGATTTTGTCAGTTTGATTCCATTTTGATCGGATGCAAACGCTTCAACAGGTTGCTAGCACATTTTTTTATGTGTTTTCCTACGATGTGATGGCTTGGAACAATTGTTCAAGGCGTAGTCACTTGTAGGTGACCACCCCTTGACCAAGCCATCACATCCCGCGGTAGCCTGTGAATGTGGCTATAGAACTAACTTTTCCCCGCACCTCTTGCACATGTACACACACACACACACACACAGGTGAGAGCCTCCGTGCATAGTGTGAGATCCTCAAAGAGAAGGTGGAGGAGTTCGATCATGGTTGCCCTAAACATCGTCAAGCCAATGATTGGCGAGTCAGGATGGTATGGAAGGCACGACTGCCAAAGCCCAGTGAATTCAATTCAAACAGCTGGAGCACCAAAACGACGAACTGAAGAGGACACTGCTCAGGCATACTGGTACGTGTGCGTGTGTGTGGTATGAGATGAATTGTGAGTCGTTAAAGGAGGGGAGGGGAGTGGGTGATTTGTGATCATGATAATGCTGTGTCACACTTCTCCAACATATGATTACTATCCCAGGTGAATCGACTTTCAGCTGGACTCAGAGCCAACTTTTCACCTGCACCTCCACTGGTTGTCCTGCTACCGAGACAGACACCTGCATGAACACACTGAGGGTGACTATAGAAGAGGCGGGAACATCTGTGTGGAATGTGTCAACAGAGTTCTAGCAGTAGTAGGTAAGAGCGGAGACTGCACGTGTATGTATGTGTTATGAGGAAGGACTTAGACGCAATCATATCTGATTATGCCTCCTTGAAACAGTAGCTAATTCACCTACCATCCTTGATGCAGTAAGAGTATAGCTCCCACAAAAGAGTCGCCTGGAGTGTACCTGCCGGTGCCTCAGGTGCTACTCTGGATGTATATCTGAATGATAGAACTAACCATGCATGGCAGTGGGGTGCTATAGGGAGATGGTAACCAGGGGGGACAAAATCATCGCGTGGCAAAGTAAGGGGGTGAGGCATATAAGTTACTTCTTGTGGGGTATTTTGGGTATGTTTATGCCCCAATGAAATCTGGTCACCTGGTCACCACTGACAACCTGATCCTCTCCCCCTGTATTCTTTCAAAGGGAGGGAAGGGCCACCAAGACCATGGGCGGGGTAAAGGTCCCCAAGTCCATGGGCGAGGTAAAGGTCACCATGTCCATGGGAAGTGGTTGTGTTGTATCTCATGTGTACAGTGACTTGAACATAATTTGCTGCCCCGACAAGGATCGACTTGTTAGGGTGGACAGCTACTGAGCAACTCAGTCTGTGAATATCTTCAATGTACACTTCCACACATTACTTTGCTCCAACTGTAGAATCAGAAGACGACAGATTGATATGCAGTCATAATACCAGTTAAACTACAAGGGATATAGTCACACATGTCACCTGCAGAAGTGTTTGTGACCGAGGTCAACATTATTTTCTAGTTGCCAAAATAATTCCATTCAGAAACTCGTTGATTTAAATTGTTGATCCCTCAGAGTTCCACCATTACTACTTGTGGGGTATTTTTGGGGTATGTTTATCTCCAATGAAAACCTGGTCACCATTGACAGCCTGATTGATCAGCTCAGCTGATCAATCTGGGTATGTTTATCCCCTGGTCACCTGGTCACCATTGACAACCTGATTGATCAGCTCAGCTCAGTTTGATATTCCACATCAACAGCAACACATAAGAATCTACGCAATTAGAAGACGACAGCGGTGCGAAGCGCAGACATTTTTGTATGAAGCAGGGGAGTCTGGGGGCATACCCCCACGAATGTTTTGGAATTAAGGACCTCGCATTTGCTTCCTTTTCCAGGCGCCATGCAGCAAACATTGTCCAGCAATTGCCGGATCTGCCAGACCTGTTCCACCGCCTATGCTATAGAACTTGCAGCACAATAAATGACACTGCTGCATGGGGTAGCAGTGCTGCTCACAGACAAGTATGTAAATCACTAGGAGCCAG
This sequence comes from Axinella damicornis, assembly GCA_963931865.1. Lineage (NCBI taxonomy): Eukaryota > Metazoa > Porifera > Demospongiae > Axinellida > Axinellidae > Axinella > Axinella damicornis. The sequence continues at coordinate 10,415,691 of OZ007515.1, read as the reverse complement.
TTGTGTATAGAATATGTGACCTCCTCCCCTCTTCTACTCTCTCTCCAGGCTCGGAGGCTTTCTCTCTCTTCCTCCTCTAACCTCTCCACTCCGATCCTCTCCCCAGGCTGCAGGACCTGTCAACTCAGAGCACCAAAATGTCTGAAGAGGAACACCCCTGAGGCCAACCAAGAGGAACACCCCTGAAGCCAACCAAGAGGACACCCCTGAGGCCAACCAAGAGGAACACCCCTGAGGCCAGCCAAGAGGAACACCCCTGAGGCCAACCAAGAGGAACACCCCTGAGGCCAACCAAGAGGAACACCCCTGATGCCAGCCACCTTTGGGAACAGAAGAAGAAGCTGGAGCAAGATCTTCAGGTGCAGACTTACATCAGGGAAGGGTCAACCTAGTAGTAATCTTGTCACCGGTACTGACAGTAGGACCCATGACGTTCTCACTAGAATAATTGCTCCTGCAAGCAATAATTTTTGCACTGTTGTTTGTCGCCCCTGAGGGGTCACTAGCCTCATTCCCAGGCCCCCACCCATCTTTTGTCACTTGTTGAAAACAGTGTGGGCCTGGGAACGAGGCTAGCTAGGGGTTTACCACAATGGCGGCATAGAGAAGGCAGAACCCAGGTCCCACTAGCCTCGTTCCCAGACCCCGAACGCACGCGTGCGCGTTCGGGGTCTGGGAACGAGACTAAGGTCCCACCAGCTGGACTGATGGCTTAATATCCCCTTCGAAGAATGCAAAGGTAACCATTTTTGGAGTAGGATTGAACGCACCCTGATTCCCTGAAGGAGAAAAATGAGAATCCCTGTTGCCTAGTGAAGATAAACCTAGGACTCTGAAGCCATCATTGATATACCGAAAGAAAACGTATGTTGTCTGTGTGGGATTTGTGTGGGTGTGTGCGTTTGTGTATGTGCTCATGTGATAGAGAGAGGGATTTGAACACCCCTTCCCTCAACACGCACACCTGAACAGGAGGACGCAGTACTGGCTGTGGATCAAAGATATGGCGGAGAAGCTGATGGACAGGGACTTCGAACTGGGGAAACATATTGAATATCAGCTGAGGGAGGAAATCCACATGGGCTTGAGCTGTGTCAGAGAGGTAAGGGGGAAAGGGAAGAGAGGAGGGGAAGGTGAGGGAGAGGAAAGATTGGAGGGGGAGATGAAACAGGAGAGGGAAAGAGGATGTATGTGGTGAGAGAGGAGGAGGGGAGGGAGAGGGAGAGATGGGCTATGGTGGATATTCAGAACCATTCTTGTCAATGTGTGAGTATATCTAGCTGGAATTGCTGTGCTGAAGAACCTTGTTCTCAATTGTGATCTCATGCCCTATTCCATATACTCCCCTAGCCTCCCCTAGTCTCATTCCCAGGCCTCCACACTAGCGACAAAAGCTGTGGATGGAGGCCTGGGAACAAGGCTAGTACCCCCCCCCCCCCCCCCCCCCCCCCCCCCCCTCCACCACCATGCACCACCACAAACTGGCCTGGTACGTTTACATGTTGTCTGGTACGGCCTAGCTGCATCAGCCGAGCTTATATTTCCACACAGATCATTCATGATGCATGTACACAAATTGCTGCAAGTGAGTCTCTTAACGTGACTCTGCAAGTTAGAATCCCAACAACGTATTGCTCCCCCTCCAATGTCATGGCTGAAATTCAAAATAACTTGACCGACAGAGATCACTCAAGTTGGAGAAATCATGCCTTGATCTTTGATGGCTGCAACAAGGACGATCACTCATGGACTTATACCTCTTCAATGGCTACATGTACAGACTGTGAGAGCAGTGGCTGTACAAGCGGAAAGACAGCCTTTCAGGTTCGAGCATTGGAGGGTTCTTGTATCCTTATGTGCATTTCATCATTAAGTCTCGCTTCATGAACCTGCTGTCCATGTATGTGTTGCAACTACCAGTACCTTAGCCTAGTTCCCAGGATGGGGCCTGGGAACGAGGCTACCAGTACGTATGGTGGTGTGTGATGACAACATGCATATGCTGCTTGCTCAGGCACTCCCTAGCCTCGTTCCCAGGCCTTCTCACCCCAGCGTTTGTCGCTTTCCATTAGTACTGCAGGGGTGGAGATATAGGGGGGGGGGGGGCAAGGCCCCCCCCCCCCCCCCCCCCCCCCCCCCCCCCACTTTCAAAAGCAGGGCCCCCAAAACAACAAACTGGATGGTACTATCCCACGAAATCTAGCACTAACTTATAGCTATGTCACCTCGTTTCTTGGGGGCTGGCGTCTCTAACTTGCAGTACAAAGCACAAAGGTGCCACGAGAGCCCATCCTGATAACTGAAAAATGAAGGCACAAAAAATTTCTGCGCTTCGTGCTAACTGATCGGCGCTACGCGCCTCTATGCACAGCAACAAACGCTGGGGCGAGAAGTGCCTTGGAACAATGTTAGGAACTCCCCACATAACATGTCCAATTGGAAACCCTTCATCCAATATTAATGGTGTGCTTTCTTGCATCCAAGGGGAGAGAAATATTGGCAGTCGTTATCCAATGGGAGCATGAATTGGCTGTGTCCAAAGGGGAGAAGCTATGATCTATGTCCAGGGAGGAGGATGGGTCAGAAACAGGAAGATCTATACATGTATGTCCAGGACGGGCTGACATGGAGTAGGGATCGATGAGTCATGATCATCTATGTACGTCCAGGAGGGGCTGACATTGTGTATAGTGTGTCCAGAGAGATGAGTCAGAAACAGGAAGTCATCTATGTACAAGGAGGGGCTGACATTGTGTATAGTGTGTCCAGGAGATGGGTCAGAAACAGGAAGTCATCTATGTACAGGGAGGGGCTGACATTGTGTATATAGTGTGTCCAGGGTCAGAAACAGGAAGTCGTCTATGGATATTAAATAGAATAGGCCAGTAAGGAGACTGTAATTAGTTCTGATGGTTTTGTGTGACAGCCAGGTATATATGCATGCATGCATAGCTGGACTCATTAGTCTTAGAGAAAGTGCTCCTTGCAATGGATCGAGGTGTACGTATGTATACATGCTTCCCCATTGACCAGAATCGCACCAATCTGAACCTGTGATCTGCTATCAAAACTAAACTCTGACTCTGCATGAACTACATGTCTGCTGTATAACTCGTCCTAACTTGTCATTGTAATGCCACTTGATGTACACATGCTCTAGCTGTTTTTGTACCACTTCACACCTGTATAGATAACGTTTGCAGCTTGTATACTGAATTCTGAAGCATAATTCTCAAAACAGAATTACATCTAAGCAGAACAATACAGTCACAGTAAAAGTTGTTATAAGAAAAATAATTGTTTAGGGGCACAATAAGATTTAAATTCCACCAAAAATAATAATATTATAAAAGTAATGCCAACCTGTTTGTTGCTTAACAGGAGAACAGAAGTGCAGTAAGGACGAGTGTTGCAACACGGACAGTATGTATTGTGTGTGGAGGACAAGAAACAAACTTCTAATCAGCATAAGGTTTCAGTCACTTCCATTGAATTACTAATGTTTGGTTGTCTTTTCAAGTGTGCCGGCGGTTGTGCTTTTCTCGGTAGCTTTCCTGTGCTTGGATTCGAGTGGCTTTCACTTTCCGTGTCGTAGTTATTGGAATCGTACCCAGACTCTCCCATGGAGGTGACCTTATTGTACCACCTGGGAATTGGAGGGGTGTTCTCGACAGTGGAATCGTATCCTGATTCTCCTAATGATGTTACCTTCTTGTATCCATTGGGATTTGGGGGGATGGGGCTGTATGTCTGTTTCCGTCCAGTCTGTTCTGAGTGCAGTTCACTGTCCGACCCAGTTGCTATGTGTTCATGGCTACCGGATCTTGAAGACGTGTCGCTGTTGTCTGTTTCTGAGCTCTCGGTGCTGGCCTGCTTTTCTTGGACAGTTTTGAGGGGCGTTTTTGGCATAGACCATCGTCTTCTTGAGCGCATAGGAGAAGAAATGAGGGTACGGAATTCCCTCAAAGGTGTCGGGGTGAGTGGACAGTCATTCAGGCAGAGGGCTGGGATGTTGTCTGCAGATATTGATATTTCTCTCAAGTAGGGAGGTTTGTAGTCCTCGTATGTTGGATCACTGTAAAATCCGTCTACCTCCGCACCATCAGCAGGTGCAACAGCAACTGGAGGAAACTCAGGTGGAGATTCACGGCTAGGAGTGAGGTCACATGATCTCGAGCGTTGTCGTTTGAGTGGTGGTTTGGGCATGACATGACGAATGTGGGACTTCGTTGTCAGGTGGTAGTGAGGGTGTGTGTCACGGGTGAGGTTCTGGCTGGAGAGGGTGAGGTGAAGCTGGTGCTTTCGTTCTCCTGGATCAGCATTTGGTCCACACTCCCTCTTGCATGTTTCAGCAGCATGCTGATGTGGATGGTAGCTGGGATGCTGGCTATGGAGCTCCCGGTATCTCTCCTGCACCGACTTGCAGGGGCAATTGGGGATTTGACAATTCCGTCGGTGCATGAGGCAGCTCACGACTGTCAACAGGATTTCATCTGGGATAGAAGTCCGTTTTTGGAGGGGTGGATGTGATGGCGAGGGAGGAGGTTGGTCAGACGGATTCATGGGGAAGGGAGCAACCAAGGGATTCTGTGGCTCAGCAACAGCGCTACGGTTACTACGATGACTGCGGTTGCTACGATGACTGTGGTTGCTGTGTTGACTGTGGTTGCTTTGACGACTGTGGTTGCTTTGACGACTGTGGTTGCTTTGACGACTGTGGTTGCTTTGACGACTGTGGTTGCTAAGCTGACTATGGTTGCTATGGCGACTTTGGTTGCTAAGGTGACTTAGGTTGGTACGATTGCTAAGTTGGCTGTGGTCACTGTGATCGGAGCTTTGGGAGATGGAACGACCTCTGGTTGGCTGCTGCCAGTTGTGTGAGGGAGGGTATAAGCGGGAGTACACTTCACTTCCACCCAGAGGAAGACTCGCTTGTGAACTGGCCAGGTTTTGCTGAGAACCAGTCACATGGGGAAACGGGTTTGGAATGTAGGTGGGGAAGTAGGTAGAATCGCCCGACCTGGTGGACAGATTGTAGATCTGATCTTGAAAGAACTCTGACATATTGTCATCAGAAAAAAACGGGAGTTCAGAATAGAGACCACTTGAGGGATCATTGGGAACTCCATTTTGCCGTGAAAAAGTCCCTTCAAATAATTCTGGGGGCATCTCTTCTTTTCCAGACCCATCTGTGTGCATCCACTGAGCTTCAATGTCCTCGTAGTCGTGGCGCTCATTGTAGTTCCCAGACCCGGATATCATCCTCCTGACAGACCTGGGTATGCGCCTGTTTTCAGAGATGTCGATCTTTCCTTTGTTTTGGCAGATCCTGAGGACACAGATGAGAGTGCAGAGCGACAAGCCGACCAGGACTATGACAGCGATGATGCTTACTAAAACGTAGATGAAAGTTAGGATGTTCGGGGGTATTACAGTAGGTGCGGAGGTAACATCAACTCCCAGGGATGAGATGGTTGGGGAAGGGGAAGGGGAAGGGGTTGAGGTGGTGGCAGGAGGAGCTGGGGAGGAAAAGAGACACCATAAGAATCTGCTTAATGGATGCAGACTGAAAACATAACAAGGATAGCAAAAAGACTGTTTAGTCACGCCAAGGACTGCTACAGCATTCCCCTGCTGAATTGCCATAGCAACCACGCCAAGCAGCGTGCTGGCTGGCATGAATACACTAATTGTGCAATGCAGTAACTAGCATGAATGTGTTTAAAGCTGGGAGACCCACAGGAGTGCGCGTAGGCATGTCCAGTTATGTCCCATATTCAACTAGTGAAACAACAGGTCAACCCATGGTGAATAACGGTTCAAGAATGTTCTCTTGTATGACATCACTAATGAGGGACTGATTACATTCCGGAGGTATGACACTAATATCATCAGTTTACGATATACTAGGCAATACCAGGAGCGCATCGAGCCACTGATGCGCTCCTGGCAATACCAAGCCAATCACAGTAGTTGCCGTACATGTACCTATATATTCCACTACATAATCTCGTGCCCAGACCCCACCCACAAGGAAAGAGGGTCCGGTAACTCAAGCCCGAATGCTTGGGCTTACAGAAACACCGCAAAGTATAAGCTGCAAACATAAAAACGAATCTCATCATTTAGTCTCATCACACTGTAGGGCCAATAGTGCTATATAGCTGAAAGTTGTATTCGCTGTACAGTAAGTATTGAAGTTGAGATCGTGTAGGAAGTTGAACCCTTGCAAGCCATTCAATGATGTTCGGAGGTTCTACGGCTATTTTACCACCCTCTGGGCACAGTGGGTGTGCCCACCCAGCTGTCTCACCCAAGTAGAAGTGGGTGTCACGTGAGCTGGCTGGGCGGGACTTCGTACAGCCCATGTTATCCGACGTATCACGTGTGCACGCACTGGTGCCAACCCTTGGGTAAGTTACATAGTTGTCCATCTCTGAGTTGTCGTTCATGTCCTATTACTTAAATGAGGGTTAGTTGGGACAATTAACCCAGACATACGACCCAACAATGACCACTAGTACAGTATGTGTACAAGAAGGATTTCCAGTTGTTGTAAAAGGCCCCAAGGCTCACCACACACACCCAAGCCATACTTTCGCTCCTGAATTACTGCTGCACGATTTCATTGGTCACTTTCAAATTCTGAAGCGAGCCCAAGGATTTGGACTTGTGTCACCAGACCCTCTTTGCACGTGTGGAAGCTCTGGGCGTGAATTAATCCACCACACAATACAGGCCTGCCAACCTCAGAAGTTTAAAAACCTTGAGACATAGCTAGCATGCGGGTATTTCAATAAGACAAAAATGCACCAAACTTTTAAGTTCAAGTTGCCATAAGATACGATAGTGTTTTGTTGCGTTTTTGCTGTGCAGGAATTGGTATTTGCCGGTCTCTAGCTATCGAATGACAAGGCTCCATTCGAATCAAGACTTGATCGATAATCATTCTGTTCAATTCGTAAAAATAAAACTGCCCTCAATTGCTGTCAGGGAATACCAAAACCGGCATCTGGCAACACTAGACTCGGCATGGATCATCGAACCTAAGTGAACTGTGAAAGGTAAGCCCATATATGGCATCCATTCTGTGGTGTTGTTTTTAGTTACAATCTGTGCCTTCTTCACATATTAGACTTGATGCAGGGCAGCAGTCACTCGAGTAATCACCATTGCAAAATAATCTCGCCTGGTCTCATGCCCAGGCTTGCATGTGAACGAGGCTGTCAAATAATACTCGTTCCAACGGCTGATCGGTAGTCTGTGGGTATATGTGTCCAAGCTCTAGTCTGTCAGCATTTCCGTGAGTTTGAGCTGGTTAACCGTGAGAGCGTGAGATCAACACTGAATCCGTGAGACTCACGGATTTTCCGTGAGAGTTGGCAGGCCTGCACAATAGCTAGCTGTATGTCACTTCTAATTAATACCCAGCATCACTACAGCCATGTGATCATTATACCTCACAAATTTTTGGCCACCAACAACTACAAGAATGTGGTTAGAGTGGGGCTTCACTACAAACAGCAGCATAATCACTGAAACCAGTGAAATACAAGGTCACTATTATTTGGGGATACTAATTTTAGTGGTAACAAAGTCGCTAACTTTTGAACCGGCAAACGGTAGAATGTGACAGAACGTATGACATACATGTACGGGGCGAGTTGTAAGCTAGTCGCCTATGAACCGAGGCTAACAAGCTGGTGGATGCAATCAGATTCTATCCAGTGAGCTAGAGTAAGATCATTCTAAAAGTGAGTTCGCCCTATTCATTGCCTACCAGGCGTGCAACTTGAACAGATTCCGAGAATTGGTTTATACATGTAGCACTGGTAGTTATTAATATCCCACCAAATCTATGCCCCATCTGCTAAAATTTGCCATTAATTATAGTGACCTCAATGTACATGCACACACACACATCTAGCCTCGTTCCCAGGCCATCGCCCAGCTTTTCGTCGCTTGCAGTACGGTAAAGCGGGGAGGGCCTGGTACATTTCCTCACATGAGCATGACATAATCGAAAAATGGCAAAATTTTTAGAATGAGGACGCAACGTTTTATTCAACCATCTACACGTTCAACGCTCGGTGAGTATGACAGTCTCCCCCCGCTAGCTAGATACGTGTGGTAACTTACTTGGTACCTTCGCTCTTCTTGCTGTTCTGAGACCACGTACGCCCACGTTCAACTTCCGGTCTTTCTACCCCTTTCTACCCTTGATGTCACTCACGTGAGGAAATGTACCAGGCCCTCCCCGCTTTACCGTACTGTAAGCGACAAAAAGCTGGGCGTGGGACTGGGAACGAGGCTAACACACATCCACGTTGGCTTGTTGGCTTCCCTTCCTAGTGAGCTCATTGATGAAAGGACACCCACTTCATTAAACCATTGAAGACAAACACTACACACTAACACCAGCACAACAGTGACAGAAAGGCCCTTCCTAAGGCCAATGAGATTTAACTAATTCTCAACAATTATGAGAGAGTGTAAGCTGGAAGCGGATGAGGCCTCTGACTTGTGCTGTTACAAGCTGGTGGGGTTCTTTTCTCGGCCTCGTGGTGAGAACAACCAGCTACTATTGGAACTACACCCCAAACCCCTTAACCATAGGACTACTTGTAAGGGGTCAGTACACACTACATTTGTACCTAGCCAGGTTTCCCAAAACAGCTCTCAATGGATTGAAGCTTAATTAGGATTCATTAGCATCATTCCCATGTGGCCTGGGAATGAGGCTAAGCATTCACATGCTAGATTTGGGACTTTTCTCCTAATCACAACTTATCAGTCTTCAAGAACAAACGAAATACACAAACTAAAGTTATCATAACAGAGAGATAGGGAGAGACAGAGGTACAGTGTAGTTCTGCGGAGGTGGTTCACAACTGCTGGATTCACAGTCATTTTAGGCATTTTTACACCATTAGATAGGTTTGTTTGTGCCTACCACCACTGCCGGTCCCCCCAACATGTACAGATGTATAAGCAACAGGCAATGAATATTGGACCATATTCACAGATTGGTCAAACCTCAGCAGAATATGGGGAACTGGATTCACAAGTCATTTTGCACCATTAGAAACAGAAGACAGGGGATATTTTTTTGTTTGTGCCTACCACCACAGTCTGTCCCCCTTACATGAATGGGCCACAGCAATGAATAATGGACCATATTCACAATGAATAATGGACCATATTCACAGACCAAATGCCACATGGGAGGTAGTTGTCTCAGGAGGCAGGAAGTTCTCAGCTGGTCAAAGCAGACAATTTCCTGCAGGACCATCCGCTTTGAATAGTTGTGATAATTGTGTTGGGTGTCAAACACTTGTGAATACTCTTCAGAGGACTTGATGTGGTTTGAGTTTGGGGAGAATCTTGGAGCCCCATGGCCTTTCCCCCACAGCCTTTCCCACCAATCAAGAAAGCAATGTGGGGCCCTGTGGGTGAAGCCCACAGTCTTCTAGGGGGTGCCCCCACCAGAAACGTTTGAGGCATTCTGAAACAGTCCTGGTATACATGTATAGCCGCGGTGCGGGTCTTGGAAAGAATTAGCAAACATCGTAGAAATTAACAACGTGGATCGAATTTCAGCAGCATGTAGACTCATATCCTCGTAACTTCTCACACCTAATGACATTCCTTACCTACTGTGGTGACTCGCATAGCCTCGTTCTCCCATGCCACGTTGTCGAATAGCACACAATGAAACACAGCTGCGTGTATGCCTATACCATGATGTGAACACTGAAACACAGCTATACCTATACAATGATACTGTGCATAGATGAGTCAGGCCATATACTGTGCATAGAGGAGTCAGGCCATAGACAAGGGGCACTGGAAGTAACACAGGAAACTTTACTCTATAGCTATAGCAAGAGCGCATGATGACATCATTGTGAAAAAACAATGATGTCATCATGCGCTCTTGCTATAGTAGTACAGATTATCAGGCATGATTAATGAATGCCCTTGTGGTTCATGACAGAACCCAGATTAATGGGTGACAAAGTTTAGAGTCTCTGTATCCAGCACATTTATAGATTCTGATATAATGTGAGAGACTGTACACGCGACACCTACGTCATGCCAGGGTGAGTTTGGCAGCATCAGTGCACGTGCGGTCAGAATCTTCATAGGCCCATCCCGAGAGCCGTACAGCAAGCAAAAGTCGAAGCGAGCGCACTTGAACAATGGCAGCCAACGGGAAGACAAAAGTGCTAATAATTCCACCATGAAGGACGTTTTAGGGGGTCAGTGCACGGACAGTCAGAATCTTTGCAGGCAATTCCTAAGTATAGTGTACATGCACAAGTACAGTGTAGCTCATTCAACTACGTCAACAGTCTGGTGCCGGGTTGATTTTGGGCAACTATAAGGCGTGAAGACCTTAGACACGATGGCATCAAATTAATTCCCACCATCACCCTGGAGGCACTCAACCAGCTCCATTGGCCACTCTTCATCGGTCAAACACACAATCATGGGGGTTGGGAGACAGTTCTACATACTTTGGATGAAGAGGTTCACATTACATTAATGTGAACCTATTCATCCAAGAGCCAACCTGTACAGCTGATAAGGGCTGTGGTGAAAACCCGGACCTGACCGGACCGGACCGACTGGAAGTAGTAATTAGTGTCTCCACGTGTAGAGAAAATAGCTTACTTGGATCGTGAAATAGCCATTGCAAGTAGCCATTGCGGCATTGCCTTGTGCAGGGAAGTAGGAGAACAGTTTAGTCTCGCGAGTTGGCTGATTTGCACAGTATTTTGAAGCCATGAAGTGTTAGCGAGGTAGCCGCACGGGTCCAAGTCTGCCGATAGCAACGACCCCCGAATTCGAGGATGACTTGAAGAAGGCAACCACTGAACCAGGCAGTTGTTGGCATTTCACAGTGCTATAGGTAAGTCAGAGAGCTGGGCCAAGCGAGTGTGAGTATACTACAAAAGCATCGAGTACTAGTTATTCTACTGCCCGTGAGACTCGCCCCTTGCTCTGCTAGCTATAAGCTTGCAACGCTAACTACAAATGCAGTAGCAGTACAGACAGTACCTTTGCTGAAGCTCTTCGGGTCCCACGAAACTCCACCGGCAGTTGTCTGCAAGTGCTACATGTAACAGTTAACAAAACATCCGAGTCGTTTAGCTAGCGCTAAGTCGCTCTACAATAATTATTGCTATTTCACTTCCGGTCGGTCCGGTCTGGTCCGGTCCCACGGCCGCTGTAAAGTCAGGATGTAAACCAAACCACCTTTTGTCCTCCTCAACTGCACAGCTACAGGACAAAGGTGGTTTTGGCACAACCAGACTTATCAGCTGTACACGTGTTGGCTTGGCCAAGTGTCAGTTCACATCCAGTTGTACAGGACAAAGTTTGGCTTTGGTCAAGTCTCAGTTCACAATTCGCAGCAAAAGTCTACTTGCGTGCAGGAGCTGCCAGCTCCATAGCCTCGTTCCCAGGCGCTCGGTAATTACCGAGCGCCTGGGAACGAGGCTACCACCTCCACTGTTCTAGTAGCGTCAGGCGTCCTCAAGCCCCCAGCAGGGATCTCACCTCCGATCGTGCTAGTGCAGGGTGGCGCACCAATTATATTGGCATGCTTCAGAGGTCTCGCCTTCCTCACCGAGTCTTCGTGAGCTAGCTGCTCCCCGAGTGCAGCCCCAGCTGTTCTGAAGATTCCAGCACCTGTCCAGCATTCTTCATGGAGTTCAATGTTCAATAATGTATGAAGGTCGCATTTCACTAGTCTAGTCCTGCCACTTCCGACGAACGCAGATTACATGTGTATTGTGTATCATTCCGTCTGCACCTCAGAAATCGATATTAGACCAAAGCTGGTTCAACAGACATGCACCCACAACATGTGGACACATAGGTGGACCAGTCAGTGTGAACCCTGCACAGGTTCAGTAGGTGGCAGGAGTGAAGTTCAGGGAGGAAGTGGGTGAGCTATTTCCTCTTCATGAATGGAATATGAAGGGCTTCCATTGACACCCCACTAAATGGGGATTTTCTACACCAATATTACAGGTGACCAGGACCCAAATTCCTTCACCTAACCTAGCTCAGATATTGGCTTCAGTGGCCAGATTATTAAAACAACAGTTTTACATGATTTGTGATCCCATGGCAAAAAAACACCAGTACATGTAGACTAATCAGAGAACGCAGTAGCGTTCTCTATTTAGGGATGGCTAAGGAAATTTCGAAATACCATACTGATGCACCAGCAGGAAAACGGCCAAAGAAGCTACTACCCCCCAAACCAAGCATGCAGACAGAATGATACTGCCTAGCAGTTCACAAAAACACTTGCAAACGTACCTGAGAGTACGCGGGAGTCGAGTAATAAGTCGCCGTAAAATTCCGATTTCGTCATCTTCTTTCTTTCTTTCTTTCTTCTTCTTCTTTCTCATTGACTAGCATAGCTGGACAACAAAAGCATTTCCTGAGCTAGTTCACTCACAGAACAACATCGCTTTCGTCGTAGTAGCTCCTTTCGGCCCTTTTGACTACATACTGGCAAGAACGGCACTGCTGGCTAGCTACGATTCCGTGAATTGCTAGCACGAAGCCATTTTGATGCAACCAGAGGTCACGCGTGCCAAATGCGCATGCGCAGTTCACATGCAAACGCACGTTGCATTCTTTTTTACAGCATTTCAGGCGCTTGGTGATCAGCTGAATCCTTGTGAATCCATCCTCTGGTGCCTCACTACCGCTGCAAGGAATTTCTACCAACCGGTTCTTGCCAAGATCTAGCGTGACTATGCCATCATGGAGGCGTGGCTTTCTTTTCATGACGTAACTACAGTGCGGAACGTGTATATACCACCAATACTGTGAGTGAGGCTACAGTTTTGGAATACTCATATTATTAGTGGAAATAGAATGAAGCATCAAAGCCTGCTCAGTGCCCAGCAGAAGGTTCACATCCATCAAGGCAATTAATAAAATCTGACATCAGGAAAGTTACGCATTCCATGCGCTCAAAAAACCTCACAAACTAGAAACAAAAAATTTTCTTACAAAAATTACAAATGATTTAGTGATGGCCACCCCGATCGACTCCCGAAAAAGCAGACAAACAAGGAATTAACTAGCCTCAGTCCCATCCCATCCCTAAATTCTACATTTTTCAATGGGATGGGACTGAGGCTGGTTAATTCCTTGTTTGTTTGCTTTTTCGGGAGTCGATCGGGGTGGCCATCACTAAATCATTTGTAATTTTTGTAAGAAAATTTTTTGTTTCTAGTACTATGTATGTGTTTGAACACCCTTACCTGTGGTGAGTCTGGTGGGTCTGGTGGGTCTCTCCATCACAGTCAGTCGTGCTGGGCTGGTACTCCGATTCATCTGACCTCTGTACATCTGCTCCACAATACACATGACCTCTTGATCTCCAGCCGTCATGTTCTCGGTATTAATCACGAGTGTGCTACTAATAGAACCTTCTTCGCTAGTGTTTCTGACACAAAACTCTTGGCTACAGCCCTGGTACTCTGTTCCTCCTATCTCCCATCGGATTGTAGTGTTGGTTCCCCTGGCACTGCAGGTGAAGCTTGCACTGTCCCCCACTGTGACTTCGCGGTCCTGAATCCCCTGTGTGATATTGAGGGGCTCTGGAAGAGAGGTAGAGAGAGAAATTGCATATCACTGCCTGCCATCACTAACAGGGGATGTTATCTCAAGATGGCAGTCATCACAGACCAGTGATCAATGAACTCTCACTTTGCAACTGCACATTTTCACTCACCTCCCACTATCAAGGTGATACGGGGACCATCTGCAGAACTTGAAGAGCCGCTACACCCAGGGTGTGTATCGGGGGAACAGCCAGTGATTGTAACACTGCAATGGTAGACACTCCCATTCTGTGACATGTCCTCAATTGATAAAGAGAGTGAGAAGTTGCTCGGGCTGATGCTTCGGTGAGGTGGTGGTAGAGAGTCAGGAGTCAGTGTCAGGCTAGTGGGCATGGAACGCGTCCACTGTATGGCGTATAGGCTGGTTGCTTGGCCCGGCTGAATGTCACAATCCAGTTCAACAGTTTCTCCACGTAACACAAATTGAGTTTGAGGTGGAAACACACGATTGGTGTTTCGTTGTGCTGCAAAGAAAAGATACAACAATATAATATTGACACAAAGTATTCTTCTGATGAAGATTTCCCACCTGCCAGGAGGACACCAGATGTCTCATCTGTCCTAGTAGCATTGCTAGCACAACTGAAGATTGCTTCTGTGCCAGGAGTGAGGGTGAACGTTATCTCTCCTCCATTACGCATGAAACCCATAAGACTACTCCCGGTCGCTAGCATTCGACTGTCGATACCGGGGGCTCTCATGTAAAATACAGCATTCGGCACCGATACAGAAAAAGTATTACGGCAAGTCAATATGATTGTGTTTGAATCTTGTCCCACTCGGTTAAGGTCGAGAGTAAGACCGGTGCACACTCCCAAGATGCAGAACAACGACAGTGCAACGGCCATCAAAAGTACCGATCTTTCACAGCCGGTGGCCATCCTCTCGCTTGCTCTTGATGTCAGGTACGTCGTCAGGTAGGTCTGAACAAGTACACAAAAGTCGCAGTTATTTTTTATGCAGCCACAATTCACAATGGGCGAGTGCGAACTCGACCTACACGCGGCAGACACAATCAACTACATCAAGGCATAGATAATAGAGCACATGATGAAGACAACAAACTCGTTCTGGCATTTTAATATAGCACCTCGTCCGGTGCATGCTGGGGTTCACCCTAATAAATTCGTCATAAAACCATACCATGCACCAGGCCCCGCCTTCATACCCTAACAAAGCCCCGCCTTCACACGGAAATTCACATGATGTGGCACCCGCCTGCCTATGGCGGAAAGAACTCTCAACTGGTGGATGTCTTGACCGCGTAGAGGTATGTAACAAATGTAGCAATTTGATGAGGATTAGCTATATTGGTGTAGCGATTGTTGTAAGGTGTACTACAGGCCTATAAATTTTATTAGTGGAAGATTGTACCAGGCCAAGGATCTCGTTGTATGTGAAGGACCTAACAGTATTCGTTTAGGCGGTATTGCAATAAATAGCGGCTGTAGTGCACAGTGCTGTAACGCGAAAGGGGGAGGTTAGATCATCAGAAACTACCGGTATACTGAATACAAATATGGTGTGCATTAATTGGAATCAGATCAGGTTCACACCTCCCTCCCAATTCCCTCACCTCCTCTCTCATCCTCCTCACCTTCACAAGTTGGATTCTGTTTTGACCCCTATGATCAAACTTCTATTTCAGGACCAACTAAGACATGGCATCTGGTGCTGGCAAGAACGTCTTTCTTACTCGGGCTCTTGAGAAGATCTTAGCAGATCGAGAGACGAGGAGGAGTCAGAATGCCCCGCTACGAAAGGCCTGTGAATCAGCCCTCAGTATGTCATTGAATTAACAGTTGCAAATGTAAACTGCCATATTTGGGATAGCTATAGCTAGCTTGAATGAAAACACTCAACAGAACAAGGGGAGGTCACGCCAATAGTCACAGCCGGAGTCACAGCTGCGACCGCGCTCGGTCAACCCGTATACTAAGGAAGTGGTGGAGTTGCTACGCATTCTTCCGTATACATGTACTATCGCAAAGTCAACGGTCAAAGCCTGAAAATCAGCGCAGTCAACAGTCAAAGCCTCAAAAATCCAAAAATCAGCGCAGTCAACGGTCAAGCAGCGTAAAAGAGCGGTCAAAGTTTTGACCCACGGTCCCAGCTGTGACTGCTGAGTCTGTTGGCATGACCTCCCCTTGACAGAATGTGTGAGCTGCGCTTGGTAGCGCACAACTATGGTATATATATGACGCCATGTGCTACCTACATGTATGATGGCAGGGTTTCATCTAGAAAAAAATGTTTGGGGGGGAAGTAGTGGCAAGTGCCGTGGAAAATGTTTTGAGGTTAATTAATTCCCCGGAAGAGGTGTGGCCTACAGCAGTATCTGAGTCCTAATATGGTATTACCTATGATGTAATGATATAGTCAATCTCTTCTTTGGGGGGGGGGAAGCTAGACTGTTTGGGGGGGAAGCTTCCCCCTGCCCCCCCCCCCCCCCCCCCCCAGTAGATGAAACCCTGGATCGTGGTAGAAGTGAATGGTGGCGGCCAGTGGGAAGACAAAAACTTGTCTCCCAACTTCCTGCCCAATTATTAGACTAATATGAGTGGTCGTGATGGTGTGGTCAGAATCTTTGTGTGCCTTCCCCAGAATATTATTAGCCCTTGCTTGCATGTGCAGCAGGGGTAAAAACTTAAAAAGCAATGTCTTCTTGTCTGTCTATCTGTTTGTGTGTCTATAGGCAAAAGATATTGAAAACGCTTACCTTAGGCATTTTGCAGATGTCATACTCAACGCAAAGCAATAAACAGAATCATACTTGGACGTTTCTGTTCCTGATACAGTGGTTCATTTTGCCATTATCGGTTTCCTGGCTCTGCCCTTTTTTGAAATTACACGTAGCAGCTAGATTAGTTTTCTTTGTAGTTGGAGTTAATGCTTTCGTATCATTGCTGTTCACAAGCTAGCCATCGTACTCAACAAGCGTGGGGTATGTGTCCTCCAGAGTCCAGACACTTCTAGTTTTTTGTGGAGACACAGTTTCCCTGCTTGAGTTCATTAGCCACGAGGACAGCTGAGATTTTCAACGAGCATCCATACATGTGCAGTCAAAGAGTGATCATCTTTATATTGTACATGTACACTCAAGTGGAGTGTAACAACTCTCTCTGGGTTACTTACATTATGATCAGTAATGCCGCTGTTTATGAACATAGCATCACGTGTGCATGTACATGTACATGTAGGTTGAGCACATCACTTGTGAAAAACACTGAGGCATTGCGGTGATTTACTACGTGGCAAGAAGTGGGGTACATACACCTACATGTATGTTGTACCAGAAGAGGTGGGGTGATCACTTTTCTCCAATGTCGTGTGGTTCTAATGCCTTAAGCTTCAATGTCCTGAAGCTTGCAGTGCCCATGCTCTGATGCTCCAACGGCTTGTCCTGAATGCTGCAGCCGCCCCTCACATGCAGCTCTAGTCTGCTCTACTACTGTACTAGGGGCAAAATTTTTCTGCTCTAGTACTGTATGTGCCAGCTGTCATGTATATTGTTATGGAGGGGACTTCCAGCTGCATTCCTGCATTCTTTTAGTGTGGGCAACTCTCTGGTTACTATACCAGGAAGTTGTGTATGACCAACTAGTTAATTAATTGCACACTGCTGCCAATAGTTATGGAGCCATAATTATACTACAAATGTACAATTCCTTACAACTCTGTTTCTGGGAAGTTATGACAACATGGTTAACATTGAACTGTAGGCTGTAGAGCTCAATTGCATGCCACTGCCGATTGTTGGAGTTCCAAGTATGTGGTAATTGCCAATCTAGGATCGTATTGCCAGGATGTTGCTAAGCATAATTGATGCAGTGTTCTTCAATCATGCACAGTCTGCATCTTAAAATTTAAGCTGATTTACACCCTGGGGACGTACATGTACAGTACATGTACATGGGGGGATATAGCACAGCATGTTCATGCGTACACGTGGTCTGGGAATGAGGCCAGTTCATGCCTTACTCCCTCGGGACATTAAGCCGCAACACACTCACTATATCAGTGATATTGATAGTGCACTTTCTGTGAATCTTTCACTGTGGGATACCAGACCGAGCGTAGCCTGCATCCGTGGGCATTTGTACGTTTGGTTCAATAGGTCTCCCAGTCTGTGGCTGGAGATCATCGCAGTAGCAGCGATGGCAACAGTGATTGGCAATGGAAATCTGTGGGAGAAGATGGCTGTTGAAGATAATAACGATTAAAACTGTCCATTTTAGTTGTATGGAGTGTTCTAGTGATCAGTTGATGTGTACCGGTAGTACCTTAGAAGAGGCACTTGAAACATTCCCATGATTGATTTCTAGTTATTACATAATAACTACCATCCATTTAAGAAGAGTTTAGGCGTATGGAATGTTGTATCGGTCAGTTGACCCTTGCTCTGAGGAGGCGTCCCTAATACACGCGACTTGTAGTTATTTCCAGTTTTTGTTTAATTTTATTTAATAGTATAAAAATTCATAGTACCAGTACATACCGGTATTTCCCTGGACCAAGGGCGCATACCTCCCTAGTCTAAAGGGGTGCTTGAAAGATCCTCTTTTATGACCTATTATTTGTTGGGGATAGTAACCACCGTCCATTTTAGGGGTATGGAATGTTGTGTTGTTCAGTTGACTATATGTATTTCCCTTGCTCCAAAGAGGCACTGGAAACATCCTTACTACAGAGGTAGTACTGTGTCGACTTGCACGAGGAGTTCTTAGAGGGTCATCCATTCAGGGAGGGGGCTAGGGAATGAATGTCATAGTGTTACGTTGATATGTACCCGTACAAACTTCTGGTTTCGCTTGTCATTGCCGTTCTCACTTGAGTGATAGTAAAACGCTTGATTTGCAGCTGCCCCTAGGATGTTGAGCTTGACCACTCTCGATCTCCTGCGGTACAGGAAGCTGTGGGTGGGGCATTTGCCCACAACTTCCTGCAAGGCAAGACATAGGTCTAGCTCTGTAGACTAAACTGGTAACATTTTAGACTTGGTGACATAACTAAGCAGGTAAAACTTGTGGATTTGGGCTGGTTCACTAGCAAAATTTATGATAAGCATGATCCACTTGCAAACCATCGCTGTGCTTCAAAAGCATGGGATGATTTTTAATAGAGTTTTGGCAACAACCAGTACACTGAAACAGAAAGTGTACGGGCCATTGTACAACCATGAGTTACAACCACTGCTTCCTTACCCTCACTTTTTATAGTGATAGTTTTTCAGTGATTGTAAACTTGGCTGGGTTCAGATTTGATAACTTCCTGAAGTTTGCAAAAACGGCAACTTCCCCCTCGCAATCATCCACTAAACAAACAGTGTAGTTGCTTGAAAACCTCATTGAAGAATACACTGGAACCTTATTGAAGAGAACCTGATGTCACCCCTGGGCCCAGGTGTGCGTCCTGCCCAACAGAATGTCCACACTGAGGGCGGAGAGTAGCGCTGTTCCAGCCTCGCTCCCAGGCCATGCAAGTGATCAAAGGAGGTGGGAATGACCTTGGAACGGGGCTGGAACTGTTCCCTGTGCAGGTCAGTGGTAAGTTCAATGGTGGTCCCTTCAACCAAGGCTGATCGTATACCAGACATTGAGGGCCATTGGTGTGTTTATGTGCTGTGAAACATTCAACGTTGTGGTTACACTTCCTGCAATGACCCTTGGAGAAGTGTGAGACAGGAGAAGTGTGAGACAGGAGGAAGTGTGAGACAGGAGGAGGTGCAGGACGACAACACATGGCTGTGTTTGCTCTTGGCTATGGAAAGCCTTTGATAGGCACTAGCCTCAGATTGGCACGTGGCTCATTTCTGATTGGCACCGTGTGGCTCATTTCTGATTGGCACCGTGTGGCTCATTTCTGTCCTCATAGACTCGTTCCCAGGCCTTCTACACCTCTACTGTAGGGGCTCCACTGCCAGCGATCAAGGCCCGTTTTTGAACTAGAATAGGCCTGGCCTCATTCCCAGGCTCTCTCCTTAAAAAACGGGGGGAGGAGAGAGCCTGGTAACATTCGTGTGAAAAGCTGTCGACTTCCGGTGCCTGGATTTGAGGAGAGAGCCTGGGACTGAGGCTAGGATAGGCCGGTCGTGCCTGAGCATCTCGATTGAAGTGTTGTTAGTCCTGAATGTGCTCAAGATGGCTGAAGTAGCGCTGGGTGCAAGATAATTGCTTGAATGACTCTTTGTAGTAAGGCAATATTCAGATAGGGTTTCTCCATTAGTGAACTGTAATCCTACCTCATTTTTCCTGTAATCCTACCTCAAGTTTCCGTCTCTGCCACTGTTTTAGGAACACTGCTGTAGTGATTGGCAACAGACACCTGCTTTGTAGTAGTGATTTGCAACAGACAATGACACACTGACGTATGACACACTTGGTCTAGGTGTGCACGGTGAGGGTCAAGTAGGGACCTGAAGAATGCAGGGTTTTCTGTAGGTTTCTCTAATGCGCCCCATATAGGACTTATAAATATGCCTAGAGTAAGCCCCTTCAAGTTCCCCCTGTCCCCTGTCCCCCTTTTACTTCTTACTGTACTGCAGCTGAAGGGACATGAGTATAGCCTCGTTCCCAGGCCTTCTCAGCGTTTGTCGCTTGCAGTACTAACGCGGGGGAAGGCCTGGTAAAAGTCATCACGTGCAAGTGACGTAGTGGACGTAATCTGGACATATGGAGGAGTGGCACATTCCTGAGTTAGTACTGCAAGCGACAAACGCTGGGGTGAGAGGGCCTGGGAACGAGGCTGGCAGGAGTACTTGTGGCTTACCATTTAGGAATGACGTGAATCTCATTATGCTGTCTTCTTAAAACAAATTCCTGCAAGAATGTGGTGTCCTTAAACACTGGGGCTGTCCCTCTGCTGCTGGGAGAGTCCCACATGACGTTGTATGGTTTGGTCTGTCAGAGACTATTCTTGAATTGCATGACAGCAGCTGATTATTGTAGGATTTTCCCTCCTAACGAGCCAGACAAAGCTTCTGTTGTAATCTACTGGGAATGTGAAGGGATTCACTCGTGGAATGTTATATACCATATGGCTTGTCTTCTGTTCTGTGTTGCAACTATGCTTGACCCTAATTATAGGGTGGAATAAAATATTCTCAAACAGTCTTCTAAACACACGCAACGTTTCGGTTCAAACCGGACCTTCTTCAGGCTACACTACACAATTCTGTACAGCAACTGCAAGTGCGCTACTACTCAATTCTACTCTTTAAATAAGTTCAGGAAATGACGTGATGCTGGTTGTCATGGCTGGTGGAGCTGGTTTCCATGGTCTCAGTCAGCTGGTTGTCATGCTTGACCCTAATAGTGATGTTGAAACATACAAGTAAGAGCATGTGCTGACATAGTGAGATATAGAGCAGGTTTACTTGAATGAGCAATGTCGCAGAGAAAGCAAGGATTGTCCATTTGCCCACAGCTGGTCTGAATGGGTTGAATGTGTCGAAAATTAAGAGTGTGTAAAGAAGCGACAGCACTTAATGGTGTTTATCGTAACCAGTTGCGGAGTACTTTAAACTCTTAGTGACTTAGCTAATGTAATTACTGATATTAAAGAGCTCTTAAAATCTATTTGTAGATTTGTAGTGAAATATATGCGACAACAACAGTGAGCAACTACAGCATGTACATGTAAAGAGTATTGGAATACGCCACAATTAAGGCACCACATGCTGGGGAAATATGAGCACAGTTCATAGTTTGCATTGATCATGATTCACCGAGGCCTACTCCTCTGCCCCAGTTGTCCCTAGCCTCGTTCCCAGCCCTTCAGGAGGTGTAGAAGGCCTGGGAACAAGGCAAGTTGTCCCAGCTTCAGTCCTGATTTGGTTTCCTCTCAGCGTTTCCACTGCTACACGGCTGGTGGTAGGGAGGAAAAAATCACAGGCGCTCTGGAAAAGATTCTGATTGCACCATTGTGATTGTGATGTACATGTATACCGACTCAACCGTATAATAGTTGTTTCGAGACTCACCATTGTTGTACGTTAGAATGATCCAGTGCAGGCAGTATGCGCTGTAATGTTGACCCATGCGTACCGACCGTAGCAAGCTGAAAGCACGAGCTCGTGTGGAGTTGTATCAAGCGGAGTATGGGTAACCCATATGTGCCAGCCGGAGCGAGCTGTAAGTATGGTTAGTTTCGTTCCCAGGCCTCCACACCCAGCTTTTGTTGCCCGCAGTGCTTGCAGTACAGTTGCAGTACAGTACTGCAAGCAGCAAAAGCTGGGCTTGGAGGCCTGAGAACGAGGCTAAGTATGAGCTGTTGTGGAGTTGCACCACTACAAGTAGTGGTGAGCCTTACGTACCAGCTGGAACTAGCTGTTAGTATACTCCGCATGGTACAACTCCACACCAGCTCGTACTTAATATACAGTTTGCCCTGGCTGGTACAGTATGTATGACTCACCCATACTCCACATTGATGAGCCATACATGTATGTACCAGCTGGAGCAAGCTGTAAGTATGAGCTGGTGTGGAGTTGCACGATGAGGAGAATGGTTGCCATTTGAGTGGTTTGTCTACTTCCTGGCTTCTGTTGTACTCTGTGCAGTCTGCATTGAATTCCATGAGATTCAATATTGTACTGTATGGAGATACATTTTGGTGGTTGTGGAGCTGGGAAGGTTTCCCTATGGAATGACATAAAGTGCTCCCAGCGAAGAGCACTTTCCCATTTCAGTAAACTCGTGTACGTATCACCATGAAAGTGACAGGGTTAGCACCTGCTGAGCTCCTGATGGGCTGTAGAATCCACAAAGGTGTTCACAATGCGTGAATAATCCCTTCTTCAATGATCCAGTTCCTCTGGACAACACTTTCTAACTACAAGTAGCTTTCCTCACTTCGCTCGCTCAGCTACCGCCCCCTCATTCGCTTACTTGTTTGGGCAGCTCTCCACTAGCGCCCCTCATTCACTTACTTGTTTGGGCAGCTCTCCACTAGCGCAGCGTCGCACATGACACTTCTCTCTTCCGAAAGGTATATGCTTCTGAGGTCTTACATGTCCCTCCCCCACTACGTCTGTGTGATTCCGGCATATCTCCTCACTCTGGCTCACAGCCACCTTGTTTAATAGTGCCTCTGGCGAGCACAGATTGGACGTTGCTGAATTTAAAGTGTGAAGGTTGTGTGTCACTAGGTACATGTACATGTACACATACGAAGGTTGTGCACATCTCTAGTCTAGTCCAACCCTACGTACAACCCCCCCCCCCCCCCCCCCCCCCCCCACTTCCGTTACACACATGACCATGTGTAGCTCAATGTATGTATCACGTTTCCTAATTAGTGATTAATCGCAGGTGATTGTGTAGCCTCGTTCCCAGGCCCCACGCGGCCTGGGAACGAGGCTAGTGATTGTGTTGCAGTTGTATCAGCATATTTTGAGCAAGTATGGATGATGAGTGTTTGAGGCTGTGCACATGTTAAAAAGACCCAAAATGAACTCTCTTTGTTTGGAGCAGTGTAGAGGATCTCTCGCGTGTTGCTGGAGGAGGAATGTCTACTGCTGTGATTCTAGTTGCCAGTGTGGCTACCATCACGACGAATATGGCAAGATCTTTGCACACCCTAGGTTGGATTTCAAATGCATGTAGGTAGGAGTAGGAGTGTGTGTGTGTGTGTGTGTGTGTGTGTGTGTGTGTGTGTGTGTGTGTGTGTGTGTGTGTGTGTGTGTGTACATGTGTGTGTGTGTGTGTGTGTGTGTGTGTCACTCCAACTACATGTACAATTTGTGAGAATGAATGACGGCAAGCCACAGGAGCCACCAGTCTCCCCACTCTTCAGAGTTGTGAGCTTCTTTGTGGTAACTTTGTACCAGCCACATTGTACCATTCACTCATTGGACAACTCATATGTCAACACTGTTACCTTTGCAGCTCTAAAATTATCCATCCACCCACCGGCTGTTTTCTGTGACACCATTTTGGAACTTCCTACTCTGCCACAGCACTAGTGCGGTGCTGAGTCAGCAACTTGATGTTGAATACCTTGGTTCATTGTACTGAAAGCAAAAGCAGTCTTGGTTATTTCCAGTGACTGACTGTCAAATTGGTGAGCTTGCACTAGATACTGGATGTACACCCACACACGGAATGTGATAGTCATTGGCAGAGCAGTATGGGAGTGTTGTAGGCACTGCCATCTGGGCCTCCCGTAACTTCAAGATCAGATCAGTGCATGAGTGAAGAAGTTGAACAAAGATCTCGGGACTCAGAACTTTTGTGTATATATAGTGCCACTAGTCTGAACGTTTATGTCTAAGCCTTGGCAACACTCTGCTACCAATTCCCTCCCTCCATTTGTTGCCAAGGGAATATTTTCTCCTTGACTACCTGACCAGGGGTAGCCAGGGGACTAATTATCTCTAGTTTATAACCCCCAAGGAATATTGCCATCTATTTTGCTGTTCCCCCAACTCTTGTTTTGGAATTGGCATGCACGTGAAACTCCCTTGATTTATAATAATATAAGGGAAGGTTAGATCACTCGGATCCTAACACAGACCATGTGAGGAAATTTTGTTGGAACCAAATGAAAGTGTATGTAGCCATGTTCTGGGTTCATATGTTTGCGTGTCATGTTCCGTGCTGTGTATGTGCAGACATATGAGTAGACCTGCTGACCTTTCCCTAGTGTGGTGGTGTGTGTGTGTGTGTGTGTGTGTGTGTGTGTGTGTGTGTTAGTACGTGTGCGTGTTTGTGTGTGTGTGTGTGTGTGTGTGTGTGTGTCGTGTGAGCATTGTGTATGTTATGTGTTAGTGTGTGTGTGTGTGTGTTTGTGTGTGTGTGTGTGTGTGTGTGTGTGTGTTTGTGTGTGTGTGTGTGTGTGTGTGTGTGTGTGTGTGTGTGTGTGTGTGTGTGTCGTATGTTTTAGTACGTGTGTGTGTGTGTGTGTTTTTGTGTGTTAGTGTGTGTGTGTGTCGTATGTTTTAGTACGTGTGTGTTTGTGTGTGTGTGTGTGTGTGTGTGTGTGTGTGTGTGTGTAATCATCAAAGTCATGAAGGTGCTCCAATCCATGGTCTCACCGGTTAGACCGATCTTGGAGTGCTAACCAGCCTGGTCAGTCTGGCGCTTAGTAACAGCCAGGAGGTCTGTAGCAGAGGGCCCATGAGCGTATTCCTCATGTTGGTTACTGGAATCTCCTGGGTAGCGTCTGCAGAGATGTGTGGGTGGGCAGTAGATTAAATCAGTGCACAAGGCTAGCCGTGTGCCATCTAAAGAGCCACTCCTTATTAGACCATGTAGCTCTGTTCACTTCCTGTAGAAATGACCTAGATGCTCAATCTGGCTTGGTGGTTGGTCTGTTGGTATCCGAATTTGGTTTAATTTCAGTTAAAAGTGCTGGCTCGGATGAGCCCATCTTGAAATGTATGTCTGGAATTTCACTCACTACCATTCAAGTTGCTTGTATCCCAGAAATGACTTCCTGTTGATAATAGTAATGTGATAAGGTATCCTTAAAGTTTCCGGAACTACTTGTGGGTTTGCACTTCAAGTTTTTTATTTTGTCCTCGTCAATTAGAAGTATGTCTTGGGGGCGGGGCACCTCCCACAGTCTCGGCTGTGAGGAGGTGGCCGCAAGAGGCTGGTAGCTACATGTAGGTGGGAATTAGGGGTCATTTGTGATCAGTTAGCGATGGTGTGCAGTGGAGAGTGTCCCGATGAAGGAGAAACATCAGCCATCTCTCACTTGAAACTGGATTCCGAAGAGGTGGTAGCTATAGTTAACTGCAGGAAAATGACTTGCCTCAGTTTTCTGTTGTTTGTTTTGCATGCAACTTGTATTCTGCTATCCAAGTTACAAGATGTGGGGCAGTGCTTCTTGATGTGCAAAGTCTTTGTGGCATAATACGTATTACTCAAGGTTTGTGTGCTGCTTGCTGTCTATCAGCAACAGTACCCACTTCACGTGAGGGTTGATTCAATTTGCTGTCTATCAGCAACAGTACCCACTTCACATGAGGGTTGGCTGTCTATCAGCAACAGTACCCACTTCACATGAGGGTTGGTTCAATTTGCTGTCCATCAGCAACAGTACCCACTTCACATGAGGGTTGATTCAATTTGCGCTGTCTATCAGCAACAGTACCCACTTCACATGAGGGTTGATTCAATTTGCTGTCTATCAGCAACAGTACCCACTTCACATGAGGGTTGATTCAATTTGCTGTCTATCAGCAGCAGTACCCACTTCACATGAGGGTTGGTTCAATTTGCTGTCTATCAGCAACAGTACCCACTTCACATGAGGGTTGGTTCAATTCGCTGTCTATCAGCAGCAGTACCCACTTCACATGAGGGTTGGTTCAATTTGCTGTCTATCAGCAGCAGTACCCACTTCACATGAGGGTTGGTTCAATGAGATCACTTTTTTGGCTGCTCTGTGTAAACTTTCAGTTCTCAATTGTAATTGCATTGTATCAGCACAGGGTTAATCTTTTTAATGGGTTAGGGCAATTACCTAACCCATCATGTGTACAAAACCTTGTCCCTAGGGGAGTTGGATGCATACTGCCTCCCACCTCACGCCGTCCCTAGCTCTCATCTAAACACCACATGCACATTGCAACACAATCACACAGCTGGGTTGGGGCAACGTCTAAGTCGAGCAAGTACAAGCAAGTACAACTCACTGCTACACCAACACCATACACCAACACACCATACACCAACACCACACACCATACACCAACACCACACACCATACACCAACTCAGTATGCAAACAGTAAAATGCTGGGATGAGCCATAAGAAAACCTCATTTATTTAGGACATGTGGCTAGCATGCCCATGGAAAAAAACCTCTCCAAAAAAAACCTCCCTGAGGAAAAAAGGAGAGGAAAAAAACCAAATAATAAACACATCCCAGAAATGCAATGAAATAGCATTAAAACTAGATCTCGAGTCAGGTATTCACGATCACAGTCCATCGCAGCAGAGATGAGCTCACAGGATAGCAAATATGCAATGGGGTAGACAAAGAGAACAAATATAAACACCCAACAACTGGCAAAGTAAATCTTTGCTTTGCCCGACAGTAGCTGTCGTTGCTCGAGAATGACCACATCCTACCCAGTATCCCCTTAAATACCTCAGACATTACAGCCAGGTGTAACAAATGCACCTGCAACCATGCATCCCACCCCATGCGCATGCTCCATCTACCGATGAGAGCTTATTTTCCGTCTAATTCGCTGCGCTCAAACGACATAAAAGATACAGGGGTTGGAGGGATGTTGCCTCCCTTGATCCCCCCCCCCCCCCCACCTCACGCTGCCCGGATGCATGCATGCTGCCTCCCCTCACGCCGTCCCTAGAGGGGTTGGAGGGATGTTGCCTCCCTTGATCCCCCCCCCCCCCCCCCCCACCTCACGCTGCCCGGATGCATGCATGCTGCCTCCCCTCACGCCGTCCCTAGAGGGGTTGGAGGGATGCAGCATCCCCCCCCCCCCAACCCTCACTTCACATGAGGGTTGATTCAATGAGATCACTTTTTTGGCTGCTCTGTGTAAACTTTCAGTTCTCAAATGTAATTGCATTGTATCAGCACAGGGTTAATCTTTTTAACGGGTTAGGGCAATTCCCCAACCCATCATGTATACAAAACCTTGTCCCTAGGGGAGTTGGATGCATACTGCCTCCCACCTCACGCCGTTTCTAGAGGGGTTGGAGGGATGTTGCCTCCCTCGATCCCCCCCCCCCCCCCCCCCCCCCCCCCACCTCACACCATCCCTAGAGGGGTTGGAGAGATGCTGCCTTCCCCACTCCCGTGAGCTTCTGGTTGTATCTGGGACCTCAATGGAGTCTTGATTTGAAACACTGTATTAAGCTGTCTTAACTCACCACTCATACTTGTGCTGCCATGACATATCGCAGTGTTGACATATCATACATGTACAAGTGTATAACATTACACATTATTATCGTATAGTTCAAATCACCTTATATGGCACGATTCAAAGACCATGTATTGTGGCACCTCGAATTCGTATACATCGCCCTTTGCCACAGCACTACAGAGTAAGAACCATGTGCGCTATAGTTACATAATCTTGTGCAGTTGTTTTCCCCTGACTCTTGAGTCCATTTCTGCCGGGACCGACTTCCTGTTTGTTTGAAATGTTTTTGTTGGTGAAATCAGTTCCTGAAAGGATGCTTAAAGATCTCCTTTTCTCAGCAGGAACTTTTTCAGCAATGTTTCATCACTCAAATGCAACTAAGATCTGATTTGAGAAAAAATCCTGAATTATAATTTGCTGATTGTAGTATACCCTCTCCTAATGATGTCACGGGGTCAAAGGTGGGGTGCTTCTTGGGTATCCTTGGATACTTGTGTTTGGGACCAACTTGGTGTATTAAACAGCTGCTTCTCAAGGCTTTAGAAATCTAACTTAGCTAACTCAGCCTAGTAATTTGTATATGCCGAGTATACTGTTCACTGAGTTAGTGTATGCAAAGTGTCCTGTTCACTGAGTTATATAGTGTATGCAGAGTATACTGTTCACTGAGTTAGTGTATGCAGAGTATACTGTTCACTGTCAGAGTTAATTAATATATGCAGAGTATACTGTTCACTGAGTTAGTGTATGCAGAGTATACGTACTGTTCACTGAGTTAGTGTATGCAGAGTATACTTGATATTCTCTCTCTCTCTCTCTCTCTCTCTCTCTCTCTCTCTCTCTCTTGCAGAGGATATCAAAGCAGAGCTCAAGAAGTCTTCCTCGTCCTCCAAGTAAGTTCAGAAATGCTGTATCATCATTTTAGTACAGGCGTATACATGTACATAGGGGGAACTGCTACAGACAAGGGTATGATTCCCCCCCCCCCCCCCCCCCCCCTTCGTGACACTACATGTACATGTACAACAAGGACTTCATGAGTGAGTACCTCACAAGTCCCGGGGTCGTAGCATGTGTAAGGGGAACTGCTACAGACAAGGGTATGATTGTCCCCCCTTCGTGACACTACATGTACATGTACATTCTATACAACAATGACTTCACGAGTGAGTACCTTGCAAGTCCCGTCGTCATAGGAACATAGGAAGTGTGTATGGAGCTTTTGGAAGGTTTGGAGAGTCCTGTTCAGCCGTGATGTCGGATATAAACCCCCCAAAGTCATCAGGCATGTATGGGTGGCCGTGATCTGACATGCCATACAAGGTTGTCCCCATTGATGTGGGAAATACAGGAAGGTTGGAAGGATGCAGACATCCAGCCAAGAATATAGTATTGGGAACTACATGTAGACTCTGTGTTCACAGGAAGAGGCGCTGTATGGGGCTCACAACTACATCCAGTAACCAGACAATCGGTCACTTATGTGTCGTGACTCTCCAGCAATAATTTTAGAAACCTCATTTCATCGTCAAAAGAAGGCTGTTTAGAGCCCTATTTCGTCATCCAGCTTTCTGTTCTTGAGCTCCATAGAAAACAGCTGCCCAACTATTCAAAAACTGGAGGACACTTACCCCGCACTTACATGTAAGCTTATTGAGTACGATGGGTAACGTTTGAGTAGCAATGGTACGACGACAGTTGGACACGTACGCAAATACACTACAACTAGCTACAAGGAAAAGTCATGTGCTACAGGTTGTAACTATCACCTGCGATTTTAAAAGGGGTGGAGCCAGGAAGCCGATAATAGGAAGTAGCTGGAATAACGTTGAAAAGAACCACCTTGAATTGTATAAGGTATAGAAACATCCCAGTATGATGTTTTGCATCAGTAAGCGCTTTAGTTAACCTGCTTGGAATGTTTTCTTTTTTGACCGACAGACACACAAACAGACAGACACACAGACAGACAGACAGACAAACAGTTATGAAGGCATTGCTTTAACCATGCTGCGCATGCGCTTGAGGGGTAACAACTAGAGGATATGCACTCACCGATTCAAAGTTGTCAAGGGTGAAATTTCTTGTGGGACACAAACATTTTGGTACTTGGAAACTTGGAATTTCAAGCTGCTCTATTAGGAATGTTAGTTTGTCGTTGTGGTCCTCCTAGGAAGTGGTGGGGGAGTGGGCCATTACCATTATGGCGTTATTCACCGCTTCAAATTGTAAACTTCAAAACCACAGTACAGAAAAAAGACTTGCCTGGCCAGCAAAACTACTGTGCTGTTCTTGAGCGCATTCCAATGGAAAACCACGAGAGTTGAGGTTTGGGAGGTCCACTGCTCGGATACCATGGTACTAGTTAGCCTGGACCCCGGCACAGAGGAAAGTTGAGGCTAGGTACTAGTGTTCTTTTACAGTAATAGAATGTTGAAGTAGAAATCCCACTAATCCAATTTAACATTAATACACTCAATCAAGAATACCAGGAAATGTACTTATCAACACAACAACTACATTTGTAATACAATTAATTTCAGTCAAGGAAATGTACTTATCAAAACAACAGGTCCAAGTACAAAGTACACTATTAGTCAAGAGCCCAGTCAGGAAATAGATATGGATGGATGGTTTCCTCATTGGCTTTCTTTTAGGTCATTCGTTAATCCAATCACTTCTGAAATGTTCAGTAGGAAGGCGTTTGCTAGTACAATGGAGCCTCACTAGCAAGGACAGCCTTGGACCATTTTCACATGGTACCGATTATCCGTATGTCTCTCTTTGAGCAGCTGTGTTTAATATGGCGGCTACAGCCTATAGGGCCATTTTCAGTCAATGTCTCTCTTTGAGCAGCTGTGTTTTATATGGCAGCTACAGTGCTGCCTGTGGTGAGTGTTACCATGGGTGCCAGGGTGAAGTGCCGTGCTTTTCAGAGCACCCGCACTCTTTGAGCAGCTGTGTTTAATATGGCAGCTACAGTGCTGCCTGTGGTGAGTGTTACCATGGGTGCCAGGGTGAAGTGCCGTGCTTGTCAGAGCATGCACGAATGTGACAGAATGTACTTCGGACTCTGTTTGGCTTTAGCATGCAGTGACTTCAAACATTCAGTCATTTACAAGCAAAATGTGTCGTAATGAGGGAGGTGTTTTCATTTCAGGGGGAGAACACTTTGCATGAACTTGGACTTGTGTCGGCATAATTTTGGGGCCTATTTAGTAGCAATGGGCATACGAGCATGATGCTTAAAATCGGGAGCATAATAGAGCAATTTACACTATCTCATGAGGAGTGCATGAGCTGTGGCAAGAGTGCTGCTGACAAGTGTGGTGTGAGTTTCAGCTTTGAATCTAGTGATGAGTCTTGCGCATCCAGTTCGGCGTCTTCAACGTTCCTCAGTAGGCTGAGAGCGCCCACAGTGAGTGAGTTAGCCAGGAAATGAAAAATGAAAATTCAACTGCTGGCCCACACAGGAAATGCTGCCCAAATCCTCCCTATTGTAAGCATAATTAGCTATTTTCAAGCATGCCGGGTACTTCTTCAGGCATAATGGAGTGGAGATTTGGGAATTGCCGAACAGCATAATGAGCATGTGGAGGTGACATTTCAAGAACATCTTTCTCTTGAAATCTTGGGCCTCTAGTAGGCTCACAGTCACTAGTCTGGCACATTAACCCCTGGCCACCAGGCAACATGTTAGGGGTTATTATGGTTTGGGTTAACTTGTAAACTGGCAGGCTTCCCTTGTGTTATTGGTAAGAGGGCATGGTGGTGCCTTTGATCAGATGGCTTCAACATTCCGATGGCTTCAGTGGTAGTGATTTGTGCTATGATGATGTCACACAACATGTATCATATACATGCACGTGAGCAGGCCATCCCCATTTTCATACTGTTACCATGGTAATCCATAGCTGTGTTTAACATGTTTGAAGTGGTTGGTGCTGGCCTAAGTTACCACAAGGGATGAGGAAATGCGGTTTACGTTGTAACTTGTGATATCATTTTTCCTGGATGACCATATGGCCATGTTTGGAGTGCTTTGGCCATGTTTGGAGTGCTTTTTCCTAGCAGTGTGATAGGTCATTTTCTGTTTCGCCCTGGGCCAGCACAGGCTTCCAGGCTAACCCCTAGCCCTAACCTAGCTAGTGCTAATTAGCCCTAAACCCTAATTAGCCCTAACCCTCCTACCAGCGTTGACCCTAACCCCCACCCCTAACCTCTGCCCCTGATTAGGGTTAACCCTAACCCTAGGTGCCCACAAATTGAGGCTACAGATACCTGTTCACTAGTGAGATGTTCACTGGTGAGAGATGTTCACTAGTGAGATGTTCACTAGTGAGATGTTCACTAGTGAGAGATGTTCACTAGTGAGATGTTCGGATAGCTGATCTCACATGTCCAAGGAAGTTTATGAACTGTATATGGCAGGAACATGCTGCGGCCATGTAATTTGCATATCCCCCAGGACGTAGATTACAAGTACGTACAGTGCAATCAAGACACCCAGCAGTGCATGTACGTATGAGATATAGTGCACCAGGTATTTTGCATGGCAACATTTGGGATACAATGATTAATCCTCCATTTAAGAACTTATGTGGAGGCCATGTTGGCAGTTGCTGTTACTGATTGTTAAAGAGCAACCACATACGTACAGTGTAGTACGGTTCTGTGTGCACACAAGGCTTAGAGTAGTAATTGATGAATTCAGAGCGGTTCCTTGAGCCCAGCATATTTTTAGTGGATTCGGGGGACTTTTCACTTCTTCTGTGAATTCTAAACAGAACACAATACTTCCTGTTGCTATGGGCAACTCATAGAAATGAAAACCTCAAAGCTGGCGGAATACACACTTGAGCAAGTGCTTGTATAGGCTCCTCCAAACGATTTGTTTAAGGGCCAGACAGGCAGACACTGTCTATTGAAAACCCTGTGAAGCCTAGCCTGGTCAAGTGCTCCAAGTGATTGCTAGAATAACCCAAGCATCAAAACAAGGTGTGTATGTTAGCTTTCCCAGGAGATTTATTACAACCCCCTCATTGGGTTGGGTAGTGCATCAGCATAACAAGTATCCTGGCAATAGGATAGCCTCGTTCCCAGGCCCCCGCCCACTGGCACCCAGCTTTTCATTGCTTGCGGTACGGAAAAGCGGGCAGAGCCTGGTAGCCTGGTAGGTTTCCTCACATGAACATGACGTAATCGACAAATAGCAAAGTTTTGCGTATTGTTCAACCCACTACACATTCAACGCTTGGTGTGTATGACAATCGCCCCCCGCTAGCTAGGTACGTGTGGTCATGCAGTTACCTCGTACCTTAGCACTTCCTGTTGTTCTGAGGCCCAGCTTACCCATGTTCAATTAAGTCCTTTCTACCACCTTTCTACCCTCGACGTCACATGTGAGGAAAGATACCAGGCCCTCCGCATTCATCTGGCGTGGGAAAGAGGCTAGCATTAGGATGTATGATGCCAAAATCATCCTGGCATTAGGATATATGATGGTGTATTGAAATATCTCAGGAGATGATTTCGTCGGAATGTTTTGAAGAGCTAACTTCATTAGGCGCATCCTAACGAGGTCACCTCCTGGAATATATCCATATCAATGTCATCTTACATCCTAACAAGACCGGCTAGTGGGATATTTGATGAAAACAGCTCCTGGGATATTTCACTATGCCATATTACATGATGTATCATACAACATACGTACATACATCCTAATGAGGTCAGCTCCTGGGATATTATCATCAACAATGCCATCATACCTGATGCATGATGACATCATACATGATGCATGATGACATCATACATGATGCATGATGACATCGTACATGATGTATAATGGCGTATTGAAATATCCCAGGAGCTGACCTCTTAGGATGTACGTATGACTTGTTGCATAATACCCTGCAAGATCAAAGGTACCGCTATGCCAATGTGGGCACTGACTACAATGCCAGTATCGTACGTATTATATTGACACCTCATCATGCAACAAACATGAGGCGCAGGCTGTACGTCATAATATTGGCACTCGCCCCCGGATCTGTGACCCTAGGGCCTAATGCCAATATTTGAAATGACCCTTGCACTCATGCAATAAATATCCCCTCGTTGTGATGCTAGGTGGCATATTGAATCCTCCCTAGAACTGTTTGTGCAGTGCATTTATGTCTGTTTGTGTCCAGCTTGTCGTACAGAAACTAGCCCCAGGCTCTCCTTTGCATTTGTTATTTGCTTAGCAGGCAATACCAGGGGAAGACAGACCTTTTAGAAGAAGGGGCTCATTCTTGGGATGTGAGCATGGATCCTCTCTACTGTGCTAGTGCTGTTTCAGTAACCTTAGCTAAATTCTTGTGTTTAGAATCTTATTTAGTCAAGAATTTGGCCTCACTCAGACTAATACGTAATTGCTGGTTTTTGGGCAGGTCATGTGTTGTAAAAGAAATGTAAAAGAATTGCAAAAGAATCGTCTGGTCAGTTGGAGTTGAAGAACCATAAGTTGTTTCGGCTTCGAGAGTTGTTAAGGTTACAAGTAGTTTGCATCGATCTCTTGATCTCTTGAACCCTCTTGCATTGCGTTGGATTCAGGTGGAATCAATTAGTGCTGAGCTTGGGCCACATTAGATTTTGTAATAATTTCTTGTGCTAAATTGGATCTTGTGCAGTGTTAGAATACAGACGTGCAGAGATTACTACTGGTTACAAGAGTTTACAAAGGGATTACTAGAGATTACTAGAGTTTCCTAGAGGTTGATGTAAATGGTCAGTTTCACAAATTTAGCAGATGGTGATATAACAGCATTGCTGTTGTGGCAATTAACTCTGGTCAGTTTAAACCATTAACCGATAAATTCTTTTTCTCCGGAGGTCTCTCTTAGCTAATAGATGCACTAAACCTACCATATCTCCAGTTCTCTCCACTTTTCAGCCCCCAAACTCCACACACATGACCATGCAGCAATCCTCTACACATTCGTGACTTTAACCACACTCACCCATCAAGGGGCATTCACTAGTCATGGCTCTCGGCCAGCCATCGCCTGTCTAGACCAAGAAAAACGCTTCGCTGTCAGAAACAGAGGCCCTACAAGGCGGGAGGACTGTTTTCTTGGCCCATTTGTGCAAAGGAGGAGAGAAATGGCCCACCCGGCTCCAACCAAGAGCTTTTCAAGGCCAAGCCCAGAAGCGGCCATGCTACCTAGGCTCAGTGCTGAAACCCACCCACCTCCCCCTGTCCCGCCCTTTCTGCTGGCGCAGAGCCTAAGTCCCAAGGACATTGCCGGAAGTCTGACATCACTGATGAAAGTCTCATGCCGTCTGTAGACAGCTTTATCGGTTAAAGTGTTAACGACAGATTTGCACCAAATTCTTTTATCAAAGTGGCATACTTGTAATCATGACGCAGTACGAACTTCTGAATCTCCGATTACTACAAGATGAGAGCGAAATATGACTCTTGTTGTTGTGGATGATTTCCTCTTTGGCCCTTGCTTTCACTGTTACTAAATTAACACCCGAACACACTAACTAAGCTAGCCCTGTAGCACAACTGGTATCCACTGACCCGAAACAGCCGCTGGTCTTTGTGGACTTCAATTAGAAACAGCCATTGGTCTTCACCAAAGTGTACATTATCTAAATAATGCATGCTAAAGTGTGCATTTTCTTGCGATTTAAAATGCGGTCATGTGATTGACCCTGATGCGTCTGATTCGTTGAGGGCCACGTAAGTAGCAATAAGTGCTACTTTATTAGGTGGTATTCCTGCACCAAACATCCTCTGCAGGCGATAGTGGATGTCTTTGGCCCTATTATGGTTAGGATGTCGTGTATCTGGCTGCCTATACATGTACAGTGTTGCTGGAAGCACACTGCTCTCATTTCCAGTTCCCTAGTGACCCCTATTGTGCACCAGGAAGAGGAAATGGATGACTCTGTTGTTATGAACTGTTCAAATTTACGCAAACACTGGTGCATGGTTTCCTGCTGTAACAAGGGTGTTTCTCTTTTGATGCTCAGTGATCGGTTTCTCCACTTCCTGTTTCATGCTTTCCTGTTTATTGTAATCCAAATAGGTAGGACTTAATTTGATTTCCTGTTTACTTCTTTGTTTATGTCCGTTTCTTGTTATGCAACCAGGTAGGATTAATTTTTACATGTATCTTCGCTCACTTCACTCGCTCAGCTACTTCCCCCTTGTTCGCCTACATGTACGTGACTATTCCGGCGCCGAACAGCTCTCTGTGCAGAGCTGCTGCCCCCCGCGATTGCGTCCGCTTCAGCTACTGCATCGATCCGCTTCAAACTGCTGTTCTCCGTATCCGTCCACTTCAGCTGCTGCTCGCCGCTTGCGTCCGCTCATACGCTACAGCTGCTCACTGCTGCTCCTCGATTGCGTCCGCTTCGGCTGCTCCTCCCCAATTGCGTCCGAATCAACTGCTGCTCCTCGCTTGCGTCTGCTTCAACTGCAGCTCCCCGATTGCATCCGCTTCGACTGCTGCTCCCCGATTGCATCCGCTTGTAGCCTCACCTGTTCTGGAAGATTCCATCCCATGCCCAATGTTCTCAAGCTTTCTTTGTAGAGTTTGAGGTTCAGTAAATAATTGAAGTACGAAGGTCGCGCATCACCAGTCTAGTCCCGCCCCACGAACGTCCTACTTCCATCACTCACACACACACACACACACTCACACACGTAAAATCTTAATATATTGATTACACACCCTCCTTCCCTCCCCCCTTCCTCGCTCCTCCCTCCCTCCCTCCCTCCCTCCCTCCCTCCCTCCCTCCCTCCCTCCCCTGCAGGTCCTCCTCCACTGCCCTGCCACGACCAGGTGGATTTCTAGATGCTGACAAATACTTTCATCCGTTTGAGTTAGCCTGCCGGAGTAATGTTCCTCGGATTGTGAACACATCTCTGGACTGTATCCAGGTGAATGAATGCAATGGGCCTCCTCCCCCCTCCCCGACTTCCTCTCCTCCCGTCTTTCCCTCCTCCCCTCCCCCTCCTTTCTCTCCTCTCCTCCTCCTCCTTGCTCCGTTCCCTCCCCTCACCCTCCGCCACTAGCTCTCATCTGTATGCATCCATCCCTAACAGCACAGCCACTTAGGCTGTTGCAGCTACCCCTCCCCCAATGCTGACTAATATTAAGTAATCAGGGTGTGTGTTTATGACCATAAGAAATTCCTTGTAATATACTTCGAGTGGAAACAGCACTCCTAGTAGCTGGTGAGCCATGGCCCAGGTCTTGCTCTCACTTTATGCATGCCTGTGCAGTATCACGAATTAATTATTGATGTACACAGACTAAACTCGTGGCAACTGCACTCCATGGTGGTGCAACCTGTAGGGCAGACTCACCTTTCAGGATGACACCTTGGCTCTTCCTCTCACCTCTTGGAGGCCTCAGCGGACTCTGATTGTACTCACAGCTAGACTGGACTCGTGCTCATGTTTTATTCCAAATAATGGACATCTTATGTTAGCGATGGTGGCCAACAGAAAGACAGCGGAAAACAAGAGCACTCCTAACTGTGCAATATTGTTATATGTTTAGAACGCGATCACCACCATGTAGACAATCTTTGTCGGGACACGGGACGCCTAGACCGCAAGTTATGGAAGCAAGCAATGCCAATTCCAAAGTTGATACCTGCACTTCACCACCAGGGTAAGCGTCAGTACACAACGACGATCGCAACAGTGTACCCAGAATCTAGCCTTGTTCCCAGGCCTCCTGGCAGAGGCCTGGGAACGAGGCTACCCAGAATCTTTGTGGGCCTTTCCTGACAGCTGTACTGTTGATGACAGTTGATGCAAGACTTGCGGTCGAGCCTGAGAAGTACACCTGGACAAAACAGATGGCTTCGCTGCTGTCTTTCTAAAGGGCCCTCCACCATGACTTCCAGCACTGCTGACTTGGTAATGCCTCAGCCTGCATAGCCAATTACCGAGGGTGCAGCTCCCTGAATGGGTTTCTGTTTGTTGTTTGGAAATTGGACGTAATTGGCAGGACCTGAGATGCCCCCAAGGGAGTTGTGAGCATGGGAAGCCTGGGCATGGAGTGGTCACACCCAGAAGGAGCTTCTTGTTGGTCGTGGCAGGTGTGCTATTGTTTGTTTTGGCCACTGAAAACTTGTCCTTCAGTGTTTTCACTTGTTGGAACAATGAAGTGGATTCCCAAGTACGTATGCTTCACGGTGTATGTATATAGGTGTATGTGCATAGAAAGTAGTCCATAATTTGGACCTGTAAATATTAGCGTTGATGGCAATTAACATTAACCAATCAGGCTTCACCTTGGCACAGATTGAGCATCCAGGTAAACAATGAACGCACTAATTCAATTGAGCGTGGACCTCCTCCCCCCAACTTCCCGCTCGTAGCCTCGGTCCCCTTGTTTGAAGAGATTGAGGCTAGCCTCCCACTGCTCCCTGCACCTTCCCTCCCTCCCCCCATCCCCCTTTGCCTCCCACCCCCTCCTCCTCCCCCCTCCCGCTTTCCCCCAATCTCGTACTCCTTCCCCTCCCTCTTCCCCTTTACCCCACCTCTATAATATCCAAGATCGCTTTGGCCAAGGCGGCTGCGACCCCCGAAGGGTTGGGCCCTTCTACGCCTTTCTGACAGGACGCTCTGATTTTGGCTGATGAAACTCTGACATTGCAGGCACACTACAATATACAGTGACAGACCAAGAGCCACACACAAAGATGTGGACACAGTCACATTACAGCAATGAATACAACAGGACAATACAGCGCTAGGGGGGTCCTAGACAGGATAACAATTTACACTATATAGCAATAATAGACACTACTACAACCTCCTCTTCTCCCCTCCCCACTTGCTTCTCCTTCTCCTCCCTCTTTCCCCTTTTATTTCAACCTCCTCCTCCACCCCCATTCTAGTACTCCTTCCCCTCCCTCTTCCCCTTATCCCACCTCCTCTTCCTCCCCTCCCTACTTGCTTCTCCTCCCTCCTTCCTCTTTGACTCCACCTTCTCCCTTCTTTATTCCTCCTCCCTCCCTCCCTCCCTCCCTCCTGCCCCTTCACGTCCAACAACACTGATACGGCTGCCCCTGGTGTATCCCAGCTTACGTAGCCGATTAGTGAAGGGGCCCCCCTGAATTAATTTTGTTTATAGGCGAGTAATTGGATGTAATTGACAGAACTTGAGGACGCTGTGAAGGCGCTGTGGAGGCGCTGTGAAGGCGTTGGGCGTGAGTGTCACAACCAAAAGAAGCTCTTCTTGGGCACTGACAAGACTTCCCTTTATAGCACTGGTTGTTGTAGCCACTGGTGGAAACATTCATCCTGTTGGGAAACAAATTGAGAGGTGTAAATATTAGTATTGGTGGTAATTAGCCCAGCAGGTTTCTCCTTGGCACAGATTGGGGTCTCTCATTTGCTCCAGTGCACAGCTGTTTCTCCTTGGGTCTTTCATTTGCCCTAGTGCACAGCTGTTTCTCCTTGGGTCTCTCATTTGCTCTAGTGCTCAGCTGATTCTCCTTGGGTCTCTCATTTGCCCTAGTGCTCAGCTGATTCTCCTTGGGTCTCTCGTGCACAGCTGCTTCTCCTTGGGTCTCTCATTTGCCCTAGTGCACAGCTGCTTCTCCTTGGGTCTCTCATTTGCTCTAGTGCTCAGCTGATTCTCCTTGGGTCTCTCATTTGCCCTAGCGCTCAGCTGATTCTCCTTGGGTCTCTCGTGCACAGCTGCTTCTCCTTGGGGCTCTCATTTGCCCTTAGTGCACAGCTGTTTCTCCTTGGGTCTTTCATTTGCCCTAGTGCACAGCTGTTTCTCCTTAGGTCTCTCATTTGCTCTAGTGCTCAGCTGATTCTCCTTGGGTCTCTCATTTGCCCTAGTGCTCAGCTGATTCTCCTTGGGTCTCTCGTGCACAGCTGCTTCTCCTTGGGTCTCTCATTTGCTCTAGTGCTCAGCTGATTCTCCTTGGGTCTCTCGTGCTCAGCTGCTTCTCCTTGGGTCTCTCATTTGCTCTAGTGCTCAGCTGATTCTCCTTGGGTCTCTCGTGCTCAGCTGCTTCTCCTTGGGTCTCTCATTTGCTCTAGTGCTCAGCTGATTCTCCTTGGGTCTCTCGTGCTCAGCTGCTTCTCCTTGGGTCTCTCATTTGCTCTAGTGCTCAGCTGCTTCTCCTTGGGTCTCTCATTTGCTCTAGTGCTCAGCTGATTCTCCTTGGGTCTCTCGTGCACAGCTGCTTCTCCTTGGGTCTCTCATTTGCCCTAGTGCACAGCTGTTTCTCCTTGGCACAGATTGGGTCTCCCATTTGTACTAGTGCAAAGCTGACGTGTATGGAAGTTTGGGGAAGGCCTAGCTGGTATCTGATTGACCTTGACCTTAGAGAATACTCCCTAACATCCTTTACGACACCTCAGGCAAATGAAACTGGTATGACCCCAGTATTCATTTGTGAGCAATTTTGTAGGTATTCACGTCTCTCTTTGTACATCTGGGATCCAGCTACTCATGGGGATTATTACCCCGTGCGCATGCACGCAGCAGGAGTTAAGTGATTGGTTTGTGTCCCGTCTGTCTGTTCGTGGACACAAAAATCAGCAGTTTGAGCAGTGAAGGCCTTGTTGAAGGCTCATTTCAGGATATAAATTTAAGTGTCAGAATTCAGAAAATAATAGTGTCTACATACTCACAGACCAAGATATCCACTCGAGAGGCTGAGAAAAGCTGCGTGAAAGTCATGTTTCTAATTTATACAACTTGACCACACCCTATTTCTAGCATTACTGCCACAACTTACGGTATCTCATTCTGCATGCCGACATCGCTGTAGCTCATCGGCATGGCCTAGCTATCTCAGCGTGCATGCTGTATTAGTAATCGGCAGTAGGCCTACCTATATATATCAAGTCAAAGTAGCACACAGGGTGCTTGCTCTGCTGAGCACCTCTAGTTCAGTCTCCTTTGGATGCACTCAGCCCTACCCCAAATTGAGAATGCCCTTTGGAGGAGCTTGTATGCGGGGAATCCCTCCATCATTGTACTATTGGGTCATATCCAAGCATGCCAACAATTGTTGAGTGGTAGTGAACCAGCCTCCGCTAATGAGCACTTGCTGGTTGACATTTAACCTGCATGCGTAGTGAAGTTTGCAAATATCTGATTAGCTGATGATAAGGGTGTTGCTGTTTGCAAACATGGCTGTGTGGGGGTGGTGAGGGTAGCCATGACATCACTGTGGGCTGTATGTAGTATGCTTAGATGAGGTCTGACACCTGAAGACAATGTCTTCTGCTCTGCTCTGCTACTGCCGGTCTGCTGGGAGTTTTTCTGAGCCGCTTCATTCTCCAGAACCCCCTTCATGATGACCAAAGATTGTAGGAGTAGACTAATAGTAACTTACTTCGATCATACGGTTTTCGGCTCTATGGTCTAGAGGCAGGATATTAGTTTCCCTGGTAACCTCAGGGAATAAGGTTGAAACTGTGGTTTGGACCCACAGGATATGTGCCCTTCCATTCTGTTGTTATTTCCTCATGCACATGCGTACAGCAGGAGTAGAGTGATCGGTTTGCCTGTCTGTCTGTCTGTCTGTCTGTCTGTCTGTCTGTCTGTCTGTCCAGCAGTTTGAGCAGTGAGGGTCTTGTTGAAGGCTTAGTCCAGAATAGAAGTGTCAGAATTCAGAAAATACTAGCGTCTACATAACCCACAGACCAGAGACCCACTCGAGAGGCTGAGAAAACTTGCGTGAAAGTCGCTGGTCTCATTTATACATCTTGACCACACCCTCTTACTGCCACAACTTACGGTATCCTATTCTGCATGCATGCTGTATCAAAAATTGGCAGTAGGCATATAATGTAGCGCACGGGGTACGTGCTCTGCTGAGCACCTCAGTTGAGTGAGTGGTCAGTTGTGCAGCTATGAACTCGTGACGGGCCACAGACGCAGAGCAGTAGCTGTTGACTCTGTAATGAGTGCATAGTTCACGATTCCTGGAAAGTGCTTTCCATTCCTCATTAGTTGACTGGAATTTACATGTAACGTCATTAGTTAAATGCAACGTCA
Organism: Axinella damicornis; assembly: GCA_963931865.1. Taxonomy (NCBI): domain Eukaryota; kingdom Metazoa; phylum Porifera; class Demospongiae; order Axinellida; family Axinellidae; genus Axinella; species Axinella damicornis. The sequence goes on along the minus strand of OZ007515.1, from coordinate 10,374,136 downwards.
TTAGTTTACATGTAACTTCATTAGTTTACATGCAACATACGTCATTAGTTTACGTACATGCATGCACACAATGCCACACATATATATGCATACATGCACACGTACACATACTCACACATGTACACACATACACACATGTACACCTGCACACCCTCACACCACGCATAGAAACTGATTGCCTATGGACAACTCAGAGGGCAACAGCCGGACCCCCAGCACCCTGACAAACTCCTCATCGACAGGATGATTGACACCATCTGTGGGTGCTTTGTTGGTGTGCAGACAGATGAGGGAGTACAGCTGCAAATTATCAAGGTGTGTGGAGGGAGGGAGGGAGGGAGGGAGGGAGGGAGGGAGGGAGGGAGGGATGGATGGAGGGAGGGAAGGAGGGAAGAGGAGGAAGGAGGGCGGGAGAGAAGGAAGGGGGGAAGAGGATGAAGGAGGAGGAGGGAGCGAGGTAGGAAGGAGGGAGGGATGGAAGGAGAGACAGAGGGGAAGAGGACCAAGGAAGAGGAGGGTGAGAGGAGGAGGGAGGAAGGAAGGAGGAGAGAGGGAGGGAGGAAGAGGAGGAAGGAGGAGGAGGGAGTGAGGAAGGAGGGAGGGAGGGAGGGACAGAGGGGAAGAGGAGGAAGGAAGAGGAGGGTGAGAGTAGGAGGGAGGAAGGAAGGAGGAGGGAGGGAGGGAGAAGAGGAGTCTGCCAAACGTGCTGAGCTTGTGGCCGAGGATGCCTTGTGATTGATGACAAGCTGGAATTGTTCAATTGGAACTGAAAATTATGTCTTTGAGAACTCCCTGGCAAAATCATAATGAAGCCAGTAACCTTCTTGTGGTTGTAGCAGGGTAATCATTTGTCCAGGCCCACATACCAGTGCCATGAGTAATGCTGGTCCTTAACGTAGTGGTGTGATGCCTTCTGTCATGTGAGTGCACACTGGTGATGGGTTTACACCAGTGGTTATATCCCATTACTGCCTGAAGGCACTCTACTCCATATGTTTTGCCTTTATATGGCATTATGTTGCTTGGTGAATGGTTTGTTGCTTGGTGAATGGTGTGTTGCTATGGGTACTGCTGGTTTATGTGATTAGTAACTTCCTCTACACTATCAAAACAGATCATCAATACCTCATAATTATTTCCTCTGGGGGTTGAGTGTGTATACATACATGTAACATGAACCCTCTTCTGAGGTGAATGTGTGATCTGTTCACAGACAGTTCCTGTCATATGCATTTGAACAACAAACGATGATGTCATATTAGTACTTTGATCTTTGGTGTGTCGGGCCCTGGGGCGCAGTGTCACCAAAAAATTGGCACCCCCACTCCACGAATCCTAGGATATTCAGCACCCCCATTCCAATTTTCTAGGATTACTTGACCTCCCTCAGGATAATTGGAACCCCCGTGAATACTAAAGTATCACCGTACCTGGATTTGGGGCAAGGGGTGCCACAAATCCTAGGAGTTTTGGCTGTGTGAAAATATTAAGTGTTATTTTTGCAATTTAGTAGCAAACTCACTCAACGGGACAAACGAATTGTTTTAAGGCGAAAAGTGTCTGCTTTACTGATTATGGCTGAAGAGAAGGTGACTTCTGGCCCAATCTCTCTTTGCCAGGCCTCACGATAAGTTTGCTGCACACTCACTGGCATGCACCCTGCACCTGCTGCTCCCTCTCTTGATGCTTCATTCCTGATCTTCATTCCCGATCTTCATTCCTGATCGTCATTCCCGATCTTCATTCCCGACCTTCATTCCCGATCATTCATTCCCGGTCAGTCCCCCTCCTTTGCTATAGTCTTTGTTTTTGACCCGAAGATACTGATCTCCTTCGTTGTCCTGGACTGGAAATTCCTGTTGGTTGACCTTCAAATAGAGTTTATTTTCAAACGTCATCAATGTAACAGTTATAGTAACACATTTTGGTTTTATAATGAATTGACGCTCCGTTTGATGCAAACATGAAGTACGCTTACAAGTGCACGAACATTTGTCAGTGTGGTGCTTGCTCAAGCTCACCCCCAATAGGTCATGGTGCACACACACACACATACACACACATGCACACACACACACACACTACACACACACACACACACACACACACACACACACACACACACACACACACACACACACACACACACACACACACACACACACACACGTAAACACTTGTGAGAGATTACCATCGTTACGCGTCTTGTGCCCAGACCCCACTCCAAGTGTGGTCTGGGCGTGAAGCTGCATGGTGAAGTCTGTAAGTATGATAGTGCATGCGAGCCACTGCTCACCAACATACACTCACTCACATGTAGTCACACATGGCCGTGAGGTTCCCAAACTATGTCAGGCCATGTTACTGGATTAAAGCCGGTTACTCAAGACTAGTTCATGTACTCATATGGAGATCTTTTCTGACTCTGTTGTCAAAGGAGGTATGCAATGCAAAATGAAATACACACGTACACACATGCTGACGTGGCATGAGTACAGTTTTGAAGAGTAGGCACATGGTTTACATGCTGTGGTGCTCGTGTGGCAGAAGTTCCACAGTGTTGAGCGTTGTTTTGGAGTCAGTTGCTCAAGACTGAAGTAGGTATATACTTCTATGGAGATCTCTAAGTCTGTTGTCAAAGGAAATGAAGTGCATAATTATGTGCACACATGCAGACATGGCATGTGTACATAGTATGTTGTTGAAGAGTAGGCACATGGCATGAAGTTCTGTGGTACGGATGTGGCAGAAGTTCCACTATGTTGTTTAGGAGTCAGTTGCTCAAGACTGATTCTGAGAAGTAGGTACTTCTATGGAGATCTCTGACTCTGTTGTCAAAGGAGTATGCAATACAAAATATAGTACGTTGTTGAAGAGTAGGCACATGGCATGACGTTCTGTGGTACGGATGTGGCAGAAGTTCCACTATGTTGTTTAGGAGTCAGTTGCTCAAGACTGATTCTGAGAAGTAGGTACTTCTATGGAGATCTCTGACTCTGTTGTCAAAGGAGTATGCAATACAAAATATAGTACGTTGTTGAAGAGTAGGCACATGGCATGACGTTCTGTGGTACGGATGTGGCAGAAGTTCCACTATGTTGTTTAGGAGTCAGTTGCTCAAGACTGATTCTGAGAAGTAGGTACTTCTATGGAGATCTCTGACTCTGTTGTCAAAGGAGTATGCAATACAAAATATAGTACGTTGTTGAAGAGTAGGCACATGGCATGAAGTTCTGTGGTACGGATGTGGCAGAAGTTCCACTATGTTGTTTAGGAGTCAGTTGCTCAAGACTGAAGTAGGTCTTCTATGGAGATCTCTGACTCTGTTGTCAAAGGAGTATGCAAGACAAAATGAAGTACACATGTGCACACATGTGGACGTGGTAGGAGTACGTAGTACAATGTTGAACATGGCATGGTTTACGTTCTATGGTACGCATGTGGCAGAAGTTGCAGTATGTTGAGCGTTGTCTTGGAGTCAGTTGTAGGTCCTTCTATGGAGATCTCTAATTCTGTTGTCGAGCGAGTATTGGGCAATACAAAATGAAAAGTACTACACAAATGCAGAGGTGGCATGAGTATAATGTTGTAAGAGTAGGCACATACGTACAATGTAGCATGGTTTACATTCCGTGTGCTTGTGTGGCAGAAGTTCCACAGTGTTGAGCATTGTTTTGGAGTCAGTTGCTCGAGACTGAAGTAGGTACTTCTATGGAGATCTCTAATTCTATTGTTGAGCGACTATTGGGAAATACAAAATGGAACTTACAACACATGCAGAGGTGTCATGAGTCTAATCACGATTGAATGGTGTATGATGCAATTACTACCCTACACACATGCACACGCGCTACACAAACTATTCAGATGTTGTTTTAAAGTCAGTTGCTCAAGACTGTAGCATGTTCTTGTTGGCCCTCGTTCCCAGTCCCACGCCCAGCTTTTCGTCGCTCGTAGTACTGCAAGTGACGAAAAGCTGGGCGTGGGTACTGCAAGCGACGAAAAGCTGGGCGTGGGTACTGCAAGCGACGAAAAGCTGGGCGTGGGTACTGCAAGCGACGAAAAGCTGGGCGTGGGTACTGCAAGCGACGAAAAGCTGGGCGTGGGTACTGCAAGCGACGAAAAGCTGGGCGTGGGTACTGCAAGCAACGAAAAGCTGGGCGTGGGTACTGCAAGCGACGAAAAGCTGGGCGTGGGTACTGCAAGCAACGAAAAGCTGGGCGTGGGTACTGCAAGCGACGAAAAGCTGGGCGTGGGTACTGCAAGCGACGAAAAGCTGGGCGTGGGTACTGCAAGCAACGAAAAGCTGGGCGTGGGTACTGCAAGCGACGAAAAGCTGGGCGTGGGTACTGCAAGCAACGAAAAGCTGGGCGTGGGACTGGGAACGAGGCTGTGTTCTTGTATGAAGATGTTTTAGAGCGAGTATTGGGGTACGCAAAATCACTACACACGTGCAGGTGTGGCATGAGTAAAACAGCTAAACATGAAGCCTGCAATTAAACAGTAGGTGATGCAATTACTACGTACATGCACACACACACACACACGGTTCACAAACTGTTTTTTAGTCAGCTGCTCAAGACCGTAGCATGTTCTTTGTTGCTGTTGTCAAGCGAGTATTGGGAAACACATAATGAAAGTTATGCACACATGTGCAGGTGTGGCATGAGTAGAAAATCTCGTGAGGTGGCTGCACGTAAACTGCAATTCAGAAGCAGGTGATACAGGCTACTACTGTACACACATGCACACGTGGACTACATCAAATGTTTGTTTTAGAGTCAGTTGCAAAGTATGTACTTGTATGGAGTTCTCTTGTCCAGGGGAGTATTGGGGCAATATAGGAATGTTGTGATAGTTGAGCATACTTCACGGTCTGGGTATGCAAATTGCCATGTTACACTCAGAAGGCGTGGGGAATTCCCTGATGTGGAATCAACAGCTTAGTAATGTAGATGTAATTAGAGTGGATACAGGGTCACTGTAGCCATGTTAAGGGTGGTCAGAACTAATAAATTATTCACCCACCCTCCCTCCCTTCCCCCTCCCTCCCTCCCTCCCTCCCTCCCTCCCTCCCTCCCTCCCTCCCTCCCTCCCTCCCTCCCTCCCTCCCTCCCTCCCTCCCTCCCTCCCTCCCTCCCTCCCTCCCTCCCTCCCTCCCTCCCTCCCTCCCTCCCTCCCTCCTCCCTCCCTCCCTCTATCCCTCCTCCCTCCCTTCCATAGGCTCTCCTCACCATCATGACCTCCTCCACGGTGGAGGTTCATGGCAGCACGGTCCTACAGGCTGTGAGGTGTTGCTACAACATCTTCCTGGCCAGCAAGAACATTGTCAACCAGACAACGGCACGAGCGAGCCTTACGCAAATCCTCAGTACCTTGTTTCAGAAAATGGAAAACAATGCGGTAAGTGTGAGATTAAGTCGTTATGATGTCATTTTGTTATGATTGAGGTTGAGATCTAGTTTGTCAGAGGTGTGACATCCTAGTGATAAGTGGATTTTTGTCCAGGTTCTGCAGGCAACTGCTCGTGAAAAGATGGCCACACTGGCCCCTCCTTCATCCTCTCCCAACGCAACCTCACCAGAAAGTATGGTGTGCCTTTCCTCCCTCCATTCCCCTCTCCCCCTCTCCCTCCTCTTCCCTCGTTCCCACCCCTTCTCCCTCTGTTCCTCCTCCTCTATCTTTCCTCTTACCCTCCCCATCTCTCGTTTCCCCTCTCTCCCTCTCCGTCTTACTTCTTCCCTCCACCATCTTCCACTCCCAACCCCACCCACTCCCCTTCCCTCCCCTTTCTTCCCTCTCTCCCTGCATTACCAACAAATAAATTGCACAAACATACAAGTAGCTTCGTTCCCAGGCTCCTCCCCAGCTTTTTGTCGCATACTGTACAAAAAGCTGGGGAGGGACCGGGGAACGAGGCTACATACAAGTGCTTGGATAGTCCGGTACAGTATCTTTACATTCAGTATTGTCTGTAGGTTCTGCTACGCACAAAGATCATTCAGAGGTGTTGCAAGGGGCTACGGTTGATCATGAAGTCGAGGGTGATGTGGAGACGGTGGAGGGGTATGGTGAGCTGACTGTCGACCAAGTGGCGTCAAGGATTGTGGCACAAGTGATGGAGAGGGTCACGCTCAGAGGGGAGGATTTGAGGGGAGCGGAGGAGGGGGAGAGTGGGGGGAAGGTAAGTGTAGGTACGTAGTTGCTTACATAACTTCTGTCATGTGACACACATGCACACACCCCATACCTCCACACACACACCCCAGACCCCTGAAGTCTCTGTCAGTCTTACCTCGAGTCTCACTGTAGACGACACTCAGTCAATGACCTCTGAACCTCCTGACCATGCCGTCACCCTGCCCCTCCCAGACCACACCCCTGCCACACCCCTCTCTGGGACTAGAGGTCCCCAGTTCTCACACATGTTGCAAAAGGATTGTTTTCTGGTGTTCCGGTCGCTATGCAAGCTGTCCATGAAGGGCATTACCGACACTCATGACCCAAAGTGAGCCACTTTATTCCTCTCTGTATCCCCTCTCTCCTCCATCACTCTTCTCCTCCCCTCCTTCCATCACTCCCTATCTCCCTCCACATCCATGCAGGTCCCATGAGCTGCGTTCCAAGCTGCTCTCTCTCGAACTCCTCCTCTCCATCATTCAGAACTCTGGCCCGGTATTCCGCACCGATGAAGTATTCATCGGTGGAGTAAAACAGTACCTCTGTGTTGCCCTCTCCAAGAACGGTGTGTCTCACTTTCCAGAGGTGTTTGAGCTCTCCCTCTCCATCTTCCTCACTCTGCTGGCTTCCTTCAAGAGCCATCTCAAGATGCAAATTGAGGTATAATGATCACATGACCTCGCTGCTATAGTCATGTGACCAATCATGTGATCTGTTTGCTTGACTGCATGTGACATTATCAACACTATCATGATTTAGAGCCTGGTTGATGTGACCTGATTATGTGAGACCTTTGGTCATGTGACTGTTACATGACTCATTAAGACGCATGCATTGAGGTAGTATTACCTCTTCAGGTGGAGTTATGAGGTTCATCTGTCTTTTTACCAGGTGTTCTTCAAGGAGATATTCCTAAACATTCTGGAGACCTCGACCAGCTCCTACCAACACAAGTGGCTCGTCCTGCAGGCACTGCTGAGGGTGTGCGGAGGTAAGTATACTGAGTTTTACAGAGTTGTTGTGAGGGTGTTCAGAGGCGAGCATTCTGAGTTTTACTGAGTTATGCAAAGTTGTTGAGGGTGTGTGGAGGCAAGCATATTGAATTGTGGTGGTGAAGCGGATGGTAAATCCGGAATAAAATAATCCGGGATCCAGGTTGGATTCAATCGCAAGAGTACTAGTCAGCCACTCTTACAGCTAGCCCTCAGTAGAGGGACTGTAGAATGACCTCAAGGCAAATTCCTCTCTTGAGAGTTGAGGCAGTACGTCCATTCACATGCCACACCCCATCCCCTCCCCTCCCTGTCCACACCCATGCACACATCTGCATGCCACATCAAAATCTACATGCTACACCCTATCCCTCCTCTCCCTGTGCACACCCCTGCACTCCTCCACAGATGCTCAAGGCGTTGTGGACATCTACTTGAACTATGACTGCGATCTTTCCCTCACCAACATCTTCCAACGGCTCATCGGAGACCTCTCAAAGATCGCCCAGGGGAGGCAGGCTGTGGAGCTGGGCGCCACGACGCTGCAGGAGAGGATGCTCCGGATCAAGGGTCTTGAGTGCCTCGTGTCCATCCTGAAATGCATGGTGGAATGGAGCCGAGAGTACTTCATCGATCCTGCGACTACCGGGCTGAATGCCGTCCGCATTATCCCAGGAGAGGAAGAGGTGCAGTTGGAGGAAGGGGAGGGGCGGGACGAGTTCCCCCCTGTGGATTTGCGACACACGAGGGTGGGGAGTGTTTCATTGCGGCCAGGAGGCATGGGGGAGGGAGGTGAGTATGTGGGAGGAGAGAGGTGAGTATCTGAGAGGTGAGTATGTGGGGGAAGGGAGGTGGGAGGGAGGTCATGTGAGTGTATGGATGGAGGGAGGTGAGTGTGTGGGGAAGCTGATGGAGAAGGGCATTGTCCAGCGAAAGTTGAGGAAACTGCCTATCCATTTGCTTTGTCTGTTGTCACAGTATTATGACATTGTCGAGTCACATAATAAGTCAATGATGTCATATAGTACCTGTAAAACCTGTTGTCACGATGTCATGAATCATGATGACATCATGCATAGAGTCTGTTGTCACAGTGATGTCATAATGACATCATACAAAGAACCTGTTGTCATATTGGTCATAATGACATCATACAAAGAGCCTGTTGACTGTACTGTTTCAGAGCCTGGTGAGAGCCTGAGTGGAAGCTTCTCGTCACTGGACAACCCGGAGCAGTTCGAGTCCAAGAAGCAGCTCAAGGAGACCATGGAACAGGGGATACATCGGTGAGTGTGTGTGAGATGAGAGGGCTGTAGGATGCTGCACTCCGCCATATTACACGCGGTGAGGACTTTGTCACGACCACCCCCCGTACAATCCAACTGTTAACAGAGAGAATAAGTTGGAGTTCAGCTGAGGCCTCCACACAATACTGCTATATGCAATTTGTGTGCTGGCTTAATTAGTAGGGTGGGCATCAGCAGGTGGTGTTTGGGGGTTCAAATCCAACTGGTCCCAGCTGTGAATTGAAGTTATTTCTCCTCTCCCTCTCGGCTCTAACAATCAACCTACCATCTCTTATACATGTAGCTAGCACACAGTTAATTGACCTTACAGCTGCATGCGAATAATTAAACAGTCGAGCTCATCAGCAGGGATATTTTCCATGTGCCTCGACTCGGGAATGCCTTCAGAGTGTGAACTATTTCTTTCAGGTTTACGTTGAAGCCTAAGCATGGGGTGAAGTTTCTGCAGGGGAAGGGACTGATCGGCAATGCTCCGGAGGATGTGGCCAGATTCTTTCACAGTGATGTACGGCTAGACCGAACTGCAGTCGGAGACTATCTGGGAGAGGGGGATGAGTGAGTGTGTGTGTGAGGGTGGAGTGTGTGAAGGAGGAGAGTGTAATGCACAGTGAGGATTATTACTCATTAACAATAACAATCACACACACACACACCGTACCTCCCCACACCCCCTCCCCCACACCTCCTCCCCCACACACCTTCCCCCCCACACACACACCTTCCCCCCCACACACACACCTTCCCTCTCCCTCACACCCCTCCCCCACACCCTCTACCTCACACCCCTCCCCCACACCCTCTCCCTCACACCCGTCCCCCACACACATAGCTACTGCAAAACAGTGATGTATGCTTATGTGGATCAAATGGACTTCAGTGGAATGGAATTCGTGCTAGCTCTGCGTCATTTTCTGTCCAAGTTCCGACTCCCAGGAGAGGCGCAGAAGATCGATCGACTCATGGAGAAGTTTGCTGCAAGATACTGCGAGAACAACATACAGTGAGTTGTAGAGGGGTTGTGATGATGTCACAGAGGTCAAAGGTTGTTTTAATAATCAGCAGTCTCAGCCCTCATCCCTCCCTCCCTTGCCTCCCTTACTCCCTCTCTCCCTCCAGGATGGGTCTCTTTGCCAGTGCTGACGCGGCCTACGTGCTTGCCTACTCCATCATCATGCTTACCACTGACCTACATAGCTCGCAGGTGAGAGTCCAGATCATGTGACAATCACATTCATGTGTCACAATACAAAGACCATGTCGAGTCATGTGACAGGTGTGATTGCATAATTGAAAGAGTTGATACAGTAATTATATGACAGCCACATGACAGTCACATGACCTTCCCCCTCAGGTAAAGAAGAAGATGACAAAGGATGACTACATTCGCATGAATCGTGGAATCAATGATAGCAAGGATCTTCCTCGTGATTACCTTGAAGCGATTTATGCTGAAATTGCAGTCAATGAGATCAGGATGACTGCACCTCCTCTCTCCCGATCCTCTGCATCCCGACAGTCTATAGGTAGGGGCTGAGATATGACAGGAATTTTTTTGTGGGGAGGTGGGAGGAGGGGGGAATTGGGGAGGGGGAGGAGAGGGAGGAGGGAGGGGGGAAAAGTTTGCTGGTGCCACGTGATATCAGTCCTAAAGGATGTCTAAACTCCAGTGAACATTATCATGTGTCAATTTAATTCTCCCCTTCCCTCTCCCCTCCCCCCTCCCCCTCCCCACACGCCCACCCACCCAGTGAGCGAGAAACAGCGTCGTCTGGCATACACACAGGAGATGACCCAAATTTCAGAAACAGCTAAGGCCCTCATGGAGGGGATGAGTGACAAGGCATCCAGTTTCACCACGGCTACCCATGTGGAACACGTCAGAGGAATGTTCAAGGTGTGACTGCATGTGTACTGTGGGTGGGAGGGATGAAGGGGGTGGAATAGTGAGCTCTGGCCACGGATGGTATAGTAACAGAAAAAGACACTTTTCTACTATAATGAGATCCCCTCCCTCCGTTCTTCCTCCCTCCCACCCACCCTCCCTCCCTCCTCCCCTCCCTCCCTCCCTCCCTCCCTCCCTCCCTCCCTCCCTCCCTCCTCCCCTCCCTCCCTCCCTCCCTCCCTCCCTCCCTCCCTCCCCCCTCCCTCCTTCCCTCCCTCCATCACTCCCTCCCTCCCTCCCCCCTCTCTCCCTCCTCCCTCAATCCCCAGGTCTCCTGGACTCCATTTCTAGCAGCGTTCAGTGTCGCTCTCCGAGACTCCGATGACCCTGAGGTGGTAGCGTTGTGCCTGGATGCCTTCCGCTGTGCCATCCGCATTGCCTGCATCTTTGGTTTACAGGTACGTATTGTGTTCACATTATCCGAGTGGATATCCAAATAGTGTGTAGTTTACTAAGGGTAGTTTACTGAGTTAGTTTACTGATTTCTTTGTAGCTATGGTTACATTTGACACACTATAGACTATCAACTGCATTGATTCTCGGGTGGTCTCACCCTCACACTGCCACACACCTCCCCACACCTATCCTTACACCACATATCACATGTCCACACACCCACACACACCCTCATGCTCCACACATACCTCACACCCTCACCCACACACCCTCACCCCCACACCCTCACCCCCACACCCTCACCCCCACACCCTCACCCCCACACCTCACACAACCTCACCCCCCACACTCGTACTCATATCGCAGCTGGAGCGTGATGCGTACATCAAATCCCTCACAAAGTTCACCATGCTCACCACGTCCGTTGGTCTGGCAGAAATGAAGCCCAAGAACATTGAGACCATCAAGACCCTCTGTGCTGTGGCGTACACGGACGGAAACTACCTGCAGGCCTCCTGGATTGATGTGAGCTCCTGCCGAACCTATGTGACATTGTCTGCTGTATATAGCCAGTTGTTAGGGATTTATGACAGCAAGTCTAAGGGCATAACCCCGAGGGCGAGGTTGTTTTCATTACCATAAACCCCTCATGATTGGTCTGTGCAGTTACAGGTATATAATGTGACTTGTGACACCCCTGGAGTCACCATAGTAACTGGATAGATGTAGTGTATGTATTAGAGAGTAAATTGCTACTGCTGATGACGAAATCTAGGTATAGTAATTCGGACTAGTATTGAAAGAGTTGGCATACTTGGCAAAGAGTCCCCTGTGTATACTTCTCTTACTGTAACAATGTAGCATCTTTGGAATAATCTTAACCGGCCAGTTCTTTCTTTCCATTTGCTTAGTACCGTAGTGTCCCGTTAATACGCCCCCCTATTTTGTACACTACATCCAGCCCAAAGAGGGGAGGGGGCGTATTTTCGAGAACACAATTAGTCTCGATTATACGCCCCCTCAAAACGTTTCGCTACGTTTATGACACTGCCAAGGTTCATGTTCACAGTTACAAAAGTACAAACGATCGCCAGTACTGTTCGTGGTCATCATGCGTGGTCTCCCTACATCGGCGAGAAGAGCTGCACTTCAACTCGAGGGCCATAACATTCACGACGACTTCGCTGTAGCCATCCTCAAGAACAGCAATACTGTCGGTCATGAACCACGGAACATTTCGTAAGAGTGGCAGCGAGATGACTTGTACCGTCGGCGTCAACGGTGACTACTCGATCTGAGAGACGATCTGCAAAGTTGCGCACGTGTAGGTTAGATATTCCAGAAGACGCTCACCAGGGGGGCGTTATAACGAGTCAAACAACCCTGTGCAGGAACTTGGGCGAAAAAGAGGGGGAGGGCTTATTTTCGAAGGGGGCGTATTAGCGGGACACTGCGGTACTAAAGTTTCATAGCTTAGTTATTCTATAATTAGAGTGTCTATACTTAGAGTACAGGATACTAAATCTAAAGTGCAGATACTATAGCCTCGTTCCCAGGCCTCCGCCCAGATTTTATCTCGCAGCCGAGGAGAAAAATCCCGATTTTTCTCCACGGCTGCGAGATATAATCTGGGCGGAGGCCTGGGAACGAGGCTACACATACTATAGTTAGAGTACAACAGCCATGTTTGGATTGCACACGGCCTGGACATGAGGCCAGGGCGATTAGATGACCTGCTGGTTATATATTCTTTGCCCTCACCCCTCCCTCCCACCTCCCGTCCCTTCCGTCTCCTTTGTGCAGGTGTTCCAATGTATCTCACAGCTGGAGTTGGCCCAGTTGGTCGGTACGGGGGTGAACATACGCTACCTCACCACGGCCATACCCTCCCCCACTCACCACCGGCACCAGCACAAGGCACTGCAGCATAACCCACTCCCCAGCAGGACCGGTGTGGACGCTGTCCTCTCCGGCTCTGGTAGGAATGTAACAGCAGTGTGATGTAACAGTGATGTTATAATGAGGTCATAATTCTATAGCAGTGATGTAATAGAGATACAGTCATGTAGTTCAAAATTTGATTACTATACCATGCATTGTCTAATGAAAGTCACGCTGTATCTAGGTATGTGAATGAGATATGAAGCTGAGAATTGTACCATTGTGATCAGCATCAAAAGAGCTTTCAAATGATGTGCTAGACATGGTTTTTCATGTTGGTCACATTTTTGCCGAAAATCGCACTCGACCAAAGGCTATAATCCATGGATTTTCATGATTTTGGGTCAAAATTCAACCTACAGCAAAATAGACATCATTGGAATGGTCCATTGATGCTGATCACAGTGGTGCAAATCCCAGCTTCATATCTCACTCCTAGCCCAAGATACCAAGCGTAGTACACACACAGTAGTAGTGCCCTGTGAACTAAAGGCATCAAATTAGCCCACTTCCTCCCTCCCCCCTCCCCCTCCTCTTCCTCCTATCCCTCCCACCTCTCCTCCCCCTCCTCCTCCCCTTCCTCCTCCCTCCCCTCCTCCTCCCTCCTCTCCCCCCATCACCATCTCCAGACCAGAAGAAGATTGCCACCATTCAGGAGCAGGTGGAGGGGACAAGTTCCCAGACAATGGTTGTGGCGGTCGACAGGATCTTCACGGGATCCACCCGGCTAGACTCCAATGCTATTGGTGTGTGTGTGTGTGTGTGTGTGTGCGTGTGTAACGGACCTGAGCGGTAAGTTGTCCTTAAACTCGCAGCACAAGAGTAATAACTGAATAAACTTCACAATCTTCACAATCTTCACAGTCTCAGAATCTCAGAATCTAACTACATACAAAACCAAGCACTACTTATATACCAACAACAACAAAAGACCATTCAACAACAACAAAAGGACAAGACTACAATACACAAAAGAATTCGCCCTGTGCACCAAGGGGCTCCCTCCAATGTTGAGCCAACATTAATTAACACTATCTAACTGTTCTGGTCCTCCAGTGTGTGTGTGGTAGATAAGGGATAGCCTCATTCCCAGACTATCCTAGCCTCATTTCCAGGCTCCCGCCCACCTTTTCGTCGCTTGCTGGTATGTTTCCTCACGTGAGTGTGACATAATGGCAAAAAGTTCAGAACGAAAAAGTGAAGTTTCGCATATTGTTAACCAACTACACGTTCAACGCTTGGTGTGTATGACAGTCACCCCCCACTAGCTAGATACGTGTGGTAGGCTACCTCATACCTTATCTCTTCTTGCTGTTCTGAGCCCCAGTTCGCCCATGTTCAAGTCTTTTCTACCACCTGTCTACCCTTGACGTCATGCATGTGAGGAAAGATACACCAGGCCCTCCACATTCTTCATGCAACCGTAAATGGTGGGGACCTGGGAATGAGGCTAAGACTCTCCCATACATGAATAAAGGAAAGGGGAAGAGCGTGGGCCATTTTGTCTCGTGAGAAGCATCGCAACTTGAGTGAATTTAATTGGGTAAAAAAAATAAAAAAATCAGACGTGTTTGTGGTTTCCAGTTGAGAGTGTTGTATGGCTGAGAGCATTAGTATACAGCAGCTCAAATATCCATGCCCCAAGGCTCTGGAATCACACCAGGTGGTAACTGAGAAGCCAAGACGGCTGTTCAATGTCCTCGCCGAAACAGGTTGCATTTAATGCCAAAAGACCTTTTCCAGGTTACTGTGAAGTGTTCTCAACACGAAGTGTTTGCAAGGATTGCCAGAGCATGGCTACCATTGATCACCATGCAGCTTATGGTTGTGGTCCAGCTTCGTGTGGGCATGCTGCTGCATGTTTACAGTCAGTCTACTAACATTCAGTTAAGGTTACGGGATACTCGTGCACATGCCGTGCGAAATGTATTGGGAAATGTATACTTAAGCTCGCTAACCAAAAATCTCTGGTACGAACAGCGTGAGCAACTTGATTCTAGAGGTGGAGGTGCGCTGTCACAAGGTGCAGGGCATGACGGAAGCTTTTACCGATACGCTGTATAGCTGTGCAAAAACGAGCAGTTCAGTTCACCAAAAAGCCGTGTTTACCGCTTTTCTCGAGCGAGACAGCCAATAAATTTATGCTATCAAAGAAGCTTCCGTCATGCCCTCCCTGCACCTTGTGACAGCGCACCTCCACGGCCACAATCAAGTTGCTCACGCTCTTCGTACCAGAGATTTTTGGTTAGCGAGCTTAAGTATACGTACATTTCCCAATACATTACGCACGGCGAGCACACGAGTATCCCGTAACCTTAAGCCCTTTGCCCTTGACGTCACCCACGTGATGAAACTATTGCCTGCCTTCCCAATTTTCTGTACTGCAAGTGAAAGCTGGCTGAAGGCCTGGGAATGAGGGAAGAGTCTAGCAGGTTCAAAGGTCGATGCACCTCACACCCTCATACACACACATCTGCACTATCTCTTTCCAGTTGACTTTGTGGAGGCGCTGTGTGCTATTTCCAACGAGGAGCTCTCAAGTCCCACCCACCCCCGGATGTTCAGTCTGCAGAAGATCATTGAGATCTCCTACTACAACATGGACCGGGTCAGGCTGGAGTGGAGCCGGATGTGGGAGGTCATTGGAGCACACTTCAACACTGTGAGGGTGTGAGGGTGTGTGTCAGGGGGGAGTTAGATGTGCATGAGAAACATACTCAATCCTTGTTGTAGAAAGTAATTGCCATGGTAACCTTCCTCCTCCCCTTTTCCTCTCCTCTCACCCTTTCCCCTCCCTCCTCTCGCCTCCCTCCCTCTCTCCCACTCTTCCTCCCTTCCTTCCCTTCCCCTCCCCTCCCCTCCCTCCCCCTCTCCCCCTCCCCACCCCCCGCTCCCTCTCCCCTCTCCACTCCCCCCCACTCTCTCTTCCCACCCCCCACTCCCTCTCCCTTCCCCCACTCCTCCCATCACAGGTGGGCTGCCTCCCAAATGAAGAGGTCTCATTTTTTGTGGTGGACTCTCTCCGGCAGATGTCAATGAAGTTCCTTGAGAAAGGAGAGCTGGCCAACTTCAGGTTCCAGAAGGACTTCCTCCGACCCTTCGAACACATCATGAAGAGGAACGAGTGAGCAGCTGCATACGCCCCCCCCCCCCCCCCCCCCCCCCCCCCCCCCCCCCCCCTCCCTTAGGATACAATAGCGTGGCAGTTGCGTACCTTATTGCTGGTACAGCCCCTCACCCTCGGGGCTGAACCTTCAGGTTTGGTACTGCATAAGCCATACAGCACCCACTGCCATACAGCACCCACTGCCATACAGCACCCACTGCCATACAGCACCCACTGCCATACAGCACCCACTGCCATACAGCACCCACTGCCATACAGCACCCACTGCCATACAGCACCCACCGCCATACAGCACCCACTGCCATACAGCACCCACTGCCATACAGCACCCACTGCCATACAGCACCCACTGCCACACAGCACCCACTGCCATACAGCACCCACTGCCATACAGCACCCACTGCCATACAGCACCCACCGCCATACAGCACCCACTGCCATACAGCACCCACTGCCACACAGCACCCACTGCCATACAGCACCCACTGCCACACAGCACCCACTGCCATACAGCACCCACTGCCATACAGCACCCACTGCCATACAGCACCCACTGCCATACAGCACCCACTGCCATACAGCACCCACTGCCATACAGCACCCACCGCCATACAGCACCCACTGCCATACAGCACCCACTGCCATACAGCACCCACTGCCATACAGCACCCACTGCCACACAGCACCCACTGCCATACAGCACCCACTGCCATACAGCACCCACTGCCATACAGCACCCACTGCCATACAGCACCCACTGCCATACAGCACCCACCGCCATACAGCACCCACTGCCATACAGCACCCACTGCCATACAGCACCCACCGCCATACAGCACCCACTGCCATACAGCACCCACTGCCATACAGCACCCACCGCCATACAGCACCCACTGCCATACAGCACCCACTGCCATACAGCACCCACTGTCATACAGCACCCACTGCCATACAGCACCCACTGCCATGCTGTATCTAGAAATATTTTATTTGATCGGTTATACGTATTGGCCATCTGCCACCAATGATGGCAAATCTCCTTATCAATACATCACCATACACACACACACATACACACACACACACACACACAGCACTATCACCATTCGTGATATGGTGGTGCGCTGTGTAGCGCAGATGGTGAATGCAATGGCTGGAAACATCAGATCAGGATGGAAAAACATCTTCTCTGTCTTCCACCTGGCAGCCTCAGATACTGACCCTGCCATTGTAGAACTGGCTTTCCAGACAACTGGTAGGCTACTGTGGGTGTGTGTGGGGGGGTGCATGGACCACATATATGATTTATTCTGTGAAGTCATGGCCTCACCCAGTATCTGACCACACACACACACACACACACACACACACACACACACACACACACACACACACACACACACACACACACACACACACACACACACACACACACACACACAGACCAAATCTTCAAGCAGCACATTGCAGCCACTATCGATTCCTTCCAGGACGCAATCAAGTGTCTATCAGAGTTTTCTTGCAACGCGGCCTTCCCTGATACCAGCATGGAGGCCATTCGCATCATACGAACTTGTGCAAAACACGTCGCTGAAAACCCACAGGTACATGACATTGTATGTACATGAATGTTCTTGCCTTTTTCACGTTTCTGTCCTTATTCTCCAGAGTGGGTTTAGACTGATGGAATAGAAGTAGTTTGGTGGCCTCAAATATGTTTCCCAGTGTTACAGAAGAGGTAGAGGGGACTGGTATCATCTTCACCACAGAGTGGTGGTCAAAACATGATACCTTCTCCCCTTCTCCCCCCTCCCCTCCACTTCCCCTCTCTCCTCCTCCTCCTCTCCCGTCTCTCCTCCCCCTCCCTTCCCTCCCTCCTCTCCCGTCTCTCCTCCCCCTCCTTTCCCTCTCCCCTCCCTCCTCCCTCCCACCCAACCCTTCTCCTTTCCCTCTCCCTCTCTCCCTCTCCTTCTCTCTCCTCCCTCTCTCCTCCCACCCCTGTTCCCTCCCTCCTGCAGAAGTTCAAAGTTACAGAGGACGATCACAACAATCCTGACTGTGTCTGGGTAAAGGCTTGGTTCCCAGTGCTCTTCGAACTGTCAACGGTCATCACCAGGTCAGCCACTGGGAGATGTGATGGTCATGTGGTGGACTTGTGCCATTGATGCGATTGTCATGTGGTAGTCATTTGGTGGTCATGTGACCTTCTGTGGATGACTATCATGAATAGTCATGTGATAGTTGTTGTGACGGGAATGAATGGTCATGTGTGGAATAGCTTGTACAGTAATAGATGTGAATGGTCATGTGATAGATGCGAATGGTCATGTGATAGGTATGTGAAGTACTCTGTATGGTACACCCTTGCAGGTGCAAGCTTGATGTTCGGACACGTGGTCTGACGGTGATGTTTGAGATCATGAAGTCGTATGGTCACCTGTTCCAGCAGCGCTGGTGGCAGGACCTCTTCAGAGTCGTGTTCAGAATATTCGACACCATGAAACTACCAGAGCTTCAAGTGGAGGTGAGTGTGTCATGTGACAGTCATGTGGTGACATCAGAGAAGTTCCGGAGGTGTGTGTGCTATAGAAGATGTGCAGCTATGGCAGTGCACAATCTTTCAGCTGACCATTGTTGAGCTATTCTGTATCCGATCCTCCTGCTCTGTGACGTCATCTCCTCCCCCTTCCCCCCCCCCCCTCATCCCATCTCCTCCACCTCCTCCTCCCCTCCCTTTCCTTCCTCCTTCTCTCCTCTCTTCCCTCCTTCTCCTCTTCCTCCTCCTCCTCCTCCTCCTCCTCCCTCCTTGTTCTACTCCCCCCTCCTCTTCCTTTTTGTCTTCTCCTCCTGTCTTCTCCTCCTGTCCTCTCTTCCCTCCTATTTGCCCTCCTCTCCATTCCCTTCACCCCCCCCCCCCCCCCCCCCCCCCCCCCCCCCCCCACCCCTCCTCCTCTTCCTCCTCCCCTCCTCTTCCTTATTTTACTCATCCTCCTTCTGTCCTCTCCTCCCTCCTCCTCCTCCCCCTCCCCCTCCCCCTCCTCATCCTCAGAAAACCGAGTGGATGACAACTACTTGCAACCATGCACTCTATGCTATGATGGATGTCTTCACTCAGTATTTCGAGATCCTCTCTCCAGTACTGTTGGATGAGGTTCTGGGCCAGCTACTGTGGTGTGTACAACAAGGTATGGCATGCATCAAAGGGCATAAAATGGGGCAATAATTTGAAAGTCTTACAGCTGTTGCTATCATACTGTTGCATCATATCCCTCCAGACAATGAGCAGCTGGCTCGCTCAGGCTCCAACTGCCTCGAAAACCTTGCAGTTTCTGTGGGAAAGCAGTTCTTCCCTGACACCTGGGACAAAGTCTGCCAGTGTGCGAGGGACATTTTCACTGCGTCCATCCCCCACCAGCTGCTCACCTGGAAGCCAGACGATGCTAACCTGGGACGATCGTATTCCACCCTCTCGATTGCATCCACTCGAAGCTCTCTGACTTCTGAGGCCCCCGAGATGTTGGCTCCCCCCTCTCCATCTCCAATTGCAAATAGAGAAAGTATGACATCATCACCAACCAATCAGAATGCTCTGGCTGACAGGATGGAAGAGAGTACACAAGCATCAACTGTTGAGGTACCAGAAGGTAGTGCCGATGGTGTTGAACAAACTACTTCAAATTTGGAAGAACCAGAATTAAATGAACTTCAGCAAGCTGGTTCTGTAACACCTGTGATTAACATTCTGTCAGAAGATGCGACAGAAGTTGAGAAAGGTATGACATCATTGCCAGCTAATCAGGTTCCCAACTCTCAAGTCGATGGTATGACATCACAGATTGCAACAGAACATAGGGAACCAGAAACGGAAGGTTTTGGGGATTTTCAAGGGGCACAAAAGGAAGAGATTGCCCAGGATGCCCCACCCGCTTCTGCAGACATGGATGTGGAGAAAGAGCTACCATCCCCAATCTCAGGTTCAGGTGAAGGTCAGGTGACCTCTGGAAACAGTCAGGGAGTTGTGTCCCAGGAAGTGAATACGTCTCTCATGACTGCCACAGACGAGGAACTGGACCAGCAAACACCCTCACAGATGGCAGTAGAAGGTGCAGAGGGGGTGAGCGTGGAAGAGACGGCCAGAATCTTGGAGCACAATCAAGTTGACTCCTCTCACCCCCCTGTGCTCCCCGGGGGTGTAGTCAGAGTGAGGGAGGAGGAGAGTGGGGAGAAAGCCATCGATGTCAGTAACACGACACCGGAGACAGCTGTGACACCTCATGTTGAGTCGTTAGCATCTAGAGTAGCCAAGGCTGCCGGGTCTCTCCAACGAAGGGAAAGCGACAGATCGACAAGATCCGATCGTTCGACTGGTACTAAACCGGAAGAGAAGAGAAAGGCGAAGAGCAGTGAGAAGAAGTCAAAGCTATTTAAGAAGTCGGGGAAGAAAGAGCCGAAGGAGAAGGGGAGGAAGGGACGATGGAAGGAGGAGAAGGGGGCGGACGATGCACAGTCTGAGTTCTCATATGGGCAGCCGGACACTGACCTCTCCAAGTCCAAGGCCTCCAAGAGAGCATTTAGTGAGTGCCAAGCCTTACACCTTTCTGATCGCAATGGTACAAATCCCAGTCATGATACTTAGCACAGTACATACTTCATGTAGGTATGTGAATGAGGATTCTGCAGGTGCACTGGGATGTCTTGCGGTTGTCTGATAGCGGAAAGGCCTGGGAATAAAAACTATGATCTACATTTGTACTATGAACCATTGTAGGGCACACCCCTCAAGTGTGTCGTACATACTGCAATGTACAACCCCCCTCTCCCCCTCCCCCCCTTTTCCCTCATTCCTCCTCCCTCCCCTCCATCCCTCCCTTCCTCTGTCCTCCTCACTCTTCCCTCCCTCCCTCCCTATTGCTATTCTAGGCCGTACCCCTGAGCAAGCTCTGTTCCAGACTCTCATTATTAAGTGTGTCGTGCAACTGGAGCTCATTCAGGCAATTGACAACATCATCTTCTACCCCAGTGCAAGCCGACAGGAGGACCAGGCCATCCTGGAGTTCTCACAGGTGTGTGTGCATGAGCATGCCTATTGTCTGATCAGCATGCACACACACACACACACATGCATGTATGTACACTGTATTTGCTCCAAACTTGGTGGTGCTTAATCTCCAACACAAATAGAAAAGATTTTATGAAACTCAACTCACCTTGAGTGTGAGCTACCGTATAGCGGGAAAATTTGGCGGGCATTAAATTTGGCGATTTCAGCCAAAACGCTGTATTTTAAAATTTGGCGAATTTTAAATTTGGCGATTTCGCGATTCGATCCTCGACACTAATGACGTAACGGCAATGACGTAAGCCTCAGCGTGACTCAGTGTGAACTGTACATGTATCGATTGAATGCGACCAGTTAGTTACCAGCTAACCATGGAGACCTTCGAAGTAGAGGGATGTTTCAGAGGCCATCACGTTTTCCATACAGTGTGGAGCCCCACCGTCTGAGAGCGGTGACTGGATCATGGATTGCGCTGTGGCGGTGATGCGCTCGAGCGCAATCGTTGGCCACGTCCCTCACACTCTCGTTAACAACTTGTAGTTCCTTCCCGGAGGAGTATACTGAGCTGAATCTTTTCTGAAATACTGGTACAGCTACAGCGCTACCGTACGTACGTATGTGCATTACTATGTGCGCGCGCATACCCGATCCGAGTGGCCGGCCGGCTGGGGTGGGGTTTAATATTGGCGGAATTTAATTTGGCGATTTTTTCCTGCACCGCCAAATCGCCAAATTAAAACCCCCGCCAAATTTTCCCGCTATACGGTATTACAAACGTTTACCATGGTAGCACTACATGTACTATTAAAAGAGATGTGTCCTTCCCCTCCCTCCCACTTCTCCTTCCTTGCCCTCCCACTTCTCCCTCCCCTCCCCCCTTCCTTCTTTCTCCCCTCCACTTCTTCTGTTCTTCTCCTCCTCTCTCCCCTCCTCCCTTGCCTCTTCTTCTCCCACCCTTGCCCTTCTACCTCTCCTCCTCTCCCAAACAAAATCCCTCTCCTCTTCCTTTCTCATCTTCCTCCCCTCATCTCCCCCATCTCCTCCCCCCCCCCCCCCCCCCCCCCCCATTCTACCTCCCCCTCCTCTGCACACACCAGTCGGTGTCACCAGAGGTCCCCTGCCCACCTCCCCTCTCCAATGACCGTGGGATGTCCCGCTACCTAGGAACAGGACAGCTGTTTGTCCTCTTGGATTGCCTCGAGGAGTCTCACATGTTTGCGAGGGCATTCAATGCCAACAATGAGCAGAGAACACTGCTCATGAAGGCTGGTACGTTGTGTGATGTCGTGGTGATGTCATAGTCGCCCTGCTGTGGGTATTGCAATATTATAGGGTGACATAACGTTGTGATGTTGTGTGATGACATTACATGTCATGTGATGTCATGTGACAACACCCTCTCCTAATCATCACAGGTTTCCGTGGGCGCACTCGTCCAAACCTCCTCCGCCAGGAAACGACCAGCGTCTGCTGTGCCCTGCGTGTTCTCTTCCACATGCTCACAGACGAGAACAGAGAAGCCGAGTATGAGGCGATCGAGAGCAGACTGCTGAGGTTGGTGGAAGTGGAGGGAGGTGGGGGGGGGGGAACAACATTAGAATACTGCCTTGAAAGCTAGGGGTTTTAAGTCCAGGTCTAGTGTTAAGTAATATTTAGATGCAGTGCATTATGGGTTTTAGTGCACGAGGGCAATCTAGTTAACGGTCGAGGGCAAGATAATGCGCGAGCCGAAGGCAAGTGCATTATCCGCCCGAGACCGTTAACTAGATTGCCCGAGTGCACTAAAGCCCGTAATGCACTGCAAACTGATATCTAAACTACTTAGTGCAACTCACTGACCCGAGACAGCCTTTGATCTTTGAAAAGTGTGCATTATCTAGATAATGCACACTAAAGTGTGCAATAAGCGATTTAATGCTCCGTCATGTGATCGATTCTGAGGCGTCTGATTCGTTGAGGGTCATGTGAGTAGCACTAAGGGGGTTATATACACACTCGCACGTAACCCATACACATACAACACACACAACATGTGCACATACACACACACACATACACACACACACATACACACACACACACACACACACACACACACACACACACGCACACGCACACACACACACGCACACTTACACAAACACATACTCACACACCCTCATGCATGTAGTCTGATGGTGAGTTCTCTGGAGTACTTCCTGATGCTGACAAGTGAGATGCACCGCGATGCCTGGACTCCTGTCCTCCTGCTCTGCTTCACCAAGATACTGCAGCTCAACCAGCACCAGGTACACTCCATCACACCATACATATCACACTGTCACCACCATCACACCATCACATATCATCACACTAGCTACCAGCCATCTTGCTATGACACCATCACGCAACACATCCACCATCGCTTGGCAACCCACCATCACATATCATTCATCGCACTAGCTATCAACCATCACGCCATCACGCCGTCATGCTATGACACCATCACACCATCCATCTTGACATACCATCACACAACCACACCATCCACCATCCGACTATTATACTATTAGCTGTTTATGATTGATTCATGGCTCTCCCTTTTTCATACGCACCCACACTCAATACATGCACTCACACATGTGCACCCACACACACATACACTCACACATGTGCACCCATACACACACGCATACACAACACATGCACTCACACATGTGCACCCATACACACACACACACACACACACACACACACACACACACACACACACACACACACACACACACACACACACATACACACTTGTACATAGTTCAAGAGGCACATAGGTGTATATTATAAATTATTTTGTAATTTGCTGACACTTGAACTAAAATTCGAAATCCGATCTCTGCTGAGACGAGTGTTCATTCGGATTGGTCAGGAGTTCAGCGTTGCTTCCGATCTTCTGATGCCAAGTTGATAGCATAGTGACGTTATTCGTTATTTCACAAATATATTTGTACATTATTAGCAGAATACACAGGGCAGATATTGTCATTTCTGAGCAATGTTTTCATGTCTTATAATAGTGTAAGATGCACGCTGTAAAACTGCTGAAAGTATTGTAGATGACGTTGACAGTTATCATGATACCAGTAACCTACTGTAGTATCTGCAGTGCACCTCTGACCCAGAACTGTCATACTCTAGTAGTCACTCTCTGGTACTCTGACCCGGTCACAATGTAGCCTCGTTCCCATGGCTCTCGTTCTCGGAAGAACGAGAGCCTGGGAACGAGACTGGTCACATTGTATGCACCTTGGCACTCTGATAGACTCACTGCACTCAATTCTCACACTGGTTTGCTCCCAAGCAACACACACACACACATGCACTATGTAATGCACTGACAGAAAGAACAAAAAAAACAACCTGCGCACAGACGCAGATGTATAATTGTATTCACTGCACTGCTGACAGTTATCATGTTGAATGTCACTCCAATGGATGGATATCAGTGTATATACTGGACTGTACTTAACTGGAGAGAGTAATTCAACTTGAGAAGACTACAGAATGGTAAGACAAAGCAGAAAATAAGGTGGAGGAAGAAAGGAACCAGCCTAGTATACAAGCCTCCCTCATGAAAGACAGAAGAGAAGCAAGGTGGCTGGTGAAATAAAATACTGAGTCTATAGTAGCCGTCCCTCCGCCCATGAAAAACAATTTTTGAAGTGGTTGTTGATCCAGCAGGCAGGAAATGTATAATATAGGCCGATCAACTCAGTGGGTCAGGGTGGGTCCTGATTACACTCCTGGTATAGAGAAAATTGTGCCGCGTAATGTAAATATAATTAATAAACGTTTGACTATTTCCGAATGGCCTACAAAGATTCTGACTACACCGTCGTGATCGCTATGATGCAGTGATACAAAATCAAAATAATTGTGCCGAAACTCACTTTGGTGGTAGAGATATGAACGCTTTTGTCTCGCCGTTGGCCGCCATTGCTCGAGCGCTCTCTTCGACTTCCGGTGGCAGTACCGTTCTTAGGAAAGGCACACGAAGATTCTGACCACGCGGCCGTCGTTCACTGACGCTTACATGCCGAAACTCATCGTGCTGGCTAAGTTGTGAGTGCTGTAATAATGTCTTGTCTTCCTTTCGGTCGCGATCGACTGAGCGGGGTTGCCACGTGGCATGTGCGTTAATTGGAACGAATTGCAGCTTGCGCTCGCGCTACGGCGGGGGTTGCAACGCGGCTATGGAACGAACTGTCACACTTAGCTTGTGCTACCGTTTAATTAACCGCGGCTACCAGGAGTGCGGTCGCCCCTCGATGCAAATTAAAACATATTATGCATGTGTCTATATACTTCCTGCCTGACCATATCCACAAGGTGAAAGATGAAAAAAAATTAGATGGGAATCTATTGCCTCCCATCCTTCTGTGAAACAAAGGAATTCAGAGGAGCTGAAAGTGATCATGAAATATAAAAAAAAACCTAGCAGCCACCTATCCCTCGATCCGTGACAGGTCAGACACTGAAGTGTGCTGCCTCAGGAGCGTTGAATAGGCGATGACTGGGATCACAGGACCTCATGGATCTTGACCAGCCAAAACTTCACACTGGCTCCATCAAAGGTTGACCTAGTCTCGCGTGGCCCAGACCCTTCCCGCGGCGATTTCTATTCCGGAGTTACTATATAACAAGTGACGTCGACATTACTCGAACAGTCTACCTCAACAAGGATGGGGACTATAGCACACAGTGGGGGATCGTGTGCCTGTTCGATTGCTTCAGGTTTTGCCAGAGAACGGGAACTTGACTATATAGCCTGTGCTCAGTAACACTCAACTCACTGTGACCAATGATACTGATCTGGCATCAGGAGAGAACAAGAAGACCTGTATGATAGTATTCTGTGGCTGATATTCTCAGTCAAAGTTCTGATGACAGTCGATCATGCATGTGCATGCAAATGCTCAACATTCTGCACACACACTTGCTCATGATCACGCTTGCCCCACAAAGCTAGTATTGTGTGTGCGTGTGTGTGTGTTCTATGTTACACATACATGTACCAGTATGTACTTCTGTGGATTATACTACAATACTGTCAGAATTCAAATGGGGGTGATTTCTAAAAGAATGGTGTGTATGCGTTTGTCGCACAACAGACCCATGGACCAATACAATCAGGCAAAGTCTACATGCAGGGTTAACTGCTGCTGGATGGGATTGAGCAGAGAAGTTATCCCTAAGCCACTTAGCCTCGTTCCCAGGCCGTACGACGGCCTGGGGATGCATGGTGCTTATATATTTTGGAAACCCACCTGGCCAGCTATTTCCAGTTGCGCGTGCCAGCGTACTTTGAACTTTGAACCTTACATACTACTAAACTAATACTGGTGGCAAAATTAATTGCCGTGTACTTGTGTGTGTGTGTAGCCCAATTAAAGTGTAGCATTAAACCACTAGTCTCGCGTGGCCCAGACCCCTTCCTGCGACAATTATAAGGTTTGGGCCACGCCAGGATATGCTTTTTCCATTCAACTGTGGCAATATATAAGGAGTGTGGTGCTTGAAGTCGTTCATAACCCAGTGCAGGTATCTAGCTACCATAGACACTCACTCAGAGGTGGTGGCAACCTAGCCTCATTCCCAGACTCTCTCCCCGGAGAGCCTGGGAATGAGGCTAGCCCCAACAACTCTAGCCATTGGAATGGTATAGAAATAAGTTCCACAGCCAACACATCTGTGGCGCTCAGGCTCACCTCAGCATCTATGACGTTTGTGTCAATTGTGTAATTTGTTAGGAATGTCATTTTTTTCAGCGCACCCACGAGTACCCTGTAACCTTAAATTTGGAGCACTGTATTGATGACAAAACTGTCCAGGGCAGCTAGCCTCATTCCCAGGGCCCGGCCCCACCCAGCTTTACAGATTTTTCATTTGTGCATGGGAGAGCCAAGGAACTATAGGCCAATGTCTAACCAGGAGCAGGTACACCAGAAATGTGAACCAGAAACTAGAATGTTAAATACATAATATGCATACAACAATTGTGTACAGGAACTAATCCAACACAAACTCTGAAACACATAGCCACACAAATATTAATTGGTCAAAATTAATTGTCTCAACTGAAGTTAAATCGGATAATATACAACATAGTGTGAAGAAAAGAAATGGTGGTGAGGAAATTCACCCGCAACACTTGCCCCCCTTTGGTTTTTCCTGTTGGGGTCTGTTCAATTCTATGTAACTCTCGTCCTCCTTTTTACTGGGAACCTGGGATACAAGTGGTTAATATAGAGTACAATGGGTTAATTAATAAGGGATGCAAGGAGTTAAAGTTAAATGGGCACAAGGTATGGGACAAAGTGTCATGAGGGAATACCGTAATGTCCAATAATGCACCCATGGGTGATGTACTTTAGTGGCTAGTCAAAGTGGGGGTGGGTGTATTTTCAACTGTTTGAGGTAAGTGGGCGTACTTTTGAGCAATGAATGACCTTATGCAATAACTTGTCTACCAAGGGGGTGGGCTTATTTACGAGGATAGGCAGATTACGACATACCCTACGCACGGTGGATCAGTAGTAGCCTTGTTCCCTGGCCTTCTCACCCCAGCGTTTGTCACTTGCAGTACTAATACTGCAAGCGACAAACGCTGGGACGAGAAGGCCTGGGAATGAGGCTAGATCAGTGGTACAGGAGGAAATGCTATACAAGTCACATGACCTAAGACTTCATCCTACCTTTTTCAAGATTAGTCTTGCCAGCTGCTCAAATGCCTGGAATGGGTAAAAATAACATTGATCAAGGAGGGTGTCATCTAATGATGACATCATAGTGACATCATCAAGTGATCTCTGACCTCGTCAATGTTGTGGTTAGTCTTGGCAGAGGTCTCCAGGAAGGGGATGCCCTGGCTGTGTGCAAGTTGCTCCCCCCTGTCCTTGGGCACCACCCGCCTTGCCTCCCAGTCACTCTTGTTACCGATCAGCAGCCGCTCCACATCAGAGGAGGCGTGCTGAGGTGGAGGTGATTGGAGAATGTGTGAGGGGAGGAGGAAGGGGAGGCACCATCTGCCGTTATACCAAACAGTGATCTTACTAGAACCAAACATGCTCCATCCTCAGTGGCATATACACACTACACTTGAGACAAGGACGAACGAACATGGATGGCCAGCAAAAGTGGTGTAACTGTGTTTCAGGTAAATGCCTAGCAACTGCACTTGCAGAGATCACCTACACCTAACTGCCTTAGCTTGTTCAGTTCTTGTTCTCTTTTCCAAACAGATTATATGCACTGCACTTGCATGATACCAGTATCACCTACACCTTTTGTTGCCAACAGCCTAGAGTTGTAGTCTCACCATCTCTATGTTCTGAAGCCACTTTGTGATGTTGTCAAACGACTTCTGACTTGTGATGTCATACACCAGGATGATGCCCTGGGAAGGGAGACAACAGAGGGTATCATGAATCAGCAGCCATACTCTTTGTTTCTTGGCACACAACTCTCCACTGCACATGAAATTACTCCAGTAAATGTCACATGACTTTGTCACCCCAACCATCATAACCTCCTAACCTCCATCCTAAATGTCATGTGACCTCCTGATTGCAATCCCTAGTGTTACATGATACTCTTGACCCCAACCTCATGTCACATGAACTCTTGACCCCAATCTCATATCACATGACTTCCTGACTCAACCCTGTAATGTCACATGAACTCCTGACCCTACTCCCTTAGTGTCACAACATTAGACCTGACACCCAAATATCAAGTGATGGTGCCTTACCATTGCACCACGGTAGTATGAGGTTGTGATGGTATGGAACCTCTCCTGTCCTGCTGTGTCCCTGGAGGGAGGGACAGAGGGAGGAAGGAGGGAGGGAGTGGAGGGCGTGGAGGGAGGGAAGGAGAGAGGGATGGAGTGGAGGGAAGGGAGAGAGGGAGGGAGGGAAGGGAGGGAGTGGAGGGAAGGGAGAAAGGGAGGGTAGGGAGGGAGGGTAGGGAGGGACAGAGGCGGGGAAGGGAGAGAGGGAGGGAAAAGAAAGACCATTGATTACAAGAGCCATGCAGCTGTACTATATATACCCTCTGGAGCTGGCATACCATATTTGGAGCTTGATTCTCTTTCCTTCTAGCTCGATGGTTTTGATCTTGAAGTCAATCCCTGGAGAGAGAAAGAAAGAGTGATACTCAACCCTAAACATACATTTGTTGGCAACACACGAGGAGCCCTGCCATCTTCCTGGACAGTTTACACTGTCAGTTTTGATTTCAGCACACATACCACGTTGTAACAGAAACAACAGGTTGTATATCTAAACACCTCATCCAAGTTTCAACGTAGAATAGACCATGGACAGTAACTGTTGGCGTAGCCTCGTTTTCAGGCCTCACCCACTTGCCGTTCTTTGCTGTCAAGGGCGCAGTCAACTTTATATGCAGCAAAGTATGTACATTACCTAGGTGGGAAGATGGCGAGGCATTGCACTTGTAGTTTTTCCCCTCGCCTTCGGCTCAGGAAAATACCTCCACACTTGTGCAATACTTCGCCATATCTCCCCCACTGCAAAAGCCAAAGCTGATTGTTCGCACGTCTTCCAAACACTCATCCTACATTGCACATCTCGTATTGCTCTCAGACAACACTGCTCTGAGAACAATACTAGATCAAACGGCACATGAGAGCAAGTGCAGAACTTGAAACGAAACACTTCTCTGTCAATATAATGACCTTGAATGTACAATGTACGTACAAAGTATTCACGTACTTCATACACATTAAGCCACCGTAACAAAACCCACACGTCAGATATGCATTAGTACTCGTAGCTGCTAAAATTAGCTACCCTTCATTGATGTCCAGGCATGCCGTGGTTTCATAATCGGAAAGGGAGGATACTGCCCCAACCTCTAGCAGTGGGTGGGGCCAATGGTACGATGTGTAGTTGGAGAGTAGTGAGAAAGTGTACATGTAAGCCCCCCCCCCCCCCCCTAGATTTAGACCACATTTGATGAATTTCTGGAGCATGCCCCCAGATGTGATCACTGTCTCCCCCTCCAGCTTGAAAACCCTGCATGCTATAATCCCTTACAGGTACATGTGATCAGTAAAACGGGCATTAATTGGTTATATCTCACTACTCTCCCACTACACATCATACCATTGGCCCCACCCACTGCTAGAGGAGGACCACACCCCTAAAGTCCATGCTAACTTCAGCAAGAGGAGTGACTACTCCCTCAAGTCCACCAAGTCCATTGCTTGATAGCTCCAGCTACACCAACATGGGTGAGACCTGCTCACATGTGCACCATTGTTGCAAGTGCTCGTGTTCCACTCAGATCACCTTATCTTAGCACCCCAAATGTTACTTTAAGCAAATGTGCAATGTTACTGTAAACAACACGTGCAAATGTTTGTAAACATGTCCAATAGTGTGCAGATAGTATGTGAAGTGTAGGCAACTCAGTTTCACTGTTAACAGTTACACCAAATGTTCCCACATGGGTCCAAATGCGTCGTTGCTTAGCAACCAATGCATTGCCCTGCCTATGTCAGCACTCAGATATCCCTGCCTACAGGTTCTGATTCGGGAGTTCACGGGGTTCTCGATTGTGGGACACTATGGAGGTGCATTACAGAAGCAGTTTTGTAAGTTCATAGACTCAGGCAGGCCTGGAGAAATGCACATTCATTGCTATTCAACGATTGCGACGGCTCACATGCAGAGCAGATGGTGCAACTACAATAGCAATGCTGCTCAAGTTGTTAACATGCCTTCAGTGAGAGGCTTACAAATAGGGCCAGAACATCGCATTGGCACCATCTCCATTATGTCTTGTATTACAGTCGAAATTGTGGAGGTCGACTGTTGCAGAAGACTGTGTTCAGCATGCTCCATTCCATGAGCATTAGGAGCTGTTCAACACACAAGCTGTCATACCAGGAGCTTATGAGCGGCGAAGCTGCGAAGGAGCGTGCAACTACCGCATACGTCCGAGTGCCGTCGAAATCCAAATTATTAGCTAGCGAACTTCCAAATATGGAAACCTGTTCTTCAATCTAGCGTCATAATGACGACATAAAAACCCACGTGTTCTGTGGTAGCGATGTGAGAAGTTTGACACTCGCTCAGTGGAGCGCCTTTGACCTAGCCGCAGTGAAATGGCCAAGCGAACGGGTGACAGTGAAAGCGATTTGCCACAAAATGTCGTAGATTTGAAGATCCCGGGACCCCTCACCGTTTGGAGACGCCTTCTTCTTCGTTTCCAAAACGGAAATACGTAGGATTTGGACGGACCGGAGTTACACGCTCCTTCGCGGCTTCGCCGCTCATAAGCTCCTGGTCATACCAAGGGACGTCAGTCTATAGGTTATCAGGTAAATTGCACTACTATTCTTCTGGTCATATGGTTGCCCCTGACAACAGTACTACCACACCCACAGGAAGTTGCTTTTCTCTAATGAGTTTGAGTGCAGTGACTGTCATCCCAACACATCTGGAATAGCCCTTCCCACCTGGAGCAGTCCCAAGGCCATACGAGAAACGGCAGGGTTTCACTTAGGAGGGGCAGGGGGAATCTTGCTGTCCCCCTTGAAGAAGTATTACCTATGCAAGGGACATCATGCCTGCCCCTACTTTGCCACACAATGAGTTCATCCCCCAGTGACTGAACGGTTCTGTGACCTCAAAGGGGGATCTAGGACCAAGTCTAGTCTCAGAACCAGACCCTTCACACAGGGAGGAGTAAGCGTCTGGGCACACACTTACATTCGAGTTGTTCCCAGGACGGAGTGTTGACTCAGAATCGTTGATTACAAATGACATCATGAAATGATTTTTCTCCAGGCTTTCAGTGTCGCCAGCAACTAAACACAGTAAATTGCTGTGCTATGCCGTGTTAACCCCCCAAGTGTTTGGCAAAAGTTGAGGGGATTGTAGTCATATGTGTGGTTATCGTCATTGATTGCTAGTTACCCACACATAATTGTGTATTCCGTCAGGACAACTCGAACGTAGGCACGTGCCCAGATCCTTCCTCCTCCCCAGGACCACATCTACGCATGGAGCAGTCCAGGGGGAGTAATGTTTGCTCTACAGGGGGAGTTCACTCCAATAAGCAATAAGCACCAGTCACAGCTGCGACTGCACATCTTGACCCCATATACTAAGGATTCTGTGACCAGCTGTGACTGTGACTAGAGTCTATGGGCACAACCCCCCCCCCCCCCCCCCCCCCCCTTGTAATATCCACCCTCTTAAAACCCTTTGCACACTTTTACTTTAGCTGCACTTTGTATCTACCATTGTCCCAAAGATTCCCGGCGAAACCACACACATACATTCAAAGAAGCTCACCAATGGTAGAGATGAAGGTCGTGTTGAAGGTATCGTCCGCGTATCTGAATAACACGCAGGTCTTGCCCACTCCCGAGTCTCCAATCAGCAAAAGCTTGAAGAGAAGATCGTAGGCCTTCTTTGGAACAATGGACTGCCCAGGAGTAGACATGTTTGATCAATTGAGCCTAGCTAGCTGACATCAGCATCAGCGTGATACGATCACCATACACACCCAATTTCTAATAACCCGAAACAAAAATAATCTTTACTCCACCGCACCACGCCCACAGAGCTAGAGGAGGGAGTGCAAGCTTACGGAGGTTCGTATTCGTCCGTTACCTCTTCCGGTAGTATTCGTTATGAATTCGGAGTTATGCGATTTCCGTGTAACGAAACAGCCATGTCAGACGGCTTCGAGAAGCAGATTTTGGCACCGACTGTTCCAAGATGTGTTCATGCGAGCGACGTATCCTTTGAGATATGTGTATCTCAGGTGGTCAAGAGTCTATTTAGCTATCAAGACAGTTGAGACTGCTCCCGTCTTGTGTGAGAACGCTGTAAAGTCGTGTAGCTTGAAGCGTCTCGAGATGGTCAGATTCAAGCGCCTGTAGTAAATTTGTGAAACGACGATCTTGTCCACGCGGGTGCATAAGGCTTGCGATCCCTATGAATGTGTACTATGGCTACTCCAGATATTGTGCGAATCGCACAATATCTGGAGTAGCTACTGAAGTAGATGGGTAGTAAGAGCACTTGTTGGTAGCCAGCTGCACTTTAGTAGAGATTTATATCAATCGACCATTTTTTCCTGAGCTTGAAGAGGGCCTTGCATTGCATAGAAGCAAGCAGACCTGTTGAGGTCTTAGACTACTGTGACTAGGGTAACGAATACGATGTATTGGTCAGACATTCTGCTGAGTTACCATGAGATGGCACTTGTTGATAGCCGACATAGCTAGCTGGCTAGCTACAATCGACTATTTTTTCCTGAGCTTGAAGTGCATGGGCCTTGGCATTGCATAGGAGCAAGCAGACCACCTGTTGAGGTCTTAGAATACTGTGACTAGGCTAACGAATACGGTATATTGGTCAGTCATTCTGCTGAGTTGACATTAGATGCACCTGTTGGTAGCGGCTAGCCAGTTGCACTTTAGTAGAGACTAATTCCAAATGACCATTTTTCCTGAGCTTGAAGAGGGCCTTACCATTGCATAGAAGCAAGTAGACCCGCGACCTGTTGAGGTCTTAGACTACTGTGACTATGCTAATGAATACGGTGTATTGGTCAGTCATTCTGCTGGGTTAACATGAGATGGGTAGCTGCTAATAAGCTAGTAGCTAGCTAGCTAAGAGCACTTGTTGGTGGCCAGCTTCACTTTAGTAGAGACTTATGCCAATCGACCATTTTTTCCCGAGCTTGAAGAGGGCCTTGCCTTTCAGGGTAGCTCTATGGAACCTATTTGCAGCACTGTTGTAGCTACTTCAGTATTCACGCTTATTTCATGATTCATGAAATAGGCACGTGTGTTACATATTCTCTACTTGTCAAACATGCTATCTGCGATAATACTGTAATTAGCTAAGCCTCTTTCACCATCTAGCTAAGCACACAGGCTCCATGCATGAACGGTGAATCCACACGAAATTTGTACTGATCTCTACTACGTGATCAACATGAGCACCGGCATTGTATTGCCAATAGCGTAGAATGCTCATACCATGCCGGTACCCAGAAATGCATGGTAAGAAGAATGTAGAAAGAAAAGCATTTAGCTACCTGTGCCCACTGTTCAGCCAATTCATCGTCATCATCTCGATTTTATCTCACCAAGTTGTACTTGAATGGGGATTTATTAATGAATCTGAAGGCCCATTTACTTCCAAGGCAAATGTGGCTGTCGGGGATGAAAAGGATGTAGCTATAGCTAATTGCAGTAGTGCAAGGGGTTAGTCCAAGTTCGCACAATATCTGGAGTAGCTACTGAAGTACTTATACTTCCTCCCCAAAGCTAATTCCTCCAGTGTACATTCCTTTAATTAGCTACAACTCAGAATGTATAAAGTTATAGCTACACAGGTGTTGCGATATGTCTGCATGCATGCCAACATGTAGCTATACATGCCTGGTTTTCTCATCAGTAGTGACTCCTTCATCCGTTAACTTCTGTGTCGAGCATGAGCTCAGCAAGTAGATATGGTACAGTCGATGCAGTCAACTGACTGGATCAGGAACAGTTACAACTGAATTAGTAGCTAACTACAGGGTGGAGGAGGCTCCACTGCTATGTGAAGAAAGAGGATTGTGATAGATACGTCTGGCTTGACTTCTCCTGTCTCTGTGATCTCTGCTACTATAGCTACCAACTTATTGATCTTTGTATTACCATTGAGCGAACTCTTGATTGCAGCAGTTTCTCCAACTAGCTGGGTGTGCAGAGTGTGTTTCAATTGTAGATGGGGAATGAGATCATAATATTATAGCCTATAGCTAGCTACATACAAAATACAGAAAATGTGTAAGCACAGCATTTTATTCAGTCAGATGTGAAGAGGACATAATCAATGACACTACAGTCCATGCTTTTGTGATGTCCTGTGTAGCACAAGTCTACACAGTTGACACATACATTGGGTTGGGCTCAGGCTCGAGGTCTTCCCGGGTTCGGCCTGCACAGATCGAGGAAGACATAGTCAACCAAGTAGCTAGATGCAATCATGCGTTACCTCCACTGCATCAACCTTTTGCTCACACAAATGCTTTTAAAACAACCTTCAACTATGGCACCAACAGGCCCTACCAACATAAATCTGTACTCACTGGTGGGTAGTTCATACACATCGTCCTCCTTTGGTGGGGTGTGGGTAGGATGAGGACGCAAGGGATGTGCTGCAGACCAGCTGTTAGGGTCAGTATGAATTGTAGCACAGTCTTGATTTGCTACCTTCCTCCACTTAAATGTGAGTGCCACACTTATGATGAGTAGAAGGATGATATAAAAGGTCAATACGACTGAAAGTGCGATAATCAGTTCTGAGGATGGTACTGCCGGTGAAGCTGGTAGTGCTGGGATATTGAGGATGGGAAGAACTAACATTCATAGCAAATGCTACACTGTCACTCACAGTGTAGTGTGCATGTATACACTGTGAGGTGTGTTACCATTGTGCAATACCAGGATACTTACTGTAGACATTTGCATTTTC
The DNA here is from genome assembly GCA_963931865.1 of Axinella damicornis. Classification (NCBI taxonomy): domain Eukaryota; kingdom Metazoa; phylum Porifera; class Demospongiae; order Axinellida; family Axinellidae; genus Axinella; species Axinella damicornis. Next base: position 10,338,646 of record OZ007515.1, on the reverse strand, counting down.
CAGCTCTGGTACAAAGGGTCCAACCACTTCGCCCACCTGTAGAGCAACTTGAAGTCTAAACTGCTGAAATGGAACCTCAAATTCCACATGTGCTATTTCTCTCATATTCTCAAATGTTCTATTGGTAGTTCGCTCCACTTGGACAGGATGTACGACCCAGGTGAATTTAATCTTGAGCCTCACTGCTCTGGGAATAGCAGTCTGCAATGTCACCGTGAGCATCAGGTTTCCCTCCGCTGTGACCATGGCTGCCAACTGGAAGTCATCAGCTACACACACAAGATCAAAGCAGATGTGCTATAGCTACTTACACATATACAAACACCTCAGGGGCTGACTGCACAACAGCTTCAAGCTCAACTCAGAATACTAATACACTAGCTGAAGTCAACATGGTCAGCCCACACTAAAGAATTATCGGACACCATCTATATTCAGACGCACTAGCACAGAAGTTGCACAATTGCGGAAGTGGGCATGACCTTCCATTGATAGTGCACATCCATGTCACTGCATGTGATTTGCAAATTTGGCCAAAAATCAGGCGTGCAGCAGAAGGGTCTTGGGGCTTCACCAGGCTGCAGACATTCCGCCGAAAACTGCTTCAGAGAAGCAACGGGGAGCGGCGTCCAATAATGCATATATTTATCCAATTGTAGCTGTTTCAGATTTTTATCTTTGACATTATAACTCCAGAGCCAAACAAGAAAGCAGCATGTTGTAGCTACCTCGGGCACTGAGGGGTGTCATTGGAATGTTGACCAAGTCTCGCCCTCTTTGGATTTCACCGTGCTTTTTGAATGGATGTCGCCCACACCTCTTTGGGGCCATGATGTGAACATCACTATATATAGAATGTGCAGCTTCTCAGCAACACAACGGCACAAGTCCGGTATTCATACGTTGTGTAGTTCTCGAGATGGAGCTCATTTTCTTCTAGTCTATCGAACATGATGCTGATGTATCAAGTTACTGGATGGGAAGACGAAAAACAGCTCCATCTCGAGAACTTTTCGACGTATGAAGACCGGACTTGTACCATTGAGAAGCTGCACATTCCAGTGATTTCTGTATCAGGGCCCAAAGAGGTGTTGGTGACATCCATACTAAAAACACAGTGAAATCCCCTGTCCGATCAAAATTTAATAGGGCGAGATGTGGTCAACATTCCAATGACACCCCTCAGCGCCAGAGGAAGCTACAACACCAAACGTCAGGTGTGCAGCAGAGGGGTCTTGGGGCTTCACCAGACTGCAGACATCCCCCTTCAGAGAAGTAATGGGGAGTGGCATCCGATAATACATACAGCTATCCGACCACAGCTGTTTCAGGATTTTGTCTTTGACAGATTGTAACTCCAGAGCCAAACAAGAGAGCAGCACCAAACTTGCAACGCACAGTGAGATGGATGTGCACTATCAACAGAAGGTCACGCCCACTTCTGCAATTGTACAACTTCCATGCTAGCATGTACGAATATAGGTGGTGCCCGATTATTGATAACTTTCTCTACTATGCACCTACATTGAATATTCTGGTACTCCAGGATATTAAAATAAACATGTGAAGACACAGGGCCATAGGAGTAGTTGCAGCAGGTGCGGCAGCCGCCACACCAGTATTATGCTCAGTCTGGCTAGGTTTGACAGTAAGTTGTTGGAATCTTGCAGCATCGTCCCAAGCACCAGAAACAATCTCAGAAGGCATAAAAGTTTCCTAGGGCCGGGGAGGGGGGGGGGGGGGGGGGGGGGGGGATGCAGGAAAACCCGGAACGGTCAGGAACGGAACGGAACGGAACGGAACGGAACCGGAAGTAATTATATGGCGATAATCAACATTATTGTAGAGCGACTTTAGCTGAACTATAATTCTATAAACGACTCGGATGTTTTGTGTAAACATAACATGTAGCACTTACAGGAAGCTGCTAGAGGAGTTTCTTGGGACCTGGTATGCCTGAAGTAGCTTCAGCAAAGGTACTGTCTCTATCGCTACTGGATCTGTACTTAGCGTTGCGTTTATGTCAAGAGCAGGGGGCGAACCTCAAAGACAAAAGAATAATTAGTGCTCGATGCTCTTTGTAGTATAGATTACTTCGGCACTCGCTTGGCCCAGCTCTCTGACTTCCCTAGCATGCACGTACCGCCTCGTTCAGGTCATCCTCGAAATCGAGGTCGTTGCATGCTGCCAGCAGACTTGGACCTGCGCGGCTACCTCGCTAACGCTTCGTGGCTTCAAATTACTGTGCAACCCAGCCAACTCGCGAGACTAAACTGTTCTCTGACTTCCCTGCAGGAGGCAATGGCTATTTTCACGATCCAAAGTCGTTGTACACAAGGAAACATTAATTACTACTTCCGGTTCCGTTCCGTTCCGTTCCGTTCCGTTCCATTCCTGACCGTTCCGGTTTTCCTGCATCCCGGAGGGGGGGGGGGGGGGGGGGGGGGGGGGGGGGGGGCATGCCCCAGACCCCTCCTATAGCTTATACACACTTCATGTGCTTTAACGTCACGTACTGCCCTCCACAGCACCTATATCTAACTTTTCGCCGCCAAACCTACCAAAAAATAGCTTCCTACAGGCCTGTGGCAGGGGCACTTGTGACGAAAGCATCATCATCTGCAACACACTGGATGACGCCATTGTCTCCACTGAGCTAATGCTCAAGCTTGCAGTACAAAAAGCAGGGAAGCAGAAGCTGTATTATGGTGGGTCTCAGTCTGTTCTGCTCTCCTCTGTTGTATATTAACTGGTACATAGTGCATGGAGAAGATGCTTTAAACTTCATTTCCGAGTTTCTAACTTCAGTTCAGCATGAGCTAATCGCTAAAACTTTCATCTGGTAGCCAAAACATCAAGTTACTTCCATCATGCAATCCTTATAACACTTACTGAGAACAGAGAGAGTTGTGTCAGCCGAGGCAACACAAGAGGATTATCTGCCACACACTGGACGATGCACTGTCTGTTGCAGTCAGATTGTTTATAGTAAGTGTGCTGCTGGTACGGTTTCCATCATCTTCTGTGACCATAACTTCATACCTCCCATTCTGACTAACGTTCTGCATCTTATGCATCCATGAGATACGCAGTGGGGGGCCTCCAGCAGCAGTGCAAATGAATGTGGTGCTGCGTTGAACACCATCAGCCACTGCAGTCACAATTGGCTCCGGACGGGTTACAATACTTGGTGGTAGGGCTGTATGGACAAAGGAAAGGTGGCATGGCTGGTCAAATGTCCTCTCCAGCAACTTACATTTCTATGAACCAAAGGGATTTATAAATGATCCTGTAGCAGAGTACTTCACTGGAAAAACAGAAAAGCGGTTCATATTTTCGTAATGAAACTTTATTAGCTTCGTCAGGAACCCGTGCAGACAATGGAACCAGGCACATGGACCATGCAGACAATGGAACCAGCACATGGGACAATGCAGACAATGGAACCAGCCACATGGGACCATGCAGACAATGGAACCAGGCACATGGGACAATGCAGACAATGGAACCAGGCACATGGACCGTGCAGACCATGGAACCAGGCACATGGGACCGTGCAGACAATGGAACCCGGTACACGGACCGTGCAGACAATGGAACCAGGCACACGGGACCGTGTGTAGACAATGGAACCAGGCACACAGGACCATGCAGACAATGGAACCAGCAAGCTACTGCATGAAACATTTATTTACATGTAACAGTGGGATAGCCAAACATCACATTACCCAGGTACCTACTCAAAACAGAGAGAGTTGTGTCAGCCGAGGCTACACCAAGAGGATTATCTGCCACACACTGGACGATGCCACTGTCTGTTGCAGTCAGATTGTTTATAGCAAGTGTGCTGCTGGTATGGTTTCCATCATCTTCTGTGACCATAACTTGATACCTCCCATTGTGACTAACATTCTGCATCTTATGTATCCATGAGATACGCAGTGGGGGGAATCCAGCAGCAGTGCAAATGAATGTGGCGCTGCGTTGAACACCATCGGCCACTGCAGTCACAATTGGCTCCGGACGGGTTATAATGCTTGGTGGTAGGGCTGTATGAACAAAGGAAAGGTGGCATGCAGTATATATAGCCATAGCAGTGCTAATCATGCCAGTGTGGAGAAGTGGTCAAACACCTTCTCCAGCAACTTAACGTATCTTGAACCAAAGGAAATGAATCTGTAGTAGAGTACTTAACTGGTGAAAGGTTTCATATTTTCGTAATGACACTGAGAAATGTACCAGGATTATCATGTTTTACAATGCACACACATAAACCACATGTACAAGATGTACACACATACACATCACAAATAATATAATGCATACGCAGGCTCACACACACAAAAATTTATGCACACACACACAACAAACTTATGCACACACACACACATGCTTACCATTTGGACACACAGAAATGGACTGAGTTGAAGTCGTGGTTCATTACTCACAGAACACCGATACCCGTTTCCTATCACAACTGCCCAACTCTATATCCAGCGTACTTGTGAGGCAGAAATCAAATGTTGATGACTCAGCTGCACAGAATATGTCGTTGCTCCGAGTACAGCATTTCCATCACCAACTGTTTCCCACCTTACTCTTGTCAAGCGTGGGTATCCCATGGCAGTGCAGGTCAGCATGTAACCATTGGAGGTGCGTGATTGGTGAGGTTGATAATAGGGGCGACTGTACACACATGTGTGTGATGCGAAGGTGTGGTTATGTGTGTATGGTGGTATGCATATGTGTGTGTGTGTTGTGTGTGTGTGTGTGTGTGTGTGTGTGTGTGTGTGCACCTCAAAGTCAGCTGGGAAGTTGTCAAACTTGAGCTAGGATCTAAGAGGTTGTAACACCTCACTAATTATAATATGATCCTGGTATGTATGCAGCCAAGTTAGTAGCTACAGCACCGAATCATTCTTGAACTCAAGTGATGCTCAGGTCATTGCAGGTCAGAGTTGCAAATATTTCCTAAGGTAGCTGGTAGACAAAACATGTCTTAAATTTCGTCCATCACCAAGCGTGACCAGCCCTTTTTGCCTGCATACTACTTCACAGGATAGGTGCTGTCCTTTACCCCTCCTCCCCTTGGGAGCCAGCCCTTGGCTGAAAGGGCTTGAGAAAGTATTTGCATGACCTTGAATCGCACTATACCAATTGTCAAAACAGTGTTAATGTTGAGGTTTGCTTCATTCTTCTGTGACGTCGAACTGTTAGCACTAATTTCCCATACCAAGAGTGCCCAGCCCCCTGAGCTTGGACTATTGTCCCACACCAGAATGCACAGGCTCTGAGCTTGAACTATTAGGACTAATATCCTATGCCAGGAATGCATAGCCCCCTGAGCTTGTACTAATGTCCTACGCCAGGTGTGCCATGCAGCCCCTGATCTAGGACTATAGCATAATAGCAGGGCGGATAGTGTTGATCAGTCTGTGCGAAGCGTGCAAAAATCATTTGCCTTAATTGTTCAGTTGTCAGGATGGGCTCTCGTGGCACCGTTGTACTTTGCACTGCAAGTTCCTGATGTACGAGTAGCAACTCGAGTTCCAGGATCGATGCTGCAGAGAGACGTCAAGCTAGCTACTATTCACAGTTCTCCTTTCGCTTGGTGAGCTCTATAAGGGCTACAGCCCCCCCCCCCCCCCCCCCCCCCCCCCACCAAATCTATGCCTGTCACTATAGGCACTATACTATTCCACACCAGGAGTGCCCAGCCCCTGAACTGGCAATAATTTCATATGCCAGGAGTATACAGACCACCTGCGGCAGCTGCCCACTCCCTCCCTACGTTGCATAAACTTACACTCTGCTTTCACATTGTACACAAAGCTATCGCTCCCCCCAATGTTGAACACGGTCACGTTGTATCTTCCTCGTACATCAGGACCCGAGTTGGTTAGCGTCAGTGCTGTTTCGCTGCTACTGATTGTTCGATTGCTGATGAACAGGCCGTCTTTCCTCCACTCGGCAGTAGTGGGTGAGTTGGTTCCATGGAGGGTGGCCGTGATGGTGTGGGTACCGCCAATGGGAAGAGTTATATTCGGGTTTGATGGCTTATTAGTGATATGTGGTACAGCTGAGAGGGGAGAGAAGTTTGGGTTTGTAACTACATCATCATGCAACATCTTGCATTCTAAAATTATCAGGATCTGCAAAAGAAGCCTAGAAGGAGAGGAATTGGGAAAAAGAGGATGTGGGAAGGGGTGGGGGAGAGAGAAGAATTTGGGAGAGAAAGGGGAGGAGGGGAGTAGGAGATGGGGGAGTAAGAAAAGCAGATGGAAAGCAGTATACCTTATATAACTTCTAATAAGTCATACATAATTTCCACTGACGGAAATTGCCAAATATATATATAAGGGGTGTACGAATAAATATAGGTCGGACTTGTAGGAAATAGGAAAATGACATGTGAGTTTTGCTATTGTATATGTACCTAGGCTAGTGCAAATGTCCCAGTTACAAAGTTCTTTAGTTTTCTGCACCATCTGGTGTCTCGATGGAAGTAGGCGAGGAGGCACAGGGTGCCTGGACCTCCGCAAGCTGTCGAAGCGAGCAATGAAGGTATGAAAAAATTATTACTACACTCACAACTTCATCACCAGGGTAAGCGTCAGCATACGACAGCAATCACAACAGTGTGGTCAGAATCGTCACGGACCTTTCCTGGGAGCTGTACTACTGATGACAGTTGATGCCAGCACTCAAGCAGTGGCAGTCAAGCCCGGAAAGTACAACTGGAGAACGCAAATGGCTTTGATGCTGGTTTTCTTCAAGGGTCCTCCACCACCTACAGTTCCACCATCGCCACCATCAGCCATGATGAATGTTAAAACGACCTGTTTGTTATGCTATACGAATATAGAATACCGTGATGTGGATGAGCACCTGTGGATATTTCGATGTGTACCCAACACTCTCCCTTTCCATCATAATAACTTGGATGGATAAAACTGTACCCCCTACATGCACTCCTTCTCGATCTCCCATGATAGCCTAACCTGTAGCTGAGGTATGTCTAGTAGCTTAGTGTGTGGCCTTGCGTGCTTGGCTATCACAGAGGGAGAAGAGTGGAAGTTTATCCCTGTCCATTGTGAAACTCGAGATGCAACAATATTGTATCGATATACTGTCATTACAACTCAGTGTAATTGATTATTGCGATATGTATGTTAATCAAATTAATTGTGACTGTTAGTACTGCGATACAGTATTTACATGTTGATATACGTATGCATTGTTGCAGCTACAAACATATACACACATGCACTCCTCACCTGCCAGTGAGAGTGTCACAGTACATCTTGTTGTAGTTGCAAATCCCAACGCTTGCACACATGTATAGGTGCCAACGTCGGCCATGGACACACTGTCGAAGCAAAGACTGGTTGGCTGTGTACCCCACGAGGTTACACAATGACATAGGTAGGAGCTCGCAGGTTCACCAGGTCTAATAGTTGTGCCATCCTTTTCCCATTCCGGAGGCAGAAGGAAATGATCTGAGTACTCACAGTAAAAGCACGCCTCGCTTCCTGCTGCTGCTACAATGTTCTCAGGACGTGTGGTAAATTCTATAGGGGAAACAGGGAGTGAGAGTGCACCAGTTACAGTAATTTGGGAAAGTTTCGTTGTTAAAATATTTTCGTAGACAGAGACGGCTACGAAAATTAAACGCACGAAAATATTTCGACAGCTAATTATTATTACACTCCTGGTATAGGAAATAAAGTGCCGCGTAATGTAATTAATGTAAATAATCAAACCTCATAGCTCGCAGGAAAGGTCTACAGAGATTCTGACTACACCGTCGTGATGGCTATCATGCAGTTAGACAAACGTATAATAATTGTGCTGAAACTCACCTTGGTGGTGGAGATACAAGCGCTTATGTCTCGCCGTGGCCGCCATTGCTCGAGCGCTCTCTCCGACTTCCGGTGGCAGTACCGTTCTTAGCAAAGGCACACGAAGATTCTGACCACATGGCCGTGATCGCTGTCGTTCACTGACGCTTACATGCCAAAACTCACCGTGCTGGCAAAGTTGTAAGTGCTGTAATAACTTCGTGTCTTCCCTTTGGCCGCCATTGCTTGCGACATCGACAGAGCGTGGTTGCCACGTGCCATGTGCGTTATTTGGAACTAACTGCGATACTTAGCTTTCGCTACGGCGAGTCGCAGCCGGCGTTGCAACGGCTACCAGGAGTGCGGTTGCCCCTCGAAACAACGATAATTTTATGGTACGAACTCTGAAACAGTTCAACGATGTCAATTCGAAGCTACTTCACGCCGAAGGACGGTCTTCCCGATCCCAGGGAGTCGTTATCTTCTCGCAGGCAATCGCTCTTGCGAACAAGGAAGTGGAGAAGGTGACGAGCGATAAAGGCAAGCAGCGTGGTCAATACAGGAGACGAGCGAACACGCTCTTGCCAATCTTCGTGGCAATGACCGTTCCAGATTTTTTTTTACAGCGACAGCATATCGATCTTGAACGTTGCGTGGCTCCCTCTCGCATATCACCATGTTTCTTTGTACACATGGTAGCCTCCAATACAACAGACTGTTTCGAACTCCATGGCAGATCGCTCGAATTTCTTGGCGTCGCAAATGTACACGTGTTAAAAATGTTTCGTGTTAAAAAAATTTCGTTGCCCGGATGGGCTTCGAAACTTTTTTAACACGAAAATATTTCACATTAAATATTTTCAACTCGAATAATTCTCAATTTACGGTAGTGTGTGGCAGGAGGCTAGAATCACTGATCACTGACCACCACTTTTCCCATCCATTCTCTCCACTCGAATACAGTGGAAACATTCTGGAAAATGGTTATCTGGGGTGAGCCTGAGCGAGCCCCATATACATGTGTGTCAGCATGTATGTGTAACTTCATTATGTCTTACACTCTTCTGCAATAATATAATGGAAAGTTGCTTCAAACATGAGTGATTTCAAATATTTAGAAGTCAGGAGACATCAATCATGAGCAGTCTACATCTTTGATGGCTGCAAGGACGGAGACCACTCATGAACTAGCTCTTCAATAGATACAGCGACCCCATCGCTACAGCACAGCAAAAAGACGGTGAGAATGCTCTGTCTGTCCACACCATCTGCATCATCATCAATTACTACTATAATGAGGGACTATGTATACCGCATGGCAACAATAACAAGAGACTCAAAAACATTAGGAGACAGGCAATAGGAGCAACAACACTGCAAAATCCTGGGTTGTTTTCAACAAATTACCTACTTCTGTAAACAGCTTAAAGAAGCAGAAGAGCATGATTGTATAGCCTCGTTCCCAGGCCATCGCTCAGCTTTTCGAATTTCGTCACTTACTGTTCGCGCATGGGAGAGCCTGGGAACGAGGCTAAACGTCTATTGTACCACAGCAGCCATACAAATCAAAGGCACCTGGGCCAATCACTTATCTGTATAATTATTGAGTCAATAAGTGCTGGCTACTTATTCACCTCATGAATACCAAAGGAAGAGTAGTGTGGCGCTGTCCTAATTCAATTTTGGTTTAGCTAAGTAGCCTGCTGCTCTGCATGGTATAATACAAGCCAGCAGCATCAATATCACTTGGTTTTGGTTTACACACTTCACCCTCTGGTGTATAAACCACTAAACCACCTCAGCCACTAATGTAACCTAAATGTATTAAACCTCATTCTTATGGGCTTATGGATAGTCTAGCCTCGTTCCCAGGCTGTTCACCACTGCCAGTATTTCATCACTTCCAGTATGAAATACGGAAGCGATGAAATACTGGTGGTGGGAACGACCTGGGAACGAGCCTATGGATAGTCTCAATCTATAGGGTGTAGGTGGATGCCGGAGGATATTCAGCAGCCCTTCAAGTGCAGTTTCTTCTATTTTAGTAGCTGTATCTGGATACTCAAGCTGTTACGAGGCATTGTTACAAGAGTAATTTCAACTGTCCATGTATATTATAGCCACCTGTCCTGCTAAGTGCATACATGGTGTGCTGGATTGATCAGTGTAGATTGTATAACACCCAGCTTCAGACGGACTCGGTTCCTCTGTGCACGTATGTGTACTTTGATAATATTATTATAAAAGTAGTGATCTGATCACTGTGTAGTGTCAGTGGACTCCATATGTCTCACTCAGGCTTGTCCTACAACGTCCTGGTTGAACCAGATGACAAGAGGGTATATAAATAATCATATGGACTGGGCTGTCTTTGCAAGGTGCCTGCATAGTCCAAATGCAGTGAGTAGATAACCTAGTCATAGTTTGTTGTATCTGTATGATAAGGTATATGTACATGTGTTTCTTTGCTATCGATTAACCTTTTCCTGTCAACTCAATCATCTCATCCATGCAGCACAGACATTTACTAACCCGATATACAGAAGGGCTCAGAACCACAGCTATCTAACTCAAATTTGCCACCCCCCGTACTTAAGCTTGAGTATAATTATTCTTAAAATGTGTTTCAGGAGCTGCTGAATAAGAATTCTAAAAGTTGAGGCATAATACGTAGCTTTCACAAGTGAAAACGGGTTCCCTTAGGGATTAGCTGAAGCCCTTCAACTAAGCATGTCAAAACACCACCGGAGCCCACATTATGGGTTCCTGAGGTACAGGATTACATTAAACAGTAATGCATGATTGAATTGTGATGATTCCCAAATTGGAGTAGGGTTTCAATAGGTTTCAGCAAACAGGAATATGTGGGTACTGTGTACTGGAAACCTACCAAAATTGAAATTCGATACCGGCCCAATACCCCCCTGGCATTGTGTATCTGTGCACATGTGTCATCCAATACAGTACGAAAGGCTTAGGTAGAAGTAGCAATTCTGGAAGAATGAACACTAAGAGTTCGTTCTCTAGACTGACTTCAGCCATGAACTACCAACTCACACCATTGCATGTTCCTCTTCATGCAGAAACCGCTATTGTGCGAATCAGTTCAGCACAAGCCTAGCACATTTTCTGTACCGTTGAATAGAGTTCACCAATCGATTTTTATTTACAGTTTGGCAGTTTGGCACGCTTACTTGAGGGCATGGGATACCGTAGCCTCGTTCCCCACGCGGCCTGGGAACGAGGCTAGGGATACCCAAGTAGCTAGCTATGCTGTTGCAAAGTAAATTTATCTACCAGAATCTATATCTATGCTTAGGCAACGTTCTCCCTCTATATATGTACTAGCTAGCACCTTGACCAAGCCCTCTTGCCAGTGTTCTCTCCATGCTGTTTTTATTTTAATTTTATTTTTTGGGGGGGGGGAGGGGGGGGGGGGGGGGGGGGGGGGGGGGGGGGGGCTGTACCCCCCTTTGGCGCCAATATAACCGTTGTTGTACGGTTGTACCCCTTTTATGGCACTGTACCATCTGTGTACTAAGGCTGGCAGGCAGAACTGTAAGCCCTTTGCGTGTCTTTGTACTCTTGAAAATGTACCCTTGATCAGATTCTTCCTTCCAACACTCCTGCAGTATTGCATAGCTCAACTCACGAGCAAGCTGGTTTGTTGAGGGAGCTGCCTATAGTTGCCGGTTATTTTAGCAACCACTTGAAGTACCTGACTAGACAAAATTATGAGTGTTAGAAATGCTGTGAATCTCATTACTCCCCCCCCCCCCCTAAACAAAATTTTCTGGCGAGAAAACTGGACGTCCTCACGAAGTGCAAGTTCAATACTACCATCTGAGTAATTACCTCTGTTAGTCAAGCCATAGTTCTACCGTATACAAATGCAAGTGCATGAGTGACAAGCAATAGCTACTAGTACTTACCGGCGCAATACTGTGCTAAAGCCGTACACAATGTCGCCGCCACTATCCAACACAGTCGCATCTCCATGCGGTGGCCGAGAAGGGCCACGACATTTCGTTGGCACTCCCAAATTCGCATTTCCAAACTGGAGAGCTGTTCGCGCTGTTAGTTACAAATCGCTGCAATTTTCAAAAATTCCCATGGCAGTCTCATTTCAAGGTTCAAAGGTTGATGCTATAAGAGGCCGGTATTAGCTATAGCACACGTAGACTGCCATGGCTATAATCAGTTAGTGAAATGAGGGGGAGTGGGGTCGCCGGTCGCGCGGATATACATGTACAGCAAATGGAAGATAGCCCACCCCCAAGCAACTACAAGCCCATGGCATTTGGCAGAGTAGACAGCCAACGATAAGCCTGATGCAGTTGGCATTTAGCAGGATGAAAAGGGGCTGGATGCATGCAGACAATAAAAGAAATGTATAGCTATGCATTCTCAACCCCCTGATGAACGTCATTTGCTTGCACTAGTACTGCATTACATCTGTAAGTAGTCTTGCAACCTTTTGTGAAGGGTGAAACGGATATAGTCGGACACCCCTACAGCTCGAGCTCTATGCTGATATTGATGCTCCTATAGCTGCATGCTGACATTGCTGACAGTTACGTAGCTACTGTATCCATGTTGACACACTGCTTGACAAGTAGCTAGTGGACTGCAATTCAATTTGTATGAAATTGTACTGCGTGTCATAAATTCTCTATAGCTAGTGTCTTGCATAATTGCATTCCAGTTCCAGTCCCATATAGGGATATCATATTGCTACATCCACTAATGAAAGCTGAACATCAAAATATTAATTTTTGCTCCATGGCATGCAGACCTCCCCAGGTGTTTATTCCCTACCCCCGAATTTTGTTTCTAGTCCTACTGAGTAGCCGACATTATGATGCCTATATATATAGCTAGCTAATAGGTAGCTCTGTTTGCAACACTGTTGTACTTCAGTATTCACGCTTAATTGTCTATTTCATGGTTCAGCTAGAGGCATATATACCCACACATTCCTGTTTAGTTGGTTGTGCTGATACACTTTGGTTGGTGTGAGTTTTTCATACAAACAAACAAGAAAAATGCTTGTTACTAGCCCAAATCTAGCTTTTAGATGCTACTAGCCCATTTGTAACTTTAGGCCCTGTGTCACAGGCTGTGTGATCCTCAGAGATCATGTATGAATTATTAATGAGGTAAAACCTTTGACGTTTTTAGGTTTCTACAGGGTGTTAAAGCCCTCATGCAGTGTTTATCGTTAAAGTTAGGATATCGGCTAAGTATAAGAGAGCCCTCCCATTCATGATCAGCCTTTAACCCCTAGCAACTTAGTATAACAGACCACAGCATCACATTCTGATGCTGCGTTGGTGGGTGTGGTGAACTGTGGTTACCACAAATCATTGAAAAGTTGATCTAGCGAGTTTCTTTCACATGAGAAAACTTGCAAATTATTTAGCGGAACCCTCGGCTGTGGTAATTGCTTGAGAATGCAGCCGGAGGCCAACCCGAGGGTTCTGAGTAGGTTGAGTGTTGTACATAGCTACAGTGGAAGCTCAGGACACCATTGGGGGACAATGTGAATTCAGGAGTTTAGCCCTTGTACATGTAGAGAGGTTGTCCTCTTCTTCGAGGTTCAAGAAACTAGGGACCTCGAAAATCGTGTATTGTTTCCCTATTGTGGAAAGGCCACTATCAGAGGTTTTACTGTATAGCTATGTCTGCCTAACCGTTATAGTGTTACATATGTCTACTTGTCAAACGTGCTATCTCTGATGATACATAATTAAGCCTCCTCCATCTAAGCCATTCACACAGGCTACATATCCATGCATGAACGGTCAATCCAAACGAAATTTGTACTGAACTCTACGACGTGATCAACATGAGCACCGGTTTTCTGATGCCAATAGTGTAGAATGTTCATACTATTTTGATGAACATGCCAGTACCCAGAAATGTATGGTAAGAAGAATATAGAAAGAAAAGTCTCAAAAGCATTTACCTGTGCCCACTTTTCAGCCAATGCATCATAATATTATCTCGTCAAAAGTTGTACTTGAATGGGGATTTGTTAATGAATCTGAAGGCCTATTAACTTCCAAGGCAATCATGAACCCTACTTGAGCAAGTGTAGAGTGAATCCTTTGATCATGAGCTACTTTGGAAACAAGTCCATTATTTATTCTTTCACAGTGGGAAGGGTCAAGTGAGATCAGCAGTGGAAGGTGGCAAAATAGCAACAGTGGGAGGTGGTGATGGTTGGAAACAGTTTGAGTGGGAAGTTGACTTGGTCAACAAAACTTGCGGACAACAGTGACCGGCAATTTGGGTAGTGACTGGGTGACAACAGTGGGAAGTGGAGGCCTGGGTAGTTGGTGATCGCGGACTACAGTGGGTTGAATGTTATGAGAGCTGCATGTTGTCATATTTAAGAAGGAAGAAGGTAAATTAAGACGAATCAAGACTACACTATACTATCCAGGGATGGAGGGAATCCAATCAAGGTGCTGTGATGCGATTGCAATGTATCTAGTGTCCATGCGATGAATGCTGCACCCAACAGGCTGCTTGGAGGGATAATTTCTATTCACAGATCATAGATGTAGGAACTGTACTGTGAAGTTAGCTGCACTGATTATATCATCGCATATACACAATGTCATTGTTCACATGTAATTACACGTACACACGTATGTATCCTGTCACGTGATTGACTCCATGGGGTACATATTATTCTCATCCCATAAAACCAGTTGCAACTCTGGTGGCAAATGCAATTATGTCAAAATAACAAATCCTTTCCCTGAGAGTTGCACCATCCAAGTAGGTAACGTACAACTTGGATAAGGCAGTGGTTAGAATAACAATTCTTATTATGGCATGTGTAGTCTACACTGTGAATATACTGGTATGGACAATTACTTAAGTGCAGTTCTCTTGATTTGCTCTTTTGCCCAGAATTCTACACAATGGAAAGAACTTGCATAGCGCTAGCAACTGTTTTGAGTATTGAAGCACTGCTGTTGGGTGTCTGCTCTGCATATTCCCATCTACCCTCTCCATGGGAGAGCGTGAGATCGCCAAGAAATGAGTACACTGGATGGTAAGCTGTGTTTTATACCAACAATAGCTACAACAAGTAGCACACACATGTATATAGCTAGCTAATACAAAGTATGTACCCAGTGAAGAGAATAGCTAACTTGTATGGCAGAATTAGCAATTAGCAGGTAATAAATGCCAGTCCTGGACACGATCTCGGGGCTAATGCCATGCTGCCTCCTTTAGTATCATGTGACATGACCATTATGCTCCAATCTATCAGTTAGTGACTCAACAAGCCAGCAAAACTTTCCTGAAAGGGAGTTGTAAGTCATCCGTGTTTGTTCTAACCCAAGGAGTGAACATGCACTCTCATTTCATTTGTATCTACAAATAAGTGTTTATCCAGACAGCAGTGTGCATTCCTTGAAGTTACTTTCTCTTGTTCGCTCTAGCACTCTGACACTCTGTGAAGATGGTGATTGTTCTGGCCGGCAACTGGTGTGGACTAATAGTGATTCTACATTGGTCGATGATGGCTTTGACGACGCGTCGTCAGCTGTTCGAGTAACTGGTATATGTGAGTGGATCCTCTATGAACATCCCAAATATGGTGGTGCATCGTCTGTCGTTGGAGGTGGAGATCAAGACTACCTTTATGATTATGAAGCAAATAGAACCACCTTCGGGTTACCCAATGATGCGCTTTCTTCTATACATTGTCTGCCGTCTCCCAGCCATGCAGCAATAGCTCTATTTCAACATGATCACTATCGTGGCAACATGCAAATACTGTCTTCTCATAGTGAATATCTTGGTAACTTTGACAACACTGTGTCATCGTTTATTATCATTAGTGGTCTGTGGCAGTTGTACCCCGGTACCAACTACACAGGGTCGAGTGTTACAAAAGGAGTAGGCCACTATCCAACTCCATGCCATCTGAGCCCAGTTTCTGATGATGATCTCTCCTCTGTAAATGCAGGTAAGTTAATGTGCTGTGAATTATTTTTGGTTTCACATGGTGCCTTTACAGAAATTGTAGCTGGTACAACTAGTAGCTAGCCACCTAGTCTCGGTACCAGACTCCCATACCCAAAGGGTTGAGAGTCTGGTTCCGAATAGTAACTGACTTGATAGACTCTAGTTCTTTGGTGGACAGGGGCATACTCTGATATGGACATTGATGACTGCAGCTCCAACCCCTGCCAGAATGGAGGGACCTGCCAAGTGAGTTGTTGCATAATTATATACTGATGTCTTCAGCATGACTTATACATGCTGTAAATAGTTTAATACTGTCTCTTTCCTTCTCAGTTCTCACCACACATCTTTACCATGCACCACCTGTGCATGTATCTTCATATCTATCCATCTATCTATCTATCTATCTATCTATCTATCTATCTATCTATCTTTCTTTCTATATCTATCTACGACAAGTAATAGTTCAATAATTATGTTGTCATTCACAGGACTTGATAAGTACATGTGATTACCAATGTGACTGTGTTCTGGGGTGGACAGGGAGAAACTGTGATACAGGTATAAGACAGCGTAGTGAAGTCGGTAGTGATCGAGGTATAATACATGTTGAGTCGTTGCCATGTCTAGTAGCTAATATGCGCATACAACTGAGACTGCTGGTGCCTATGATGGTTTGTTTTGGCTGTATGCATTATGCCTACTCGCTAACTCATTTTCATGTCCGCTCAAGTTGTGCCTGTCATCTGTAAAATCATCTGTACTGGTGGAAACACTTGAGTTTAGTTGTATTTAACACTGTATTACCACCCAATAGGATATTACAACAAACTATCTAAGAGTTATTCCAAGCAGAATTCCATCACACCGTCCGCGATAACACCACTCCACCAAGCTGTGCGCCGAGCTGTGACAACAGGTCAGTCGCTTGGTTGTACAGTAACCATTATGTCTATATGTCAACAGGTTAGGGTAACAGCAAATATTAAATTCCAATGGACCTTGTATGACACAGGAGCAAAATGGCCACGCCAAAAATATGATCTCTGCTCAAACTATGTTTTATGGCTGTAAAACCACTTTTCAGTTTTGGCTAGTGGATGCTATAAACACTCGTAACATCTCCACAGAGCATTGCCAAGGTAGTGAGTGATCTGGCATGTTAAATTTCTTATGTTGTTCTTGTTCAGATGCAATTGGTAATTACAGCTTGTGCTAGCTATTTGAAGTTAGTTTCCTGTGGAAAGTCTACAGTAGTACATGTTATCTGTTCACAGTTTCAAGATGTTGTGTCAATGTTTGTTTTGTCAGCATTTTCTACTATAGAAAGTGCAAATTGTCTGCCTCCTACTCATAGGGAATCCTGTTATTTCCGTCGAGTGTGGACCCGGTAATTCTGCAATCAACAATGCCATTGCTCAACTCTTCTATCCCAATGTTTCATGTTGCATTGAAAAGCTCTCCATTTGGATCAAACCAAGCCTCTACTATCAAACCATGTACAGAGTAAGAGTCTACCACAGTCTCATGCCTGGGACAAATCTAGCAGCATCCAGCAACAACGTCACATTGGGCTCAAGCACTGCAGGCACACCAGCTCAATTTTATGACTTTACATTTCCGTCCAGTGTCAGCTTAAACCAGGGTGATGGATACGTATGGTTGTTGGAGCGCCTGTCTATGCACAGTGGTGCATTCGCATCCTGTCCCAACACTATCCAGGGTTATGGGTTTTGGCTGGGAACCTCTCCTCAAATCAATGATGACTATTCCTTCAAGCTGTACATAAATGGTAAGCAGTACATGTACTGTATATCTTTTGTCATTGGATGATTGCCTACATGGGCCATCCATTGTGCATATAGAAATACACTGTAGGACATTTCTAAATCAGTTTTAAATTATACTTGATGCGATGGACATTGTAAGTTGAATTTAACTATTAGAGCTATAACATTAACTGTTCAATTAACCACTCACCCACAAATAAGTGGTATAGTTAAACCCAAGAGCTGCAGTAGCTGTGAGTATCAATGCTTGGCAAATAACTTCATTGTCACCTGGATACACAGACAGCAACTGCGGGATGGATATTGATGAATGTGCGTCCAGTCCCTGCCTGAATGGAGGAACGTGCACTGTGAGTGTTATAACTTAGCTATATATAGTCCTGACTGTGACACTACATCCATGATTTGATCATGCACCGCAAGGTCACCACACACATGCACTCAAACTCACACACACACATGCGCACTCACACTGGCATACACTCACATGTGCAGGATGGTATCAACTCTCACACATGCACTCAAACTCTCTGTCTGACACGCACTCAAACTCTCTCTCTGACACGCACACACATGCGCACTCACACTGGCACATACACTCACATGTGCAGGATGGTGTCAACTCTCACACATGCACATGCCCACCTGGATACACAGACAGCAACTGCGGGATGGATATTGATCAGTGTTCATCCAGTCCCTGCCTGAATGGAGGAACATGCACTGTGAGTGATATATAGTCCTGACTTCCCCTTGCTACCTCCATGATCACCACCAGATCACCACCACACACACTCCGCTTTATAGCAGTTTAGCCAGTTCTCTGTTCCAGTCCCATGTTCCAGTGAAGAATTTATTCCAGCGATCAGAGACACCCCTCCAATCGGTCTATCTCTATCCAATCCCCATATCTACCATCTTGCATATTTGTCTCTCCCAGGACTTGATGAATGATTACCGATGTGACTGTGTTCTGGGGTGGACAGGGAGAAACTGTGATGTAGGTGTGACAGGTCAGTCACCTTGTAGATTTAAATCATGAGGTGAATCTCAAAAGGTATCTATGTAGGAACTTAGCACCAATGGGAATAGCAATGACGATAATGCCAATAGAATGATGATAATTTTTCATTAATCATCCTTCAATGGTACCCAGACTGACATAAGGGAATAGGTCTCACATTTTACCACCCCTAATGTCATTCCGGGCACTTTTGAAGGATGATTTATCATCTTGTCTAATTGTATTTGTAATTAAGTATGTGTCCTATCATGGTTTCAGGATATTGGGTCAATATTGGGTTTTGCCAGCATTTTGTTTTGAAAGCCCTATTTCTTACTCACAGGGAACCCTGATATTTCTGTCGAATGTGGAGCAGGCAATACTGCAATCAACAATGCTATCGCTCAACTCTTCTATCCCAATGTTTCATGTTGCATTGAAAAGCTCTCCATTTGGATCAAGCCAAACCTCTACTATGAAACCATGTACAGAGTAAGAGTCTACCACAGTCTCGTGCCTGGGACAAATCTAATAGCATCCAGCAACAACGTCACATTGGGCTCAAGCACTGCAGGCACACCAGCTCAATTTTATGACTTTACATTTCCGTCCAGTGTCAGCTTAAACCAGGGTGATGGATATGTATGGTTGTTGGAGCGCCTGTCTATGCACAGTGGTGCATTCGCATCCTGTCCCGACACTATCCATGGTCATGGGTTTTGGCTGGGAACCTCTCCCCGGATCAATGATGACTACTCCTTCAAGCTGTACATTAATGGTAAGCAATGCATGTAGCCACACACCCATAAAGAAGTGGTATAGTTAAACCTGAGAGCTGCAGTAGCAGTGAATATCAATGCTTGGTAATTGACTTCATTGTAATCTGGATACACAGACAGCGACTGTGGGATGGATATTGATGAGTGTGTGTCCAGTCCCTGCCTGAATGGAGGAACGTGCACTGTGAGTGATATATAGTGCTGACTGTCCCCACATTCATGATTTGATTGTCGCAAGATCACCACACACATGTACTCAAACTCTCTCACACACACTGTTACACTGGCACGTACACTTACACATGTGCAGGATGGTGTCAACTCTCACACATGCACATGCCCACCTGGATACACAGACAGCAACTGCCAGACGAATTTTGATGAGTGTTCGTCCAGTCCCTGCCTGAATGGAGGAACATGCACTGTGAGTGATATATGGATTGCTGGATCAATGCCAGTGAAAGAATACAGTAAGCAGGTAGCCTTCTTAATCAGGTATGGGGTCATCAGAGCCAGAATAGTTAAGTTATAAGGATGACTATAACTATCTGTGTTACTACAACATGTAGCTAATAGCTCAGTTGTATAATTATTTGTTTCTCTCAGGACTTGATAAACGAGTACAGATGTGACTGTGTTCTGGGGTGGAGAGGGAGAGACTGTGGTGTAGGTGGCGAGACAGGTCAGTCATCTTATTCATCCCGGGTGAATCTCAGTATAACCACATGTTCAATCTAAACAGGTATAGGGCAACGTCACGTGTATTGGAATTTTACTTATGCTGGGCATTGATGATCTAGCTTAGTCTAAGCACATTGCCAGTGAATGTTTGTAGATGATAGACTAGGGTCAAGTCTTGAATAACTACAAAGCCTCAAAAGTGCCTCTCAGCTGATATGAGGAGTGGTAAAATGTCTAAGGACAATGCTTAGGATGTGCTGTCTCCTATCAGATAGTGCGGTGGCACTGTCTGTGTAGGCTTGACACATGCAGAAAGATATGGGCAGTGCACGCAGCCTTTAGATACGTCGCCTGCTAAAGCTACGTTTTCATCTGTTCTATAGTATAGTTTCTTCTATAAACATCTCCACAGAGCATCACATTTCAAGTTTCCTGTAGGAAAATCCCAGCTAATTTTAATTGTACAAATGCCTGTCTCCGGATCCCACTCATATAGGGAATCCTGTTATTTCTGTCGAGTGTGGAGCCAGAAATACTGCTATCAACAATGCTATCGCCCAACTCTTCTATCTCAATGTCTCTGGTTCCATTGAAAAGCTCTCTATTTGGATCCAGCCAAGCCTCTACTCTGAAACCATGTACAGAGTGAGAGTCTACCACAGTCTCGTGCCTGGAACAAATCTAATAGCATCCAGCAACGATGTCACATTGGACTCGAGAACTGCAGGCACACCAGCTCAATTTTATGACTTTACATTTCCGTCCATTGTCAGCTTAAACCAGGGTGATGGATATGTATGGTTGTTGGAGCGCCTCTCTACGTACAGTGGTGCATTCGCTCGCTGTCCCAACACTATCCAGGGTCATGGGTTTTGGCTGGGAACCTCTCCTCAGATCAATGAAGACTACTCCTTCAAGCTGTACATAAGGAGTAAGTGGTGCATGTATAAGGTATCTTTCATCAAAGAATTCCTTAGTAGCTACTGATGTCATAGCCTTGTTCCTAGGTGCTCGCCAATTACCAAGTGCCTGGGAATGAGGCTAGGGATGTCAATGATAGTTTATGCTTGGCATGTCGCAATAGAAATTCTAGAACCTTCCAAGTCAGTCATAGTTATGAAGTGAGCACCACATAAATCGGAGAAATGGTTGCTGCACATAGTTACAATAGCAGCTGTGTTGCCAATAATGCTGCAGAGTAGCCACCACCTCTCAGTCTTCCGTACACAATTTGATGTGCTTGCAATTATACAAATCACAGCAACACAACTCAACAGCCATGTGGTTGTATAGTATCAGTTGAGTGATGCAATGATGTGAGCCACTGTTCCATTTACCTGTTGAGCGTGCACACACTGCATGTCTATTTGCTCACACAGGCCGCCCAAGTATTGTAACCCCTCCGCAACCGATTGTGACTGCAGTGGCTGATGGTCTTCAAAACAACAGTACATTCATTTGCACTGCTGCTGGAGGCCCCCCACTGCGTATCTCATGGATGCATAAGATGCAGAATGCTAGTCAGAGTGGGAGGTTTCAAGTTGTGGTCACAGAAGATGGCAGAGACCGTACCAGCAGCACACTTACTATAAACAATCTGACTGCAACAGACAGTGGCATCGTCCAGTGTGTGGCAGATAATCCTCTTGGTGTTGCCTCGGCTGACACAACTCTCTCTGTTCTCAGTAAGTACTTTCTTGTTATCCACATACTTGGGCTAATTATGTGCATGATGCTGAGAAAGATATGCCATGGGTTCCCTGATTTTAGAACTAATGAGCTTGATTATCTTATCCTAGCTTATATTTCAGTCTAGCCTCGTTCCCAGGCCTGAGACGGCGCCTCCTCTTCTCCTCGCCGTCTCGGGCCTGGGAACAAGGCTAATTTCAGTCAAGGCTTGTGATTGGTCAACACAGTGGTCTGTGTGTTATAAGGACATACTACCAGTAACTCTCTTCTGTTTCAATATCCAGCCAGTGACTTCAGCTTAACTGTCAGAGATGGAGCAAGTATGCGGTTTGCAGTGACCCTGCTCGAAGGATACACCATTCCACAACCAGTGTCGCTGAGAATCATATTCACCAGTACGGAGGCTGCTCGCACAGGAACAACAACCCTAACAACGGAGACCTATGCCAATGCAAGCACAATGATTCACGAAATCCCAAACTCAGAAGTACCATATATTCGGTTTAAAGCTCAAGTCGCTCTGATAGTGGGGAGTCAAGTGGGACCATTCATCCCTGACTTGGACACTGCTCCAGTTTACCGTATGTATTGCAGTTATGTAACTAGCTAGCTCTACAAATATATAGTCACTAACAAACTATATAGCTATATAGTAGCTAGTTAGCTGCAGCTGCAATATTATACTGCCACATAGGGTAATTTTAAGAGCTCCACTTTAAACCCTAAATGACTGCTCCTTGAAATCATGAGACTTAATATTCAGGTGCTAGTCATGCATCCTCTCCTTCTGCATGCATGTGTCTATCCTTGTGCAGAAATTCCACTTATTGTAACTCCTCCGGATCCTGGGGTAGTTGCCGTGGCTAATGGTGAAACAAAAAATGCCACGTTCAACTGCGCTGCTACAGCAGTTAACGTTACAATACTCCAGATATCGTGGATTCACAATGGATGGAACTTTGTTCAAAGTCGAGGGCAATATGAGATCATAGAGGAAAGAGGAGCATCATCTCTTGTGACCAGCAGACTCAACATACACAATCTTACTGCAGAAGACAGTGGCATCATCCAGTGTATAGCAGATGATCCTACCGATATGACAAGTACCTCTGCCAACACAACCCTCTCTGTTCTTAGTAAGCCTACACTGGCATGCCATGCATTACACTGGATTACATATCCCATGCAACATATGTACCAAGCAGTGATAGGCTGAGCCTGAAAGTATAGCTAGCTAGTTGTAAATGTATCACGGCATTTTGTTCTTTGTTATGTTCTTGTGTGTGTAGCTGATGACTTCCAGTTGGCAGCCATGGTCACAGCGGAGGGAAACCTGATGCTCACGGTGATATTGCGGACTGCTATCCCTGAACCAGTGAGGCTCAGGATTAAATACACCTGGATCAATCAGCCTGTCCCAGTGGAGCAAACTACCAGCACAACATTTGAGAACATGACAGAAATAATCCATGCAGTTTCTAGATCTGAGATTCCATTTCAGCAGTTCAAACTTCAAGTAGCTCTCCAGGTGGGAGGAGTGGTTGGACCATTTGGACCAGAAAATGCAACAGTCATCAGTAAGTGTTCTGGTGTTGCACAATGGTAACCCAATTATTATATACAGAACACATACTATACACTCATGACTGTGAGTGATTACAATCCTGATTTTATCATTCCTGTTATCATTGTGATTACTTGCCATCCTCAATGTCCAGTCCTACCATTTCCGGCAGTTGCACCAGCACCATTGATATCCTTGGAACTCACTGTTGCACTCTCAGTCCTGGTCCCCTGTTCTGTCATCCTGGTACTTTTCTTGAGTGTGTTTGTTCCTGCTGTCACTCTTAAGAGGCGGAAGAAGACAGTAGAGGAGAAGAATCAAGACTACGCTACAGTCCATGCAGATGACAGACTGACTGAAACTGGTAAGTCTTCATCCACGTCATGCATGTAGCTACTCATATCCCCCTTGAAGATATTAAAGCACTCCCCAGACTGTCATTGCTTTTACACACTTCTGCTGGCTAGCTGGTAGCAAACGTGCAGGCCGCAACTGGTCTTAACCTGGTACTTCTTCTGTTTACCAACAATGGTAGCTACACCACCAACTAGCTATTGAGAGGTTGTCCAGAACAGGACAGGAAGAAACCTTGCAGTGGAGGGCTTAGCAATCCATCTTGCAATTGCAGAGTAGTAGCTATAGAGCGGCCATGGAAGGCCGGTGGGTATTGGGAGGCCAAGGGCAGACAGACTTGTAGAAGCTCACCCAAACCCACTACTGATAATATTGACTCACACACCAATTCAGCATCAAGTTAATGATGTCCTTGTCACATTCTGATTAGGTGACCCATCACCAGATAACCATTGGACTACGAATTCTGTTTTCCTGAGAAGGGTGCTACCGCATAGGATGATCATTCCCAGCAATGTGTTGAGACTACAAAACTCAATTGGGCAAGGTGAAACAGTAAACATAACATTTTACACTGCACTGCAGCACTCTTTAGAGTTATAGCCACCTATCCAGTAGAATGTGAAGTAGATTGTGAAGGTGCACGTTGCTTGGCCCACAACGTGCACCTTCACAATCAGCAATATTCTTGGCATTACAGATGAAGTAGCTAGCTACAAGCTTGAAGTTCAGTTAATTTATGTGCTGTTTATTGTTGATTTTATTTCAGGAGAGTTTGGAGTGGTGTACAAGGCTCACCTGCAGTGGCATCTGGATGGTGCAACAGAAGTGGTTGCTGTGAAAACACTGAAAGGTATATCATTGTCCTAGTATTGCATGTCTTTACTAACTCATCCATAACTTGCACATCATTCCTTTAGGTCTCTTCACTCCAACTGACGTTGATAATCTGGTTCAGGAAGTTCACAAAATGCACAATCTCAGTCATCCCAATGTGATGTCACTAACTGGAGTGTGCTTGGATGCTGCTAGTGGTCTTGCAGTGGTGATGCCATACATGGGCAACGGCAGTGTCCTCCATTACCTCCAGAAAGAGAGAGAGAAGCTGGTACCTGCTGATGATGCAGACCCCAGTGTGGTATGTATTTATTGAACAAAGTGAAATTATAAGTGCCTAACTTTGGTTGCTTTAGGTCCTACACTGCATAGTTGAAATTAACTTCACTGTCCTTCAGATCTTAGATGTTCAAACGCAGCTGCTTGGAATGTGCTTTCAAATATCCAAGGGGATGGAGTACCTAGCAAGAGAGAGAATTGTGCACAGAGACCTAGCTGCCAGAAACTGCATGTAAGTAGCACTCAGGAGAAATAATTAATTGCACCACTGCTGCAATTATGCCATAGCAATTTGTATGACTATGTTTTTGCCCAACCAATGCCAAGCTATACAGTGATTGGGCAATAACCTACTTGTGTCAGCACTTTCAACTTAAAAAACTTACTTCAACTTGAACATGGACAACCAGACTTTCACAATGCCTTAACTACTCTATAGTCCGCTATATGTTCCAAGCACCCTTGAGTATACTAGTAGGATAAAGTCCTCATGCAATATTCACCATCCATGAGTTGCTATGGGAATCTATATATGGCCTTAGTGCTCCCATTCTGCCCACTTAAGCATCCTTGGGAAGCCTCACTGTGGCTCTATCCTATATGCATATATGCTGTCATGTGTACGGCTGTTGAAGTTGAAGTTCACTGTTCACACAGCCATTCTTTGCCACTTGCTTGGCTGCATGTAGCCCAATGAGTACGCTGATGTAGCTAGCTAAATGTTTATCATGATGTTCTGGTTGTGAGCCCACAGAAGAGTGATTTAACCCAACAGTACTGTCCTCTTGGGTGACTGGCTCCTAGTGATGTATGATCACCTCTGATACAGGATGGATGCCAGTGGTGTGATCAAAGTGGCAGACTTTGGTTTGTCAGAGGACACCTACACAAGCACTTATTACCGACAGAAGAAGGGTGACACCGCAGTGAAACTACCTGTGAGATGGATGCCTCCAGAGAGTATTGCAGACGGGATCTTCACTGAGAAGAGTGATGTGGTAGGTGCAGCAAAGAAGTTGCAGCTTGCAAGGTCTGTTATATTGTGACCCTGTAGCTACTTCGACCTCCTACGTATGCACACAGTGGTCCTTTGGAGTGACGTGTTGGGAGGTGTTCTCTGGGGGACACATCCCCTACAGTGGAATCAGTCCAGTAGCTCTGCTTCAGCTCCTCCGTGATGGTGAGAGGCTCAACAAACCAATGAATCCTGCCTGCTCAGATGAGATGTGAGTTGAGCTGCATGGTAGCTAATAACTTTGAACCAGCAAGTCCATGCTCTTGGCTAAATTTAATACCGCACTGCAGCTGACGCATGATTTATTACTTGAGCTCTGGTGTATGTTTTGAGTATCACTACATGCAACACTATAGTCACCATGCAAATGTATACGTATACAATGTCATGGACCAGCATGCTTTACAGCAGCAGCTGTTGATGATCATTATTTTAATGTTGCATACTAGTTTACGTGCTGTTGCTAATACAGAATGTGTTTGCAGAGTTCTGTCTTTATACATTATTCTGTTGGTAGCTATGCAATACTACTGGAGTGCTGGAAGGAAGAATCCGAGGAGAGGCCTGATTTCAGCAACCTGGTTGTCACCATCTCCTTAACCTTGGAGGCAGTGGTGGGGTACATGGATTTCTCTCCGCGTACCAAAGATGACCCTCCATGTCTACTTGCTGCCAAAGTGGAGGTCAAGACCAGAATGGATGGCTCCAGTGGGAATGAGGGAGGTGGGCGACAGGATACAGCGGTGTAGCTATAACCAGACGTATATCTTGCAATCTGTAGTGTAGATGTTCTTGCAAGCTTGTGCTGCCATAGTAGAAAGGTGAATTTCTGCTGCAGTTAACATTGTACCGGCATGCTTTTGGTTGCTTACTAAGATATCCATGTGACATTTTTCCAAGCTATGATCGTGAAAGCAAGGATGTTGTCATTGATTGTCTTCCTCCGTGCATGTAGACCGAATCCCACCCAAACAAGACCTTGACCTTGAGCCCAACCCAGTGAATGAGATATACACCAGTGAGTAGACTTGTGCACCATGAAAGCATATATAGGTCTGCTGTGTCATTGATGATGTCCTCCTCTGCACAGGCGAAACCCCACCCATAGAAGACCTTGACCTCGAACTCAATGAGATATCCACCAGTGAGTATAGACTAGTATGGATCTATTGTGTCATTGGTTTTACGTGCATGTGTCCTCCTCTGCACAGGTCAAGCCCCACCCAAAGAAGGCTCTGACCTTAAGTCCAACCCAGCGCATGGGATATCCAACCCTGTGTATGGGATTTCCACTAGTGAGCAGCTTTAAATTTATAACAGCTAGACTAGTGCTAGCTACATAGAGCATGAGCCTGTTTACGGAAGCCCGCAAGGGTCAACTACTTCAATTTCATCGGCATTGTACTCCACTTCCATTGTACGTTCAACTTCCATTGCATTCTTCCACTGCACTCTAGCAGCGGAGATATCCATATATCCTGCGATTAGCAGCAGTATACACCAACGAGTATCACTGCCATGATATCCACGAGCAAGAACTGAATATGAATATGAATATCGATATCGCCCTCAAGGACCACAGAAATGTACAAACAGGTAATGGGAGACTAGCCTTGAAACCCAGGTGCCTGGGTTCGAGGCTAATGGGAGACATACAAATGTCCAAACGTAGGTATATAAGAAGGAAATGTTCCTGTCTATTTGTCTCTCCATCAGCACTCGCACAGAAAATAATGCGCATGCGCATGCGTAATAATTGTATGTAGGCCATAATATTATATTATAATGGAAGCCATTATAATGGAAGAGTGAATGGAAGTGACCGTACTATGGAAGAGTGCAGTGGAAGAGGCACTGACGAAATTGAAGTAGCTGACCCATATGGGCTTCCGTACCTGTCAATGTGTCATTGATTATGATCGTGCTTTTCTGCAGGTCACTTCTGAGAACTGGTTAGTTGTAAATTTGCTGCATGTCATCTAGAAAGATTAGATTCATCAAAGTTGCTATACTGAAAAGTTTTTATTTTGTTGTTGTAATACGTGTGACATATCTGAAACATAATATCAATCACAGAACAAATGCCTAAACAGTACAACAAAATGGAATCTTATACATTGTATATTTGTAATGGTACCTTGTTAATTTTGTTAGCTTACTAATAGCCTGCACAGGAAGGAGACAAAGATCAGTATTTCAGTATTCATTGACGCACATGTACATCATCAACACGTACCAACACATATCGTCGCCAGTGCATGCACATCTACGGCAACTATCATTTGCACTGAAGTTACTTGCTTAACCCCTTAACAGCAAACACAGCCCCACTTCAGACAGTCCTGAACGCTTGCACCGAGCGATTTGAAAGATCACATGTGACATCTGCAATCTGATTGGCTCTACCGCTGAGCCCAAGCAAAGTGGTCTAGACCCACCTTTTCCCCCGTGCAGTCATGTGAGTCGATCCATGCTGGGGAAAATTCGAGGGGCTAGCCCGTGAGACTAGTCCCATTCCTTAATGGTACACAGAATTATGCAGTGCACCGCTGTAGATCATGTACTGGTGGATGGATTTCTACTTTCCTAGGCGTTAATCCAGGGTCTACAGTCAGAGGCACCCCATTCGAAGGGGATATATAATGGGAATTGCTCGGCAACTTTGGAAATTCAAGGTCGTTGGTAGTATACAGAAGATTCTCTAGCGGTGTAGTACATGTGTGTGTGTGTGTACTGCTCTTCACATAATTCCCTGCTGTCTTCGCCTGACTACAAAGCCATGCCTCTGTACTGCTTTCTTCTTGCTGATGACACTCACCAAAACCCAGACGTCCTCCACAAACGTTTCTTTCGGTGACAGCACATTCTTCCTCGTCACAGAAGCAAAGTAAGACCAATCAATGTCTTGGAAGTTTCAGACCCCGCACGCTTCTTTTCGTCTGCCCGGCTTACTCTACTCACCAACTCAGTTCAATGCTGACTCCAAACTTCGTTAGTGATTCCATGCTACTAAGAGCACAGTAATTACTAGGTAGCAAACTGACTGCTACAAACCAGCGAGCTTTAGACACGGTCACGATTTTTGCTCGAAGGTTCAAAGGTCAGACTGCACGCATGCGCAACAGGCTACTTCCGGTTTGGGGTTTAAATAGTGAATTTGTACCAAGTTTTGGCGGGAAGTCGGGATGGCACACTCGCTAAGCACTTGCTTTGCAGCCTGGGGTCTGAGTGTTCGCCTCCCCAATAACCGAGTACGAGTCTGGGCCACTCCGTACATACCGGTTCTCGACTCCCCGGCCTAGCAGCTCGAGTACGCCGGTTCCCATCTGACCACCGAAGCTAAAGGTGTCTGGTAGAAAGCAGGTTGCCCTCCTGTGATTCCAGACACGCCTATCCAGCGCTCCTGAGGCTTACACTTCGGTGTTTGACCTGTCACGGAGGGATGGGTTGTTGCTAGGTTGTATTTTTTTTCGTTTTTTTCTTTGGTTTTCTTTTTCTTGTTCCTTTTTTTTTCCTTTTCTTTTGTTTTCCTTTGGCATGGAGGGAAGACTGCTAGGCTTTTTTGCATACACACAAAAAACTATGTATGGATTTACCACCTGCTCTCCTCAGTTGCAGGCTAGGTGGAGTGAGCAGGAATGTTTGTGGGGCTGCTGAAGTGGCCGAAGAACAGCCTGGAAAGTGAACAGCTCCCTGGCCAAGGTATTCTAGAGAGTTGACCTTTCGGCATTATACAGCGTGTTAGAGAGAATTTGGCTGGTTTGGTAGCTGGACTGGGCTGGTGAGAGGGAGTAGATGTGTGGCCAAAACTGTGAATGAGCATACCTAGTTTTGCAGGGGGTAGGTTGACCTTTCAGAAAGTGGCCTCGGTTTTAGTTGGTGTGCGTGGAATTTTTTGAAAGCCTAGGTAGCCAAAGCTGTTTTTGAGGGCAGCAGTGAGTTTTGGGCTGTAGCTATTCACACTCAGATAGCCCATCGCTACATTCAATAAGCTTGACTAGCTCCTTTACTTTTTTTTGGTTAAAACAAACCTTCAAAGTACCGCATGGCCACATTAGAGTACCGATTTGAAACTTGAAAGGGCCGCTAGCCGCATCAAAGAGAGAAGCCCCCCTTGTTTATTGTTGCCATGGGAAAACGTAAACATTCAATAACCGTACGCGAGTGACATCATTCATGAGCAAAATTGCGCTAATTAGTAGATATCTAATTAGCGCTTGTGGCACGAATATACGAAATTCTAGATGCAAGATAGGCAGGCATTGATGGCAAGAAATTAGGGCCTGCAGACTTTGGCCCATGCATGTGTGAATGGGTGCGGCTTTGTGGTGACTACAGTCACCTTTACAGTCATCGTGTGGTTCCACTTGCATATCCACTACACAAAAACTCAATGACAATGAGGTGGGTCAATGAGGTGGGCAGGGTTGGGAGTGGAGTGATGTGTGACCTTTGTAGTTACTTCACTATGACCTCTGAACCTCGAACTCATGCTCAGCAAATGAGAACATTGGACAGGGGTTGGAACCTTCCAGAACGGCTAGGGCTGCAAGCAGATGTAACCGGAAAGCAGTGGACGCTATCGTGGAGTAGCAGCTGAATTGGATGAGATTGGGGTGAGGTGGACGGACGCATGGCGCAATCAGGGAGCAGCAGCTGAAGCGGACACAGTCGGGGAGCAGCAGTTGAAGTGGATGCAATCGGGGAGATTTTTCAGACCTCTGCACATGCAGGGAGCTGTCTGGTGCTGGACTGCTCACGTAGGCGAATGAGGAGGCAGTAGCAGAGCGAACAAAGTGAGTGAAGCTACTTGTAACTATACTACATGTAGATACTATACACATCCAATGGTCTGAGTATGTACATATATCTACTTCCTCCCTGCCCTATACAGCTAGCTATACGTACATTGTAATGTTCCATAATTGGTAGCTGAAACATTAGAGATGTTTTGTACAATCTCAATCTCAAATATTCATGTGGAAGGTGATTGAGAAGTTCCCTACAATTGGGGTTCACAGTGATCCATCTGATGAGCTTGTTACCGAGAAGTATTGCCTGTGACTTTGCAATTTGTGGGTCAAACACCACATAGCTACCAGTCAAATACTGATGTTCTCTGTTGTGGGAGAGACGTGTGTGTGTGTGTGTGTGTGTCACTGTGTGTGTCATTGTGTGTGTGAATATGTGCATACGTGTGCGTGCATGTGTTTGTGTGTGAGTATGTGTGATTGTGTGTGTGTGCATGTGTGTGTGATGTCTTGTGTGTGTGCATGCGTACGTATGCTAGACAGACTCACCCATCCCAGCAAGGCCTCCTTGTCTCCTACATGGTACAGTATTTTGATTGGCCAGGACTGGGAATGGAGTTTCTGGTGCATTAGCATGTACAGCTCAAATAATCAGCAGAGAAGGACAGAGTGTACTCAATTTGAAAACACTGCGTGTAGAGGTATACGCAAGAGACCTTTCAGTGAACTGACAGCATACGTGACATGTGTCGTCATCGTGGGAGGCAATAAGGAAGGGAGTAAATATATAGGCTCATCATACTTGAGGCTCTAGCAACATTCCAGTGAGCAGAAGTCTCTCATCGTACAGGTACGTTGAATGCCATTACTTGAAGCTAAGTAAGAAAGCCTGTCGAAGTACATGTACCTAGAAGCATACTGGAAGTATTTAGAAATATATGGAAGTATACAGAAATATACGGAAGTATACAGAGGTATACAGAGGTATCATAGATAGCAGTACGTTTGGGTTTAGGGCAGCACATCATCATTGGTCTTTCTAGTTGAGCAATAACCACATACATGCAGGTACATGTCAGGTGCCTGCCTATCTCTGTCTTCCTTGTCTTGGGTGACGTGACGCAGGAAGTCTCTCTTGATTTGTAGACAAAGTGTCTAATCTCAGCCACTAGCTTGCAGGTGATCTGAAACACAGTTATTGATTTGGTTAGGCGGTGCTGGTGTAGGTACGCATATGTAATTAGCCATGTATTAGTGGCCCGGAATGTGACCAAGCTTACACTAGTACTGGTAGGTATGTAATGGCCATGTTCCAACTTGAGATTTTTGGAAATCCAGTCTGGAAATCTGTGCAACTCAAGGACATCATCATGACATGTTTCCTAAGAAACATGCCATGTCCCTGAGTGCAAGTTAGAAAACATCTTTTTCGTAGTGGTATCCATGTAGCGGCTATAGGGGGGAATCATTCATGTTGGAAATTTTTCGCAAACTGCAGTGATCGAAGCCGGTTTTTTTAATGACTCTGACCTTGCTGTTCTTTCACTAACACGCCGACCCAGAAAACTAGGTGCTGCTCCCGCATCTTGGACCTCTATATCATTATCTATGCTTGAACCTTGTACCCACGTCCGGCCGGTCGCGCTCTGGCGCGCGCTGCAGTTGCAGTCCGTGCCCGTGCCGTACTCGTAGTTATCCGATACTTACCCACGTGGCAATTACGCGCTGCTGCTACGATGGCTCGTCTGTTGCTGGAGGATGGGACGGAGTACCGGGGGAAGCTGTTTGGAGCCGCCAGGAGTTCTGCGGGGGAAGTTGGTAAGGGTATGAGGGATGATCGTCATGAAATAACCCGACGTATCTCCTAGGTCGTAAACATAAATCCTCGTTCCCAGACCCGAAGTCAATATACGTATGGGGATATGTTCACTGCTACGTGCTGTATGCACATAGTCTCGCGGGCCAGACTTTACATTCCGCCGAGAGGGGAAGTAAAGTCTGGGGAACTGCCTATTCCGGTTTGGTTCACGGAATTTGGAATTAATTCACGTCACGTAAACGGAATGCTTATTTCATGTCGTCATGTTCAACGCACGTGTAGTCAGACACAAAGATGTTGCAGTGCAAAGCTTGTGCTGTCGAGGTCCCCTACTGCAAAGAAAGGCGATCTCTGGAGAGTAGCACGTCTGATCTGGTCAAACACCAAAGGTACAGCGTAACAGAGGCTCTTCCCCCCTCCCGTTGGAACGGACAGGAAAACATCATTGCCTCCGGTAAAGTTCTTTACAGCTTCCCTCTGCTCCTTTCGAAGGCTAGAATAGCCTAGTTTCAAACCAGCTGCGTCAATTGCACGATCAATATCCATCTTTTGCCACGTCGATCGCAGTCCCGCACGTTGAGGATTCTTCAGAATGTAATCATGCGTTACGTCACGAGTTAAATTGAAATAGAACAATGCGCCAGCATTCCGGCGCACCGGAACCAAAACGCAATAGGCAGTTCGCCAGACGGATTTTTCCCCCCGCGTGCGAAAAATCGTCTGGGAACGAGACTAGTATGCACATACGTATGTTAGCAACCACCATCTAATCTCCTCACATTAGACCACAACAGTTGGTAGTCTCTCGGGGCCTGACCCCATTCCGCACAGAGGGAAGGTGTCTGGGAATGGTCATACAACAGTTTGTTGCTCTGTACCATGGAGTGCGGGTCCAATCACAGCGCCCTATTCAGTCACATGCTACCTGAAGTATACGATTAACGAGAAATTTCCATTCCGAGTGGAGTGTAAAGCATGAGAAGTGAGCTATGCAAGTGTCTTGACTCAAGAGCTGGAACACAAAATCGCAATTGTAGCAAGGTCGCAAGTTTTACTTACGTCATTTGCTGGAATACATAACTTCCCGAGCGACAAGCCGCTCTGTGGCCATGCCCCAGACCCATTCCCCCACACTCCGTTCGGAATGTGGTCTGGCCACAAGAGACTAAACAGTTGGCTAGATAGATGTGCAAACCACATGCACTCTTTGCACAGTCGGGGAAAATAGTCCTGCCCGGATATGTCATACCGGAATGTGGCCAAACCAGCTGATTGCATTCAGATGAGTAGGTGATATCCTTCGCGAAATTTCTTGTTGCACGTGAACGATGCAATGATGGCGTGTATTTGTACCAGTGATTGGGAATCTGCATAAAGAGAGCGTGTAGAGTAGAACTACACTTGTTCCGTCGTCAGTGCTGTGAGGGCGACATGCTGATGGCAGTCGAGGGTGAGTGTTCACTTTCTCGCAAGAAGTCAAAAGTTAGTGGAGGAATGCACGTACTTGTTGACTTTATCATGTCTTTGCTGTTGGATCCCTCTCACTGTTCCCTCATTGAGTTTTTCAATCCTACACCTGTCATAGTGTAGTCGATCGAAGCATTAATCTCCTCCTCGAATCTCGAATACTGTGCAGATAGTATTGCTTGATTGCAGCAACATTCACACTTCCACTTATCCTATATAGTCAACACTCACGACAGCATTCCAACGTTCAAGACACTTCCTGGCAGGGTTATTCCCCAGACCTTGCTTTCTCACCGTTGGCAGGTTCTGGGATCCGGACTACTCTTTGCAGAGGGAGAAGGTTATTGTCATGCTAGTTGTCTGCATGCCGAGATCCCTTGCATGACCAATCAGATTCTTGCTCTTCATGGCTTGTAGCCAGCATCATGGTGGGCTGCGTCCATTGATGGTTACCAACAAGAATGCATGTATATAGCAATCCTCTAACCACACCATTACATTCTGTGATGACAACTAATTCATCTGTTACAGTCTTGACGGACCCATCTCTCTTTGTGAACGGTATAAATTGTGAGATTAAGTGGTTGACGTGAAGTAAACAGTGACGAATGTGACAAGAGCTGCCTCTGTTCAGCTACGTGCTGTAGAGACCAAAGCCTCATATTTATGTGCTTGCTATGCACAAGCATGTCACTTGGAGGGATTTCTACATTGTGTATCCTACCAATCATCAATCTGTCTATCCTCCCTCCCTCAGTCTTCCAGACAGGGATGGTGGGCTACCCCGAGTCTCTCACAGATCCCTCCTACCAGTCCCAGATCCTCATCCTGACCTACCCCCTCATTGGCAACTACGGTGTACCAGCTGCCAAGGTATGGATGGGCTCATGTACATTCACACAGAAAGTAAAGCTGAAATTAATAGTGTTTCCAGTGGATATATAATGTTGAAGGATCAATTGATCCCTGAACATGTGAAGCCCACATGCATGCACATGTACAGCTTACATTTGGAGGTAGCGGTAAAGGCACAAGTCCTTGGCTAGACTAACAAAGCTAGCTCTTTGCTTTCTCAAGCACGCGATCACGTTTACAGTATGCACCCACAAGCCGGCTGCAGGATATATGATCCATTATCAAATACTGTAACTAGGATAGCCTAAGTATAGTATAAGTATTGACTAGCTCACGACCTCCCAATAGGAGGACCAATTTGGTCTCCTGGAAACCTTCGAGTCCTCTAAGATCCACGCCGCTGCTCTGGTTGTCGGGGACTACACAGAGCAGTACAGCCACTGGGAGGCCAGCCGATCCCTCTCGGAGTGGATGAAGGAGGAGGGCATCCCGGGTATCTACGGTGAGCCGTTATGACATTTAGCTGCTGTTGATTTTGCGTTGTTGTTTGCGTGTATATAATTATGTGTATGCATGTACAAAATGTTGTACACGTGTTAATGAGAGAAGGGGATATCATGGATTCACCATAGATTAATCACGCACTACCAGCACACACAACACCCACTCAAACAAACGCGTGCACCTAACACACACACATGTTCGCACACACACACACACACACACACACACACACACACACACACACACACACACACACATACACACACTCCCTCAAGGTATTGACACTCGTGACCTGACCAAGAAGATTCGAGAGCATGGCATGATGCTGGGTAAGGTGGTGTTGGAGGGTGAGGTGGGAGAGGAGATGGAGTTTGAAGATCCAAATTTGCGAAATCTCGTTGCTGAAGTCTCATGCAAGGTGAGGACAGTTGGCTGACCTGACTTGCTGGATACCTTGCTGTATATTTACAGGACATCTCCGTATACTTGCTGAATACTTCCACATGCTTGCTCTGTATACTAGCTGGATACCTCTGTCTGCTTGCTTGATACCATTTTAGCTACTTCGTTGGTAGTGTGTACATTATGTGATGCTTGATGCTAGTGTTCAATACATCCACCCCCTTATCCCTCCTTCCCCCCTTCCTCCTCTCCTCTTTCCCCCTCATCCTCCTCCTTCCTTTCCTCTCCCTTATCCTCCTCCTTCGTTTCCTCTCCCTTATCCTCCTCCTCCTCCTCCTCCTCCTCCTCCTCCTCCTCTTCCCCTTCTCCTCCTTCTCCCCTTCTCCTCCCTCTCCCCCTCCCCTCCCCCTCCCCCACCCTCCCCCTCCCCCTCCCCCTCCCCTCGCCCTCAGTCCCCCCACGTCTACAACCCCTCAGGCTCCCTCCGCATCCTTTTTGTGGACTGCGGAATGAAGTACAACCAAGTTCGGTGCCTTGCCAGGAGGGGAGCCGCTGTGAAGGTGGTCCCATGGGACTATGATTTCACCCAGGAGGAAGGTAAGGGTTAAAGATTTGATCATTTAACACTCAGAAGTGTTCGGTCCAACATGAGCAACCGTATGTAGGACCCTGTAGAGAATGTGTATGTGGACATTTGCTGTACACGCTTGTGGTTCTGGCAGTTAGACTGCTTAACAAGAAGCTTACAGTCCGAGTAGACTGGGCAATGTGGCATTGTGAGCTCAATCACATGCCATGTACTTGTTTAGTGAATTTTGCAATCTGGATTTACCAAAATAGTGATGTCATCAGAGTGATGTCATCAGTGATGATTCATGTTTTGTGAACAGCTGCTGAATATGTCCGATGTCTTGACCTTGTCTTCAAGGCTCCTGCATCTCTGCTTGCATGCATAGCTTGTTGCAGCAATGTCTGTGCCATTATTGCAGAGAGCCGAATCTACTGGAAAGTATCAAGCTGTAATTGAAGTATACAGATGATTATATATATAACAGAAGGTTTACTGACTGACTGACCTGTGTTACATTTTGTAGTCTTCCCCTCGTATATACCACCCCTTCATCCCCTGTCCTCACCCCTCCTCCCACTCCCGTCCTCCCTTTCCTCCTCCGTCTCCCCCTCTCCCCTTCTCTCCCCTCTCTCTCCCTTTCTCCCCCTCTCCCCCTCTCTCCACCTCGCTTCCCCCTCACTCCTTTATACCACCCCATCATCCCCTGTCCTCACTCCTCCCTCCCTTTCCTCCTCCGTCTCCCCCTCTCTCCCCTCTCTTTCCCCTTTCTCCCCCTTTCCCCTTTCTCCCCCTCTCCCCCTCTCTCCACCTCTCTTCCCCCCTCACTCCAATATACCACCCCTTCATCCTCTGTCCTCACTCCTCCTCCCACTCCCGTCCTCCCTTTCCTCCTACATCTCCCCCTCTCCCCTTCTCTCCCCTCTCTTTCCCTCTCCCCCTCTCTCCCCCTCTCCCCTCTTTCCCTCTCTCCCCCTCTCCCTTCTTTCCCCCTCTCCACCTCTCTCCACCCCTCTCTCCCCCCCTCCGTCTCTTGTAGAATTGGATGGCCTCTTCCTCAGCAATGGCCCCGGGAATCCTGAGCTCTGTACTGCTACTGTCAACCACCTCTGCAGGTACCTGCAGTCAGAAGACGCCAAGCCTATTTTCGGGATTTGTCTCGGCCACCAGATTCTCTCCAGAGCTATTGGAGCCAAGACCTTCAAAATGAAGTGAGCAGTACAACTGAGCCATGAACATCAATCAGTGGAGGTGCCGAGTGTGTGAGAAATAGACCCAAGAAAGAAAATCTTGGATTCCAACTGAATACTAGTTAGGTGCTCTACCACTAAGCCACGGGTACCCCAGGCATAGAAGCGTGGAAGACGATACATTTCCCCAGCTGTATTGAAATGGATGCTCACTATTTCAGGTGCTGGGTCCCTGATTTTTTATTCTCATGGTTTCTCACTCTCTCATCACTCTCACGAGCATCTGCTTGTACATACATGTACATAGATAGGTCATTACGATATCGATATGATAAATATTATGATGTCATAATAGTGCTCACTTTACTCAATGTGTAGGTATGGCAACCGTGGCCACAACCAGCCATGCATTCACTCTACCACCAAACGCTGCTTCATCACAACTCAGAATCACGGCTTTGCTGTCAGTTCAGAAACCCTGCCGTCTGACTGGTTGATCCTGTTCACAAATGCAAACGACAAGACAAATGAAGGGATAGTGCACGAAAGTCGCCCGTTCTTCAGTGTCCAATTCCACCCGGAGCACATGGGAGGCCCACGAGATCTCGAATCCCTTTTCGACGTCTTTCTGGAAACTTGCCTGGAGTACAAAATGGGGAAAACAGATGTGTCTGTCCGTGAGAAACTCGATCATTGTCTTGGGCGACAGGCAAGTGTTGCGGTACAGTCTGAGCATGAAGGGCAATCAGAAATTGCTCCAAAATTGGCAGGGTTACCCAGAGAAATTTTGAGTGAGAAGCCAAAGAAGGTTGTCATTTTGGGTTCAGGAGGTCTCTCAATTGGCCAGGCAGGCGAGTTTGATTACTCCGGCTCTCAGGCGATCAAGGCGCTGAGAGAGGAGGGAGTTCAGACAGTGCTCATTAATCCGAACATTGCAACTGTGCAGACCTCAAAGGGGCTAGCAGATAAGGTGTACTTCCTGCCGATCACTGCCAGTTATGTCACACAGGTGAGTGAGTGTGTGTGGTGTGTGTGTGTGTGTGTGTGTGTGTGTGTGTGTGTGTGTGTGTGTGTGTGTGTGTGTGTGTGTGTGTGTGTGTGTGTGTGTGTGGTGTGTGTGTGTGTGTGTGTGTGTTTGTGTCTGTCTGACTTCTGGTGCTACAGATAGTAGTGGTCAGTGTGAAGGTGCAGAGAAATCACACTACCATGACTGCTGTTGTGCAATGGACGATACACACACCTCACACCACACACACATGCACACACACGCATATGCACACACACACATACATGCACACACACACGCACATACATGCACACACACACGCACCATACATGCACACACACACGCACATGCACACACACATACACACACACACATACACACACACACATGCACGCACACGCACACGCACA
>OZ007515.1:10241662-10299650 GCA_963931865.1 Axinella damicornis | reverse complement strand
TGCAAATATTTCCTAAGGTAGCTGGTAGACAAAACATGTCTTTAAATTTTCGTCCATCACCAAGTGTGACCAGCCCTTTTTGGCCTGCATACTACTTCACAGGATAGGTGCTGCCTTTACCCCTCCTCCCCTTGGGAGCCAGCCCTTGGCTGAAAGGGCTTGAGAAAGTATTTGCATGACCTTGAATCGCACTATGTCAAAACACTGTTAACGTTGAGGTTTACTTCATTCTTCTGTGACGTCGAACTGTTAGCACTAATTTCCCATGCCAAGAGTGCCCAGCCCCCTGAGCTTGGACTATTGTCCCACACCAGGAATGCACAGCCCCTGAGCTTGAACTATTAGGACTAATATCCTATGCCAGGAATGCATAGCCCCCTGAGCTTGTACTAATGTCCTACGCCAGGTGTGCCCATGCAGCCCCTGATCTAGGACTATAGCATAATAGCAGGGGCGGATAGTGTTGATCAGTCTGTGCGAAGCGTGCAAAAATCATTTGCCTTAATTTTTCAGTTGTCAGGATGGGCTCTCGTGGCACCGTCATACTTTGCACTGCAAGTTTTCCAGATGTATGAGTAGCAACTCGAGTTCCAGGATCGATGCTGCAGAGAGACGTCAAGCTAGCTACTATTCACAGGTTCTCCTTTCGCTTGGTGAGCTCTATAAGGGCTACAGCCCCCAAAGCCCCCCCCCCCCCCCCCCCCCCCCCCCCCCCAAATCTATGCCTGTCACTATAGGCACTATACTATTCCACACCAGGAGTGCCCAGCCCTGAACGGGCAATCATTTCGTATGCCAGGAGTACAGACCACCTGCGGCAGCTGCCCACTCCCTCCCTACGTTGCATAAACTTACACTCTGCTTTCACATTGTACACAAAGCTATCGCTCCCCCCAATGTTGAACACGGTCATGTTGTATCTTCCTCGTACATCAGGACCCGAGTTGGTTAGCGTCAGTGCTGTTTCGCTGCTACTGATTGTTCGATTGCTGATGAACAGGCCGTCTTTCCTCCACTCGGCAGTAGTGGGTGAGTTGGTTCCATGGAGGGTGGCCGTGATGGTGTGGGTGCCGCTGATGGGAAGAGTTATATTCGGATTTGATGGCTTATTAGTGATATGTGGTACAGCTGAGAGGGGAGAGAAGTTTGGGTGTGTAACTACATCTGTGCAGTAGAGGTATAGCATCATCATGCCACATCTTGCATTCTAAAATTATCAGGGTCTGCAAAAGAAGCCTAGAAGGAGAGGAATTGGGAAAAAGAGGATGTGGGAAGGGGTGGGGGAGAGAGAAGAATTTGGGAGAGAAAGGGGAGGAGGGGAGTAGGAGATGGGGGAGTAAGAAAAGCAGATGGAAAGCAGTATACCTTATATAACTTCTAATAAGTCATACATAATTTCCACTGACCAAATATATATACAAGGGGTGTATGAATAAATGTAGGACTTGTAGGAAATAAGAAAATGACGTGTGAGTTTTACTATTGTAGCTATATGTACCTAGGCTAGTGCAAACGTCCCAGTTACAAAGTTCTTTAGTTTTCTGCACCATCTGGTGTCTTGATGGAAGTAGGTGAGGAGGCACAGGGTGCCTGGACCTCCGCAAGCTGTCGAAGCGAGCAATGAAGGCATGAAAAAATTATTACTACACTCACAACTTCATTACCAGAGTAAGGGTCAGCATACGACAGCAATCACAACAGTGTGGTCAGAATCGTCACGGACCTTTCCTGGGAGCTGTACTACTGATGACAGTTGATGCCAGCACTCAAGCAGTGGCGGTCAAGCCCAGAAAGTACAACTGGAGAACACAAATGGCTTTGATGCTGGTTTTCTTCAAGGGTCCTCCACCACCTACAGTTCCACCATCGCCACCATCAGCCATGATGAATGTTAAAACGACCCGTTTGTTATGCTATACGAATATTAGAATACCGTGATGTGGATGAGCACCTGTGGATATTTCGATGTGTGCCCAACACTCTCCCTTTCCATCATAATAACTTGGATGGAAAAAACTGTACCCCCTACACTCCTTCTCGATCTCCCATGATAGCCTAACCTGCATGTTTGTTGCAGCTACAAATATATACACACATGCACTCCTCACCTGCCAGTGAGAGTGACACAGTACATCTTTCTTGAACTCCAAATCTCACCGGTACCACACATGCATAGGTGCCAACATCGGTCATAGACACACTGTCGAAGCAAAGACTGGTTGGCTGTGTACCCCCCGAGGCTACACAATGACATAGGTTGGAAGTTTCACCAGGTCTAATAGTTGTGCCATCCTTTTCCCATTCCTCAGGGACATAACGATATGATGAGTGCCCACAGTAAAAGCACGCCTCGCTTCCTGCTGCTGCTACAATGTTCTCAGGACGTGTGGTAAATTCTATAGGGGAAACAGGGAGTGAGAGTGCACCAGTTAGTGTGTGGCAGGAGGCTAGAATCACTGATCACTGACCACCACTTTTCCCATCCATTCTCTCCACTCGAATACAATGTAGAATGTGGAAACATTCTGGAAAATGGTTATCTGGGGTGAGCCTGAGCGAGCCCCAAAAACATGTGTGTCAGCATGTATGTGTAACTTCATTATGTCTTACACTCTTCTGCAATAATATAATGGAAAGTTGCTTCAAACATGAGTGATTTCAAATATTTAGAAGTCAGGAGACATCAATCATGAGCAGTCTACATCTTTGATGGCTGCAAGGACGGAGACCACTCATGAACTAGCTCTTCAATAGATACAGCGATGGGGGCTACAGCACAGCAAAAAGACGGTGAGAATGCTCTGTCTGTCCACACCATCTGCATCATCATCAATTACTACTATAATGAGGGACTATGTATACCGCATGGCAACAATAACAAGAGACTCAAAAACATTAGGAGACAGGCAATAGGAGCAACACACACTGTAAAATCCTGGGTTGTTTTTAACAAATTACCTACTTCTGTAAACAGCAGAAGAGCATGATTGTATAGCCTCGTTCCCAGGCCATCGCTCAGCTTTTCGAATTTCGTCGCTTACTGTTCGCGCGTGGGAGAGCCTGGGAACGAGGCTAAACGTCTACTGTACCACAGCAGCCATACAAATCAAAGGCACCTGGGCCAATCACTTATCTGTATAATTATTGAGTCAATAAGTGCTGGCTACTTATTCACCTCATGAATACCAAAGGAAGAGTAGTGTGGCGCTGTCCTAATTCAATTTTGGTTTAGCTAAGTAGCCAAGCCATCACTTGGTTTTGGCTTACACACTTCACCCTCTGGTGTATAAACCACTAAACCACCTCAACCACTAATGTAACCTACATGTATTAAACCTCATTCTTATGGGTTTATGGATAGTCTAGCCTCGTTCCCAGGCTGTTCACCACTGCCAGTATTTCATCACTTCCAGTATGAAATACGGAAGCAATGAAATACTGGTGGTGGGAACGGCCTGGGAACGAGGCTATGGATAGTCTCTAGGGTGTATAGAGGATTGGTGGATGCCGGAGGATATTCAGCAGCCCTTCAAGTGCAGTTTCTTCTATTTTAGTAGCTGTATCTGGATACTCAAGCTGTTACGAGGCATTGTTACAAGAGTAATTTCAACTGTCCATGCATATTATAGCCACCTGTCCTGCTAAGTGCATGCATGGTGTGCTGGATTGATCAGTGTAGATCGTATAACACTCAGCTTCAGATGGACTCGGTTCCTCTGTGCACGTATGTGTACTTTGATATAAAAGTAGTGATCTGATCACTGTCTGTGTAGTGTCAGTGGACTCCATATGTCTCACTCAGGCTTGTCCTACAACGTCCTGGTTGAACCAGATGACAAGAGGGTATATAAATAATCATATGGACTGGGCTGTCTTTGCAAGGTGCCTGCATAGTCCAAATGCAGTGAGTAGATAACCTAGTCACATTTTGTTGTATCTGTATGATAAGGTATATGTACATGTGTTTCTTTGCTATCGATTAACCTTTTCCTGTCAACTCAATCATCTCATCCAGCACAGACATTTACTAACCCGATAACAGAAGGGCTCAGAACCACAGCTATCTAACTCAAATTTGCCACCCCCCATACTTAAGCTTGAGAATAATGTGTTTCAGGAGCTGCTGAATAAGAATTCTAAAAGTTGAGGCGTAGCTTTCACAAGTGAAAACGGGTTCCCTTGAGGGATTAGCTGAAGCCCTTCAACTAAGCATGTCAAAACACCACCGGAGCCCACATTATGGGTTCCTGAGGTACAGGATTACATTCAACAGTAATGCATGATTGAATTGTGATGATTCCCAAATTGGAGTAGGGTTTTCAATAGGTTTCAGCAAACAGGAATATGTGGGTACTACGTACTGGAAACCTACCAAAATTGAAATTCGATACCGGCCCAATACCCCCCTGCATTGTGTATCCGTGCACATGTGTCATCCAATACAGTACTAAAGGCTTAGGTAGAAGTAGCAATTCTGGAAGAATGAACACTAAGAGTTCGTTCTCTAGACTGACTTCAGCCATGAACTACCAACTCACACCATTGCATGTTCCTCTTCATGCAGAAACCGTTATTGTGCGAATCAGTTCAGCACAAGCCTAGCACGTTTTCTGTACCGTTGAATAGAGTTCACCAATCGACTTTTATTTACAGTTTGGCAGTTTGGCATGCTTACTTGAGGGCATGGGATACCGTAGCCTCGTTCCCCACGCGGCCTGGGAACGAGGCTAGGGATACCCAAGTAGCTAGCTATGCTGTTGCAAAGTAAATTTATCTACCAGAATCTGTATCTATGCTTAGGCAACGTTCTCCCTCTATATATGTACTAGCTAGCACCTCGACCAAGCCCTCTTGCCAGTGTTCTCTCCATGCTGTTTTTTTTTTTGGGGGGGGTGCTGTACCCCCCCCCCCCCCCCCCCCCCCTTTGGCACCAATATAACCGTTGTACCCCTTTTATGGCACTGTACCATCTGTGTACTAAGGCTGGCAGGCAGAGCTGTAAGCCCTTTGCGTGTCTTTGTACTCTTGAAAATGTACCCCTTCAATCCCCTTGATCAGATTCTTCCTTCCAACAGTATTGCATAGCTCAACTCACGAGCAAGCTGGTTTGTTGAGGGAGCTGCCTATAAAGTTGCCGGTTATTTTAGCAACCACTTGAAGTACCTGACTAGGCAAGTCCAATAGACAAAATTATGAGTGTTAGAAATGCTGTGAATCTCATTACTCCCCCCCTAAACAAAATTTTCTTGTGAGAAAACTGGACGTCCTCACGAAGTGCAAGTTCAATACTACCATCTGA
Organism: Axinella damicornis; assembly: GCA_963931865.1. Lineage (NCBI taxonomy): Eukaryota > Metazoa > Porifera > Demospongiae > Axinellida > Axinellidae > Axinella > Axinella damicornis. Next base: position 10,294,351 of record OZ007515.1, on the reverse strand, counting down.
GTAATTACCTCTGTTATTCAAGCCATAGTTCTACCGTATACAAATGCAAGTGCATGGGTGACAAGCAATAGTACTTACCGGCGCAATGCTGTGCTAAAGCCGTACACAATGTCGCCGCCACTATCCAACACAGTCGCATCCCCATGCGGTGGCCGAGAAGGGCCACGACATTTCGTTGGCACTCCCAAATTCGCATTTCCAAACTGGAGAGCTGTTCGCGCTGTTAGTTACAAATCGCTGCAATTTGCAAAGATTCCCATGGCAGTCTCATTTCAAGGTTCAAAGGTTGATGCATATAAGAGGCCGGTATTAGCTATAGCATACGTATAGACTGGCTATAATCAGTTAGTGAAATGAGGGGGAGTGGGGTCGCGCGGATATACAGCAAATGGAAGATAGCCCACCCCCAAACAACTACAAGCCCATGGCATTTGGCAGAGTAGACATCCAACGATAAGCCTGATGCAGTTGGCATTTGGCAGGATGAAAAGGATGCATGCAGACAACAAAAGAAATGTATAGCTATGCATTCTCAACCCCCTGATGAATGTCATTTGCTTGCACTGCATTAAGTAGTCTTGCAACCTTTTGTGAAGGGTGAAACGGATATAGTCGGACACCCCTACCAGGGGCGGATGCAGGATTCCTGAAAGGGAGGGGCTAATAGTACGCTGCCGAAGGCAGCGCATAGAGGCGCGTAGCGCCGATCAGTCCGCGCGAAGCGCGGAAAAATTTTTCGCCTTCATTTTTCAGTTGTCAGGATGGGCTCTCGTGGCACTTTCGTGCTTTGCACTGCAAGTTCCAGATGTATGAGTAGCAACACGAGTTCCAGGATCGATGTTGAGGTGAGACTCCGCGCGAAGCGCGGAAAATTTTTTTCACCGTCATTTTTCAGCCATCTAGATGGGCTCTCGTAGCGCCTTCGAGTTTTTGCACTGCACTCGCTGCCTTCTGGTTCCCGTGTCATCCGTGAACGTCTTATCCTCGACGTGAAAAGGTAAATGTGACTAGTCATGAATCACCAATTAATGTCAAGTCCGACGAAGATTCGCCGTGCACGTGGTCTGAACTGAGAACCCGGTTTTCGTCCCCAGCACGAGTTGACTCTGTATCTGATTCATTCTGACTGTCACAAGCTGTTTCCGTTGGAAAAAGTCCAGCACTGAGCTTCCTTTCAACTTCTTTGTTGCTGATTCCACTGTAAGTCGGGTACTCGTGTAAATAAGGGGTGTGGTCGGAACTGGAAAGGGGGGGGCTACAGCCCCCTGTAGCCCCCCCCCTGGATCCGCCCCTGCCTACAGCTCGAGCTCTATGCTGATATTGATGCTCCTATAGCTGCATGCTGACATTGCTGACAGTTACGTAGCTACTGTATCCATTGTATGGTCTGTTGACACACTGTTTGACAAGTAGCTAGTGGACTGCAATTCAATTTGTATGAATTTGTACATGCGTGTCATAAATTCTCTATAGCTAGTGTCTTGCATAATTGCATTCCAGTTCCAGTCCCATATAGGGATATCATATTGCTACGTCCACCAATGAAAGCTGAACATCAAAATATTAATTTTTGCTCCATGGCATGCAGACCTCCCCAGGTGTTTATTCCCTACCCCCGAATTTTGTTTCTAGTCCTACTGAGTAGCCAACATTATGATGCCTATATATATATAGCTAACTAATAGGTAGCTCTGTTTGCAACACTGTTGTACTTCAGTATTCACGCTTAATTGCCTATTTCATGGTTCATGTTGCCTCAGCTAGAGGCATATATACCCACATATTCCTGTTTAGTTGGTTGTGCTGATACACTTTGGTTGGTGTGAGTTTTTCATACAAACAAACAAGAAAAATGCTTGTTACTAGCCCAAATCTAGCTTTTAGATGCTACTAGCCCATTTGTAACTTTAGGCCCGGTGTCACAGGCTGTGTGATCCTCAGGGATCATTATTAATGAGGTAAAACCTTTGACGATTTTAGGTTTCTACAGGGTGTTAAAGCCCTCATGCAGTGTTTATCGTTAAAGTTAGGATATCGGCTAAGTATAAGAGAGCCCTCCCATTCATGGTCAGCCTTTAACCCCTAGCAACTAAGTATAACAGACCACAGCATCACATTCTGATGCTGCGTTGGTGGGTGTGGTGAACTGTGGTTACCACAAATCATTGAAAAGTTGATCTAGCATATAGCGAGTTTCTTTCACACGAGAAAACCTGCAAATTATTCAGCGGAACCCTCAGCTGTGGTAATTGCTTGAGAATGCAGCCGGAGGCCAACCCGAGGGTTCTGAGTAGGTTGAGTGTTGTACATAGCTACAGTGGAAGCTCTATATATTCAGGACACCATTGGGGGACAATGTGAATTCAGGAGTTTTGCCCTTGTACATGTAGAGAGGTTGTCCTCTTCTTGGAGGTTTAAGAAACTAGGGACCTCGAAAATCGTGTATTGTTTCCCTATTGTGGAAAGGCCACTATCAGAGGTTTTACTGTATAGCTATGTCTGCCTAACCGTTATATGTCTACTTGTCTCTGATGATACGTAATTAAGCCTCCTCCATCTAAGCCATTCACACAGGCTACATATCCATGCATGAACGGTCAGTCCAAACGAAATTTGTACTGAACTCTACGACGTGATCAACATGAGCACCGGTTTTCTGATGCCAATAGCGTAGAATGTTCATACTATTTTGATGAACATGCCAGTACCCAGAAATGTATGGTAAGAAGAATATAGCTAGAAAGAAAAGTCTCAAAAGTATTTAGCGCAGGCTACCTGTGCCGGCTTTTCAGCCAATGTATCATCATCATCTCAATATTATCTCGCCAAAAGTTGTACTTGAATGGGGATTTGTTAATGAATCTGAAGGCCTATTAACATGAACACTACTTGAGCAAGTGTAGAGTGAATCCGTTGATCATGAGCTACTTTGGACCATTATTTATTCTTTCACAGTGGGAAGGGTCGAGTGAGATCAGCAGTGGAAGGTGGCAAAATAGCAACAGTGGGAGGTGGTGATGGTTGGAAACAGTTTGAGTGGGAAGTTGACTTGGTCAACAAAACTTGCGGACAACAGTGACCGGCAATTTGGGTAGTGACTGGGTGACAACAGTGGGAAGTGGAGGCCTGGGTAGTTGGTGATCGCGGAACTACAGTGGGTTGAATGTTATGAGAGCTGCATGTTGTCATATTTAAGAAGGATGAAGAAGGTAAATTAAGATGAATCAAGACTTACACTATACTATCCAGGGATGGAGGGAATCCAAGGTGCTGTGATGCAATTGCAATGTATCTAGTGTCTATGCGATGAATGCTGCACCCAACAGGCTGCTTGGAGGGATAATTTCTATTCACAGATCATAGATGTAGGAACTGTACTGTGAAGTTAGCTGCACTGATTATATTATCGCATTTACACAATGTCATTGTTCACATGTAATTACACGTACACACGTATGTATCCTGTCACGTGATTGACTCCATGGGGTACATATTATTCTCATCCCATAAAACCAGTTGCAACTCTGGTGGCAAATGCAATATGTCAAAATAACAAATCCATTTCTCCTGAGAGTAGCACCATCCAAGTTTGTAACGTACAACTTGGGATAAGGCAGTGATTAGAATAACAATTCTTATTATAGTATGTGTAGTCTACACTGTGAATATACTGGTATGGACAATTACTTAAGTTCAGTGCTCTTGATTTGCTCTTTTGCCCAGAATTCTACACAATGGAAAGAACTTGCATAGCTCTAGCAACTGTTTTGAGTATTCAAGCACTGCTGTTGGGTGTTTGCTCTGCATATTCCCATCCACCCTCACCATGGGAGAGCGTGAGATCGCCAAGAAACGAGTACACTGGATGGTAAGCTGTGTTTTATACCAACAACAAGTAGCACACACATGTATATAGCTAGCTAATACAAAGTGTGTACCCAGTGAAGAGAATAGCTAACATGTATGGCAGAATTAGCAATTAGCAGGTAATAAATGCCAGTCCTGTAAAGGTTCAAAATACATTTTAGTGCATGTGCATGACATACAAAACAGGTAAGGGAACTGTTTCTATCCACATGACTAATATCATAGATTATCTACAGTAGTGGAACTGGCATGAAAATTGTTTGGGACTGATCTCGGGGCTAATGCCTTGCTGCCTCCTTTAGTATCATGTGACATGACCATTCTGCTCCAATCTATCAGTTAATGACTCAACAAGCCAGCAAAACTTTCCTGAAAGGGAGTTGTAAGTCATCCGTGTTTGTTCTAACCCAAGGAGTGAACATGCACTCTCATTTCATTTGTATCTACAAATAAGTGTTTATCCAGACAGCAGTGTGCATTCCTTGAAGTTACTTTCTCTTGTTCGCTCTAGCACTCTGACACTCTGTGAAGACGGTGATTGTTCTGGTCGGCAACTGGTGTGGACTAATAGTGATTCTACATTGGTCGATGATGGCTTTGATGACACGGCGTCAGCTGTTCGAGTAGCTGGTATATGTGAGTGGATCCTCTATGAACATCCCAAATATGGTGGTGCATCGTCTGTCATTGGTCGTGGAGACCAAGACTACCTTTATGATTATGAAGCAAATAGAACCACCTTTGGGCTACCCAACGATGCACTCTCTTCTATACATTGTCTGCCGTCTCCCAGCCATGCAGCAATTGCTCTATTTCAACATGATCACTATCGTGGCAACATGCGAATACTGTCTTCTCCTAGTGAACACCTTGGTAACTTTGACAACACTGTGTCATCGTTTATTATTATTAGTGGTCTGTGGCAGTTGTACCCCGGTACCAACTACACAGGGTCGAGTGTTACAAAAGGAGTAGGCCACTATCCAACTCCATGCCATCTGAGCCCAGTTTCTGATGATGATCTCTCCTCTGTAAATGCAGGTAAGTTAATGTGCTGTGAATTATTTTTGGTTTCACATGGTGCCTTTACAGAAATTGTAGCTGGTACAACTAGTAGCTAGCCACCTAGTCTCGTACCAGACTCCCATACCCAAAGGGTTGAGAGTCTGGTTCCGAGACTACTAGCCACCATGAAAAACCATGACTTGATAGACTCTAGTTCTTTGGTGGACAGGGACATACTCTGATATGGACATTGATGACTGCAGCTCCAACCCCTGCCAGAATGGAGGGACCTGCCAAGTGAGTTGTTGCATAATTATACTGATGTCTTCAGCATGACTTATACATGCCATAAATAGTTTAATAGCTACTGTCTCTTTCCTTCTCAGTTCTCACCACACATCTTTACCATGTGCATTTATCTTCATCTATCTATCTATCTATTTATCTATCTATCTATCTATCTATGATTCTATCTATCTATCTATCTATCTATCTGTGACAAGTAATAGTTCAATTATGTTGTCATTCACAGGAGTTGATAAATACATGTGATTACCAATGTGACTGTGTTCTGGGGTGGACAGGTAGAAACTGTGATACAGGTAAAACAGTGTAGCAAAAGTCAGTAGTGATCAAGGTATAATACACATTGAGTCATCTAGCTAGGCCATGTCTTGTAGCTAATATGTGCATACAACTGAGACTCCTGGTGCCTATGATGGTTTTGTTTTGGACCTCACCTATATATGCATTATGCCTACTCGCTAACTCATTTCGTGTCTTCATTTTACTGAATAGCCTGTCCGCTCAAGTTGTGCCTGTCATCTGTAAAATCATCTGTACTGGTGGAAACATGACCTTACCTTGAGTTTAACCCTGTATTACCACCCAATAGGATATAAGATATTCCGAGATTACAACAAACTATCTAAGAGTTATTCCAAGCAGAATTCCATCACACCGTCCGCGATAACACCACTCCACCAAGCTGTGCGCCGAGCTGTGACACCACTCCACCAAGCTGTGCGCCGAGCTGTGACAACAGGTCAGTCACTTGGTTGAGCAATCATTATGGTTAGGGTATATCACATAAATCCCAATGGACCTTGTAAGCTTAACTGACACAGGAGCGAAATGCATGGCCAAGCCAACAATATGACCTCTGCTTAAACTGTTTTATGGTTGTAAAACCACTTTTCAGTTTAATTTGGATAGTGTATGCTATAAACACTCGTAACATCTCCACAGAGCATTTTTTTTTGTTTTTTTTCGTTTATAATAATTTTGCAAGTGAAGCAAGGATACAAAAATAGCAACAGTTGCTAACATACTCTTGTACCCAGAGCATTGCCAAGGTAGTGAGTGATCTGGCATGCTAAATTTCTCTTGTTGTTCTTGTTCAGATGCAACTTGGCAATTACAGCTTGTGCTATTTGAAGTTAGAAATTTAAAGTCTACAGTAGTATCTGTTCAGTTTCAAGACAATGTTTGTTTTGCCAGCATTTTCTACTATAGAAAGTGCAAATTGTCAATCTGTCTCCTACTCATAGGGAATCCTGTTATTTCCGTCGAGTGTGGACCCGGTAATTCTGCAATCAACAATGCCATTGCTCAACTCTTCTATCCCAATGTTTCATGTTGCATTGAAAAGCTCTCCATTTGGATCCAGCCAAGCCTCTATTCTGAAACCATGTACAGAGTGAGAGTCTACCACAGTCTCGTGCCTGGAACAAATCTAATAGCATCCAGCAACAATGTCACATTGGGCTCAAGCACTGCAGGCACACCAGCTCAATTTTATGACTTTACATTTCCGTCCAGCGTCAGCTTAAACCAGAGTGATGGATACGTATGGTTGTTGGAGCGCCTCTCTACGTACAGTGGTGCATTCGCATCCTGTCCCGACACTATCCGGGGTCATGGGTTTTGGCTGGGAACCTCTCCTCAAATCAGCGATGACTATTCCTTCAAGCTGTACATAAATGGTAAGCAGTACATGTGGTTGGTTAAAGTAAAAACTGTACCTTATGTTGTTGAAATAAATGTTTATAGCCTCAGAGACAAAGGAATACAAATGGCTGTCCTCACCGGTGAATGTGCAGCTACGTAGTTAACTTGCATATAATGTTAGCTTGCATATATATAATGTTAGCTTGCATGTATAATCAGTGCACAAAGACAGAAAGTCACACCCACCTTAATTGACTGGAATATGAATATCATTAAGGTACAGTTTTTACTTGCACCACCCACACATGTATATCTTTTGTCATTAGATGATTGTCTACATGGGCCATCCATTGTGTATATAGAAATACACTGCAGGACATTTCTAAATCAGTTTTAAATTATACTTGATGCGATGGACATCGAAGTTTAATTTTGGAGCTATAACATTAACTGTTGAATTAACCACTCACCCACAAAGAAGTGGTATAGTTAAACCCAAGAGCTGCAGTATCAATGTGAGTATCAATGCATGGCAAATAACTTCATTGTCACCTGGATACACAGACAGCAACTGCGGGATGGATATTGATGAATGTGCGTCCAGTCCCTGCCTGAATGGAGGAACGTGCACTGTGAGTATTATAACTTAGCCATATATAGTCCTGACTGTGACACCACTTCCATGATTTGATCATGCACCGTAAGGTCACCACACACATGCACTCAAACTCTCTCTCTGACACACACACACATGCGCACTCACACTGGCACATATACTCACATGTGCAGGATGGTATCAACTCTCACACATGCACTCAAACTGTCTGCCTGACACGCACTCAAACTCTCTCTCTGACACGCACACACATGCGCACTCACACTGGCACATACACTCACATGTGCAGGATGATGTCAACTCTCACACATGCACATGCCCACCTGGATACACAGACAGCAACTGCGGGATGGATATTGATGAGTGTTCATCCAGTCCCTGCCTGAATGGAGGAACATGCACTGTGAGCGATATATAGTCCTGACTTCCCCTTGCTACCTCCATGATCACCACCAGATCACCACCACACACACTCCGCTTTATAGCAGTTTAGCCAGTTCTCTGTTCCAGTCCCATGTTCCAGTGAAGAATTCATTCCAGCGATTAGAGACACCCTTCCAATCGGTCTATCTCTATCCAATCCCCATATCTACCATGTTGCATATTTGTCTCTCCCAGGACTTGATGAATGATTACCGATGTGACTGTGTTCTGGGGTGGACAGGGAGAAACTGTGATGTAGGTGTGACAGGTCAGTCACCTTGTAGATTTAAATCATGAGGTGAATCTCAAAAGGTATCTATGTAGGAACTTAGCACCAATGGGAATAGCAATGACAATAATGCCAATAGAATGATGATAATTTTTCATTAATCATCCTTCAATGGTACCCAGACTGACATAAGGGAATAGGTCTCACATTTTACCACCCCTAATGTCATTCCGGGCACTTTTGAAGGATGATTTATCATCTTGTCTAATTGTATTTGTAATTAAGTATGTGTCCTATCATGGTTTCAGGATATTGGGTCAATATTGGGTTTTGCCAGCATTTTGTTTTGAAAGCCCTATTTCTTACTCACAGGGAACCCTGATATTTCTGTCGAATGTGGAGCAGGCAATACTGCAATCAACAATGCTATCGCTCAACTCTTCTATCCCAATGTTTCATGTTGCATTGAAAAGCTCTCCATTTGGATCAAGCCAAACCTCTACTATGAAACCATGTACAGAGTAAGAGTCTACCACAGTCTCGTGCCTGGAACAAATCTAGTAGCATCCAGCAACAACGTCACATTGGACTCAAGCACTGCAGGCACACCAGCTCAATTTTATGACTTTACATTTCCGTCCAGCGTCAGTTTAATCCAGGGTGATGGATATGTATGGTTGTTGGAGCGCCTGTCTATGCACAGTGGTGCATTCGCATCCTGTCCCGACACTATCCGTGGTCATGGGTTTTGGCTGGGAACCTCTCCCCGGATCAATGATGACTACTCCTTCAAGCTGTACATTAATGGTAAGCAATGCATGTAGCCACACACCCATAAAGAAGTGGTATAGTTAAACCTGAGAGCTGCAGTAGCAGTGAATATCAATGCTTGGTAATTGACTTCATTGTAATCTGGATACACAGACAGCGACTGTGGGATGGATATTGATGAGTGTGTGTCCAGTCCCTGCCTGAATGGAGGAACGTGCACTGTGAGTGATATATAGTGCTGACTGTCCCCACATCCATGATTTGATTGTCGCAAGATCACCACACACATGTACTCAAACTCTCTCACACACACTGTTACACTGGCACGTACACTTACACATGTGCAGGATGGTGTCAACTCTCACACATGCACATGCCCACCTGGATACACAGACAGCAACTGCCAGACGAATTTTGATGAGTGTTCGTCCAGTCCCTGCCTGAATGGAGGAACATGCACTGTGAGTGATATATGGATTGCTGGATCAATGCCAGTGAAAGAATACAGTAAGCAGGTAGCCTTCTTAATCAGGTATGGGGTCATCAGAGCCAGAATAGTTAAGTTATAAGGATGACTATAACTATCTGTGTTACTACAACATGTAGCTAATAGCTCAGTTGTATAATTATTTGTTTCTCTCAGGACTTGATAAACGAGTACAGATGTGACTGTGTTCTGGGGTGGAGAGGGAGAGACTGTGGTGTAGGTGGCGAGACAGGTCAGTCATCTTATTCATCCCGGGTGAATCTCAGTATAACCACATGTTCAATCTAAACAGGTATAGGGCAACGTCACGTGTATAGGAATTTTACTTATGCTGGGCATTGATGATCTAGCTTAGTCTAAGCACATTGCCAGTGAATGTTTGTAGATGATAGACTAGGGTCAAGTCTTGAATAACTACAAAGCCTCAAAAGTGCCTCTCAGCTGATATGAGGAGTGGTAAAATGTCTAAGGACAATGCTTAGGATGTGCTGTCTCCTATCAGATAGTGCGGTGGCACTGTCTGTGTAGGCTTGACACATGCAGAAAGATATGGGCAGTGCACGTAGCCTTTAGATACGTCGCCTGCTAAAGCTACGTTTTCATCTGTTCTATAGTATAGTTTCTTCTATAAACATCTCCACAGAGCATCACATTTCAAGTTTCCTGTAGGAAAATCCCAGCTAATTTTAATTGTACAAATGCCTGTCTCCGGATCCCACTCATATAGGGAATCCTGTTATTTCTGTCGAGTGTGGAGCCAGAAATACTGCTATCAACAATGCTATCGCCCAACTCTTCTATCTCAATGTCTCTGGTTCCATTGAAAAGCTCTCTATTTGGATCCAGCCAAGCCTCTACTCTGAAACCATGTACAGAGTGAGAGTCTACCACAGTCTCGTGCCTGGAATAAATCTAATAGCATCCAGCAACAATGTCACATTGGACTCGAGAACTGCAGGCACACCAGCTCAATTTTATGACTTTACATTTCCGTCCATTGTCAGCTTAAACCAGGGTGATGGATATGTATGGTTGTTGGAGCGCCTCTCTACGTACAGTGGTGCATTCGCTCGCTGTCCCAACACTATCCGGGGTCATGGGTTTTGGCTGGGAACCTCTCCTCAGATCAATGAAGACTACTCCTTCAAGCTGTACATAAGGAGTAAGTGGTGCATGTATAAGGTATCTTTCATCAAAGAATTCCTTAGTAGCTACTGATGTCATAGCCTTGTTCCTAGGTGCTCGCCAATTACCAAGCGCCTGGGAATGAGGCTAGGGATGTCACTGATTGTTTATGCTTGGCATGTCGCAATAGAAATTCTAGAACCTTCCAAGTCAGTCATAGTTATGAAATGAGCACCACATAAATCGGAGAAATGGTTGCTGCACATAGTTACAATAGCAGCTGTGTTGCCAATAATGCTGCAAGTAGCCACCACCTCTTAGTCTTCCGTACACAATTTGATCTGCTTGCAATTATACTGTAGAATGCAAATCACAGCAACACAACTCAACAGCCATGTGGTTGTATAGTATCAATTGAGTGATGCAATGATGTGAGCCACTGTTCCATTTACCTGTTGAGCATGCACACACTGCATGTCTATTTGCTCACACAGGCCGCCCAAGCATTGTAACCCCTCCGCAACCGATTGTGACTGCAGTGGCTGATGGTCTTCAAAACAACAGTACATTCATTTGTACTGCTGTTGGAGGCCCCCCACTGCGTATCTCATGGATACATAAGATGCAGAATGTTAGTCAGAATGGGAGGTATCAAGTTGTGGTCACAGAAGATGGCAGAGACCGTACCAGCAGCACACTCACTATAAACAATCTGACTGCAACAGACAGTGGCATCGTCCAGTGTGTGGCTGATAATCCTCTTGGTGTTGCCTCGGCTGACACAACTCTCTCTGTTCTCAGTAAGTACTTTCTTGTTATCCACATACTTGGGCTAATTATGTGCATGATGCTGAGAAAGATATGCCATGGGTTCCCTGATTTTAGAACTAATGAGCTTGATTATCTTATCCTAGCTTATATTTCAGTCAAGGCTTGTGATTGGTCAACATAGTGGTCTGTGTGTTACCATGTACCTGTAACTCTCTTCTGTTTCAATATCCAGCCAGTGACTTCAGCTTAACTGTCAGAGATGGAGCAAGTATGCGGTTTGCAGTGACCCTGCTCGAAGGATACACCATTCCACAACCAGTGTCGCTGAGAATCATATTCACCAGTACGGAGGCTGCTCGCACAGGAACAACAACCCTAACAACTGAGACCTATGCCAATGCAAGCACGTTGATTCACGAAATCCCAAACTCAGAAGTGCCATATATTCGGTTTAAAGCTCAAGTTGCTCTGATAGTGGGGAGTCAAGTGGGACCATTCATCCCTGACTTGGACACTGCTCCAGTTTACCGTATGTATTGCAGTTATGTAACTAGCTAGCTCTACAAGTATAGTCACTAACAAACTATATAGCTATATGTACTTAGCTGCAGCTGCAATATTATACTGCCACATAGGGTAATTTTAAGAGCTCCACTTTAAACCCTAAATGACTGCTCCTTGAAATCATGAGACTTAATATTCAGGTGCTAGTCATGCATCCTCTCCTTCTGCATGCATGTGTCTATCCTTGTGCAGAAATTCCACTTATTGTAACTCCTCCGGATCCTGGGGTAGTTGCCGTGGCTAATGGTGAAACAAAAAATGCCACGTTCACCTGCGCTGCTACAGCAGTTAACGTTACAATACTCCAGATATCATGGATTCACAATGGATGGAACTTTGTTCAAAGTCGAGGGCAATATGAGATCACAGAGGAAAGAGGAGCATCATCTCTTGTGACCAGCAGACTCAACATACACAATCTTACTGCAGAAGACAGTGGCATCATCCAGTGTATAGCAGATGATCCTACCGATATGACAAGTACCTCTGCCAACACAACCCTCTCTGTTCTTAGTAAGCCTACATTGGCATGCCATGCATTACACTGGATTACATATCCCATGCAACATATGTACCAAGCAGTGATAGGCTGAGCCTGAAGGTGTATACGTAGCTAGTTGTAAATGTATCACGGCATTTTGTTCTTTGTTATGTTCTTGTGTGTGTAGCTGATGACTTCCAGTTGGCAGCCATGGTCACAGCGGAGGGAAACCTGATGCTCACGGTGATATTGCGGACTGCTATCCCTGAACCAGTGAGGCTCAGGATTAAATACACCTGGATCAATCAGCCTGTCCCAGTGGAGCAAACTACCAGCACAACATTTGAGAACATGACAGAAATAATCCATGCAGTTTCTAGATCTGAGATTCCATTTCAGCAGTTCAAACTTCAAGTAGCTCTCCAGGTGGGAGGAGTGGTTGGACCATTTGGACCAGAAAATGCAACAGTCATCAGTAAGTGTTCTGGTGTTGCACAATGGTAACCCAATTATTATATACAGAACACAATACACTCATGACTGTGAGTGATTACAATCCTGATTACAGCATACCTGTTATCAATGTGATTACTTGCCATCCTCAATGTCCAGCCCTACCAGTTCCGGCAGTTGCACCAGCACCATTGATGTCATTGGAACTCACTGTTGCACTCTCAGTCCTGGTCCCCTGTTCTGTCATCCTGGTACTTTTCTTGAGTGTGTTTGTTCCTGCTGTCACTCTTAAGAGGCATAAGAAGACAGTAGAGGAGAAGAATCAAGACTACGCTACAGTCCATGCAGATGACAGACTGACTGAAACTGGTAAGTCTTCATCCACGTCATGCATGTAGCTACTCATATCCCCCTTGAAGATATTAAAGCACTCCCCAGACTGTCATTGCTTTTACACACTTCTGCTGGCTAGCTGGTAGCAAACGTGTAGGCCGCAACTGGTCTTAGCCTGGTACTTCTTCTGTTTACCAAAAATGGTAGCTACACCACCAACTAGCTATTGAGAGGTTGTCCTGAACAGGGCAGGAATCCTTGCAGTGGAGGGCTTAGCAATCCATCTTGCAATTGCAGAGTAGTAGCTATAGAGCGGCCATGGAAGGGCAGTGTGGGTATTGGGAAGCCAAGGGCAGACAGACTTGTAGAAGCTCACCCAAACCCACTACTGATAATATTGACTCACACACCAATTCAGCATCAAGTTAATGATGTCCTTGTCACATTCTGATTAGGTGACCCATCGCCAGATAACCATTGGACTACGAATTCTGTTTTCCTGAGAAGGGTGCTACCGCATAGGATGATCATTCCCAGCAATGTGTTGAGACTGCAAAACTCAATTGGGCAAGGTGAAACGACATTTTACACTGCACTGCACTCTATCCAGTAGAAGTAATTATTGCTTGGCCCACAACGTGCACCTTCACAATCAGCAATGTTCTTGGCATTACAGATGAAGTAGCTAGCTACAAGCTTTGTTCTTTGAAGTTCAGTTAAGGTTATGTGGCTGTTGATTGTTGATTCTTATTTCAGGAGAGTTTGGAGTGGTGTACAAGGCTCACCTGCAGTGGCATCTGGATGGTGCAACAGAAGTGGTTGCCGTGAAAACACTGAAAGGTATATCATTAATGATATACGTGCAAGTTATGGATGAGTTAGTAAAGACATGCAACAATTGTCCTAGTATTGCATGTCTTTACTAACTCATCCATAACTTGCACGTCATTCCTGCAGGTCTCTTCACTCCAACTGACGTTGATAATCTGGTTCAGGAAGTTCACAAAATGCACAATCTCAGTCATCCCAATGTGATGTCACTAACTGGAGTGTGCTTGGATGCTGCTAGTGGTCTTGCAGTGGTGATGCCGTACATGGGCAATGGCAGTGTCCTCCATTACCTCCAGAAAGAGAGAGAGAAGCTGGTACCTGCTGATGATGCAGACCCCAGTGTGGTATGTATTTATTGAACAAAGTGAAATTATAAGTGCCTATAACTTTGGCTGCATTAGGTCCTACACTGTTTAGTTGAAATTTGCTTCACTGTCCTTCAGATCTTAGATGTTCAAACGCAACTGCTTGGAATGTGCTTTCAAATATCCAAGGGGATGGAGTACCTAGCAAGAGAGAGAATTGTGCACAGAGACCTTGCTGCCAGAAACTGCATGTAAGTAGCACTCAGGAGAAATAATTAATTGCACCACTGCTGCAATTATGCCATAGCAATTTGTATGACTGTGTGTATCAGTTATTGCCCAACCAATGCCAAGCTAGTGATTGGGCAATAACCTACTTGTGTCAGCACTTTCAACTTACAATTGAACATGGACAACCGGACTTTCACAATGCCTTAACTACTCTATAGCCGCTATATAAGTTCCAAGCACCCTTGAGTATACTATAGTAGATTCACCATCCATGAGTTGCTATGGGATATATATGGCCTTAGTGCTCCCATTCTGCCAACTTAAGCATCCTTGGGAAGCCTCAGTGTGGCTCTATCCTATATGCATAGGCTGTCATGTGTACAGCCATTCTTTGCCACTTGATTTACTGCCTTGAAAGTCAGACCTTTGTTGTGGAAGCTTGGCTGCATGTAGCCCAATGCTGATGTAGCTAGCTAAATGTTTATCATGATGTTCTGGTCGTGAGCCCACAGAAGAGTGACTTAACCCAACAGTATTGTCCTCTTGGGTGACTGGCTCTTAGTGATGTATGATCACCTCTGATACAGGATGGATGCCAGTGGTGTGATCAAAGTGGCAGACTTTGGTTTGTCAGAGGACACCTACACAAGCACTTATTACCGACAGAAGAAGGGTGACACCGCAGTGAAACTACCTGTGAGATGGATGCCTCCAGAGAGTATTGCAGATGGGATCTTCACTGAGAAGAGTGATGTGGTAGGTGGTAGCAGCTTGCAAGGTCTGTTATATTTTGACCCTGTACTTCAACCTCCTACGTATGCACACAGTGGTCCTTTGGAGTGACGTGTTGGGAGGTGTTCTCTGGGGGACACATCCCCTACAGTGGAATCAGTCCAGTAGCTCTGCTTCAGCTCCTCCGTGATGGAGAGAGGCTCAACAAACCAATGAATCCTGCCTGCTCAGATGAGATGTGAGTTGAGCTGCATGGTAGCTAATAAATTTGAACCAGCAAATACCACACTGACGCATAATTTATTACTTGAGCTCTGGTGTATGTTTTGAGTATCACTACATGCAACACTATAGTCGCTATGCGACTATAGTGTTGCTTTACAGCAGCAGCTGTTGATGATTATTATTTTAATGTTGCATACTAGTTTACGTGCTATTGCTAATACAGAATGTGTTAGCAGAGTTCTGTCTTTGTACATTATTCTGTTGGTAGCTATGCAATACTACTGGAGTGCTGGAAGGAAGAATCTGAGGAGAGGCCTGATTTCAGCAACCTGGTTGTCACCATCTCCTTAACCTTGGAGGCAGTGGTGGGGTACATGGATTTCTCCCCGCGTACCAAAGATGACCCTCCATGTCCACTTGCTGCCAAAGTGGAGGTCAAGACCAGAATGGATGGCTCCAGTGGGAATGAGGGAGGTGGGCGACAGGATACAGCTGCGTAGCTATAACCAGACGTATATCTTGCAATCTGTAGTGTAGATGTTCTTGCAAGCTTGTGCTGCCATAGTAGAAGGGTGGATTTCTGCTGCAGTTAACATTGTACCTGCATGCTTTTGGTTGCTTATTAAGATATCCATGTGACATTTTTCCAAGCTAGGATCGTGAAAGCAAGGATGTTGTCATTGATTGTCTTCCTCCGTGCATGTAGACCGAATCCCACCCAAACAAGACCTTGACCTTGAGCCCAACCCAGTGAATGAGATATACACCGGTGAGTAGACTTGTGCACCATGAAAGCATATAGGTCTACTGTGTCATTGATGATGTCCTCCTCTGCACAGGCGAAACCCCACCCATAGAAGACCTTGACCTTGAACTCAATGAGATATCCACCAGTGAGTATAGACTAGTATGGATCTATTGTGTCATTGGTTTTACGTGCTATGTGTCCTCCTCTGCACAGGTCAAGCCCCACCCAAAGAAGGCACTGACCTTAAGTCCAACCCAGCGCATGGGATATCCAACCCTGTGTATGGGATTTCCACTAGTGAGCAGCTTTAAATTTATAACAGCTAGACTAGTGCTAGCTACATAGAGCATGAGCCTGTTTACGGAAGCCCGCAAGGGTCAACTACTTCAATTTCATCGGCATTGTACTCCACTTCCATTGTACGTTCAACTTCCATTGCACTCTTCCATCGCACACTTCCACTTCCATTGCATCTTCCATTGTACATTCCACTTCCATTGCATTCTTCCACTGCACTCTTCCAGGATAGCAGCTAGCAGCGGAGATATCCATATATCCTGCGATTAGCAGCACTATATGCCAACGAGTATCGCAGCCATGATATCCACGAGCAAGAACTGAATATGAATATGAATATCGATATCGCCCTCAAGGACCACATACGGAAATGTAGAAACAGATATTAATGGTAATGGGAGACATACAAATGTCCAAACTTAGATAAGAAGGAAATGTTCCTGTCCATCAGCACTCGCACAGAAAAAGCATGCGCATGCGTAATAATTGTATGTAGGCCATCATATTATATTATAAGGAAGCCATAATATATATTATAATGGAAGAGTGCAATGGAAGTGACCGTACTATGGAAGAGTGCAGCGGAAGAGACACTGATGAAATTGAAGTAGCTGACCCATATGGGCTTCCGCACCTGTCACTGTGTCATTGATTACGATCGTGCTTTTCTGTATGTGTTTTGATTTTGTAATTTTTGTAGACGAATGTGCAGTTATTGTGTGTACTGTATGTGCAGGACTCCCTGGAGGACCAGCCAGGTGGCTGAAGGGATCGACATTTCCTGTCTAAAATTAAAATTTATCTATCTATCTATCTATCTATCTATCTATCTATCTATCTTTTGCAGGTCACTTCTGAGAACTGGTTAGTTGTAAATTTGCTGCATGTCATCTAGAAAGATTAGATTCATCAAAATTGCTATACTGAAAAGTTTTTATTTTGTTGTTGTAATACGTGTGACATATCTGAAACATAATATCAATCACAGAACAAATGCCTAAACAGTGCAACAAAATGGAATCTTATATTGTATTATTTGTAATGATACCTTAAATGCATGGTTAATTTTGTTAGCTTACTAATAGCCTGCACAGGAAGGAGACAAAGATCAGTATTTCACTATTCATTGACGCACATCAGCAACACGTACCAACACATATCATCGCCAGTGCATGCACATCTACGGCAACTATCATTTGTACTGAAGTTACTTGCTTAACCCCTTAACAGCAAACACAGCCCCACTTCAGACAGTCCTGAACGCTTGCACCGAGCGATTTGAAAGATCACACGTGACATCGATCTGCAATCTGATTGGCTCTACCGCAGAGCCCAAGCAAAGTGGTCTAGACCCACCTTTTCCCCCATGCGGTCATGTGAGTCGATCCATGCTGGGGAAAATTCGAGGGGCTAGCCTGTGAGACTAGTCTCATTCCTTAAGGTCGTGGGCTACAGTCCAGGAGTAGGGTTTCTAAGAGTTCATTTGATTGGTCAGAATCAACGACGTAATTCTGATGAGTAGCTTAAAATGGTGGGTGGGGCTGAGAAACGCAAGAAACACAAGAAACCCCAGAAACACAGACCATATAAACGGTGGATGGGGCTGAGAAACACAAGAAACACAAGAAACCCCAGAAACACAGATGGTGGGAGGGGCTGAGAAACACAAGAAACACAAGAAACCCGATACACAGACTGTATAAAGGGCTGAGAAACACGAGAAACACAAGAAACACAAGAAACCCCAGAAACACAGACTGTATAAAGGGCTGAGAAACACAAGAAACACAACAAACTCAATACATAGAGGGCTGAGAAACACAAGAAACCCCAGAAACACAGACAGTATGAAGGTGGGTGGGGCTGGGGACAAAAGAAACACAAGAAACACTCGCACAGTATAAAGGGTGGGTGGGGCTGAGAAATCCAAACACAAGAAACCCCAGAGGGTTGGTCTGAGAAACACAAGAAACCCTGCAAACACTGACAGCAGAGGAGATGGAAACAATGACATTGTGTGAGAAACACAGAAAACTAGTCATAAGTATGCCCAATTCAGAATCAGAAGGGAGGAGGGTGGGGCTGGTGGTGGTTTAGATTTAGGGTTTATTCAGATTTATGTTTAAGGGTAGGGTCAGGTTAGGGTTAGGGTCAGGTTAGGGTTAGCGTCAGGTCATGGTATATACGACTAATGGGGCATCTCCAAACTGTTTTCCCAAAATAACATCATTGTGATGTTTTATAGTATACTCCTGAATTTCAGACCTACTAAAAAAGTTTCACGAAACCAGTGGGGGGTAGTCTCGTTCCAATTTTTCCCCTCCATGTGCGAAAAATCAGGGAAAAATGGTCTGGGAAATGGTTGACCGATTTAGTATTTTTTTCCCCCCTATAATAATTTGCAATAATAAAACAACAGCTTTATAAAACAGCTACATAC
This sequence comes from Axinella damicornis, assembly GCA_963931865.1. Lineage (NCBI taxonomy): Eukaryota > Metazoa > Porifera > Demospongiae > Axinellida > Axinellidae > Axinella > Axinella damicornis. The sequence continues at coordinate 10,275,467 of OZ007515.1, read as the reverse complement.
ATGCAGTCATCCATTCACATTCCCTCTCATTCCCAGTCATAGTCAAACACAGGTCCACATGTGTGGGTGGGATCGTTTGGCATGGGATCCCTCATCAACTGCTTCCCGTGAAGTTCTAGTGATTCCATGATTGGCAGTGCTCCTGACATGCCACCTGGATTGCTATCAAACACCACTTGCAATGCTTTCAGAAGACTGTGATAGAGTCGATTGAATGCTCTTGCAGCATTGTAGACATTCGCTGTACCAAGACCAGACTTACTTGGGTTGTCCCGCATTGACCAAACACCATTAGGATTAAATGTAATGTTGGGTCCACTGAAAGAGTACTTTGTTCCATGTTTCACCAACTGATGCTGACAATATATTTCCTTGAACTTATAAAAGTGAGAATAATCACCGGTATCTAGGTAAACAGGGTTACCAGGACCGTTTCCTTCCCCTTGCTCTATGATCTCCAAAATGGCCTGCTTTGCTGTTGCCATGTTTGTGACAATGTGGACCGTTCCGTAATCATTCTGATAAGGCCATTTGACTTGTTTATCAGCGCAGTCGCAAAATATGTTCTGTTTCTTCACTGTCAGAAGATACTCCATGCATTCTTCAATCTGAATGTAGAACTGTCCAATGGTATTTGACAGAAACTGTGGATCATTTTGATTCCTGGTCCTATAGTGTGGGTATTCAACAGCCATGAACACATCATGAATTTGCTGCAGTGAAAACCTTCGGAGGGATATCTCAAGGTTTGGAAGGACCCCACCAGGTAGGCCTTTAGCAGGGTACTTTGGTACAGCATTAGGACTGTCGATAATTGGCCTTCCACCCACTGAAATGAGTAGGTTTGCGGACTGTGTCAAGTGCAACATCTCTTGCATGACTACACCACGGATCAGTCGGGATGCCCAGGTGTTACAACCATCACGAATAGAATAAAGGGCTGTTAGATACAATGGAATAGTGGCAAACTCTATTTCAAGTGCATCTTGTAGATACTCTCTCAACTTCTCTATAGTACAGTTACCAGCTAGTGCATCCTCCTGCCATGAACTCATCGGGACATCTTTGTTCCTCTGTGCAAGGTTTGCATAATATTTATCAGCATCAAATCCAAGCTGAGAGACGTCGAGCTGCAACTGGCAATCGAATGGCAGTAACTGAGTTGGACTGTGGGATATCAAAGGGCATGATTCCTCAACGTTAGTAGTAGGTGTACCGGAATGACTATAAAGGGGATTTTCTAGCCAATCAAGAATAACTTTCCGCTTGAGTGGAGAGAGGTCTCTGGTTACTGGCATGTAGCTGGGGTGATGAATATCAAGCCTCATGGACATATTGATTAGTCGGATATTCCTTGGAAGTGTCACATCAGAATAGTTTCCCATGTTGAGGATGTTCTGCATTGCTGGGTAAAGACGTTTGTACTGCAGGAAGATGGGCTGGATGTGGTCTGCCCATGTGTATGGTGGAACAAACTTAAATGTCTCGTTGCTGCTCCACACTAGAATCGAAATTTCATTTATGCACCAGGGAGGGTAAATTAAAGGCTGCAAATCAGTGTGGTTACAGAACTGAGGATCTCCTTTCACACGGTAAAGGAAGAAATACACCTGCCCATCAATTGACCGGTCTCCACGAGGATAGCCAATATCCTTAGCGCTGAAAGTGACTGTTGCTCTACCTTTCATATTTGTAGTGGCTTCTTTTATATAGTTGAAGGCTTCATCTGAAGGTGGAGTGGGCAGTGCATTAGTATAAGGACCAATCTGCTCAGGATCAGGAAAAATCTCAATGTCCACACCTGCCACGGGTTGTCCAAAATATGTGAGGAAGAGGTCCAAAGATATAGTTTCACGGGCTTCCATTCTGAAAACGTATTGATCAAAAGGGCGTAGGAAGTATGGTCTCTCCAAGATCGTGACCACTGCCATACCACCTTGCTGATCACAGAAAGGATATGTTGTCCTTGTGGCATTCTCACTTCCTTGCAAGCGTGCTACTACTAACTTTGAATTCACAAGTTTTCCTATTTGCCAGGAGGGGAGCTTGAAGTCAAGTACTCCACCCATTTCCTGGATTACGGAGTTGTTCAGAACGAATGAACTGCTCTGGATAACACACGACTCAGAGTTATCAAAAATTCCTAGGAAAAGTTCTCCAAGATTCCGTACATTGTTAGTGATGTCCATTGATATAGCACTGCTGAAATCAATCGTCACTCTCTGCTCAGCCAGACTAACCACAAATGGAGCTTTTGCCATCCAAGTAACATTGAGGTTGTCATGACTAACAGGCACCTTGGTCGCACAGTCCTTCATCTCTTGTGAAGGGAGCTTTGGCTGATCAACAAACTCAAAGGAGAGCAACCTCTCTCCACTGAAGTTCAGAGGTTCATCTCGACTGCCAACTCCTATTGTTCCCGTCACTAGTCCATATGAAAAGTTTTTGTACAGGTAGTCTTGGTCGCTGAAAGTGAACAGGTGCAGTGTAACAGATACCGATAGGTAGCCAGTCTTTGCACTAGCCTCCTTCAGCTCCTGAAGTATTGGTGAGCTAACTTCTTCACTCCATGTGACATTTTTGATTCTTGATGTGGATCTAGCAGATACATGTTGGTCAGGGAAGTACTCCTCCAGCAGTGAAATATTCTGGGGAACTTTGCAAAGAAAGACGGAAGAGTCTTCTCCACCAGATTTGTATATCCACGAAGTCTTGACATCAGAAGGAGGATCATCATAAAGCCATGAGTATTTGAAGTGCTTTTTCTGGTGTGTCAGTGATTCCACAGCCTGTTCAGGGGACATCACCTCCTTTCTCCTATAGGGGTTGGCACATACAACCTGCATCCAGTAATCTTTTGCCAACACTGAAGGAATCCAGTCTCCAATGAAGGCATCTTCAGCTGATTCAGTTGATTTTGTTGGCCAGTTCACTCCAAATCTAAGACCAAACACAGTTGATTTATAGAAACATTCAGTGTCAAGATCAACTATTTTAGCATGCACCTCTCTTGGATTAGTGACAACTAGCTTGCCTACAATGGCGTCGGTAAATGATTGTGTTCCATTTTCGTAGGTGACAGACTTGATGTAAGCATCTTCGAATGCAAATTCACCTGTAGCATTTGGACCCCACATCTTGTAGAACTCTGATTCGGGTAAGGACATGTTGTAGTTGGTAGCAAAATTGTTGATGCTGCTTGTGTTAGCACGAAATCTGCCATAGAAATGAATCCTTGGTGGGTTGAGATAGGAGCATGTAGAAGATTGAACCCTACGGTAAGAGTGTGTAGCATGACTATTGAGACCTGCGACTTCACATTGTAATAATACTTTAACTGAAAGGTATACAATCAGCCCTAGCTAAAGCTAAAGCATCCACTACTGTGTGGCCATATGAGTCAGACCTCTTGGCATATATTTAACCCTTTGAAGACAAATCAATATCTTTTTGTACAACCTGTTTATGAGTGTGAGTTCTGTTCAATTGCGAAAACAGCTGGAAATTTGATATCAACAACTGCAAGTGCCAACCAGTGCACTGTTTGACATAATCATTCAAGTCAGCTATTCATTTCATCATCTTCCTGTTACATAGGTTAGTACTTACATTGGATTTTGTAGTCTGGCATGAGATGTGTCATAACCCCACACTTAAATTGTGTAAGAAACAATAAGGTACACACGTAACTAACTTAGGCATTAGGCATTGTAGGCACTCTATATATAAATTTGAGTTGCTCTGTTTTTGCGTAAAATTGATAATGGTACTACAGTTAACTTACTGTAGACTTCTCAATCAGCTATTGGTTTGTGGTATGAAATTAGTAATGATGTACAGTTAGTCTTATTGTTTTTACCAAAATAGGGTCAGAAATGCAACAGCAATAGCTGCACTAAAACTCTGATTCCTCATCCGGATCATCTGGCTTGGATGGTTTGACACAAAACATCAGACTTGTCATGCAGTACAACCTGAGGGGGATAAAAATCACTGACATAGCTACATACAACTTCACAATTCATGCAGACCTTCCACCACTGACAATAAACCAGTACACCAATGTCAGTCAGTTAGTATATACATACTTGCTATTCTGCATGAATATGAACCTGGTTTCAGTCCTGCATAGTCCAACCTCCTACACGTCATCTTGATCACTCAGTCAACATTATTCATTTGCTTTCGATTCACACGTAAAACGACGATACATGAAGAATGCAATCTATTACATCACCTACGCAACACAACCTGATTGGAGTGCCAACATTCCAACACTTGGAATGAAAACTGAATAGGCTGTTCACCCAGCTATTTTCCCCTCTACTTGCCAAAAATAGGTCTGGGAACCATTCCTGCTATGTGATCATTGGGTACAAAGTGGTAATGCCTAAATTTGCACACACCAATGTTTGTGGTGGTGGTCCATTGGTTTATAATTGGGTGGTTCACACATTTCAATACAACCCCCCCCCCCCCCCCCCCCCCCCCCCCCCCCCACACACACACACACACAAACACACACACACACACACACACACACACACACACACACACACACACACACCCTATACTCACTGGCACAGGCACCATTCACAGCCTCAAGCACAAGCACTCTGCTTCAGTTGCTGCACAAACTTGGGGCTTCGATCAAGTCTCCAGGCCAATTACGCCAATTAAGCCTGTGCCATTGCATGTGTCTACACAGTTCTCTATAATCCTAATCACACCCTCTCCTTTTTATGGGAATTATGCACCTCCCCTTTGTGGCTAGGATCACAATGAGCTATGAAGTGAAGTGGGCAAGACTAGGTTGTCAGCTTTGTGGTAGTCTCAAAGAAGTAGTTATCACACCCTTGACCACCATCCAGTACAGCTAGTTGCTGGGGTAGGTTGCTCTAACCTACAGCTGGGGATTGGACATCGACACTCCTGGAATGGAAAGGAAGACATGTACAGCTATGCATTTAGTAGTTGAGGTAAAAACAAGACCCTCTCCAATTGATGCATGCAGCGAATACATTACATACCGTACTGCTTAGGTATTGTATCTAAAGCAGCCTCGCAATGGATTAATATGCCCCACAATTCAATTTATTGCTTCTTGGTAGACACAAACATTGCCTCTGAAGTGCTAACTGTAGACTCTATGCAGTGTGAAAAGGTATAACTAACTTGGTGTCCATGCAGCATCCAGATGCCTTGTGTATTCTAGCACCATTGTTGTGAGGTATGAGATGTGTAGTATTACACATCAAAGTGACTGTTTTGTATTTGCTGGTGATCTCAATGTGGCAGTTGAAGTAAAACATGTTTATGGCAGAAACATGATTCATGTATTATAAAGACCCTCAATCTCATGATCATAATCATTGCCTGCCATGCTATATCCATGCATGCAACAATCACTCTTTGTGGCCATATGGTCTAGTATGGCGATGTACTGGTGAGCAGTTGTCGTGTGACCCTTCTTTCAAACCTCCAAGGCATTGCTGCCAAGTTTGTTCCCTTGATTGTATTGTGTTAGTGTGCCCCCATGCAGTAAACCCTCTCCAATGCCAAAAACATTGTTGTAGCAGATCTCCATTGTGGATTGTGGTTCATATTGGTAGACACTAAAAGAGCCGTTGAAGTACTAACTGGAGCATCATTCAGTGTGAGAAGGTATAGCTTGGTGTCCATGCAGCACCCAAACGCCAGCCTTCTGTCCTAGCTACACCATTGTTGTGAGACATGAGGTGTGTAGTATTTGGTATACACATCAAAGTTAAGTGGCATTGTTGTTATGCACTTTATTTGTCATACAGGCATCAATTCGGCATTTTGTGCCAATGTCAACCCAAAGGACTAGAAATCAATACACCTCTTGACCTCTTAGAAGCAGGCAAGGGAAACCGATTCAGAGGCAGTTGCTGGGGATAGCAATTTGAAGCAAGAAATGGTGGATTTGTTGATATCAGTTGGAGCACAAAAGGGAAGGACACTGCGAGCTATGGATCACTAGCACTGAATTTTCCTAATATCCGCGGAGTCGGTGATATCTGAGTCGGCCTCTGAAAACATCATTGAGTGGACAATCCAGGAATTTGGCTGTTGATGGCCTCTCATTTCAAATGATAATTGGCAGTGTCATATGAACCGTTGGTCTTCAAACACAAGTTGCTCTAACAAACGGCATGTTATTCAAATACGTGGCTACAAGCTTTTTATCCAGTGAGAGAACCAAGAGGAAACGACAGTAAATATTGATAATCGCACAACTGAGTACATTCTCTCAAGGCTGGATCCTGGTAAAGCCTACATTGTCAGTGTGCTGGCATACACCGTGGGTGATGGATGGAGGAGTATTCACCTGACTGTTAGTCAGTGACTACATGCATCTAGAGTGCATCATTTAAGTAACAACAATGTTATACAACATGGAACTTCATGATATTACTTCCAGCAGTGCTCTTGGGAGATAGTTTTCGCGTCAGCTGAAGGGTGGGACTATGGGAAGTGGGTGGGTGGCTGTCACCCAAAGGATGACAGCACATGGCTGTGTCTCTGCTTGGCTGTAGAAGGGACTTTGTTTTGGAGCTAGGGTAGTCTTTATGTGTATGAAGTGACTTACAGAAACCCAGCCTCTCACCTTGCCCTCAATCATGCACTAGCGTTCAAGGCCTGTTTTTCAGTTTCAACGTGTTGGCATTTCCCAAGTGTCTTGAACTGAATGAGTAGGTGTGGTTAAGGTCAACTCAGGAAAACTGCATGGAATTATGGCCATGCATGCAAAGTAAATTGGTGCATGGGACATTCCCACACTTCTTTAACTCTCTTACATACAGGTGGACAGATCTGTCCCTTCAGTTAAAAGTTTTACATGGAAATTAGGGGTGGGCCGATACCGATACCAAATATTCGATACTGTCGATACTCGCTTACGCGCTGATGGTATCGATACTTGCAGGTGTGTTTCGATACCTGCGCGCGCCGCACACACAGTTTGTGCGCATGCATATTGTTCACGGATTTCAACCTTTGAACCTTTCCACATTCCCAAAGAGACTTGTCGTTTGTGACTTTGTAATGGTATCTGGTGGTGATAGTGAGGCTGGATCTTTTTCTCTGATCATGGGTGGTGCCTCAGTTAGCCCAGTGACAGCTGAGAAGTAGCCAAGGAGTACCGTATGGCTATATTTCAAGAAGTTACCTGAAGTCTTATCTGTGCTTCATTTTTATGAATATCGGTATCGAAAAAAGTATCGTATCGACAGTATCGAAGGTAAAATACTCAGTATCGTATCGAACTGAAAATAACTGGTATCGCCCACCCCTAATGGAAATCAATTGTTATGCACCTAAGATTGTCATGAGTTTTTGGTGAACACTTGATAGCTCTGCTTGGGAATTCTTGAAAGGGTTAACTGACTGTGGGAAAATAAGGATGCTAGTACAAAACATCTAAAAACTTTAACTGGGACATGTAGCTACACGACATGTGTAGGATACAAAATTACCCTTGCACACTTATTAGCTACCCACAAAATTCAAATCAGAATGACAATTCTGTAGATATATAGTGCTGAATCTTTAAGACCATATGACTGCAGTTTCGGCCAGCTTGGCCTCATTGGGTGCGGTGGCCTCATTCCCAGGCAGTTATTCTTCAAGCTTAACTGCGCGCAATGCCAAGTGAGAAGAAGCAGTAGATAGTAAATCAGCAGCAGTCAGAATAACTACATTGACCGTTATACAGTAGTGCCTACAACAGGCTACTGCTGCCTAAACTAGCCTACCAAACCATATTTGCAGTGTTGGAGTGCAACAGACCCCACTGGTACCAAACCCCTTCTCTCCAGTGGTACCCACAGGCCTGCCCCCTATGGTTCCCACACCAAACCCCTTTTCCACAGCGGTACCCACAGGCCTCCTATATAACTATAGATCCAACCGAGGGCCCTAAACAGGAATTTGGCACTCTGGTCCTCAAGAAACATGATGTGCCACCATTCCGATCCGGTCCGAGGTCTTGCATGATAATTATTTGCCTTCTAGGGGTCAGAGGGGACTCTCCATGTGTGCTGGGTCAACCAAGTCTGGGCCCTGAGGAGCAAACACAGTGCATGGGAAAGGAGCATCTACGAAGATGGCACACTTTAAATTTGGGGGAAGAATTCACTCGTTAAAGGGTTAACCGAAACTAAAACTGTAACACCTTTTAGTAAGGCATGTTTCATTTCAGTAAAAAAAACCCCTAAAATTCTTAGTCTGTCATAATTAACCGTTTACCAGCTAATGACGCCTTAAGGTGTCATGAGACTTTCAGCTTCATGATGTCACATCCGGCAATGTCCTTGAGAGATAGGCTCTGCGCCAGCAGAGAGGGCGGGGCAGGGGGAGGTGGGTGGGTGCACCCGAAGGGTGCAAACAGCATGGCCGTGTCTGGGCTCCGCGATAGAAAGGTCTTGGTCGGCACTGGGAGGGCCATTTCCGCCGTTTTTGGCATAAATGGACTTAGAAAGTAGCTGTCTTGCCTTGTAGGGCCTCCATTTCCAGCATACATCGCCCGTTTTTCAGCTACGGCAGGTTGGCATTTCTCGGGAGGCTTGATTGCAAGCTCGTTAATTGGTGGGTGTGGTTAAGTCACGTATATGCTCAGTATAGCTGAAATTACCTGTGTGAGCAGTTTCGAGCCCAGCAATGCCAGGGAACAGAAATTAGGGTATGTTTAAGTGTTCTATAGACTGAAAATGACCTAGAGAAAGAATTTGGCCCCTAAAGAGTTAATGAGACGAGAGAAAGATCCGAAATGTGGGACAAAATTTCAGAGATAAGCAAGCTGTAGCTGAACTGAGCACTGAACCTCTGTCTAACCATACCCTGACTGTGACTGCGACAAGGGACGTAATCTGTCTTATTTTGTGGATCATGAATATCATTATAAATGGACTTAGAAAGTAGCTGTCTTGCCTTGTAGGGCCTCCATTTCCAGCATACATCGCCCGTTTTTCAGCTACGGCAGGTTGGCATTTCTCGGGAGGCTTGATTGCAAGCTCGTTAATTGGTGGGTGTGGTTAAGTCACGTATATGCTCAGTATAGCTGAAATTACCTGTGTGAGCAGTTTCGAGCCCAGCAATGCCAGGGAACAGAAATTAGGGTATGTTTAAGTGTTCTATAGACTGAAAATGACCTAGAGAAAGAATTTGGCCCCTAAAGAGTTAATGAGACGAGAGAAAGATCCGAAATGTGGGACAAAATTTCAGAGATAAGCAAGCTGTAGCTGAACTGAGCACTGAACCTCTGTCTAACCATACCCTGACTGTGACTGCGACAAGGGACGTAATCTGTCTTATTTTGTGGATCATGAATATCATTATAAATGGACTTAGAAAGTAGCTGTCTTGCCTTGTAGGGCCTCCATTTCCAGCATACATCGCCCGTTTTTCAGCTACGGCAGGTTGGCATTTCTCGGGAGGCTTGATTGCAAGCTCGTTAATTGGTGGGTGTGGTTAAGTCACGTATATGCTCAGTATAGCTGAAATTACCTGTGTGAGCAGTTTCGAGCCCAGCAATGCCAGGGAACAGAAATTAGGGTATGTTTAAGTGTTCTATAGACTGAAAATGACCTAGAGAAAGAATTTGGCCCCTAAAGAGTTAATGAGACGAGAGAAAGATCCGAAATGTGGGACAAAATTTCAGAGATAAGCAAGCTGTAGCTGAACTGAGCACTGAACCTCTGTCTAACCATACCCTGACTGTGACTGCGACAAGGGACGTAATCTGTCTTATTTTGTGGATCATGAATATCATTATAAATGGACTTAGAAAGTAGCTGTCTTGCCTTGTAGGGCCTCCATTTCCAGCATACATCGCCCGTTTTTCAGCTACGGCAGGTTGGCATTTCTCGGGAGGCTTGATTGCAAGCTCGTTAATTGGTGGGTGTGGTTAAGTCACGTATATGCTCAGTATAGCTGAAATTACCTGTGTGAGCAGTTTCGAGCCCAGCAATGCCAGGGAACAGAAATTAGGGTATGTTTAAGTGTTCTATAGACTGAAAATGACCTAGAGAAAGAATTTGGCCCCTAAAGAGTTAATGAGACGAGAGAAAGATCCGAAATGTGGGACAAAATTTCAGAGATAAGCAAGCTGTAGCTGAACTGAGCACTGAACCTCTGTCTAACCATACCCTGACTGTGACTGCGACAAGGGACGTAATCTGTCTTATTTTGTGGATCATGAATATCATTATAAATGGACTTAGAAAGTAGCTGTCTTGCCTTGTAGGGCCTCCATTTCCAGCATACATCGCCCGTTTTTCAGCTACGGCAGGTTGGCATTTCTCGGGAGGCTTGATTGCAAGCTCGTTAATTGGTGGGTGTGGTTAAGTCACGTATATGCTCAGTATAGCTGAAATTACCTGTGTGAGCAGTTTCGAGCCCAGCAATGCCAGGGAACAGAAATTAGGGTATGTTTAAGTGTTCTATAGACTGAAAATGACCTAGAGAAAGAATTTGGCCCCTAAAGAGTTAATGAGACGAGAGAAAGATCCGAAATGTGGGACAAAATTTCAGAGATAAGCAAGCTGTAGCTGAACTGAGCACTGAACCTCTGTCTAACCATACCCTGACTGTGACTGCGACAAGGGACGTAATCTGTCTTATTTTGTGGATCATGAATATCATTATAAATGGACTTAGAAAGTAGCTGTCTTGCCTTGTAGGGCCTCCATTTCCAGCATACATCGCCCGTTTTTCAGCTACGGCAGGTTGGCATTTCTCGGGAGGCTTGATTGCAAGCTCGTTAATTGGTGGGTGTGGTTAAGTCACGTATATGCTCAGTATAGCTGAAATTACCTGTGTGAGCAGTTTCGAGCCCAGCAATGCCAGGGAACAGAAATTAGGGTATGTTTAAGTGTTCTATAGACTGAAAATGACCTAGAGAAAGAATTTGGCCCCTAAAGAGTTAATGAGACGAGAGAAAGATCCGAAATGTGGGACAAAATTTCAGAGATAAGCAAGCTGTAGCTGAACTGAGCACTGAACCTCTGTCTAACCATACCCTGACTGTGACTGCGACAAGGGACGTAATCTGTCTTATTTTGTGGATCATGAATATCATTATAAATGGACTTAGAAAGTAGCTGTCTTGCCTTGTAGGGCCTCCATTTCCAGCATACATCGCCCGTTTTTCAGCTACGGCAGGTTGGCATTTCTCGGGAGGCTTGATTGCAAGCTCGTTAATTGGTGGGTGTGGTTAAGTCACGTATATGCTCAGTATAGCTGAAATTACCTGTGTGAGCAGTTTCGAGCCCAGCAATGCCAGGGAACAGAAATTAGGGTATGTTTAAGTGTTCTATAGACTGAAAATGACCTAGAGAAAGAATTTGGCCCCTAAAGAGTTAAGGTAGGAAGCACGGCATCGGCGAAATCGCGCAATTTTGCTCATGAATAATTAATGAGATGACGTCACTAGCATACAGTTATTTAGAGTTATTCATCTGTTTACGTTTTCCCATGGCGGCAACCGGAATAAACAAGGGGGGCTTCTCTCTTTGATGTGGCTAGCGGCCCTTTCAAGTTTCAAATCGGTACTCTGATGTGGCCGTGCGGTACCTTGAAGATTTGTTTGAACACTCTTTTTTTTTTTTTTTTAAGTAAAGAGCTATTCTGGCTTATTGAATGTAGCGATGGGCTATCTGAGTGTGAATAGCTGGGTGGAGTGAGCAGGAATGTTTGTGGGTCTGCTGAAGTGGCCGAAGAACAGCCTGGAAAGTGAACAGCCTCCGACAGCTCCCTGGCCAAGGTACTCTAGAGAGTTGACCTTTCGGCATTACAGGCCCCGCCCATTTTCGTGTTAGGGCGAATTTGGCTGGTTTGGTAGCTGGACTGGGCTGGTGAGAGGGAGTAGATGTGTGGCCAAAACTCGGTAACCGAGAGGTGAACGTGGAAAAGCATCCCTAGTTTTGCAGGGGGTAGGTTGACCTTTTGGAAACTGGCCTTGGCTTGAGTCGGTTTTAGTTGGTGTGCGTGGAATTTTTTTTGAAAGCCTAGGGTAGCCAAACCTCTGTTTTTGAGGGTGGCAGTGAGTTTTGGGCTGTAGCCTGCAAGTGAGGAGAGCAGGTGGTAAATCCATCCGTAGTTTTTGAGCCTGTTTTGTGTGTGTATTAATGATGGGGTCAGAGTGTGGGTGGGGCCTTGGAGAGGGTCCAAATTTTCAGTTTCATAGAGGGCCTTAAAATTGAGTTTTAGGGCATTTTCAAGCAGAGGGAGCAGTTTGATGCAAAGTATTGCTGAAACTTGTGTACGCTTTGATGCTGCCCATTTATCCATCAACTTGGTTTCGGAGATCGCGGTACCCATGTTTACTACCTTAAATAGGTACAATGTAGTTAACTAAATGTACTTTTAGTATCAGTACTGTGGGTCTTAGTTCTTAAAAATGCTCACCTTGGCAGCCGTTGCCCATACATGTAGCAGTATGGTACGCAATACCATAAGTGGGTGTGTCCAACGGAACATGACGTAATCAAGTTGCCTCTTAGTGATAAGCTTCTGAAAGTGTATTTCAGTCTCTACCAACACACAAAATAGTTCTGCGGAGAGCCTGTGTGATCTGATTCTGAATATCTAGTTGCTTCTTGAGTCATTAGTTCTCAATATTAACCTGCACCTCCCTCATTCTTCTGCTAGTGTTCCACCTCCACCATAATTATCGTTTTGAGTCCTATCCCCCTTTTCACCGGTAGCTAATGTTAAGTTGTCTGAAATCAACAAAGAGAAGAGCATAAAATTGCTGAAGTTTTTCAAAAAATGCCTATTACTAGCATGCAATGCCTAAAACATGACTTGTGCTTAATTGAAACTTGTCTTTCCATGCAGCTAGATATCTAGTGAAACTTCTAGAATAATTATGCTAATTGTTCAGGTCTCAGTAGCGATACAGAAAGGTATTTGGCTTCATTCTGTTCCTGGTTCATTCACTGGAAAGAAGAGATTAATTATTGATAGACCTACTGTGTGTTCTTGTTTCATGCATATGCGCTAGTTTGGATCAAAGCCATTTTGAAACAAACTGATGTGGGTCTAGTATATAATTATCCTCATAATAAAGGTCATAGCTAGCTATATGCTTGAAATTTGTTACTTATTACTTCCCTACCAACTTGATCATGCATATAAAAGTGTTATCCCTAATGTAAGAATGGACCATTCCCAAGTTTGGTAATAGAATTTCAATGTTCATGTTTTGCTGATTAAGTGAGTTGTTTTGTATGGGGATGCATAGATAAGATTTTGGACACACTTCACTGCTGGAGTCTACCTCCAATAATGATTCTGTACTGTGTCGATTTTTGAGGTGCATGATTTTGTCTTGGACCTCGAAAAATGAAGCTTGTTATTTTTTTTTCATTAGCTAGCCAAATTTTGCACTTGGTTTGGAGATGACCGATGGTGGGGGTCTCACCACTGCCACAGCAAAGGGATCCTTGTGATTGCTGTTCCCTGAAAGCTGCATCCAACTGTTTTGGTACATGGTACCTGTGCACCATCGCCTCAATCCTGAAGATTCCGGCAACTCACTCTTGTAACCGTCTCTCATAGCTAACTAGCCATTTGTTTCCAAAAGTCTAATAACATCCTTGATCGACTGTGCAGCCACAAACTGGCATGGCTAACAAGAATCCTCAACATACGAAACATATTTTGGCAAAAATGTGAGAGGCTAATCTGCGAACAATTTATTCCTCAAAATATTGGCACTATACAGTACATCCTAACTCCAGCCTTGAAAGTAAACCAATGTTCATGGTGATCTCAGTGCTACAAGTTCGGTATCTGTACACAATTGGAGGGGTGTCTTTTGCAGGAATGGTCCATTGCAATTTTTAGTTCCTCTTCAGTACACTGTACTAACTGTGACATACAAATTTGTCCTTGTCCATGCACACATTCTCAAGCTACCATGCATGGTAGCTAGCTCTGTTGTTTCAGTTGCAAACTCACTCACATGATTTATTGTAGCACCATGGAACTCCAAGGAGTTTGCTTGGGTTCCAGCAGCATCCATATTCCTTGCATTGTGCAGCAGTATCTAAGTCACCATGCACACATGCTTTCCGGTCTCTTGGATCTATCTGGCACTGTGGTCCTGTTACTGTTGGAACAAATAGATTGCAATACTCAGTTACTAACAATTAGATTCTATGTTCTGCTTTGTGAGGCAGTTTACAATGCTCTATCCAAGCATCACAGCGGCATTTGGACCCTACCTGCTGCTTGAAGGTACGGCACAAGTGAACGTTTTGGTGTAACCGATGTGAGCAGTGTTTAGCCTCAACATTGTTCTATGCTTGCATTGTTTACCAGTGAATGCAATACAGAGGTATAATGAAAATTACCTCTGATTGTGTGACATTAACAGTGTCTCAGGCTTACTCGTTTCGTAGTAGCACCATGGCTGACCAAGTGACGTAGGTGGAGTCCAACAGCACCCCTTGTACTGACACTCTACCTTATCGACGCTCCTGTCCCCACACGGCACCCTGTAATTAGGCTGGCACTGAGGTGCAGCTTCTGAAAAGAAATCCACTCATAAATTATACTTCCAGACATTGACAACATTATGTTCATAGCTAGCATAGATTGTACGTGTAATTGAGAAATGGTAACTGGTGGCTACATAACATAACTGCAAGGTTGAAGGTATTCCAAAACTAGTAGTAATAACAGTTTTATTTCCTTCATCTCGTACATGTAGTGTTGGTTCACGTTTTCACTCTCTTAATTGTTTTCACTTGTAAAATTATTTGGTCATAAGTATTGTTGAATACAGTAAGAACCATACCAGCCAATGGTTGTCACGGTAACTGCGTGGACAAGTCACGAGGGATACACATGTAGCACTACTACATAGTAGTTGCTGGTTTCTATTTTAGTTTTAACACTACTAGTACTACAGTTGTAAGGGATATGCGACAACATAGTCTGTGATTCACTGGTGATTACGATCTGTGATTAACTAGTACTCTATTCCAGGGGCGGCAGCGGCATAAAAGAAGTGGTACGGCCCACTATCGTAGCACACTGCGGAAGGCGGTGCCCGGAGGCGCTGTGCGTGTTGACAGAGGCGCGCGAAGCGCTGATCTGTCCGCGCAAAGCGCGGAAAAAAGTTTTCGCATGTATTTTTAGCGATGAGGAAGCGCTCTCGTAGCATCAAAATGGCCGTTTTGGGAAAGAAAAGACCTTGGCTGCTGTGGAGTTTCAATGGTAGGCCCACAACTAGGACGAGAAACGGATGCCATTGCCGAGTCTACATATAAGATCAAGCGTAGATTATGCGTGACTACACTGCACGTGATATTAAAATCAGGTCGGCTGGAAAAGTGGTCCGGCTTTGGTGGTCCGGCCAAAGCCGGACCAGCCGGACCGGCGGCGCCGCCCCTGTATTCAGACTCACCTATTTTTGGAAGCAGTATGGCACACAAGATACTTTCCAGCAACCCCCATTATCCTCACAATTTGTTTGTACAATCCCTACATACACACAGCCTCCTTTTTCTGTATGCAAAAGTATTAGTATTTAAGGCACGTGAGTGATCTCAGCTATAATAGGGTAATTGTTGTATAAGAAAATTGTGGTTTATATACTATAGGTACAACTTTTGATAGGTATAGATAGGCTTGAAGCATATGCATGGTTGAAGACACTCTTTTCATAAGAGAGCCATCATGTACATGTGAAGTTTTCAAAAATTAGAATTATTAATGTAACAATAGGAAATTCAGTATAGGCATCAAATTTGGCGAAAATGTCCGACAAAACCTATGATTCAAGTCAGATTCACATGAAATCAATGTTGTCAGCAATGAAGTTACCGTGAGGTCTTAGTTAAAAAGAACAATAGATTTATAATTGCAAATTCTGCACTCAATATGACTGCATTTGTCGATCACCAGCCCTAATAGTAGACAGCAGTAATACTATGTTGACCATGCACATGCGGTGAACAGTTAGCATCGCTCAAGAGCTATTTGATTTTTGGTGAACACCAGACTATGATGAGATCAGTATAGTTACCGGTATTGATCTGCCACATGAAATCCACGAAGTCAGTCATATAAATGATTTACGAGCAAAATAATGGTACACTCCTGGTATTTATATATATAGCTTGATCTGCATGATGCAAGTGTAAAATCACCACCTAGGAATGCCATACGAAGATTCTGACTACACTGTCATTATCGCCATCATGCACTGACTCTAATGTTGAAAGATTATGCTGAAACTCACTTTGGTGGTCGAGTTATGAGTGCTTTTGTCTTCTCATTGGCCACCATTGCTCGCTTCTGGGAAGTATGTGATGTCACGAACATGAATGTGTATTAATTGGAGCGAGCCGTAATCTACCTGTTTACAAGCGGTACGGGAATGAGTCTGCCCTAGCAGTTGCCACTTGTTACTAATGAAAGGTAACTTGTGACGGCCTTGTTGATCACCAAATCAAATACTTTGCCAAATTTTCCCCTTATATGTTACACATCTAACCATTCAAGGTTGGGTTTGATGGGGCAGAAGTCACCGGAGGATTTGTAGTGGCATTTTCTGCTTGTTGTAGTTCACGATGACCGTAGTTTTCTGAGGTCAAAAGCATCCGAATCACTTGCAGCACTGCCTCAGCCTCTCCTTTCTCCCGCAGTGGAGCAGCCAGTGATTGTGCAAGCATACAGCCTACCAACAGAACCGTCACCACTATCTGGAGCTTCATGGTTTCAGAGAGTTGGATTGATAATTGTTCGTCGCTTGCAGCTGCGTTATATAGATCTTGACAGAAGATGGTAGGCGAGATTATCTCCTTTGTAGGACACCTGCACCGCTGTGTAAGGTGAATGCAAGAGGCGTGAGTGATGATCTTTGTGTACACATTGCACCTCCCGCCCCTCACCAGAGTACAAGCAGCAGCACATATTCAATAGTGGTTAACATATATACCTTCTAATGCACTTTGCCCATCCTCACCCTTTGTGTGGTCGAAACTGTGGAAGAGGTACATACATCCTGTATTACTCATATGGTTTGGAACTCATTGTCACTGGTTTGGGTTAGCCTCGTTCCCAGGCCTCCACTCAGCTTATGTTGCTTGCAGTACAAAAGACAGGGAGAGTCTGGGAACGAGCTCGAGGCTAGTAGATACTATCCTCTTTTACATAATGGATAGCAACCAATCTGCAATTTGAAACTGCCGCAATGGAGTCATTTTGGAATACTCCTCCAGTTTAAGGTAGGAAGCACGGCATCGGCGAAATCGCGCAATTTTGCTCATGAATAATTAATGAGATGACGTCACTCGCATACGGTTATTTAGAGTTATTCATCTGTTTACGTTTTCCCATGGCGGCAACCGGAATAAACAAGGGGGGCTTCTCTCTTTGATGCGGCTAGCGGCCCTTTCAAGTTTCAAATCGGTACTCTGATGTGGCCGTGCGGTACCTTGAAGATTTGTTTGAACACTCTTTTTATTTTTATTTTTTATTTTTTTTATTTTATTTTTTTTATTTTTTTTAAGTAGCTAAGAAGCTATTCTGGCTGATTGAATGTGGCGATGGGCTATCTGAGTGTGAATAGCTAGGTGGAGTGAGCAGGCATGTTTGTGGGTCTGCAGAAGTGGCCGAAGAACAGCCTGGAAAGTGAACAGCCTCCGACAGCTCCCTGGCCAAGGTACTCTAGAGAGTTGACCTTTCGGCATTACAGGCCCCGCCCATTTTCGTGTTAGGGCGAATTTGGCTGGTTTGGTAGCTGGACTGGGCTGGTGAGAGGGAGTAGATGTGTGGCCAAAACTCGGTAACCGAGAGGTGAACGTGGAAAAGCATCCCTAGTTTTGCAGGGGGTAGGTTGACCTTTTGGAAACTGGCCTTGGCTTGAGTCGGTTTTAGTTGGTGTGCGTGGAATTTTTTTTGAAAGCCTAGGGTAGCCAAACCTCTGTTTTTGAGGGTGGCAGTGAGTTTTGGGCTGTAGCCTGCAAGTGAGGAGAGCAGGTGGTAAATCCATCCGTAGTTTTTGGGCCTGTTTTGTGTGTGTATTGATGATGGGGTCAGAGTGTGGGTGGGGCCTTGGAGAGGGTCCAAATTTTCAGTTTCGTAGAGGGCCTTAAAATTGAGTTTTAGGGCATTTTCAAGCAGAGGGAGCAGTTTGATGCAAAGTATTGCTGAAACTTGTGTACGCTTTGATGCTGTCCATTTATCCATCAACTTGGTTTCGGAGATCGCGGTACCCATGTTTACTACCTTAAATGATTACTGCATTTGAACACTTTGTAGGTTTGGGGTCAACATCACATGACCTCAAGCTATCCGTTGCCACACTACCCTGCAGAAGGTCAAGGTCAATACAACCGCAGAAGGCGCAGATGGTAACGGGGCCAAATGTGCGAAGTTTTCAAACTCAACAATTTATGCTGGAGAAGAATTACTGCATTACTTTCAAATTTCAGATCAGTTGCTATAAAAGATGATGTAAACAATAATTGGTCTCTACAAACCCAAACCAGGTTCCAAACCATTCCGGAATCTTTGAGTAATACAGGATGTATGTATCCCATTCACAGTTTCGACCAAACAAAGGATGAAGATGGGTAAAGTGCATTAGAAGGTATGTACTATTGAATAAGATAAGTGCCAGCTGATTGTACTAGCTCAAGTGAGGGGTGGGAGGTACGATGTGCACACAAAGATCATCACTCACGCCTCATGATTTTACTCGAGTGAGGGGTGGTAGGTGCGATGTGCACACAAAGATCATCACTCACGCCTCATTGCATTCACCTTTCACAGTGGTGCATGTGACCTTCAAAGGAGATAATCTCGACTACCATCTGCTGTCAAGATCTATATAACGCAGCTGCAAGCGACGAACAATTATCAATCCAACTCTCTGAAACCATGAAGCTCCAGATAGTGGTGACGGTTCTGTTGGTAGGCTGTATGCTTACACCATCACTGGCTGCTCCACTGCGGGAGAAAGGAGAGGCTGAGGCAGTGCTGCAAGTGATTCGGATGCTTTTATCCTCGGAAAACTACGGTCATCATGAACTACAACAAGCAGAAAATGCCACTACAAATCCTCCTGTAACTTCTGCCCCATCAAATCACCCCCCGGACAACACTGGCAATGGTTAGTTGTGTAACATGTATGTCACATAAGGGGAAAACTTGGCAAGGAATTTAATTTGGTGACCGACTAGCACATCACCAAATTAGCCACCTGTCATTAAAATTTATTCACACCAATATTTTACAACTTTGACTTCATGGACTGCGAGTGGCAGATCGATAACTATACCAGTAATTTGCAAAGCGTCTTCCTAGACCTTTATATACCAACTTTATTGGTTGACAACATCATGCGTAGCTACTTGACTTGAAATCATTGGTTGGTCATTTCGAAATTTGATGCCCACCGGATCTCCAATTGTTATAGCTAAGGTATGTAATTCATGAAGTGCTAAGTATGAGTACCAAGCGTACAGCAATAAGGTGACGTGGACTGTGTGTGTGTTACAGTGTGTAGGTATTGTTCAGATAATGGGTGTTGCTGGAAAGTACTAGTGTACATGTGCCATACTACAGTGCTTCCAAAAAGAAGGTGAGTCTGAACTGATACATCAGAGTACAAGTTACCTACAGATCTTGGATTTAATGTTTATGTGAATTGTCGGTAAGTTGTCAGGGAATTACGGCAGTATAAACCAACCAAGTCTGAGGGCATAGCTCGAGGACAAAGTTTGTTTACATTGCCACAAATCTCTGCGAACTGCATAGTACCCGGTATTTTAGCTACATGTATATATAACCCTCATGATTGGCCCTCACAGTTTCAGTAAACTATATACCACTGGCTGGTATTATGACATGTACAAGATGAGTGAAAAACACCCCTATTGCAATGGATTTACTATTCCAACAGGATTAAGTACTAATGTTGGAATACCTTCAACCTTGCACTTGTGTAGCTGCCAGTTGTTATTTCTCAATTAGTATAAACAGAGTGTTGTCAAGGTTTGGCAATTTTAACTTGTGAGTGGATTTCTTTTCAGAATTTTATCGGTGCCAGCCTGATGATAGGGTGCAGTGTGGGTACTGGGGCATCAATGCAGTTGAATGTGAGAACAGGGAGTGCTGTTGGACCCGGCCTATATCACCTGGTCAGCCATGGTGCTACTACATAAAGGGTAAGCCTGAGACACCGTTAAAGTCAGAGAAATTGTCACAGTGAGATTGGACCTCCATGGATATGAATCAGTTGTGCTTTTCTCCAGAACAGAATAACATTGCAGAACATCCATGGTAACACGTACAACCCCAATTGGAGTCATCCAAAGTTCCCATCAAAAACTACCAATCACTAGCAACCACCAATTAACTCTTGAATAATTTTCTTTGAAGGTCACTTTGATCTCTTATTAAACTTCTCTTGGCTTGTCAGCTTGTCAGGCTCCAAACTGCACAACTGATTCGTGACTCTAACCACACCGCACCCACTAACAACCCAGACTGTGAAGAACCTTTGATGCCAGAAATGGAGGCCTTACAGCGAGAGGACTGTTTTCTAAGCCCATTCGTGCTTTGGAGGAGAGAAACAGCCCACCCAGTGCCAACTAGGGGTTTTCTACAGCCAATCCCAGGCACAGTCAGCCCATTTGTGCATAGGAGGAGAGAAACAGCTCATCCAGTGCCAACTAGGGCATTTGTATAGCCAAGCCCAGACATGGCCATGCTGTTTTCCTGGAGGTGAACCCACCGACCTCCCCCTGTCCCACCCCAAGGACATTGCCGGAAGTGACATGTCCTGCTGAAAATTTCTTGTACACAAAGTTGTGCAATAGAATTAAAAATGCATTCACAAGCATAGAAGTATCTTCGAATTTGTCACAGTGTTGGACTTACTATACTCATATAATAAATTCACCAATAAAATGTAATTACATTCACTTTACTTTCAGTTCAATCAGTATTTCACTTAAAGTATTGCATTCACTGGTAAGCACAGAACACCATTGAAGTTATTAAACACTGCATGCCCCACTGGCACATCAGTTACACCAAAATTTTCACGTGATGTATTGTCATAATATTGTGTCGGCATCATCAAGCAGCGGGTAGCAGAGGAGGTATGAAACAATGACATCACAATTCACTTGTGCAAGCTCTTATGGGGTTTCCAAAAGCCAAAAAGCAAATATGGGCCTATAGGAATGGGACTGCAAGGGTTTTCAAACATGCAGATCAAAGCTATCTGGCTGGGTCAAAACTACCAGCAGACGATCCACCAATCTTTAAAAAGCAGATTTACAGTCGTTGAATGACAGTCGTTGAATGGCAGTCGAGTAATGAGAGGTACTTTTGACCAGCCATACAGCTTCAGCATGGTCAAAAGCCCCCTGCACTCCCATCCCTGGAGCACTTCTGCTCCCTGTATTTTACGGTTTTTTGGCTTTGGAACGTTTATTAGAGCATCGGTTAATGAACTGTGACATCATCATGTTGTATACCTCCTCTGGGGTCCAAATGTCTCGATTTGTGGTGCTTGGATATAACATTCTAAATGGCTCTGTGTAACTCCCAATGAGTCATTCTTAGGCTCTATATAAGAAGGGAATACTTGGCAGCTTGTGCATGACATAGTGGTGAATTGGTTGCCAAGTTGATTGGATCATGTGGCTACTAAAATCAGCAGACATTTTGGTATAACTGACGTGCAGCTATGCAACATTATCGTGATGACTTGTACTTTTTCTTTCATATCAAAGCAGGGCATAAAATTTAACTAAGAATTGCAATTTATTTGTCCCAACAGTGAAACGACCACAGTGCCATATTATCCCAAGAGACCGGATAGCATGTGGGGACTTATACACTACCACTGCTGAACAATGCAAGGAATTTGGATGCTGCTGGACTCCAGTTAGTGTCCCTGGAGCTCCATGGTGCTACTATAAAGCACGTGAGTATTGTAACTTAAACTATTTAATCAACAGAGCTACCATACTATTGTTGACATGCAACAAATAAAGAAAACATGTAGTGGACCATTCCCAAAGACACACTCCTTATCACGGACTTTGAAAAATCACCATGAACAGAGGTTTAGTTCATAGTCAGAACTCAGCATATGAAAGATAGACGTTTTTGTATTGGAACCTATGGGAAAAGTTGAGACAAAATATTCATTGATTGGCTCCTGCAAAATTTTGCTGAAATAATTTTATTCTCGTTAGCCATACCCATTTGGAAATAATTGTCGATCGGGTACGGCATGTTAGCCATTCGTTGTTAAATTGTTGACTCAAGTGGCTAGCTAGCTGGCTAAGGGAGATAGCTACAAGGCCGAACTGCCAAAGCATTCAGCATTGAGATAATGGTGTGTGGGTACCATGTGTACCCCAAGACATGGATGCAACTTTTGGGGAACAGCAGTCACAAGGATTCCTTCACAGTGGTGAGATCGCTACCGTCTGTCATGTGCAAGCAATGTGCGAAGTTTGGCTAGCTATTGAAAAAAATCACAAGCAATAATCATTCACCTCGAAAAATTGGCACTATACAGTATTATGACTGGATACTCTTATACTTCCCGATATGAAAACAACTTTGTTTTGAATAGGTAACTGATATCCGAATAAAATGTGGCCAGTAATCTTAATATGCTGAACTTCAGTAGTATGTTAATTTTGTGGCCATGAACCTTTAAACTTCCAAAGTTGTTCTTAGATGGGAATGGTCTATTCTTACTAGCATTAAGGATACAAGTTAACCAATTGCAGCCACTAAAGTGGTCAGGAAGTAAACTTTCAGCAATTAGATTATAGTTGCTTCAATGTCATAGTTTTGCACTAAGAATTTGGTCGAAAATGGCTTTGATCCAAACTAGAATGTGCATCATCCAGTTAATTAAAACTGGAAACGATAACACACACGGTACATCTATCTCTCCCTTGTAGCGAATGGAACTGTGAACCAGCAATCTACTGGAACAGAATGAAGTATCGCTACTGAGACTTGAACAATGAAATGACTTGCATAGAATAATAGTCCTGAAGTTTCTTAGCTACTAGTTCTCTAGCTGCAAAGGTAAAGTTAGGACAAGTCATACATTTTAGGCATTGCATGCTAGTGATAGGCCATTTTATGTCAAACTTTAGCAACTTCATGTAGCTACTGTTGTTACTCCAGTGTAAGGGGGGATATAGGGCTCTACCAAAATTAATGATCTAGAAGCAGCTAGATATTCAGAATCACACAGGCAGTTCAATTGCAAAAGATGGCTCTAACTACTGGCAACTGCAACAATCCAGAGTACATTTAACAGAATCATCAAGTATAGGTTGCTGTCCATATCTCAGTCACAAGAAGAAGTCCATCTGCTCTTTGCCGGAACGTGTTTGCATGTGAACTGCCCCCATGTGAATCAATCAAGAGGACGTAATGGTTTACCCAAGCAGTAGGCCCTAGCTCATATTGTCGGTTGAAAATGCTTGGTACTACTAGCCCGGTGGAGCTTTTTGGATGCTACTAGCCCATAATTTTAGGCCCTGAATCAGACTTGTTTCTCAACTCCCGTGTACTCTAAGGTACATTTGTGAGTATTTTTGTGAACTGCTAGGCAGTATCATTCTATCTGCATGCTTGGTTTTGGTTTTTTTTAAGCTTCTTTGGCCATTATCCTGTTAGTACATCGCAATGTAAATTCGAAATTTCCTTGGCCATCCCTAATAGAGAAAGCTACCGCGTTCTCTGATACACAATCCTGAATAAATACGAAAATAAGCTCATAACATCAGCAATTCTATTCTATAAGCACCGTTCAGTACAAAACACAATCCTAAACCTAGTCTTGCTTTTTTTCTTTTTCGGAAAACTGAATTCATTCACCTATGTCATGTAGTCACTCACTCTCATTCCCAGTCATAGTCAAAAACAAGTCCACATGTGTGGGTGGGATCGTTTGGCATGGGATCCCTCATCAACTGCTTCCCGTGAAGTTCTAGTGATTCCATGATTGGCAGTGCTCCTAACATGCCACCTGGATTGCTATCAAACACCTCTTGCAATGCTTGCAGAAGACCGTGATAGAGTCGATTGAATGCTCTTGCAGTATTGTAGACATTCGCTGTACCAAGACCGGACTTACTTGGGTTGTCTTGCATCGACCATACACCATTTGGATTAAACGTAATGTTGGGTCCACTGAAAGAGTACTTTGTTCCATGTTTCACCAACTGATGCTGACAATATATCTCCTTGAACTTGTAAAAGTGGGCGTAATCACCGGTATCCAAGTAAACAGGATTACCAGGACCATTTCCTTCTCCTTGCTCTATGATCTCCAAAATGGCCTGCTTTGCTGTTGTCATGTTTGTGACAATGTGGATTGTTCCGTAATCGTTCTGATAAGGCCACTTGACTTGTTTATCAGTGCAATCGCAAAATATATCCTCTTTCTTCACCGTCAGAAGATGTTCCATACATTCTTCAATCTGAATGTAGAACTGTCCAATGGTATTTGACAGAAACTGTGGATCATCTCGGTTCCTGGTCCTGTAATGTGGGTATTCAACAGCCATGAAAACATCATGAATTTGCTGCAATGAAAACTTTCGGAGGGATATCTCAAGGTTTGGAAGTACTCCACCTGGTAGGCCTTTAGTAGGATACTTAGGTGCAGCACTAGGACTGTCAATAATTGGCCTTCCACCCACTGAAATGAGTAGATTTGCAGACTGTGTCAAGTGCAGCATCTCTTGCATGACTACACCACGGATTAGACGGGATGCCCAGGTGTTACAACCATCACGAATAGAGTAAAGGGCTGTTAGATACAATGGAATAGTGGCAAACTCTATTTCAAGTGCATCCTGTAGATACTCTCTCAACTTTTCTATTGTACAGTTACCAGCTAGTGCATCCTCCTGCCATGAACTCATCGGGACATCTTTGTTCCTCTGTGCAAGGTTTGCATAATATTTATCAGCATCAAATCCAAGCTGAGAGACGTCGAGCTGCAGCTGGCAATCGAATGGTGGTAACTGAGTTGGACTGTGGGAGATCAAAGGGCAGGTTTCCTCAATCTTAGTAGTAGGGGTACCAGAACGACTATACAAGGGATTCTCTAGCCAATCAAGAATAACCTTCTGCTTGAGTGGAGAGAGGTCTCTACTTGATGGCATGTAGCTGGGGTGATAAAAATCAAGCCTCATGGACATGTTGGTTAGTCTGATATTCCTTGGAAGTGTCACATCAGAATAGTTTCCCATGTTGAAGATATTTTGCATTGCTGGGTAAATATGTTTGTATTGCAGGAAGATGGGCTGGATGTGGTCTACCCATGTGTATGGTGGAACAAACTTAAATGTCTCATTGCTTGTCCACACAAGAATTGCTATTTCATTTATGCACCAGTTAGGGTAATTTACAGGCCGCAAATCAGTGTGGTTACAGAACTGAGGATCTCCTTTCACACGGTAAAGGAAGAAATACACCTGCCCATCAATTGACCGGTCTCCACGAGGATAGCCAATATCCTTAGCAGTGAAAGTGACTGTTGCTCTACCTTTCATATTTGTTGTGGCTACCTTCATATAGTTGAAGGCTTCATCTGAAGGTGGAGTGGGCAGTGCATGAGTATAAGGACCAATCTGCTCGGGAGAAGGAAAAATCTCAACGTCCACACCTGCCACTGGTTGACCAAAATATGTGAGGAAGAGGTCCAAAGATATAGTTTCACTAGCTTGCATTCTGAAAACGTATCGATCAAAAGGGCGTAGGAAGTATGGCCTCTCCAAGATCATGAGCATTGCCCTATCACCTTGCTGATCACAGAAAGGGTACGTAGTCCTTGTGGCATTCTCACCTCCTTGCAAGCGTGCTATTACTAGCTTCGAAGTCGCCAGTTTACCTATTTGCCAGGAGGGGAGCTTGAAGTCAAGTACTCCACCCATTTCCTGAATTACAGAGTTGTTCAGAATGAATGAACTGCTCTGGATAACACACGCCTTAGAGCTATCAAAAATTCCCAGGAAAAGTTCTCCAAGATTCCTCACATTGTTGGGTAGGTCCATTGATATAGCACTGCTGAAATCAATTGTCACTCTCTGCTCAGTTGGACTAACCACAAATGGCGCTTTTGCCATCCAAGTAACATTGAGGTTGTCATGACTAACAGGCACCTTGGTCGCACAGTCCTTCATCTCTTGTGAAGGGAGCTTTGGCTGATCAACAAACTCAAAGGAGAGCAACCTCTCTCCACTGAAGTTCAGAGGTTCATCTCGACTACCAACTCCTATTGTTCCCGTCACTAGTCCATATGAAAAGTTTTTGTACAGGTAGTCTTGGTCGCTGAAAGTGAATAGGTGCAGTGTAACAGATACTGATAGGTAGCCAGTCTCTGCACTAGCCTCCTTCAGCTCCTGAAGTATTGGTGAGCTAACTTCTTCACTCCATGTGACATTTTCAATTCTTGATGTGGATCTAGCAGATAAATATTGGTCAGGGAAAAACTCCTTCAGCAATGAGATATTTTGGGGGACTTCGCAAAGAAAGATGGAAGAGTCTTCTCCACCAGATCTGTATATCCATGAATTCTTGAAACTAGGAGGAGGATCATCATAAAGCCATGAGTATTTGAAATGCTTTTTCTGGTGTGTCAGCGATTCCACAGCCTGTCCAGGGGACATCACCTCCTTTCTCCTATAGGGTTTGGCACATACAACTTGCAACCAGTAATCTTTTGCCAACACTGAAGAAATCCAGTCTCCGATGAAAGCATCTGCAGTTGATTCAGTCGATTTTGTTGGCCAGTTCACTCCAAACCTAAGACCGAACACACTCGACTTATAGATGCATTCAGTGTCAAGATCAGCTATTTTGGCATTCACCTCTCCTGGATTAGTGACAACTAGCTTGCCTACAATGGGGTCGGTAAATGATCGTGTTCCATTTGCGTAAGTGACAGACTTGATGTAAGCATCTTCGAATGCAAATTCACCAGTAGCATTTGGTGCCCACATCTTGTAGAACTCTGATTCCGGTAAGGACATGTTGTAGTTGGTAGCAAAATTGTTAATACTGCTTACATTGGACCGAAATCTACCATAGAAATGAATCCTTGGTGGGTTGAGATAGGAGCATGTAGAACATTGAACCCTACAGAAAGAGTATGTACCATTAACACTGAGATCCATGACTTCATTGTGTATGCATAACTAACTTAGGCATCATGCGTCATACCACTACTATGCACTCTACAAAATGAGTTGCTCTATTGTTCAATCAATACAGTACTACAGTTAACTTACTAAAGACACCTGTCCTGCATCTCAATCAGCCATTGGTTTGTGCAATGTGGTTAGCCTTGTTTCCAGGCCACTCCCCCAGGGAGTGGCCTACTAGTTTGTGGTATACAACTTGTATAGAAATTATTGTTGTCAGTTACTTGTGTAATTTACCAAAATAGGGTCAGAAATGCAACAGCAATAGCTGCACTAAAACTCTGATTCCTCATCCGGATCATCTGGCTTGGATGGTTTCACCGAGTGACAAAAACATCAGACTTGTCATGCAGTACAACCTGAGGGGGATAAAAAAAAAACCCACTGACACACATACGCATACAGTTTCACAAGCCCGACTTTTCATCCAGTACAATGAAATCATACACATATCAAATGAAACCAATCTTTCAGTGTTACTAGTGCAACAGTTCCAGACTCCCCAGGCACAATAAACACCTTAGTTATATACCTTAAAAAAATTAAAAGGGATTTAGTGATGGCCTGTCATACTCCACATCTCAAAAAAGCAAAGAAACAAGGGGAAATGCCATTACCAATCCTCAGTCCCATCCCATCCTTAAATTCTACATTTTATGAATGGGATGGGACTGAGGAGGGTAATGGCATTATGAAAATTTTCAACTCAGATGAGAAAAGTTTTTTCTTTCTTGTGTGTAGTTGAATTGTAAGTGGCAGCTACTAGCAAAGAATATGTATGTTCTACTTTCCAATGCAGAGTTCACCGTACTCAATATTGGCATCAAGGATTCAGGTTAATATGGCCATGGGAAAACCTCCATATTGGACTTTGCTTTGGCAATTAAGAGCCTTATTGGTGCTGTCAAAACTCCTAACAGTCCAAATCCAAGAACTTGTTATCAAGAAACCTAGATATTTATAATCATGAGCAAAATTCAAAGATGTGTCCCCAAGGTGGAAACAAAGAGATGAGCAGGCTTTCCTCTTCGGACTAAAGTGCAAAATATTTGTCTTCATATGCATGGTCTATACTAAATCCCCATTTGTTACACTATGTTGCAGTAATACCTAGGGTGTTAGCTCAGATTCTGTTTCCCATTGTTGTATGTATAATACGTGCAAGTTAATCCCTCTATACTCACTGGAACAGGCACCATTCACCGCCTCAAGCACAAGCACTCTGCTTCAGTCACTGCACAAAGCTTCAAGTCTCCAATTGTGCCTGATGATAATTGAGCCTATGCCATTGTATCTACACAGTTCTAATCACACCCTCTCCCTTTTATGGGAGTTATGTTCCTCCTCTCTGCAATTAAGATGACAATGACTTAATTATACCATGAAGTGAAGTGGGCAAGACTAGGTTGTTAGCTTTGTGGTAGTCTCAAAGAAATAATTATCACACCTTTGCCGACCATTTACACTGAGTGGTTTACATAACGATTGCTCTCTGTACCTACTGAATGAAATGGCCACTCCGAAGGGAGCTCCAAATACGTCTACTATGCAGAAGAATACTAACTGGGAATTCCATTGTAAGAGCTTTTAACAAACTTAAACATCTGCACCCTGTGGAAGCCTTGTAAACTGGCATCAAAGCTCGCACCTTATTTATGTTGGTCTAACTTGACTATACATGCATGCGCAAATATGCTGACAGACATACTCCGACATCAGCAATTTCATTCTTATAAGTGCTCTTATGGTTGCAAGACTATAAACTCTGACACAGGCCATACGTCCAGTACCTGTACCCGTAAGTTGACGTTGCTCCTAACTTTTGCAAAGTCACCCTGAGCTATAGGCATTTCATGCGCCTAAAAGCAAACAAACAAGAAAGCAAAAACCTTTTCTCTGAAAAATTAAAAGGGATTTAGTAATGGCCTATCATACTCTACCTCTCAAAAAAGCAAAGAAACAGGAGGAAATGCCATTACCCTCCTCAGTCCCATCCTATTCTTAAAATGTAGAATTTAGGGATGGGCCGGGACTGAGGATGGGTAATGGCATTTCCCCTTGTTTCTTTGTTTTTTTGAGAGGTGGAGTATGACAGGCCGTCACTAAAATCCCTTTTAATTTTTCAGAGAAATGTTTTTGTTTTCTTGTGTGTAGTTGAATTGTAAGTGGCAGCTACATTGTAGCTATAGCTACTAGCAAAGAATATGACTTGCATTGTTCTAGCTACTTTCCAATGCAGAGTTCACAATATTGGTGTAACTGGCATCAAAAATTCGTGTTAACATGGGAAAACCTCCATACCATATTCCTATGGCGTGTCTCCCAACAGTAGAATCGAGTTGCTCGCGGTCTTCGCACTGGAGATTCAATTTTGGCGAATAGTTTGTTGGAACTGATTTAACCAGCGTACAACAGCTACATTGTGAGCTACTGTAATGATGATTAATCTGCATGCTGACTACCCTCCCTGCTTTGCGTCGAGTAAGTTTGATTTCACTATCTTCATTTTTGCTGTTTGTGGGAGAAAATTGGATTGTCTGGCCACGCCCACCGCGCGGGGATCCCGTAACCTGCAGTTAACTGACCTTGTAAGTCCGTACTCGTGGTTATCCGATACTTACCCACGTGGCAAGTAATAGCGCTGCTGCGATGGCTCGTCTGTTGCTGGAGGATGGGACGGAGTACCGGGGGAAGCTGTTTGGAGCAGTCAGGAGTACTGCGGGAGAAGTTGGTAAGGGTATCAACGGTGATCTTCATGAGATACCCGTGTCGTAAACCACGTTACCAGACCTGAGTTTCATTATACGTACAAGGTTTTGTTCACTGCTGTGTGCTGCATGCGTGTACTATGCTGGCAGCTACCGTCTGCATTAGACCACAACAGTTGGCTAGATAGATGTGCAAGCCACATTCACTCTTCGCATAGTCTGGATCCCAGACCCTAACCAGGCGAAGAATGGTCTGGGGAATAATCCTGCCCAGAAGCGTCTTGCTGGAATGTGGCTGAAGCCAGCAAGTTTCATTCAGATAACTATAGGTTTGTTGCATGTGAACGATGCAACAATGGCGTGTAATATGGTAGCAGTGATTGGGAATCTGTGAAAAGGGAGCATATAGAACTTCACTTGTTCCATCGTCAGCGCTGTGAGGTGACATACTGATGGCAATCAAGAGTGAATGTTTACTCTTGTGCAAGAAGTCAAAGGCAAGTGGCAGAATTGAGCGTAGTTATTGACCTTTTAAACTCAAACGAACACGTCTTTGCTATAGATCACCTCCCGCTCTTCCCTCATTGAGTTTTTCAAGCCTACAGCTCTCATAGTGTAGTTGATCGAAGCATTATTGGAGCATTCATCTCTTCGAATACTGTGCAGCAGAATCAGATGCTGTCACTTGATTGCAGCAACATTCTCACTTCACGCTTCCATTTTCCCTAATCAACACTCACAGCGGCATTCCAATGGTCAAGACACTTCCAGGCAAGGGTTATCCCTGGACCTCGCTTCCTCGTCTGGTTAGGGTCTAGGATCCAGACTACTCTTTACCCAGGAAGAAGATTACTGTCATGCTAGTTATCCCGTTATCCCGTGTTGAGATCCCTTGCACGACCAATCAGATCCTTGGTCTTCATGGCTTGTAGCCATAGTTATGGTGGGTTGCATCCGTTGATGGTTACCAACAAGAATAGCAATCCTCTAACCACACCGTGACATTCCGTGATGACAACTTGTACTTGTCTATTACATGCTTGACGGACACTTCTCTGTTTGTGAACGGTATAACCTGTGAGATTAAGTGGTTGACATGATGGTGTATGCTCAATCTGTCTACCCCTCCCTCCCTCCCTCCCTCCCTCCCTCCCTCCCTCCCTCCCTCCCTCCCTCCCTCCCTCCCTCCCTCCCTCCCTCCCTCCCTCCCTCCCCTCCCTCCCTCCCTCCCTCCCTCCCTCCCTCCCTCCCTCAGTCTTCCAGACTGGGATGGTGGGCTACCCCGAGTCTCTCACAGATCCCTCCTACCAGTCCCAGATCCTCATCCTGACCTACCCCCTCATCGGCAACTACGGTGTGCCAGCTGCCAAGGTATATATGAGCCTGTGTACGTTCACACAGAATGTAAAGCTGAAATTATCAAATTCAAAGATGAAATTAATGTTCCCAGGTGAAAATAGTGTTCCCAGTGGAGCGGATTTGTATGTTGAAGGCTAAATAGCTCATCTCCTACCAATAGGAGGACCAGTTTGGGCTCCTGGAAACCTTCGAGTCCTCTAAGATCCACGCCGCTGCTCTGGTTGTCGGGGACTACACAGAGCAGTACAGCCACTGGGAGGCCAGCCGATCCCTCTCGGAGTGGATGAAGGAGGAGGGTGTCCCGGGTATCTATGGTGAGTAACCTCAGATTATAACACGTACATGTAGGTGCAGGTGTGCTGTTGATGTGTTTGCCTCCTTTGCTGTTTGGTCCTACTGTACATGTATATACACATACGTATGTTGTACACATACTTTATGTTGTTATGAGAGAGGGGGTATCGTGGATTCACCATAGATTAATCGTACACCCCCAGCACAAACACATGCACCCAACACACACACACGTGCACATACATGTACACATCAGCACACACACACGAACACACATGCATACCATGCACATACACACACACATACACACACACATGCATACCATGCACATACACACACACATACACACACACATACACACACATATACACACGCACATACACACACACACACACACACACACACACACACACAAACACACTTGCACACGTGTGCACGCACACACTTATGAACACATGCACTCACACACACACACACACATGCACACACATGAACACACATACACACACATGCACACGCACACACACGCTCACACACTCTCTGAAGGTATTGACACGCGTGATCTGACCAAGAAGATTCGAGAACATGGTATGATGCTGGGTAAGGTGGTGTTGGAGGGTGAGGTGGGAGAGGAGATGGAGTTTGAAGATCCAAATTTGCGAAATCTTGTTGCTGAAGTCTCATGCAAGGTGAACACAGCATGCATTTCTGTTTACCATGTACCTCCGTTGACTTGCTGGATACCTTGCTTGATATCTCCATATATTTGCAGGATATCTCCGTAAACTTGCTGAATACTTCCGCATGCTTGCTCCGTATACTTGCTGGATACCTCTGTCTACTTGCTTGATACCATTTAGCTACTTCGTTGGTAGTGTGTTCATTATGACTGTGATGCTTGATGCTAGTGTTCAATACTTTGTATATATCCACCCCCTTATCCCTCCTTCCCCTCTTCCTCCTCTCCTCTTTCCCCCTCATCCTCCTTCCTTTCCTCTCCCTTATCCTCCTCCTCCTCCTCCTCCTCCTCCTCCTCCTCCTCCTCCTCCTCCCCCTCCTCTTCCCCTTCTCCTCCTCCCCTTCTCCTCCCTCTCCCCCTTCCCTCCCCCTCCCCCTCCCTCCCCCTCTCCCTCCCTCCCTCCCCCTCCCCCTCCCCCTCCCCCTCCCCCTCCCCCTCACCCTCAGTCCCCCCACGTCTACAACCCCTCAGGCTCCCTCCGCATCATGTTTGTGGACTGTGGAATGAAGTACAACCAGGTTCGGTGCCTTGCCAGGAGGGGAGCCGCTGTGAAGGTGGTCCCATGGGACTATGATTTCACCCAGGAGGAAGGTAAGGGTTAAAGATTTGATCATTTAACACTCAGAAGAGTTCAGTCCAGCGTGAGCAACCGTATGTATGGCCTGTAGAGAATATGTATGTGGACATTTGCTGTACACACTTGTGGTTCTGCAGTTAGACTGCTTAACAAGAAGCATACAGTCCGAGTAGACTGGGCAATGTGGCATTGTGAGCTCAATCACATGCCATGTACTTGTTTAGTGAATTTTGCAATCTGGATTTACCAAAATAGTGATGTCATCAGAGTGATGTCATCAGTGATGATTCATGTTTTGTGAACAGCTGCTGAAGATGTCTTGACCTTGTCTTCAAGGCTCCTGCATCTCTGCTTGCATGCATAGCTTGTTGCAGCAATGTCTGTGCCATTATTGCAGAGAGCCGAATCTACTGGAAAGTATCAAGCTGTAATTGAAGTATACAGATGATTATATATATAACAGAAGGTTTACTGACTGACTGACCTGTGTTACATTTTGTAGTCTTCCCCTCGTATATACCACCCCTTCATCCCCTGTCCTCACCCCTCCTCCCACTCCCGTCCTCCCTTTCCTCCTCCGTCTCCCCCTCTCCCCTTCTCTCCCCTCTCTCTCCCTTTCTCCCCCTCTCCCCCTCTCTCCACCTCGCTTCCCCCTCACTCCTTTATACCACCCCATCATCCCCTGTCCTCACTCCTCCCTCCCTTTCCTCCTCCGTCTCCCCCTCTCTCCCCTCTCTTTCCCCTTTCTCCCCCTTTCCCCTTTCTCCCCCTCTCTCCACCTCTCTTCCCCCCTCACTCCAATATACCACCCCTTCATCCTCTGTCCTCACTCCTCCTCCCACTCCCGTCCTCCCTTTCCTCCTACATCTCCCCCTCTCCCCTT
>OZ007515.1:10231662-10236662 GCA_963931865.1 Axinella damicornis | reverse complement strand
GGCCTACACACATACATGCATGCATTCACACTACACACACACACACACAGGATTGGTAGCTCAGTTGAGTTTGACTGGTGTGCTGTAGGTTGTACCAAGGAGCTGCGTCGCCTGGGCAGGTCCACCATCATGGTCAACTACAACCCGGAGACCGTCTCCACCGACTACGACGAGTGTGACAGGTAGGAAGTTGCTATGTTTGACCGCAGTCAGGGTTTCATACGGGGGGGTGGGGCACCATGAGAAACTCCCGGAATAGGGATCGTGTATGATCTTTAATTGTGACCACGTACAGTCAGTACCACCTATTAGTAGTAAATACCACCTAGCCGGAGGAGGTAGTTACATAAAGAGCGTGCAGGGTAGAATTCACAGTAAACGCTTATTAAGTCACTACCTCCATCTTGCACGTGTAAATGGCAGCAAATCAGTGGTGTGGTGTACGGTACGTAGTGGAGTTGTGTGTTCCCCCTATTGGATAATGATCGAACTACAAGATGTGTTGTTTCTTATGATGTCATCGATATAGCATTGACGTGCTGATGATGTCATTGGCTTTGCAGGCTGTATTTCGATGAGATCACGTTTGAGACAGTGATGGAGATCTATGAGCTAGAACAGCCTGAGGGTATCATCCTCAGTATGGGCGGACAGCTGCCCAATAACATCGCCATGCACCTGTTCAGGCAGCAGGTAAGTACATGTGTTGTATCAAGAGTTCATAATGAACTCTTGGTTGTATGCTTGTGTGTGGGGGTGGTACGTGTGTGGTCGGTGCGTGTGTTTATGTGAGCGGGCAATACTACATTAAAACTGATACTGCCTTATGGAAAATCCTCATCCTTTTCTCCTCTCTTCCTCCTGCTTCTCCCTCACTTCCACCTCCTCTTCTTCCACCTCCTCCACCTCCCCCTCCTCTTCCTCCTCCTCCCCCTCCTCCTCCTCCTCCCTCCTTCACCTCCCCCTTCTCTTCCTCCTCCTCCTTCCCCTCCTCCTCTCTCCTCTCCCCCTCACTGATCCACCTCAGGTGCGTATTCTAGGTACAAGCCCAGAGATGATCGACAGTGCTGAAAACAGGTTCAAATTCTCCCGTCTCCTTGACAACATTGGAGTGCAGCAGCCCAGGTGGAAGGAACTCACAGATGTCAAGATAGCTAAGGATTTCTGTGACTCTGTGGGGTACCCCTGCCTTGTCAGGCCGTCCTATGTCCTCTCAGGTACATGTAGGTCGTGTGTTCCCTGGAACCTTACTTAGGCAAACAGCATAATTATGACAGACATGTGTATAACCTATCTTTGCATCTTTTACTCCCTCCTTTCCTCCTTCACCTTCCCCCTCTTCCTCCCTCCCTCCTCCCTCCCTCCTCCCTCCTCCCACCTTCCTTTGTTCCCCCTCCCTCCTCCCCTCCTCCCTCCCTCCCTCCCTCCCTCCCTCCCCCCCTCCCTCCCTCCTCCCTCCCTCCCTCCCTCTTCTCCTCCTCTCCTCCCCTCTCCCTCCCTCCCCCCTCCCTCCCTCCCTCCCTCCCTCCCCCTCCCTCCCTCCCTCCCTCCCTCCCTCCCTCCTCCTCCTCCTCCTCCCTCTCTCCCCCCTCCTTCACTCCCCCTCCCCTCCCACATTTCCATCCGTAGGCGCTGCTATGAATGTGGCATACAATCATGCTGACCTTGAAGGTTACCTGGGAGATGCAGTAGCCGTCTCAAAAAACCATCCTGTTGTCATTTCAAAGTTTATCTCCAGGACGCCAAGGTTGCAATGTACATGTGTGTGTGTGTGGGTGGGTGGTGGATGGGTGGATGGGTGTAGTCGTGCACGTGTGTGTTTGTGTGACTGTACACTATCCATGTACTTCCAGGAAATTGATGTTGACTCAGTGGCATTTGATGGGGAAGTGGTTGCCGTGGCGATCAGTGAGCATGTGGAAAATGCTGGGGTCCACTCTGGCGATGCAACCCTGGTTCTCCCTGCCCAAGACCTGAATCACGAGACTTTGTGCAACATTGAGACCATCGTCAGGTCTGTTGCCAAGGCTCTTGCTGTCTCTGGTGAGTTTGAAATAGAGTAGTATCTGAAAGCCATAAGGCTGAGAGTGATGGCATTTAGAATCCTTGATGCTCTTGTGCACCCATGCTTTACCATGTATATAGCTCCACCTATATGCCGTCATTTTCTGCTGGCCATAAGTGCATGCAAGAACGTTGCATGTACAATTGCACTGTGTTTCTTAGCATAATGTAAGTTGCACATCTGCTTTTGGGTCTACCAATGGATTGCGTTATGTGTATCTTATATGCGTAGACTCACAGAGCTAGCTTAAGCCGGACACCTTGTCTCCCCCTCTGCAGGTCCCTTCAACCTCCAGCTCATTGCCAAAGACAACCAACTCAAGGTCATCGAGTGCAACCTCCGTGTCTCGCGATCATTTCCCTTCGTCTCCAAGACCCTGGACGTTGACTTTGTTGCCTTGGCAACCAGGGTTATTGTAGGTCTTTCAGTACTGCCAGTTACGGTGGACTTTGATACTCTGGGACGTGTTGGCGTTAAGGTACGTGCATGTTTATCTGTCTAGCTATTTCTCTGTCCATGTATCTATCTATATATCTATCTATTCTATCTATCTATCTATCTATCTATCTATCTATCTGTTTCCTAGGTTCCCCAGTTCTCATTCTCTCGGCTCACTGGGGCAGACGTGAAGCTGGGAGTGGAGATGTCCAGCACTGGAGAGGTGGCCTGCTTTGGGGAGAACCACTACGAGGCCTACCTCAAGGCCATGCAGAGCACTGGGTTCCAGCTCCCAGAAAAGAACATCCTTCTCTCCATCGGCAGCTTTAAGGTAGGGCTCTAACTAAAGTGGGCATTAGTAGCTAAGCGTTACATGTATATCTCTTTCATCCCATCTTTCCTTCCCTTCACTCCTCCTCCCTCCCTCCTCCTCCCTCCCTCCCTCCCTCCCTCCCTCCCTCCCTCCCTCCCTCCCTCCTCCATCCCTCCCTTCTTCCCTCCCTCCCTCCCTCCCTCCCTCCTCCATCCCTCCCTCCTTCCCTCCCTCCTTCTGTCGATCTTTCACTGTTGTTTTCTCCTCCTTCCTCTGTCTCCCCTTCCTCCTCACCCTCGCTTGCTCCCACCCGTCCCGTCCCAGGCAAAGCAGTATCTCCTTGACTCAGTGCATACGCTGCAGAGACTGAAATTCAACCTGTATGCCAGTATAGGTACTGCAGACTTCTACAATGAACATGGCATCAAGGTAAATAGTATGACATCATTATGGTCAGGAGCTTATGAGCGCCGCGAAGCAGCGTGAAGGAGCATCGGAGCATCAAACTACTGTACTTGTTAGGGTTCCATCTTTCTTGAATTAGCAGTAGCACAAAAAGCCTTATACAGAAGGGCTACAACTCGCACCTACTTTGTTAAGAAGCCTGTGAGGGCTCGCAGACGTGTGAAAAACTAACTGCAGCAATCATCCTCGCTAGCACACACAACACCTGCCCACCTACTCACGAGCAGCCGTACACGTACACAGACCGCAAACGCATCCGTATAAGGAGTGTGAGTGCGCTACTTCAAGCATGATGGTTACGCGAGTTGGACGCTCCTTCCCGTTATGGGCTCCTGTTATGGTATACGGCATTGTGGGAATAGTATTATGATGTAATAGCTAGCATCGAGGTGAATGCTATATACAGTGTTATGATGGAGTAGCATCGAAGTGACAATAATTATGTGATATAAGGTCTCAGAGGAGTTCAGGATTGGATTTGATAAGTGTGCGTAAATCGCGTGCGCGCATTTCGTAATGACATCTTCATATTTGTATGTTGAACACATGCAATCTTTCTGTTGTTTTTCCATCGAGGACTGCTGTTCTGGTGGGATTGTAGCGATATTACAGAAGAATGAAGGACTTGACCTCCATCTCTTCATCTTCTTCCTCTTCACCCCTCCTTGTCGTCCTCCTACACTTCCTTCTTTCCTCCTCCTCCTCCTCCTCCTCCTCCTCTGCTTGCTATTGTAGATCCAGCCCATTGAGTGGCCGTTTGATGACAACAGCAACAATGGGGGTAGGGGTGGGGGGAACGGGAGTCGGAGCGGGGAGAATCAAGTCCAAAACATTGCCAGTTTACCTCTCCCAGAAGAAGATAGACCTTGTGATCAACCTCCCATTGAGACAGCATCGTGTGACGCCAGTGGTCACCAAGGGTTACATCACACGGAGAATGGCAGTGGAGTATTCTGTACCCCTCATTACCGATGTCAAATGTGCCAAGCTGCTGGTGAAGGTGAGGGAGGGAGGGAGGGAGGGAGGGAGGGAGGAAGGAAGGAAGGAAAGAAAGACGGAGGGAGGGAGAGAGCTCGAGGGAGGGAGGGAGGGAGGGAGGGAGGGAGGAAGAGGGATTCTGAAATGGTGGTGGGGAGGAAGGAGGGAGGGAAAGGAAGAGGGAGGGTGTGTGAACAAAAGGGAGGAGAAAGAAGGAGGGAGAAAGTGACGGAGGGTTGGAGAAAGAAGGATGAAGGAGGGAGGGTGGGAGGGGAGGAGGGAGTGGAGGAGGGAGGAAAGGAGGGAGCAAGCGAAGTAGGAGGAAGAAAGGGAGAAATGAAGGTAGGGAGAAATGGAGTAACAAAGTAGGAGGAAGAAGACTTTAAGTCTGCCAACCCTGTGTTTGTATAGTG
Organism: Axinella damicornis; assembly: GCA_963931865.1. Taxonomy (NCBI): domain Eukaryota; kingdom Metazoa; phylum Porifera; class Demospongiae; order Axinellida; family Axinellidae; genus Axinella; species Axinella damicornis. Next base: position 10,231,990 of record OZ007515.1, on the reverse strand, counting down.
ATTGATCGACAGAGAAATAATGGACAAATAGATAGACTGATAGACGAATAAATAGATTGACAGATGGATAAATAGATCGACAGACAGATAGATAAATTGACAGATAGAGTGATAGATGGATGGATATGTTGAGGGACAGATGGTAGATGCTGCATTGAGGTTCACTCATTCTTGCACGATGATCACTGGTGCCGGCCACATACCACTCATTGTAGAAAACACTTATTTGCAGGCACTGGAGCTGATTGGCAAAGCCCCTGAAATGAAGACCTACGTGGATTGCATCTCGTCGCATCGCACTGTCCGACTCCCGGGTCTCATTGACACC
>OZ007515.1:10153783-10231462 GCA_963931865.1 Axinella damicornis | reverse complement strand
TGATGGGGAAGTGGTTGCCGTGGCGATCAGTGAGCACGTGGAAAATGCCGGGGTCCACTCAGGCGATGCAACCCTGGTGCTCCCTGCCCAAGACCTGAATCACAAGACTTTGTGCAACATTGAGACCATCGTCAGGTCTGTTGCCAAGGCTCTTGCTGTCTCTGGTGAGTTTCAGAAATGTTGAAATAGAGTAGTATCTGAAAGCCATAAGACTGAGAGTGGTGGCATTAGAATCCTTGATGCTCTTGTGCACCCATGCTTTACCATGTGTAGCTCCACCTATATGCCGTCATTTTCTGCTGGCCATAAGTGCATGCAAGAATGTTGCAAGTGGTCCACCGATTGCCTGTACAATTGCACTGTGTTTCTTAGCATAATGTAAGTTGCACATCTGCTTTTGGGGTCTACCAAATATATATCTCTTGGATTGCGTTATGTGTATCTTATATGCGTAGACTCACAGAGCTAGCTTAAGCCGGACACCTTGTCTCCCCCTCTGCAGGTCCCTTCAACCTCCAGCTCATTGCCAAAGACAACCAACTCAAGGTCATCGAGTGCAACCTCCGTGTCTCGCGATCATTTCCCTTCGTCTCCAAGACCCTGGACGTTGACTTTGTTGCCTTGGCAACCAGGGTTATTGTAGGTCTTTCAGTACTGCCAGTTACGGTGGACTTTGATACTCTGGGACGTGTTGGCGTTAAGGTACGTGCATGTTTATCTGTCTAGCTATTTCTCTGTCCATGTATCTATCTATATATCTATCTATTCTATCTATTATCTATCTATCTATCTATCTATCTATCTATCTGTTTCCTAGGTTCCCCAGTTCTCATTCTCTCGGCTCACTGGGGCGGATGTGAAGCTGGGAGTGGAGATGTCCAGCACTGGAGAGGTGGCCTGCTTTGGGGAGAACCACTACGAGGCCTACCTCAAGGCCATGCAGAGCACTGGGTTCCAGCTCCCAGAAAAGAACATCCTTCTCTCCATCGGCAGCTTTAAGGTAGGGCTCTAACTAAAGTGGGCATTAGTAGCTAAGCGTTATATCTCTTTCATCCCATCTTTCTTCCTTCACTCCTCCTCCCTCCCCTCCCTCCCTCCCTCCCTCCCTCCCTCCCTCCCTCCCTCCCTCCCTCCTCCCTCCTCCTCCCTCCCTCCCTCCCTCCCTCCCGCCCTCCCTCCTCCATCCCTCCCTCCTTCCCTCCTCCCTCCCTCCCTCCTCCCTCCCTCCCTCTTCCCTCCCTCCTTCTGTCGATCTCTCACTGTTGTTTTCTCCTCCTTCCTCTGTCTCCCCTTCCTCCTCACCCCTCGCTCGCTCCCACCCGTCCCGTCCCAGGCAAAGCAGTATCTCCTTGACTCAGTGCATACGCTGCAGAGACTGAAATTCAACCTGTATGCCAGTATAGGTACTGCAGACTTCTACAATGAACATGGCATCAAGGTAAGTAGTATGACATCATTATGGTATACGGCATTGTGGAATAGTATTATGATGTAATAGCTAGCATCGAGGTGAATGCTATATACAGTGTTATGATGGAGTAGCGTCGAAGTGACAATAATCATGTGATATAAGGTCTCAGAGGAGTTTAAGGATTGGATTTGATAAGTGTGCGTAAATCGCGTGCGCGCATTTTGTAATGACGTCTTCATATTTGTATGTTGAACTCATTGCAATCTTTCTGTTGTTTTTCATCGAGGAATGCTGTTCTGGTGGGATTGTAGCGATGTTACAGAAGAATGAAGACTTTACCGGCAGTATAAGAACCTCTATGATGTACCTTTTACCTCCATCTCTTCATCTTCTTCCTCTTCACCCTCCTTGTCGTCCTCCTACACTTCCTTCTTTCCTCCTCCTCCTCCTCCTCCTCCTCCTCCTCCTCTGCTTGCTATTGTAGATCCAGCCCATTGAGTGGCCATTTGATGACAACAGCAACAATGGGGGTAGGGGTGGGGGGAACGGGAGTCGGAGCGGGGAGAATCAAGTCCAAAACATTGCCAGTTACCTCTCCCAGAAGAAGATAGACCTTGTGATCAACCTCCCATTGAGACAGCATCGTGTGACGCCAGTGGTCACCAGGGTTACATCACACGGAGAATGGCAGTGGAGTATTCTGTACCCCTCATTACCGATGTCAAATGTGCCAAGCTGCTGGTGAAGGTGAGGGAGGGAGGGAGGGAGGGAGGGAGGAGGGAGGACGGAAGAAGGAAGGAAGGAAAGAAAGAAAACGGAGGGAGGGAGAGAGGGAGGGAGGGAGGGAGGAAGAGGGATTCTGAAATGGTGGTGGGGAGGAAGGAGGGAGGGAAAGGAAGAGGGAGGGTGGTGAACAAAAGGGAGGAGAAAGAAGGAGGGAGAAGGGAGAAAGTGACGGAGGGGAGGGTTGGAGAAAGAAGGATGAAGGAGGGAGGATGGAGGGGAGGAGGAGTGGAGGAGGGAGGAAAGGAGGGAGCAAGCAAAGTAGGAGGAAGAAAGGGAGAGATGAAGGTAGGGAGAAATGGAGTAACAAAGTAGGAGGAAGAAGACTTTAAGTCTGCCAACCCTGTGTTTGTGTAGTGATTGATCGACAGAGAAATAATGGACAAATAGATAGACTGATAGACGAATAATAGATTGACAGATGGATAAATGGATCCACAGACAGATAGATAAATTGACAGATAGAGCGATAGATGGATGGATATGTTGAGGGACAGATGTAGATGCTGCATTGAGGTTCACTCATTCTTGCACGATGATCACTGGACAGCAGGTGCGGGCCACATACCACTCATTGTCAAAATGCTCACTTCTTTGCAGGCACTGGAGCTGATTGGCAAGCTCCTGAAATGAAGACCTACATTGATTGCATCTCGTCGCATCGCACTGTCCGACTCCCGGGTCTCATTGACACCCATGTCCATGTGAGGGAGCCCGGGCAGACTCACAAGGAGGACTTTGCGTCCTGCACCGCAGCGGCTCTGGCCGGAGGAGTGACACTGATTGGAGCGATGCCAAACACTCACCCCAGGCCATCGTGGATAAAGAGAGCCTTGCTCTGGCACAGAAGGTGGGAAGGGGGAGAATGTTTGTGGGGAGGATGCTGGGGTGAGGTGAGATGGACTGCATGGTGCGGGGGGCTGCTTATGATAGTTGCAGCTGCTGGTTTGTTGCAATTAGAATGTCATCTCAGATTACCCATTCTTGGCCACCATTCTCCGTCACCTCTTCATTCCTCCCCCCTCCCCCCCTCCCCCCTCCCTCGATCCTCGCAGTGTGCCCGTGCTGGTGCACGATGTGACTACGGTCTCTATGTTGGCGCCAGCAGTTCGAATGCGACCCTCTCTCCTCACCTAAGCTCCCAAGCCCTCGCGCTCAAGATGTACCTCAACAAGACCTTCTCTACACTCAAACTTGACTCCATGGAAACGTGGATGAAGGATGTAAAATGGGTCAAGATCTTTTGTCGGGAGATTTTGTAAGAACCTAGAAGTGATGAAGAATGAACGTCTTTGGGGATACTGTTTCTTTAATTACGTTTCCCTGACTCAGTTACAATGTACCTTGTTGGAGTGCCTGCATGCCTTGTGTGGGCAAAGCTGCCATATTTGGGTAGGCTAAGACTTGCGTATTGCAGTAGAACCAGGCTCTAGATTGTTAAGGGTTTTGGAGATTCTGACTGAACGTACTGTACTGACTAAGTTCTTGCTTTGGTGAGCCCGTTTCAGAATGTATTGCCATGACACAAGCTCTATCAGTGCTGTATGTATGTAAGTCTTCATTGCATGTTAAGCCCTTAAACAAGGTCTTGGACAATCTTGCATGAGTACAACCTCATTGATGCCTTCATCCTGATAGCGTTCTCTCCCTCTCTTGCTCAGCAATTTGAGCACTGGCCAAAGGACCGGCCCATCTGCGTGCATGCAGAGGAGAAGACTACAGCGGCTGTGATTCTGTTGGCTGAATTGTACAACAGACACGTGCATGTCTGCCATGTGGCCAGGAGGGAAGAGGTATGTGTTGTCCAGGGACATGTGATGGTCATGTGACTGTTGCATGCTCCTCACCTCGGACTGACATGTGATTGTTAAGTGATAAATCGTCATAGGATTCCATTCCCCTCCTCCACCCCTCCTCCACCCCTCCTCCCCCTCCCTCCCTCTGCCCCTCCCTCCTTCCCTCCTCCCTCTCCCACCCACCCAAGATCCTGGTGATCCGTATTGCAAAAGAGAAGGGGTCAAAGTGACCTGTGAGGTGTGTCCCCACCACCTCTTCCTCTCAACGGATGACGTTCCCATTGTGGGGAAGGGCCGAGCGGAGGTGAGACCCGTCCTGTGTTCCAAAGAGGACCAGGAAGCTCTCTGGGAGAACATTGACATCATTGACTGCTTCGGCACCGACCATGGTAAGATCATGGTAGGGTGGGAGCTTATTGATCAGCTATTCACCCACACATTGCTTGCACTACCTACGAGTTGCACTGGTTACCAGTAGTGTGGTTTCCACTTGCTCAATAAGGACCAATTATAACTTCTTGTACGTCCTGTCTGGCAATTAAATGGAATCCTCCGATTGGTAGAGGTATATGCATAGCCCATCACAAAGCCTTAATGACATCATCTTCCTATCTCTCTCCTCCTCTCTTCCTCTCTCTTCCTATCCCTTCCTCTCCCTCTCCTTCCCTCCTTCCTTCCCTCCTCCCTTCCCATTTCCCGGTCTCCCCAACCCTCTGTCTCCCCTCCCCCTTTTCTTCACTCCCTCCTGCCTTCCTCCCCCTCCTCCCACCATCCCCACTCCCTCCTACCCGCATCTCCTTCTCTCCCTCCCCCTCTCCTTCTCCCTCTCTCCTCCCTCCCTCCTCCCTCCCTCCCTCCTCCCTCCCTCCCTCCCTCCTCCCTCCCTCCCTCCCTCCCTTCCTCCCTCCCTCCCTCCCTCCCTCCCTTCCTCCCTCCCTCCCTCCCTCCCTCCCTCCCTCCCTCCCTCCCCCTCCCTCCCTCCCTCCCTCCCTCCCTCCCTCCCCCCTCTCCTTCTCCCTCTCTCCTCCCTCCCTCCCTCCCTCCCTCCCTCCCTCCCTCCCTCCCTCCCTCCCTCCCTCCCTCCCTCCCTCCCTCCCTCCCTCCCTCCCTCCCTCCCTCCTTCCTAGCCCCTCACACTGTTGCAGAGAAGGACTCTGCCTCCCCTCCCCCGGGCTTGCCGGGCCTGGAGACAATGCTTCCCCTCCTCCTCACTGCCGTCCATGAGGGAAGGCTGACCATTGAGGTTAGCATGGTCCACACATGCATACCTACGCACCCATTCAAACACATAATCACACCATGTACATCTGCAAACGTCACATGCACACACACACACACACACACACACATCCGCGCGCACACACACACACACACACACACACACACACACACACACACACACACACACACACACACACACACACACACACATGCATGCACCACACACACCAGGACATTATTCTCAGACTGCACACGAACCCAATGAAGATCTTCGGTCTCCGTCAACAACCTGACACGTACGTGGAGGTGGACCTGGATGAGCGCTGGACCATCCCAAAGGCCCTTCCGTTCTCAAAGGCGGGGTGGACCCCATTTGCCGGGATGGAGGTAGTGGGACGCGTGCAGAGGGTCGTGCTGAGGGGAGAGATCGTCTACGTTGATGGCAAGGTGAGGATGGGGTTAAGGGATAAAGTAGAGTTGTTCGATGGCGATGCCCTCAGGATGAATTGTTACTCTGAGGTATCAAGCATTGCAATTGGATCACTGTCAACGGATGTATCGGCATTGGGAAATCTAGGAAGTGGATCCTGACCATCGATATGCTTCTGTATACTTCTGTATACCTCTGTATACTTCAGTAAACCTATATGTAATGGTATGTATACTTCTATGTGTATATGCTGATACGTGTATGCATTGCCGGTACAGCAAGGACACTTGCTCCTGCTGAAGTTTGTGAATGGCTGCAGGAGCAGGAAACAATGGAGCACTTGATGTACCCTCATGACCCAATTTCCTTTTTCTCTTGCCCCAACAAGTATGTGTGTGGGATGATGTCCCTGTGTATGGTTTGGAAGGAAGCCTTTTCTGCTGTCCACCAATGGGGGGGAGGGGGGGGGGGGCTTATTTGGACCATAGACAGGAAGTGGTAGTAGTAATTTGTGGTCTTGTCTTAGCTGGCTATTCAGTGTGCATACTACTCTTTATGTCCTCATTCCGAGGCTGGCTTGGGAATCAGGCTGGACAATAGAAAAACAACAAATTGTCTTACTGCTGCTCTCGTTAATAGATGTAGATGTGCAACTGTGGATGTAAAGATGATGTAATAACCAACTCAATCTTAATCAATTGACAAATATGGGGTTAGGGTTTGGGTAAAACACTCAACTGAACCGATCCATCAAATGTGGGGGGACGCCGTCAAAGTCTCCCTGCAGCCCCCCGCAGTCGTCAATCTTGTTCCTCTTTAGCGGTACACAATAGCTGTGGTATACCTTCTGAGGGAACACGCCGCAGTGGAGCTTCTCCGACGAGTCGCTTGGAAAGTGAAATGCAAAGTCTAGTTGGTCCCAATCATGGTAATTCCAGTTTGTCGATTTTGCATCGTACTGGGCCACCGTGATCCCTTGAGGTCTGAACTCTGGCCAGATCCCACGGACAATGCTACCGTAGTTATCATACCTGACACGCCCCTTTTCATTTAGCAATCCCTTTGGGTCAAAAATGTGCTGACTCTGCACCTCTGACCTTGTCAAATTTGCAAAACCGGGTAGGGGATCATCCTGGAGGATTGGATCAATCACACAGACGATTATGACGTATGTGGCTGTGTTTTTGTATCTCTTTGTGCCGCCTATTTTGAAGTAGACGTCGGGAAGGTGACTAGAAGCAGGGAGCTTTCTGGAATGGCGGTAATTCTCGAGCAGTGACACCAGATCTATTTTGAAAGCAATGTCACCATATCTTGAGTGGAGTTCCATGTAGTCGGCGAACTTGACCGGTTGCTTGTACCAAAAGTCATTCTTTGGGCTGCCTCTTGGGTTTGTCGGAAGTGAGAGAATCCGTTTGCACGCATCCTTCTGCTCAAAACTAAGATCAACGTCTATCGAAAACCACACGTATTTTCCTGGTATTATTTCTCCCCTCAGAGGAATGATGGGGTTTATTGAGTCACCTTCAATCATCTGGGTACGCTGCTCAAACGTCAGTCCGGGTGTGGCCATGAGGGGCGTAGCAATGAACCCATTGTCTCTTACAATGGAGTCGGCGCTGTCTTGGTGTGTTGTGTGCATGAGACGCATGATCTTGAAGGCCTGTAGGCTGCTGAAGGTAGGGATGTCCGTGTGAGGGAGTCTGGGGGAGACGGAGGTGAAGTCTTTCCCATACGGGTTGTGAAGTGTCCACTTGCTGGGTATGTACACCTCAAATCTGTGTAGGTATGTGTGTGTGCGTGTGTGCGTGTGCGTGTGTGTGTGTGCATGCGTGTGTGTGTGTGCGTGTGTGTGTGTGCATGCGTGCGTGTGTGCATCCATCCGTGTGTGTGTAGTGAGTGTGCGTAGAGGAGTAGTGGGTGTGTACTTGCAGTGTGCATTTGTGTAGTGGTGTACTGTGTGCATGTGCATGTTGTGTGTGTGTATAGGGTCATGCACTAGTAATACATTGGATGAAAACTGGTTCCCAATCAGTCTTGGAATGAGCCAGCTCTTACCCTTTCTTGTTAGTTGGAGGGGAGCCCATGTCTGGAGGGCTGGGCCGGGCCTGGGAAACAGCTGCCACTCTCTTGGCTACCAGTTGTGGACTCCCCAGCCCAAAGCGGCCAGCATATGGGGAGCTCAGTCCTTGGGTGGCCATCGAGGTGGGAGAAAGAAACCTGCTGCTTGCTCACTGGGTTTCTGTTAACTGAGAACTGCTGACTAGTTAGTGTGCTTGAAGGAAGGGCGAATAGCTCCTCCGATATCCCTTAGCTTGTTTCCAGCTGCAGCTCACTGTAGAGTACTGCAGCCAGCTCACCGTAGCTATAGAGTACTGCAGCTGGCTCACAGACGCAGTACTGCTGCTAGATCACTGTAGAGTAGAGTATTGCAGCTGGCTCACTGTAGAGTACTGCAGCCAGCTCACTGTAGAGTACTGCAGCTGGCTCACTGTAGAGTAGAGTATATATATTGCAGCTGGCTCACTGTAGAGTAGAGTATATATATTGCAGCTGGCTCACTGTAGAGTAGAGTATATATATTGCAGCTGGCTCACTGTAGAGTAGAGTATTGCAGCTGGCTCACTGTAGAGTAGAGTATTGCAGCTGGCTCACTGTAGAGTAGAGTATTGCAGCTGGCTCACTATAGAGTAGAGTATTGCAGCTGGCTCACTGTAATGTTTGCAGTTAGCCTATGGAACATTGTCTCACCTTAGATCTCTCGTAACTGCGTACACTAGCTGCTTCTGTTAGCTCATGCCGTCCGCCTGCCCTTTTAGCTTGCTTTGTTTTGCTTCAATCTGATTGGGTGCAGTTTATATAGCAGCACTATGGTTTACATAACCTCCTGAACCCAAACAAAATATTAACAATTCCCGGTCACATTCCCAGACCTTTCCTGGGAATGAGACTGCACTTCTCTAGCTATAGCCATTACCATCCATATAGTTTCGTGTTGCTTGCACATAGGATAGCAGGGGAACTGATGACAGAGCATGGACATGGATCCCACTCTTACATTCTCTTGGTGACCTCACTTGCAGCCACTAATAGACGTAGTAATAGCATCTGAACGCAGAACGCAGCCTGGGAATGAGACTCCATCATCCTTGTACATTGAACCCTGTCATAGCCTGGATGTTTGATATATACAGTTATGCAATCAGTTGTTGTACGAGGGTCATACATTCTTGACCCTTGCTTAGCCGATGAATTAGGAATGAATTTTGTTGTTCCCTAGGGGGAGCTATGGTTTGGTTGCCAGCCAGGAGTTCCTATAGTACATTATGAATAATGACATTGTTTTGTGACATGAGGGTCGTGACCTATGGTTGGACAATGAAATGAATTTGTGTTCCCTAGGAGAGTTAGAAGTATGGTTGGTTGCCTGCCAAGAATGGTACTGGCTGGTCATGTGACAGTATGCTACTGCGGTGCTTTGAACCTGTACGTCAAGGTGCTGCAGAGAATCAGGGCCTTGCAAGATATGGTCAGTGGATGCTTTACGGACCCAAATCCAGGCATTGGTCATCTTAATGAGACCAGAATCTATCCTCAAAACAGTTATGAGCTTGGACTCGGCCTCATTAAGATTCTGAGAAAGCAAAATTCATACTTGTAGCTCTGCCTATAGTTATGAAATTAGTTGTGACGTAAGGGTCATGTATCCTTGTACCAGGCAATGAATCTGTGTATTTGGAAATGAATTTGAGTGGTGTACTCCCTAAGGGAGTTATACAGTTGAGGGTTTGTTGCCAGCCAAGAGAGTGCTTATAGGTGCACAGTCGGTAGGGAATGCTGTTATGTGAATTGTTCACACGCAGCTGTCTGCTTAGCCAGTTGCTAAGAGCAAGATCTGGTGAAAAGTTTAAATGTGTACCAGTTGCATGTGCTTGTGATAATCATCCATTGGAGGAGGAAGGGGTTCAGTTGCGTGTGCTTGTGATAGTCATGCGTGGGAGGGGGAGGGGGGGGTTCAGTCAAACCATGCAGTTGCGTGTGCATGTGATGATCATCCGTGGGAGGGGTAGGGGGGTAATTCAGTCAAACCAGTTGCGTGTGCCTGTGATAATCATCCGTGGGGGGGGGGGTTGTTTCCAACATTACCATTAAGCTTTAGGGATTATTGCGGCAGAAACATTTGCACAATGGAAAACTGTGAGCACTTGAGATTGAGGCATGCATGGAAAGCACTGAGTTTGATGTGCATGCACAAATGAAAGAATGAAATCTCAATTTCTGTTACTTCTCATCTTGTTGGCATTTGGTGGTCGCAATATCACCAGCGAGGGTGGAAAGTTCAATGTCACGTAACACCTCCACAAGGGTGGCCCAGGTCACTGGCAGCTTGCCTCTTCCAATCAGCCACTCCTGGAGGATCTCTATGTTGATACGTTGTGCATCGCAGTGGTGTTTGCAAGCCATGATCCTGGCCCTCGATCCATTTCTGTCATTTAAGAGGAAGATGCTGAATTCGACGTACTTTGTCGCTATCTCTTCGGGGATGTTTTTTATTCCGTCTTTACTCTGAAATTTTAGCAGCTCCCTGAGGGTTGGTTGGTCACCTTGAGGGAGGAGGGTGTGTGTGTGTGTGTGTGCATGGTGAAAGAGCGGGGAGGGGGGTATGTGTTAGAGTACGTAGCAAACACTCCGTGATTCAAATGTTCTCTTACCTTGTGTCTCAACGTCGGTAGAAGTATTGCCGGACTTGATCCAGACGCCCTGATGTTCGGTGAGTTTGCCATTTACCCTTGGGTTCTCTGAGCACTTCCAGTACTGACAGCTGCAGATGTAGCACGCCCGGTGGCAGAATGCTTTGCACCTTTTGCCCTTCTGAGGGCAGAAGAACGCTATCACAGGTTTGGGCGCGTTAGGGATGTGGCGTTCGAGGGTTGTGAAGATTGTTTGTCGAATCTGGGGGCAAAGTGGTTTGCAGTTATCGTCAACATGTACTTCAAAGTAGCCCGAGTCGAAGGAGTCGATCAGGGTAACCGTGCCTGGTACGCCCGGACCAGGAAGCTGGAAGTCGATGCAGTTTTGGTAGAGGCACGTAGGTTCGTTGTTGCCCCCTTGCAGCACCTCCCACTGAGAAGAGGAGAGTAGGGATGCCGTGAGGGAACAAAAGACTCCGCTTTGTGGCCACTCGTTGGGGAAGTGAATGAGGAGGGGAGCGATGGAAGAGGCAAGGTCGGAGCGATGTTTGTCCAGTTCCTCAGCGCCTAGCTCTGGGAGGAGGCAGGGCATGATGAACTCTGTTCGGTTGATCGGGCTGATGATCAGGAGGGCTTGTAGCAGCTCTAGAAGGTTGGCTGGAGTGAACAACTCATTGTCATAGACGTAGTATGACGCGAATACTTCGTGCTTCAGAAGCTCCTCGGTAAGAATGCCGTAGTATCCAAATCTCTCCCACTGTTTGCCACACAAGCCTCTCAGTTTGATTTTCAATTCATCTGGAAGCAGATTTGGGTCTCCACGAAGCAAGTGGCTGCACTGAACCAGTTCGTTGATTTTGTCTAGAAACACTTGTGGTTCAGAGAAGAACACCTTCGGAAGCACTTGGGGGTAGTAGAGGAAGAGGTTGAGCCCAACTAAGTACCCCAGAGCTGCACCAAGGGCTTCCCTTCGTATACCCAGCTTGTTAGCGATATCTTGACACTCATTGATGTGCAAAACTCCGGTGCCCTTGTCTTCTGCTTGCTTTCTGAGCAGCCGCTCGAGCATAAACCATGGCAGAGGAATTGGCTTAGCTTTGGACGTGCTGTTATCAGTGATGGACTTTACGAGCTGCCAAGCCACCTCTCTGTCTTCCTCAGTAGGTGTTTTTGCATTCACCGGAAAGATCATTTCTTGCAGTGACTGATAGTAAATGAGGTTATCACTACCGAACTTCGATTTTAGGAGAGCTATGAGCTCCTTGTTCTTGTCGTTAAGGGTCTCACTGCACTTGTGTTGTTGATCTTTGTGTGTGCCAACTACGGCAATTCGTGTGGTGGAGTCACCATCTGGGGAGGACTGTGATTGTATGGCTCGAATGCAGTGTTTCAAAATCTGCTGGTTTGTGTGGAAAGATCGGTACGAAGTGACAAGCTTACCTTTGTGGTACAATTCTACTGTCGGGTGCTGGTCAAGCATTTCACACAACTTGAGCACAAAGATGTTTGCATCGAGGTGTGGGACAAAGGTCGGAAGTAGCTGGTGAAACTGCGGCTGTCCCCCACTATCCAGGAGGTGAACAAGGTCAAACGCACCTAGCTGCTTGCTGCTAACATCAACCTCCTTCATACCACTGGCTAGCTTTGCAAATAACTCCTGTGCAGCCTGTAAATTTCTGTAATCTTTGCCATCTACTACAGGTGTACTTGCCTGGTGTTCATCAGGAGCTTCTGAGATGTGCACCTGCTGTTCGTCAGGAACTGATGAATCCTGATTTTCTATACCCTGTTTGGCACTGATTGCCATTATGTCCAGAAGCTCTCCTTCTTTCGCCCGCCTCAAAGTAGGTGTTTCAGAGTTGGGATTGCTGCCGATAGCTAGTGAGCTGGAGATTGCCCTAATAGGACTGTTCAATAGACCCGTGCTATGACGTTCCTCTGGAGGGTCTTCGTTGAGGATCAGGCTCACTGTGTGGGTCTTGCCAGTCCCTGCTGCCCCAGTGACTGCATAGTTGAGAGTTCTGCACATCACGTGGCCCCTCTTCATGGCTTCCTGAAATAGCTGTTGTATGTCTGGGAGGGGGTGAATGAGCGTAGGGAATTCCGTCAAAGGTGTCGGGGTGAGTGGACCATCATCGATGCAGAGGGCTGGGATGTTGTCTGCAGACATTGATATTTCTCTCAGGAAGGGAGGTTTGTAGACCTCGGGGTCACTGTTGAATCCATCTACCTCTGGACCATCAGCAGGTGCAGCAGCAAATGGAGGAAATTCAGGTGGAGATTCACGGCTAGGAGTGAGGTCACATGGTCTCGAGCGTTGTCGTTTGAGTGTTGGTCTGGGTATGGCATGGCGAATGTGGGACTTCGTTGTCAGGTGGTAGTGAGGGTGTGTGTCACTGGTGAGGTTCTGGTTGGAGAGGGCGAGGTGAAGCATGTGCTTTCGTTCCCCTGGATCAGCATTTGGTCCACACTCCTTGCATATTTCAGCAGCATGCTGATGGAGATCGTAGCTGGGATGCTGGCGATGGAGCTCCCGGTATCTCTCCTGCATCAACTTGCAAGAGCAATTGGGGATTTGACAATCCTGTCGGTGCATGAGAGTACTCACGACTGCCATCAACATTTCATCTGGGGTGCTACGATGGCTGTGGTTGCTATGGCGACTGTCGTCCCTGCACAAACTATCTTGGAAGGCAGAACGAGCTCTCAGCTGCTGCCTTTGAGCACTAATGTGTTTGGGCGAGTGAGGATATTGGCGGGCGTTTCCACATAAAGGAAGGCTTCGTTGTGAGCTGTCGAGGTTTTGCTTTGGCTCATCATTAATGCTGTGCTTTCTAGCCCCTCCAAATGAGCCCGGAGGCATCTCTTTTAAAGACACGCCTCTATGTGACCACTGAGGTTCAGCGTCTCGAGCTCCTTCCTCCAAAAGTAGGTGTCCATTGTCTGGCTCTGGGTCTGGCTGTCGGTGTTTTCGTGAAAATAAGTTCTTTAGTTTCTTCTTGAAAGCCATGACTGAGAGGACCTGTTGGGGGGGAGTGGGAGCAGAGTAACTTCGAGCCGTGTCACCTGACATTGTGCAAGTGCTGAGGTGATGCTCAATAATGTCATAATTGGGTGAGTGTGAGGGAGCTCTCCATTAGTGTGTTTAATCTGTGTTTGCATGATAGTCTGTACACAGTAAATACATTGGCATACCTATTTCAGTAGCATTGCAAACAGCAATTCTACACTGATGCGACTTTGAAAATACATACCGTATGGCGCTTATATTTCGCGGGTCTAAATTTTCGCGAATTGCTCTTTGGGAACATTTCGTTGAAAAAATTTCGCGAATTCGCGGGAAAAGTGCCACGCCCACACAATGGGTGTGGTGTACTGCACTTGAAGACTAGACCACTTCGTCGGTGCGTTGTATTCTGCGACTCTCTTCCTCACTTCGACGTTCTCAGAGTTCGTTTTCAGATACCTGGGCGTTCCCCTGACCTTCGCCGCGCCGGATCGAGCTGGCGGCTTCAGCAGTGGCAGATATCGCACATGATGGCACCTCTCCCACGGGTGTTCCGCGTACAATAATTTCCGGCACTTAGTTTGCGCAACCGTATGTGGACCCGGAAGCTTACACTTCGACTACTGTCCATTCTCCCTGTTGAAGTACACAAACAGAGCCATCAAGCTAGCCATCGCGCGCGTATGTTGGAATAATGTCCACGTAGCTGTGGGCGCACGACACGTGTCAAATTTTTGTTGAAATAATTTCGCGAATGACCTGTAATTTGCGAAATTCGCGAAAATTTAGACCGGCGAAATTTAAGCGCTATACGGTATGCATTTGCAATGACACACAGACCTCCCTTGTGAGGCAACTCTTGAGCACCAAGTAACACTACGAGACAATGGGAGGCAAAGAAGCCGAAGCAGTAATGGTTGTGTATGTGAGCATCGTCAGACCAACTGGGTTCAGTCAAAGCTAGCTTACCTTCCATGCTAAGCTAGCTTGTGAGTTCCACCATTGGTAGCAAGAACACATGATGACATTATGACATCGTCATCGATGCGCAATAATGATGATGTCATCATCATGCAGTCTTGTTGGTAGTGAGAGACTGCCAGGCTTGGAGGTGTCATGGATGACAGCTCTTATGCTCTCTGTAATGCAGTCCATGTTCACCTGCTCAGGCTCACCCCGCTAACGTTCTGAGTCTCCCAGCCTCGTTTCCAGGCTCCTCCACAGCTTTATGTACAGCTAAGATAACACATCATCTCTTATACTACTACCTGCGTATTGATCAGGAACGTCTGTCAATTCAAGGTTGGTTCCTGCCATAGCTTGCTGTTACCAATACAGCCATTTCTGCTAAACCACCTGACCACCACCACTCACACACGTACCACCTGTTGAATTAGCTATAGCATACTTGTCCTTTCATGGTGAGTTAATTTAACCAAGTTGAAGCAGCCCTTGTACTCGCTCACCTTCCAACACTCTGCTGCTAGACTTCCTGTTTTCCTGTTTCCCTGATCACATGGTAAACCACAGCTATTTTATGTCACTTAATTGCATAGCAGAGTGCAAAGTGCAGTCAGCTAGCCAGCTGCTGTACATTGTTCATGTCATTGGTCACTTTCATTCCCAAGCTCAAGTTGTAGCACCATTGGAACAGGTGATGTAGTACTCCTTTAGCATCATGTGTTACCTACTCCGCAATATTCTATAGAAATTGGTTCTTGGACGTTGATGGTAGTTCGCAATCAAATTTTATTTTGCAATGTTTCAATCACAAGAAGATCACAAGACGGTGATCTTCTTCATTCTATTTTGCAATGTTTCGATCACCGTCTTGTGATCTTCTTGTGATTGAAACGTTGCAAAATGAATTTGTTTGCGAACTACCGTCAAAGTCCAAGAACCAATTTCTATAGACTGTTGGAACAGAACGATGTTCTTACTCTGTGTAGTCGGGAGCCCATGACGTGATGGGCTGCTGGTGTAGTGTGTAACAATGTTTGGGGGGCTCATGAAGATTCTGGCTGCACTGTCATGATTGCCAACTTGCACTGACTCAAACATGAGCACTGAAGCTCGCTATGGTGGTGGAGTCATTGTCTTCTCTTAGGTTGCGATTAAAATATTCACGGGAGGACAGTGTGACTTGACAGCAGTGTAGGTAGTTAGCAATTTATGAGAATACGCTTTTACTGCGCTATTAGCTAGCCTCGGTCCCAGGCCACGTGGGAACTTAATATTAGGTAGCCAATCATACGACACCAATGCATAAACACACTCATGCAAAAACAAATGCACCACACACACACATGCACACTTGCACACACACATGCACACTCAATCACAGGTGCTTGTAGACCCAGGATTTGGTGAGGATGTTCGCCTGCAGCCCCCCTCCTCCCCTCCCACTCCTCCACGCCGAAAACATGCCAGCTATGTGGAGGGTACTCTTCAAACACCTCGGAAGTTTTCCCGAGTGCGACACAGCTCTGAGCCAACAGCAGGTTGGTTGTTGAAAATCAATCTTAGTCTAGCATGTACGTACCACGCCCATGTAACCTGCACCCATGTAACCTGCACCCATGTAAGCTGCGCCCATGTAAGCTTGAACCATGGATCACCTTAATGCATGAAGTGTTTGCTGTCATGGTCGATGAAGATGTGGTTTGGTTTGTCCTAGTTGGATGCAGTACCTTTTCAAAGGATGCTCACTCTCCCCCTTGCTCCCTCACTCTCTCACTCCCTCGCTCTCACCCTCTCACCCCCTCACTCTCACTCTCTCTCTCACCCCTCACTCTCTCTCTCACCCCTCACTCTCACTCTCACCTCCTCACTCTCCCCCGCCCTCACTCTCTCACTCCCTCACTCTTTTACTGTCTTGCTCTCACCCCGACTCTCACTCTCACTCCCTAGCTCTCTCACTCTCACCCCCTCACTCTTACCCTCACCCCATCACTCACTCTCACCCCCTCACTCACTCTCACCCCATCACTCAACCTCACCCCATCACTCACTCTCACCCCATCACTCACTCTCACCCCCTCACTCAACCTCACCCCATCACTCACTCTCACCCCCTCACTCAACCTCACCCCCTCACCCCATCACTCACTCTCACCCCCTCACTCACTCTCACCCCCTCACTCACTCTCACCCCCATCACTCACTCTCACCCCCTCACTCAACCTCACCCCCTCACCCCCTCACCCCATCACTCACTCTCACCCCCTCACTCTCACTCTCACCCCCATCACTCACTCTCGCCCCATCACTCACTCTCGCCCCATCACTCACTCTCGCCCCATCACTCACTCTCACCCCCTCACTCAACCTCACCCCATCACTCACTCTCCGCCCCCTCACTCAACCTCACCCCCTCACTCAACCTCACCCCATCACTCACTCTCACCCCCTCACTCAACCTTGCCCCCTCACTCACTCTCACCCCCTCACTCACTCTCACACCCATCACTCACTCACCCCCTCACCTCCTCACCACCTCACCCCATCACTCACTCACTCTCGCACTAACCCCTTCATCATTCACATGCACACATACCAGAATTCCAGCCTCCATTCTCTCCTCCACCCCACACTACTCCTGTGGAGCACCGTCAGTTCTTCCCGACTGAACATGCTTCGTTGCCGGGGACAGCAGCCACTCACAGCAGTTTGTACCGACAGAATGTGCTCTCTGTGAAGCAATTCAACAGGGAGCAGGTGTGTGTGCGTGTGTGTTGGGGGGGGTGGGGGGTAGGCAGTATAGATGTCAATGAAAAATTATCATTCCGGCATAAATGAAAGCCATTTTATGCTCAATCGTGCTTGCGTGCAAGTTACTGCAGGAGTTACATACGTTTGTGGGCTGACTGTTTGGGCTAGATATCTTGGGATAGGAGTGAGATACGAGGCTGGGATTTGTGATCAGCATCAATTAAATGATGTCCGTTTTGCTGTGGATTGAATTTTGACCCCAAATCATGAAAATCCATGGATTATAGCCTTTGGTCAAGTGCAATTTTTGGCAAAAAAGTGACTAACATCAAAATCCATTTCTAGGACATCATTTGAAAGCTCTTTTGATGCTGATTACAATGGTACAATTCCCAGCTTCTTATCTCATTCACATTACACATCGGGTAGTAATTAGACCAAACGTCTCTCCTACTGGCCATAACAGTCTGAGCCGCACCACGGCCATTGTCTGGCTGCGGCCAGGTCAGTGAAGGAGTTTTCCTACACAACTGCTTCGGATGGAACAGTTCCTCACTCCCACTGGCTCAGCCGTTCTGACTAAAACCAGATGTTGCTCCACTATCCAGGCCGAGCATCTGGAGGAGTTTTGGGGTTGGAAACCGGCTAGTGCTCAGCTCCCATACTGCCCATTCACAAGGAACTTAGGGACTGGGAACCAGGGCAGACCCCAGGGCCTGTCGACCTACCACAAGGATAGGCGTCGCCAATTAGCCCGCTGCTAAAATAGCCGTTGAAGCCGCTGCAGCGGTTACCATCGGGGACCGCGAGGTGGTTTGGTACAACAAATGTAACTCCCCGACACCACTTCAACTTTATCTAGTAATACAAAAGTGGAATGTAAAGTTTCCTAACTGTATCCTTCTTTGTTTATACGATTTCTGTACCCCTTCACAACTCACACAACACACCATCACAGCTGCACCAATTGTTTAATCTGGCCCACGAGATGCGTATGATGGTCAAGCGATCAGGAACCTCAGACCGGCTGAAGGTATAGACACATTGGGTACAAATAGGGCAGGTTAACCAGGCTCTCTCCTCAAATATGGGCTGAGGAGAGTGCCTGGTAACATTGGTGAGAAAAGCTGTCAATTTCCAGCACATTGTTACCCCGTGCGTGCATGCGCGAAGCTGGGTTAAGCAATCGGTTTTGTCCGTCTGTCTGTCCGGCGTCTTTCTGCCAGCCGTGTAAAATTGAAATCTCGCAATGTACAGTTGCTAAACCAGACAAAAAGATGGGAATACGAAAAAAAGAAGTGTTTGTGTACCTGATAGCTACGAAGCCGCTTGAATTCGTTGCGTACGGCAGCTCTTTCTTATTAAACATCGGCCATTTTTATGGTCTGCAATTGCGCAACTCAAATACGGACTCAAATACGGACGTAAATACGGATGTACGCGGATTCTGGCACATGTTCATACTGAAGATTGAATTGAAGAATGTCCATTATGGATCTTAGAAGGGTTAGAAAGCGTTCCCTTAAACTTAGAGAAGTTGAGGAATACAATGAAATGCAAGAAGCTCAGGATGCAGAGAAGAGAGAGAGAGACGTGCAGGACAAGAGACAACAAGAAGCCCAGGCTCAGGCATGGGCAGCTAAGCGCCGATCTGAGTCACTCGAGGATCACCATACACTGCAGCATATATACTGCGCACGGGGTACAGCGGTTTGCACCAAACTTGCAATTTTGGAAGTCGTCATCCGTCTAAGTGCGCATGCGCACATTTCACAACAAATTCATTTAGCCCGGAATATGGCCGGTACGTCGTATGAGCCTTGTAGGACTAGCGACGTCGTATGAGCCTCGCTGTAAGTGCTAGTCCTACAAGGCTTATACGACGTACCGGCCATATTCCGGAATTTGTGGTGAAATGTGCGCATGCGCACTTAGACGGATGACGACTTCCAAACTTGCAAGTTTGATGCAAACCGCTGTATGTGCTCTACAGAGCTCTAGTTATTCATGTGATAATAAAGGACACTCCCACTTTGGTAGTAAATGCCATGTGACTGACTAATCTATCACACGCTCTTTGCTCTTTGTTTTCAAGGCATCCCCAGTTTTCAAGGCATCCCCAGCTTTATTGAGATAACGAGTTCTGAGACACTTCTCACACCGTAAACTTCGACAGCTCACCTTGTGAACCATAAGCTGCTGACAATTAACTACAGTCAACAGCAAGCTCAGACCAGTGCCTCTAGCACACCCTTTCTTGAACCTTTGAGGGGTAATTCGGCCCTTGGACATTTGCTCTGAGTCGCACATTACACAGCAGCTAAGGCTAACACCTCAGTGATTTTATTCTGCAATCTGATCGGTACCACCAGATTCAGGTGCCAAAAGTCAACAGCTCTTCTCGTGAATGTTACCAGGCTCTCTGCTCCCCCCGTATTATGAGGAGAGAGCCTGTGACGTCGACTGAGGCTAGTTTAATAGCCCCAAATAGGCTGATGCCTGTTTGTACATACTCTCCACTTTCATTCTCCGCATGCACACGTATGTACACACATCACACACACACACACACACACACACACACACACACACACACACACACACACACACACATACACAGGGCAAGGTGATGGCGTGCATGTTCTACGAGGTGAGCACGCGGACCTCCTCTTCCTTCCAGGCGGCCATGCAGCGTCTGGGTGGAGCCGTGGTGATCATGAACAAGGAAAGCTCTTCAGTCATGAAGGGAGAGTCACTAGAAGGTGAGAGCAATGGGGAGGGTGTGTGTGTGTCTGAGCACGTATCTGTTCTGTCCCCTTACTGTCCCCTTACCCCTCCCCTCTCACTGAGTCCCTCCCCTCCCCTTGCCCCTCCCCTCTCCTTGCCCCTCCCTTCCTCCTCTGTCCCTCCCCTCATACTTGCTCCTCCCTCCCACTTGCTCCTCTCTCCCCTCCCCCTGCCCCTCCCCTCCCCTTCCCCCCTTGTCCTAGCCTCATACCCAGGCTCTTTCTCGCGGAGGAAAGAGCCTGGTAGCATTGGGGGGGGTTGAGCCGTTTACTTCCGGCGTGTCATCATTCATGTGATAAACGAAGGACACTCCTACTTTTGTGGTAAATGTCGCGTGAGTTACAAATCAGTTATACGCTATTCGAAATATTACTCAAGACATCCCCGGCTTCACAGAGATACGAGACACTTCTTACATGCAAAGCGGACAACTTACCTTGCGAATCGTCGATCCCGTAAGCTGCGACAGACGATGAGCGAGCTGGTCCGCAAACAAACCGCAGTGAACAGCGAGCTCAGACCAGTGGCCCTCTCTCACACCTGTCATCTGCCTTTTACCGACCTTTGAGGGGGTACTTTGTCCTTCTGAGTCGACGATTCGTGCGTTAGCACGGCAGCGAAGGTAAACATGCCAACAAAATAGTCACATGTGCACGTGTTTTCGTTCTGCAATCTGATTGGAGCTGCAAGAATTCAGCCACCGGAAGTCAACGGCTCGACCCCCCCAATGCTACCAGGCTCTTTCCTCCCGCGCGCGGTAAGAGGAAATGAGCCTGGGTACGAGGCTACCCTTGTCCCTCCCCTCCCACTTGCTCCCCCTCCCCTCCCCGCTGCCACTCCCCTTGTCCCTCCCCTCTCTCCCTGTTTTCTCCCAGATTCCATCCACATGATGGAGGCCTACTGTGATGTCATAGTTCTCCGTCACCCTGAGCCAGGAGCAGCCAAGCGAGCTAGCCGAGTGGCCCATAAACCAGTGATCAATGCAGGGGATGGGATAGGGGAACATCCTACCCAGGCCCTGCTGGATATCTTTACAATAAGAGAAGAGATTGGGACTGTGAATGGACTGACGGTAAGTGTGTATGGGGACAGTGGACCGGAGTATTTGGGACACAGCCCATTTTGCGCTTAAACTCTCCCTGCCTAACTGTCCTTCCCTCCTCTCTTCTCTCCACCCTCCCTCCATCCCTCCCTCCCTCCATCCCTCCCTCCCTCCCCCTCCCTCCTGCCCTCCCTCCCTCCCTCTCTCCCTCCCTCTTTCCCTCACTCTCCATCCTCCCCTCCCCCTCCCTCCTCCCCTCCCTCCCTCCCTATCTCCCTCCCACCCTCCCTCCCTCTCTCCCTCTTTCCCTCACTCTCCATCCTCCCTCCCCCCTCTCTCCCCCTCCCTTGCTACCATCTCCCTCCTGCCCTCTCTCCTTCCCTCTCAGGTGACGCTGGTGGGTGACCTGAAGCATGGACGCACAGTCCATTCCCTTGCCAAGTTGCTGACACTATACCGTGTCCACTTGTGCTATGTGTCACCCAAGTGTTTACAGATGCCAAGTGATGTCACGCAGTATGTAGACGAGAAGGGCATTCGGCAGGTATCTTGGGGGTGGGGGGGGGGGGGGGGGGATAGATATGTTGTGGGAGGGGGGTTGTATGGTAGGTATGTTGCTGACATAGCTGCAACCTGTAGGGTACACCTATCTCCTTCCCTCCCTCCTTCCATCTTTCCTTCCCTCCTGCCTTCCCTACATCCTATCTCCTCACTCGCCCTCCCTCCTCCCTCCCTCCCTCCCTCCCTCCTTTCCCTCCCTCTCTCCTTTCCCTCTTTCCCTCTCTCCTTTCCCTCTTTCCCTCCCTTCTTTCCCTCCTTCCTCCCTCCCTCCGTCCCTCCTTTCCCTCCCTCTCTCCTTTCCCTCCTCCCTCCCTCCTTTCCCTCCCTACCTACCCCTCTGTCCCTCTATCCTCCTGTAGGATGTTTATACTAGATTGGAGGATGTTCTACCGCAGACTGATGTGCTCTACATGACGCGCATTCAGAGGGAGCGTTTCTCATCCCAGGAGGAGTATGATAAAGTATGTATTGAAATCATGTGACACTGAGGGGGTGTGGTAGCCATGAAGTCATGTGACAGTACTATCACCCAGCATTAGTAACCATGAAGTCATGTGACAGTACTATCACCCAGCATTAGTAACCATGAAGTCATGTGACAGTACTAGCACTCAGCACTAGTAATCATGAAGTCATTATCACTCAGCACTATAGTAAGTCATGTGACAGTAACCATGAAGTCATGTGACAGTAATATTAATTATAGTAACCATGAAGTCATGTGACAGTGGTATCACTACACTGCATCTTGCAACCAACACTAAGTTAGCACTCTGGAGTGTGTGTTGAACTTGCAGTCTGCTCTAAGTTGATGTAAAGTTATGAGAGATAAAATCAATGCTTTGTTAGTTTGTTTTACAGTTGATTCAGCCGCTCCTAATGCAAGCAGAGTAGATGTCTTTAGTACATAGGTACTCACTACAAGTCCACCATGACATGTTAATGTCAAAGCTTGTGTGTCTCAGAGTTTGTACTACCGCAGATGTTCGTGTTAAAATATTGCGTGTGTATTTTTTTCGCGACATTCAGTTTTCGTAGTACAGCTCATCAACGAAAAAAATTATGTGTCAAAAATTGAGACGTACGAACGAGCGTGTTGTGTTTGAGGCTACCACGTTTACTGGCACATTTGGTCCACTGCTGTGAGAGAAGCTCTTTCCTGTGAAAGTCAGTCAACAAACAGCCGAGACAGATACGCTATGGTTGTACGGCCCACGCTTCTTCCCAACTTCACTTGTCGATTTGAGCACCTCCCAATTCGCTGAGGCAATAGCTTGTGAAGGAACGGAGAGCGACAGAGATCCTTTGGAATCAGGGAGTCCATCTACGGGCTTGAAGAATTGCATACTTCTGACACAGATATAGTCTACATGGTGTGTATATTGGCTGACCATAATAATTATTCGTTCATAAATGCTCAAAGTGCTGTCTTCAGTGACAGTGTCACTAAGATCGCTCTCACTTGCGCTTGTAGGTATAATTTGTGTGAGTGTGAAGCTGTGCAGCACCGATTATGCTCAGAGTATTCCGTATGTTTAACACTTTATGCTTAGCATAGTTTCCTCAGGCCTACTCATACCAGTCAGGTCAGCAACAGTGGTACACAACTGGAGTGGGGTCTGGGAATGAGGCTAGGTCTAGACTAGCTGGCTAGCTAACTGTTCTGTCAAACATAACCTGGGGTGTATATCTGAAATTGTTACTGTCCTGCAGGTTCGTGGGTGCTACGTTCTGACGCCCAAGTTGCTGACAAGGGCCAAGGAGAGGATGATTGTGATGCACCCCCTGCCCAGGGTGGATGAAATCAGGTATGAATGATGCTTTCAAATCCTTCGTTTGTCGTAGGTCTGAATGCAAAGAAGACACTGCGCTAGTTAGTCTACCAAGGTACAGCTCTGTCGCCTTGAGAAGAGTAGGTGGTCTGCATGTTAATGAGGCTTAGCTGGATCCTTGTTCCCAGGCTCTTGTGTGCATGGGCACAGAGTAAAAGAGCCTGGTACACAATGTTGTGCAAACAAAGTACTGTTTTGGTTAGATAATCAGTGAAAGAGATCGCAAGAGTGGTTATGCTTCCCAGTGAGTTACTTTTCATGTCAGCTTCCAGACTAACAATACAAAATACAAAATACAGCGTGGATCTGTTTACTGTCAGAGGATACAGCAGGACAAAGCAGCTGCTCGCCTAAGTAACTTACGACTTGTCTCAATGTCTCCCAACAACGGCTTTCGAGGCATGTATGCCGAAGGCACAAGAACTGAGTGCGTGGTATCCTTGCAACAGAAGTTTCATCGGACCCGTGTAATAACATTGCCATCTTCGACTGTACTAGCTAGTGCAGCAAATAATAATACAATGATGGATAGAACGATATTACTGCATAGTAGCCGCGAGTTTCCAAGCCCACAGAAATCCTGTAGGAAACTTAACATCCACAAACATGCAGTGTGTACCAGGATTTTTTCTCCACCCCATGCCAGACTGGGAACGAGGCTAAGCTGGATATAGATTATCTAATTCTTATTGCCATTGATTTCTTCATCTGTTACTCTCTCATGCACATCCGCACGCACACACACACACACACACACACACACACACACACACACACACACACAAACACACACACACACACACACAAACACACACACACACACACACACACACACACACACACACACACACACACTTACACACACGTGCACATATTTCCACACACGTGCACACAGTGTTGAAGTGGATTCAGACCCCCGAGCTGCCTACTTCAGGCAGGCTGAGTTTGGCATGTATGTGCGCATGGCTCTTCTGGCGACCATCCTGACAGCCACTAGTCCTCCCACTTAGACTAACGTTCATTCTTATAAACAATCTATCATGAGTAAATCAAGAAATGAAGGTACACTCTACCTCCCTGTGTCACATGTATCATGGATATGTTGTCTTTGTATCCTTGATTGGCTGCGGATGCATGCACAAGTTAAAATCATCGTTTCCAGTTTACTAAACAAGTCACAGCTTCTTATTATGCTGTGACTAGAGTCCGTACTTCAGTATAGAGCCGGACTCCACCCTAACTCTTACCCTAAGTGAGAGGGAGGAGAGTGAGTGTGAGAGCGATCGAGGAAGGGTGTGCGGGGAGGAGGGAGTGAGAGCGAGGGTGGGTGTGTGGGCAGGAGGGATCGAGAGGGCAAGGAACAGTGTGTTGGGAGGAGGGAGTGAGGAAGGGTAATATAATTATATGTACTAAACTATAGGACTTCTGCCCAACTCCTAGTCTCTAGATACTCTGATGTTGTTGTTGTGGCTATACCTGGATTATTGCTAAACCAGTTCTGCTCCTGAACTGGGTGAATTACCTGGAACTTGTGACATGAATGTTGCATGCTTCTTTGAAGCCATGAATTCTATTGGACCATGGTGGGGCAGTACCTCCAGAGTGACAGCTGACAACTCGTACCCTTGTGGGATAGACCCAACTCACTCCCCTCTCATGCATGATTACAGGTGCATGCACACGCTTAGTCTGCTCCCAGGCCACATCCCGCGCCCCTTGCCCCCCCCCCCCCCCCCCCCCCCCCCCCGTCTTTCTCAAGGCAGGGAACAAGGCCAGCACATGCATGCACCGAAAAGTCACAAACTTTGGTTACAACCTCATGATAGTTCTCTGAATGTGGGTGCTGGAAGCTTAACTGAATGGAGTAACAAGTTGTTTGCTCTTCTATAGTGATAGTATAGTATGGCCTAATCTGTTTATGAGCTTCAGGGTAATTGCATTCCGGTCACACCACATTAGTTTGTTCCTTGGGTTGTTAGGTATTAATAATTTATTTTTTGATTGTGTGCCTATACTTGTATGGTATCTTAATTGATATGCATACATGTCTTCGGACACACTAGTCTAGGCCTAAGTGCTTTACTAGTATTTTACAACAGGCATGCTATTGTTACACATTCACACACATCAGAACACGCATGTTCAACTAAGCAGCGGGCTATTACACTACCTGCAGTACAAAATTAAGTGACAGGACTACCTTGAATCTTCAATGGAGCTTTACTGCAGACATTAAATGATGAATGCGAAACCCTTCCCACACAGCTCACATCCTACACTGTCTTGCTGATGACACAGATGTACAGGTCTAGCAATGTGCAAAAATACACATGCACCTGAATATGTTTCATTGCCATGTAATTCGAAGCATGCAAGCGGCAACATATCGAGGAGGTTATGTCAGTGTTTGTAAATTAATAGTACGTTAACAGCTAGACCAGGCATGATCGACTGCTTGGCAGTATAATACCGGTAGCACTTAATTGTTACTGTAGCACTCATCTGCATGCATGTGCTTCGTATACAATTTATCTGCATGCAATATGCTAGCTGGTCCACCATGCAGATATGTATATACATGTACAGGATCCAGGAGCAGCAAACTAGACAGTTATTGTATCACGGAAAAGGTACACATGACTATACAAAACTATAATTAACATACAGGAGCAGTAAACAGAGACAAGTATAATAATTATTATGTACATCATAACTTTTCCAAAAAATACAAAATAGCTAAAAAAAGTACAATTTTGAAATTAATTTCCCCTCAATAACAACCTTGAACTTGTGCCAAAATGTACCTGCAATAAGTGGTGCTCACTGTGTCTTTACTACTATCTAACGTCCCTCTGTTGCCAGAGTTCAGTCATCTCAGTCCAGGGGTGGATTGAAAGTGACTTCCTTCATGTTTGCTTCATGAAGGATAATCCGGTTAAAATCTATACCTGCACAGTGGTCGAATGAGGCTTGGTAAAGATCTGCATTGGTAAAATCAATAGCTCCTTCAAAACAACATTCCCTGAATGTGGCCCTATCAAGCACGCTACCCTGAAATGAGGTTTGGTGTTTGAAATAGACACGGTCGAACACAATTCCATGGAGGTTTTTCTCCTTAAGCAAGATGCTCTTTGTGGTTACATATTTGAGACTTGAAGTAGTGCTAGGTCTCAGGGCTGCAAAACAATGTTCAGCATTAACCAAGTGCTGGAAATCCATTGCCTTGTCCAAAGCAATTACTCGCCTTTGAATCAACCGTTCCAAGTCTGCGAGTTTGTAGTACCTCACCTCACACAGAATATCATGCAGCACGTAACGATCTGCACCACGTAAGATCGAACCACGGAGCACTTCTTCACCTTGACGCAAGAAGTTGAGGATTAGCCTGAAGTGTTTGCTGTCACGGTCGATGAAGATGTGTTTAGGCCTGTCCCTGTTGGATGGGGTGCATTCCCCTACAACCTTCGCTGCAAGCTGCAACAAATTTGAGTCCGGGTTGCTACCAAGTGTGCTCATAGTGGTCCTGAACTTCTCTCCCCCCACTTCAACCGTCAGAATTTCATCCCTGCCCTCCATCGCTGCCAAAGCAGCGTGTCTGGCTTCTGCCCTCGTGTCTTCAAAATTTTTCCTTTCCCGCTGCAAATGGATCTGCTTTAGTCGCATTGCGCTCTCGAAGTTTTTCCTCGCGGTTTCGATTTCTTCCTGGGCACTTTCTCTCTCTATGTTCACCTGGCGTCTGTTCTCTTCAAGTTCCTCCTGACGTTGCACTAACTCGCGCTCCCGCTGCTCGAAATTTCTCTCCACCGTCTGAACTTTTTTCATGACCGCTACCAACTCGGGTTGAAGCAGCCGAGCTTGCGCAGTTAGTTGCACCAGCGCAGGCACGGCGCCCCCCGGCCCCTGCTGCAGCGGGATTGGTGTGTGTTCACCAGCGCCACCGTCTCCGGGCCCAGGTCGCGACATCTCTTTTTGTTAGCTACACACAAATTACGCTACCTACACACAAATTATGCTACCTACCAAATTTAACTAACCCCCTACCTAAAATTCATTACCAGGTCCCGCCCGTTTCTTACTAAGAACTTGTATTCTAATACACGTACAATGATTATGGTTAATATTGTCATAGTTATGAGTGAGGACTAGCTACATGAAGTCTGTTCCTATTTGAGCTTTGTCGGGTTGGCCTGTGCGAGCTGGTACCAGTGACCGCAGTTGCAACGCTGGGCTGTTCCTTTCTTCAGCATCATCCAGGTTATGAACGTTGAGTCCTCATCACCTAATGAATGGATGTATTGGGAAGGTGTGTACAGTGGCCCGTAGTTGCAGTTAATTTTGCGGTGGGAAATTTCACGGTACTCACGGATGAAGTAAGACCGTGAATATTAAACGTGTTTAATATTTTTCTACAGCTAGGCGCTACGCACAACAGTTACGTACTGTCCTTTGTGTTCCTGGGCTCACGCTCACACAGTAGCTCTCCCTGGCAGTTGCTTCCCATGTGTCGCTGTAGGTAGCTATGCATACACACAGCTTGATCGCTAACTCGTCCTCCATTGGTACGATCACACGAGTGGAAATAGTAAGTTATTACGAGTGGAAATATTTCTTATCGCTGGGTGAAAATTTTCCTCCTTGAAATAGTTCCTTTAGTGGCTAGACCGCGAAATTATTGCCACGCGAAATAATCAGCAACTACGGTACTGTAATGAGATCTTCCGGTGAGTGCTGAAGCTTATGACTGGCAACATAAAATGATAACCAAGACCCAGCCATATAGCTAGCTAGACAATGATACTACACAAAGTGTGCTCAAGACTGGGTGCCCCGCCCACCTACACCACAATTACAACACAGTATCTAGCCAGCCCAGTACTGGGTGCCCCGCCCACCTAGACCACGAATATAACAGTATCCAAACTAGGATGGGTGCCCCGCCCACCTAGACCACATTAATCAGTATCTAGCCAGCCCATGACTGAGTGCCCCGCCCACTGTTCTCCGAGCGCAGGACTAGCAGCAGACAATGATACCACAGCTACAGTGTGTTTCAGAACTCACAGATGCAGCCAACTATCCTCTCCTCGTACATGGAAGGCACAAGACGAGGCTTGTCCTTTGTCCCCCAGGGGCCTTCATTCAAACTCATGTTGAACGGATCCTGCACGGAAGTACCCATGGCATACACTATGAATATGATCACCGGCAACCGATCCACTAAGTGATTTGACATTGATCATGCAACAAGGGTCTTGCAGTTTCCTTTCCACCTCTCCCCTCGTGTTTCAAATCAACCCAGACCCAGTGAGTCGCACTGCTTTACATCCAGCTTACAGTCCTTGGGCAAACACTAAAAAAGGACCTCATGTCCCTCCCTCTGTCTATCCAAGTGGACATGATGTCATCCACATCACGTGTGTATCAGGCATTCGCCTAGCCTCATTTCCAGGCCTCCACACCCATTTGTCGCTTGCAGTTCGACAAAAGCTGGGCGTGGAGACCTTGGAACGAAGCTAGCATTCCCTCCCTTTTTGCATACTCAAAAACAGCATGAAGGTCTGGCAACCAATAAGGTTTGTAGCCTACCTCTAATCCAGCCATTAAAGCATCTATCTCCTTTTTCTCCAGACCAGTGGCCTGCTCCACGTCAGTGGGAATAGTGCTCTCTGAAAAAAAAAGCAGTGTGGAGTTGCATGACAGCATGGCAACAACACAACAGACCACAGTGCCTACCAGCTGCATTAGAGTAGCAGAGTGCTGGAGCTGAGCGCCTGATGTAAGGTAGTACCACCAGCCTTCTCAAACCACGAGCAAGATATGCGGCCATTCTGAAAGTCGAACTCAAACACCAAACTTGTGAGGGATATGACCTCGACGACCCTCAGGACTGTCACGTGAAAGTCACGCGATCCTTAACAATTATCACGTGGTTAGTTGAAGAAGGGGAGTGATGGCGAGCCTTAGATTTATGCAGCTCGGAAGAGCTAGAATCTTGCCAGCTCTGAGAGGTGAGTAACCTAAAGCAGCGTGCACGTTGCTGTGGTGTGTGTTCCCAGGATGATCTATCATGCTGGACATGATATCCTAAAATTATACCTTCCCATCAAGACCTACCTCTTTCAAGAAAGGTTACATGGTCTAGCACAGGGCCTTGAATACTACACAACCACTCTGTAATGCTTCATTGCAATCGCCGTACTGTGTCTGTCTTCATGAGTATGTGTGCGCATTTATACGTATTCTGTGTAGTGCCCGCCTCTAGACGATTGCTGACTACTACAACTGCAAGACGGGCGAAAGGTATGATTTACCTGTACAACTATACAAATATTCCGTTATACCAAAGATGGAATAACACAATACACATATAGCCGTGTTCTTCGGCTGAACCCAGAGACTTGTGCATGCATGGGATTAGTCTCATGGGGCCAGACCCACACCGAGCCCACGATACTAGTATGGGATTGGTATTAAACAGAGTATGTATTCTGAAGAGTTTGAGGGTGATAACCCATGCAACGATCTCTGCGTCAGTGTTTCATTTAGACAAGGGATGGTGAAATGGTAGCATGGTAAAGTAAGGGGGTGGGGGA
This sequence comes from Axinella damicornis, assembly GCA_963931865.1. Lineage (NCBI taxonomy): Eukaryota > Metazoa > Porifera > Demospongiae > Axinellida > Axinellidae > Axinella > Axinella damicornis. The sequence goes on along the minus strand of OZ007515.1, from coordinate 10,201,597 downwards.
GGCAGGAGTTCCTTTCATGCATAATACTTCTTCATGGGTAATTTTAAGGGGGGGGGGGGGGGGGGGGGGGGGGCAATGCTCCCCTAAAATAATACCTTATAACTGTTCAAGACTGTGGATATAGTTTGGATATGATATGTCTTGTGCTCGCACTGTCATTTCCACAGAATGGAAGCACATACAGTATGAGCTTAAGAACGAAGTTGCGGTTGTTAGACTCAACACTCCAGGTTCAAAGGTCAGTCTGAAGTAGCAGCTGAACCAATGCCTTACCATATTCCCGGCTCCCCCCTGCACAGCAACGAAACATAAAGGAGCCTGGGAATGAGGCTAATACATTCTCAGCTGTTTATTGAATTATGTTGTGGAATGGCAAGTCAAGAGCATGAAGACTACGTACAGTAGCTCTTGCATATCCTTGGTCCCAGGCTTTTGTTCTGCAATCTTATTGGGTCTGTCAGATCCAGGCGCAGTCAATCCACCCAGGCCCGCAATCCCATCCACAGATGATCTCCACTTACCATAGGAACTATGAGAAAGACAACTGGAATCGGTTGTACTGTGCTACTATAAGCAGACTTCCTCTGCCGTGGGTCAAGGCTGTTCAAATCCCAGCGGGTGCTAAAAGATTGTGTGGATTCATTCTCTCTCCAAAGCTTTGATCAATAAGCTATATGTAGCCGACCCATACGCTCCCACTGACTGTACACGAGTGTGTTTCTATGGTTACATTGCATGTACATGCTGCTCATAGTCGCCTCCATTAGCGATGTCATTCAACTCACTCAGGTCAATGTGCTGTCAGAAGAATTTTCCCAAGAGCTGATTCAGGTAACCATTGTACTATACTGTACGTATGTACAATGTAGTGGGCTGTAGTGAAAATTTAACATATGTGCTATGGTAGTATACTTTGGTATACTGAGATGTGCTGTAGTGATATACTGTGGTGTGCAAGCATGTACAGTATATACTATGATACAGTGTAGTAATGTATGTACAAGGATGTACTATAGTGAATATTGTGCTGGTACTGTAGTATACTGAGGTGTACTGTAGCAGCTCTTTACTTCTCATTGCCTAGGTGATGGAGGAGGTGCTGGCTAATCCTCAGGCCAAGGCTGCGGTTCTCATCTCCTCCAAGCCTGGCTGCTTCATCGCCGGAGCCGACATCAGGTGAGGAGGGGAGGGAGGGATGGGAGGAGAGGTGGGGTGGGGAAAGAGAGGAGAGGCAGGGTAAGCGAGGAGGGGACTACAGATAGCATATACATGCATAAAAAACACCCACTTATGCATACGCTCACACACTCATGGTCACAGCTAATACACACATGCACACTCGCTCACACACACTCGCTCACACACACACACGCACACACACACTCACACTCACAGTTGGCTAGACTCGGCAAAATCCCTGGAAGAGGTAGGTAACATGATCTAGCTGTCATTATTTCCAACTCGGTAATTTCATCTCCCCTCCGTCCCTCCGTATTAGTTGAAGCAGATCTCGGTGGGTGGCCAGTCGATGATGACCAAGCTGGAGGACAGTTCCAAACCTGTGGTGGCTGCAATAAATGGCTCCTGTCTTGGGGGAGGCCTGGAGGTGGGAGGGGCTACGTACATAGTAGGAAGTATAACATAAATTTCATTGTTAAATATTTTCAATGATAAGTGAAGAAAAGCGTAGCCTTGTTCCCAGGCCACGTCCCACATGGCCTGGGAACGAGGCTACTCAAAGCGAGGTAGCTCTGGTACAGGGCCACTTACAAGGCAAGTCTGTCAGTCAGCATGGTGCAGCAGTAGCAGCATGGCATTCTTAAGAATGCTGGAGGAGCAAGGAAACACGTTTCAACAAGTTCAATTTCCGTCGGTATGCTCAACAATGAAACTGAAAATCTAACGGACGAAAGTTCAACACAAAATTTCCAGATGTACGGAAGGAGGGCTAGCTAACTTGTGAATGCATCTGGGCATGGGTTAACTTAATGGCGTTTCTGAATGTGTATTCTGTCATTTCCATACTTTGTCTCACTCCCTGTATAGCTTCCCACCATCACATTGATGGTGCAGTACGTGTACCCTGCAGTGTTTCCCCCAAAGCTGACAGGAAAAGGGAGGGGGCCGGGGAGCCAAACATGACCAGAGCAAAGAAATGCATTCCAATGAGCACATGACACACCCCTTTGGGGGAAACACTGGGACATTGCAAGTGATCATAAGAATTTGGGGAGACGTGGGAATGAGGCTGTTGCATACAATGTAGACTAGCTCTTCCTCTCTCCCTCTTCTCTCCCCTCTCCCTCATCATCCCTCCATATCTCCCACCTCCCTTGCTACCTTCCCCTTCCCTCTTTCCTCCCTCCTTCCCTCTTTCCTCCCCCCATCCCTCTTTCCTCCCCCCTTCCCTCTTTCCTCCCCCCTTCTTTCCTCCCCCTTCTTTCCTCTCTCCCTCTTCCTCTCGCCCTCCCCCCTCAGGTTGCCCTTGGATGCCACTATCGCATAGCCACCCGCAACCCGAAGACCTTTGTTGGACTTCCAGAAGTGATGTTAGGATTGTTGCCTGGAGCCGGGGGGACACAGAGACTACCCAAGCTGGTAGGAAGAGGGGATGGAATATTATGATCACAAGATGCCCATTCCATGTTCTCAAACACACTCACACTCTTCCCTCCTGTCCCCTTCCCTCCTCCCCCCTCCCCTCCCCCCTCCCCTCCACCCCCCTCACACACACACACACACACACACACACACACACACACACACACACACACACTCTCTCTCTTTCTCTCTCTCTCTCTCTCTCTCTCTCTCTCTCTCTCTCTCAGATCGGTCTGCCTGATGCTCTGGACATTGCTCTAACGGGGAAGAATGTCCGAGCAGACAAGGCTAAGAGACTTGGACTTATTGATCATCTGGTGGACCCCCTCGGTTCGTCTGCCTCACACACATAGTGAATGTATGATGCAAGAAACTATTATTTCCAATTTTTGTGTAAGAATCGAGCGATGAAATTTAGAGTGTACCTGTGTGTATTTATGTACCTCTCACCTACACACCCTTGACATGCACACACATCACACATTGCTCACACTCTCACCCACAGGCCCAGGTATCAAGTCTCCGGAAGAAAGAACCATGGACTATCTTGAAGATGTTGCTGTGGAAACTGCCAGGTAGATCTGCGTTCACACGTTGGAATGAACATAAACTGAGATGAACACGTATACCTGTTCTTCCCCTTCCCCCTCCTCCTCATCCTCTCCCCTCTCCTCCCACTCCTCCCTCTTCTCCCCCCCCCCCCCCCCCCCCCCTTCCCTTCTCTTCATCTTCCCTCTCTTCTTCATCCTCCCTCTCCTCCTCCTCTTTCTCCTCCCTCTTCCCCTCCCCGTCCTCCCCCCTCCTCCTCTCCCCCCTCCTCCTCCTCCTCTCCCCCTCCCTCCCCCCCCCCCCCCCCCCCCCCCTTCCTCCCCCTCCTCCTCCTCCTCATCCTCCTACTCCTCCCATCCTCAGGGGTCTAGCAGAGGGGAAAGTCCCTAGACCCTCTCGTGAGTACAAATGGACGAACATGAAAGGGATAAAGTACCACCTGACCACAAACCAGAAGTACGTGAGAAACTACGTCTTCAACCAGGCCAAGAAGATGGTGATGAAGCAGACAAACGGGCTCTACCCTGCACCGTTAAAGATTATGGAGGTGGGTGGTTGTGGGTATGGGAGGGTGTGTGTGTGAGGGGAAATGGAGAGTAGATCTGGGGGGAGTGTTCAGCGATGGAATCTTGTGATGTGTCTCTGCTGTTCATAGGTGGTACGGAAAGGCCTGGAGGAGGGTCCCATAGCTGGCTATGAGGCAGAGGCTCAGGTAAAATGGCTCCACAAGTACGTGTAGCATGAAAGTTAACCCCTTGCCAGCAATTCACATCAACGTACTACCTCCCAGGGGTTTGCAGAACTTGGGATGACCAGTGAATCTAAAGCTCTAAAGTCACTATTCTTTGGGCAGGTATGTGCATTTCAGTGACAGCTTTCTCTATCACAAAAAGAGCGACCTTGAAAACCTGCCAGCAGGATTCGATGATGGTTTATTGCTTTCAATATGTCCACAGACTGAGTGCAAGAAGAACCGTTTTGGCAAGCCATCTCGGCCAGCGAAGAACCTGGCAGTGCTGGGAGCTGGGCTCATGGGTGCCGGTATTGTGCAGGTGATCAAGCTTTTCACATGCACTCATGCACACTAGCTAGCACTCATACACACACACACACACACACACACACACACACACACACACACACACACACACACACACACATCCACACACACACACACACTCACACACACATCCACACACACACACACACACACACACACACATCCACACACACACACACACACACACACACACACACACACATACACACACACACACACATCCACACACACACACACCTCCACACACACACACACACACCTATCCACACACACACATGCAAGTGTATACAGCAACAGACACACATGCACACTACCCACACATGCACACACACACACATGCACACACATACACACACACACACACATCCACACACACACACACCTCCACACACACACACACACACACCTATCCACACACACACATGCAAGTGTATACAGCAACAGACACACATGCACACTACCCACACATGCACACACACACATGCACATTCACACACAAATACGCACACATCACCTCAATTGAGATCTCCTTCCTCCTTCTCCCTCCTCTCCCCCTCCCCCCTTCCCTCCCTCGCCCTCCTCGCTCGCCCTACCTCCCTCGACCTCCCTCCCTCGCCCTCCCTCCCTCGCCCTCCCTCCCTCGCCCTCCCTCCCTCTCCCTCCTACCTCCTTCACACAGGTTAGTCTTCAACGAGGCTACAATGTGATAATGAAGGACACTGCAGAAGCTGGAGTAGTCAGAGGGTACCAGCAGGTCTACAAGGGGTCAGTCAGTACATTGACAACTATATTTGTAAATATACCTCTACAGCCATGCCTGGTTTTAAGCACAGAATGTCATATTGACTCCTCATTCTCGAGGGCTCCGTTCTGTGGGGCCATTTGGAGGGGCATTATAAAGGCAGCATCATTACAGTGGAGTATTCTGACCCGTGTCCACAGGTTTAATGACCGTGTCCGGAAGCGTGCCATGACATCATTTGAACGTGATAAGACTATGTCTAACTTGAGCTCACAGCTGGACTACAAGGTACAGTACATTTATACTGTTATAGTTTGGTCATGTGACCTCATTCAGCACATCTGATTGGCTTGAAGTCACATGATCAGCAGTATTGTCCATGGTGACTCCACACATGCACAGGGATTTGAGAATGCAGATATGGTGATTGAAGCAGTTTTTGAAGACCTAAAAATAAAGCACAAAGTTGTACAAGAGGTGGAGGCGGTGAGCACACGCACACACACACACACACACATGCACACACACACACACACACACACACACACACACACACACACACACACACACACACACACACACACACACACACACACACACACACACGCTTGTTCTCATGCACTCTAGCCTTATTCCTATGCACACTAGCCTCATTCCCAGGCTCTCCCCATTCCCATGCACACTAGCCTCATTCCCAGGCTTCTTCCCAGTTTTTTTGCTGGGGAGGAGCCTGGGAACGAGGCTGATGCACACATCTGCACAGCTAACTTGTCAGTAAATGAATGTGTTCAATCTGCATTCCTACAGAATACTTCCGAACACTGTGTGTTTGCATCGAACACCTCAGCTCTCCCCATCACCCTGATCGCTCAAGCCAGCAAAAGACCATCACAGGTACACAATGTATATACGTTTTTACGTACCAGTACAAGGTAAGGTGGATCAGTGCCCAGCCTCAGAGGAGGCAGGTCATGATGTCATGTGACTCATGTCGTATAATCATATGGTTAATCTTCCGTACAAATGTGCACATAGCCGTAACAGTCAACTACTCCAAGGCATCAGACTAACATGCTAGGTATCTTGGGCTAGGAATGAGATACGAAGCTGGGATTTGCACCATTGTGATCAGCATGAATGGAGCATTCCAATGATGTCTATTTTGCTGTAGGTTGAAGTTTGACCCAAAATCACGAAAATGCATGGATTATAGCCTTTGGTCGAGTGCGATTTTCGGCAAAAATATGACCAACATGAAAAATCATTTCTAGGACATCAATTGAAAGCTCTTTTGATGCTGATCACAATGGCACAATTTCCGGCTTCATATCTCATTCACATAACTAGATACAGTGTGACTTTCCATCGAGAATGGATAGCACTTTGGGGTATGTACTTGCTAGGTATCTTGAGTTAGGAATGAGATACATGGCTGGGATTTGCACCATCGTGATCAGCATGAACGGAACATTTAAATGATGTCCATTTTGCTGTGGATTGAATTTTGCCCCAAAACCATGGATTGTAGCCTTTGGTCAAGTGCGATTTTTGACAAAACTGTGACTGAGATTTTGAAAGCTCTTTTTATGCTGACCACAATGGCACAATTCCCTAGCCTCGTACCCAGTCCCACGCCCAGCTTTTCGTTGCTTGCAGTACGGTAAAGCGGGGAGAGCCTGGTACATCTTCTCACGTGAGCATGACGTAATCGAAAAATGGCAAAATTTTCAGAACGAAGACGCTACGTTTTGCGTGTTATTCAACCATCTACACATTCAACGCTCGGTGAGTATGACAGTCGCCCCCCGATAGCTAGATACGTGTGGTATGTTACCTGGTACCTTCGCTCTTCTTGCTGTTCTGAGACGCACTACGCCCACGTTCAACTTCCGGTCTTTCTACCCCTTTCTACCATTGACGTCACTCACGTGAGAAGATGTACCAGGCCCTCCCCGCTTTACCGTACTGCAAGCGATGAAAAGCTGGGCGTGGGACTGGGAACGAGGCTAACAATTCCCAGCTTCATATCTCAATCACATACCCATACCTAGTGCAATGTTCCCTTCCAAGTCCAATACCAATATTGGTTCATTGGTCTATTTTTGGCAGAAATGGTACATCAGTGCTGTTTCTGCCAATTTAGGTTTAATTCCTATGACAAAATGTGCCATAATTGGTAGATAATGGTTTCCAAAACATGTCAGTTTTGGCACAAAAAACGTACCTCTAAAGATCACATGACTATCCCTATCTTATGATGCACTACAGGTTGTGGGGATGCACTACTTCTCTCCGGTTGAGAAGATGCCGCTACTTGAGATCATAACAACCAAACAGACGTCAAATGATACTGCAGGTGAGCCCCTCACGCCCTCTGCACCTCACACACACACACGCACATACACTCATAACGATCCACCACTTCCTGCAACATCAAAACAACTGCACTCAAAAATCATCTACACAATTCAACTGCAGCACATGTTTTCACACCTGGTAGGGGAAAATTGTACCACAGAAATTCACACTAAGATGTTATCATGTGTGTGTGTGACGGAAGTGGGTGTGGGTCGGAGCGAGACTGACTACAGTGACGTGCGACCTTTGTACTTTACTACTACCTCCGAACCTCGAACTCTGCGAACTTTGTGTGAAAACGATGGGCAATTGCAAGAGCCTAGGCTAGAACGGTCCAAAATGGCTGAGGCTGCAAGCGGACACAACCGGGAGCAGCAGGTGAAGTGGATGTGATCTGAAGGCAGTGACCAGGGAGCTGCTGCTGAAGTGGACACAATCGGGGCCAAACAGCAGCTATTGCGGATGCGATCAGGGAGCAGCAGCTGAGGCTGACAGGATCGGGCAGCAACAGCTGAGCCAGACGTGATCAGGGGAGCACCGGCTCAGGCGTATGCAATCGTGGTGTAACAGCTGCATGAAGCCCATGCAATAGGGGATCAGGAGCAATGAAAATTTACATGTAAACTCTAATACAGAGACCTCACTGTCTACACTACAGGCATGTACATTATAGCAGTCTCTAGTAATCTGCAGTACTCTCCAGTACTCTCTAGTAATCTCTAGTAATCTGCAGTACTCTCCAGTACTCTCTAGTAATCTCTAGTAATCTCCAGTACTCTCTAGTAGTCTCTAACATTCTCTAGACTTAAACAACAACTTGGGGTTCTGGTTACTGTATGTAGTTTATGTAGATCTCGGCCAGGAACACCGGCTGGTCGTCGTCCCCGTCCGCACACACCCGTAGCTCAATGTCACTGTTGAGTGGCTGGGGGAGCTCCCTGCAGAACCATGGAAGACCGAAGCAGCAAGATGCCGTTGGCTCATCGCAGCTCTGTCCGTCCCACAGAGGAGACTGAGTTAGATCTCCATTGGCATCAAGGGCTATCCCGTCGGCTTTATCGCAGGAGTAGCTGTCGCCAATGATTGCCGTGGCTTCTGGGGGAGGGGCACCAGGATTTGCATGTGGGTCCATAGCAGTTGGATTGACATACCCGGCAGTCAGTGTCCAGATGTGTCGCCGGGGGCGATCCGGATCGAGAGCAGTTGTGATACTGACTCCCTCCACGTATGGCCCGTTGATGTCATAGCCTCGATTGGTATTGAACGTGTCAGGACCGAGCGTGTGTTTGTACGCATACACACGACCACTGACGTGGGTGTACCCTGCCCTGTGGACTGGGAAACGCATGGAACAGCAGCTATCAATCGTTTGGTTCTGTGCATCTGTCCTGACCCGACCACAAGCGTAGTCCGTGTCCTGCCCCAGGACAGGATAGCGTATGCAGTCTCCAGGACACTGGGTGTCCGATTGGAACGTGGACGTGTTGAGGTATGCAACTCTCTGCCATCCCATGTTGGTGGTGTTGCAAGCAGTGAGGTTCATGTTGCAGTAGACCTCCACGGGCGTCTCCAGCCTGTCCTCGACTGAGTCAGACTCTCCTTGGTCGATCCAGTAGTATCCAGACTCGAAATAAGTTGACCCAAGTTGCTGATTTAGTGCTGCGAGATGCGGACACGAGGGTGCGGGGCATTCAAATGTCCCAAGGATTTCCAAAGTGTTGTTGTTGTTGTTGTTGTTGTTGTTGTTGTTGTTTGTGCACTCCTGCACCCTCTGAATTAGTGACCGCAGAATTGTACCAACGTGCTGCCGTATGTTTGTCCGGACATTCTCCGAAATCTCGCCATCGCTGCAATTCCCCTCGGCCTCACTAACTGTTGCTGGGATATGGACAGGCAGCTGCAAGTTGGCAATGCAACGCTGGCGGGCTGCATCTTCTGCGGCTCTGTCCCGGTCTCGATCGTCCAGCCGACCAGCTGTGAAGGGTGCCAGGAGCATTGCCAGCAACAGTACTGCTGGTGGGGGTAACATCGTAGCCATCTTCTGCTCTGACCGCTGAGCTTACAAGCTAAATACCAGATCAAGTCTAGTTAACTGCTTCAAAGCTGTGCAAAATCTAAGTTGCTACGTTGTAAGTTTGTAAGCATTTGACTCTGCTTTTATAGGCCACTGGTTTCCAGTGTGCGTGTGTAGTGCTGTATATGAGGTGTTATGTGGGTATACCACTATCATATTTCATTTCACATGCCTTCATTTGGCTTACTGAAAGAATTCAGAGTTAGTTATGAAAGTATAGTATGTCCCCTCTGTGTTTGATCGGCTGTCGTGAGAATTCACACTTCATCCTGTCAAGCAGAGAATGTGAGCGAGTAAGCAGATGGATGAGTTAGTTATGAAAGTATAGTATGTCCCCTCTGCGTTTGATGTGAAATCACACTTCATCTTATTGAGCAGAGAGTGTTAGTTATCCAGAGGATCGATTGTCCCAGCTGCTGTGTGTAGTGTGGGGAGTGTACTTTCAGTTCCCTTGGTGGTAATCCGACTGTGGTGGAAGGTTTCCAATCAACGGTTATTGAAAGTTGTTGCATGCAATTTTGTAGGGTGAAGGAGGGATATTTTTCAGTGTGCGATTTTTAAAGCTATTTGTGAGTGGAATGACCTATACAAACGGCCATTTTCAATCCTATGGAGTGGAAAAAGCTATAATTCGAAGTGAAGCGCACTTCCTATTCGAGGAATGTCATTTGTTATTAGGCGCACCTCACTTATTGGCGCATATTTCCTTCCTGTGGAGTTATAGGCACATGCACCTAATAATGCATGACTGCGGTACATCTTTCTTACATTGTTACACACCCCTGGTCCTCTCTCCTGACGTGAGAGCAATCGCTCCCTCTTCCTCCTTCTCCCTCCTCTTCTTCCCATTTCCTTCTGCATCTCACTACTCCACCTCCCTCCTCCCCCACACTACGCACACCCCACACTACACACACCGCAGCTGCTGCGGTAGACGTGGGTCTGAAGCAGGGAAAGACTGTGATTGTGGTGAAGGATGGTCCCGGGTTCTACACCACTCGCATCCTAGCTCCCATGCTGGCAGAGTGCATACGACTGCTACAAGTGAGGCAGAGGGAAGGAGGGAGGGAGGGAGGGAGAGGGAGGGAGGGAGGGAGGAGAGGGAGGGTGGGAGGGAGGGAAGGGGGGAGGGAGGGAGGGAGGGGGGAGGGAGGGAGGGAGGGTGGGAGAGAGGGAGGGAGAGGGAGGGAAGGAGGCTAGCAGTACAATACAATCCTAGCAGAATGAATTCTAAAATGGAGAGTAGTAGTAGGTAAGGGGAAGGGAGGAATGGAGGGGGGATGGGTGGACGGAGGCAGGAGGGAGGGAGGGAAGGAGGGGGACGAAAGGAGGGAGGTGGAGACTAGTGACAGAATCAACCCCCACAGGAGGGTCTTGGCCCCCAAAATCTGGACAAGTACAGCAAAGCATTTGGCTTCCCTGTTGGCATGGCAACACTTGCTGACGAGGTTGGACTTGATGTGGCCGCTCATGTAGCAGAGGATCTCAGCAAAGCTTTTGGAGCAAGGTGATCGTCAATCTTGTTATTTTACTGTGATGTGAGGTACACATTGGGAGTATGATATCATGATTGTGGTGTTGAGATGAAAACATCATCACACAAGTGTTTTTGTGCCGAATTGGCATTTTAGAAACCATTCTGTACCGATTATGGACATGATAGCCAGTGAAAACCCCAGCTTCGTATATCATTCCTAGGGCAAGATACCTAGCCTAATACCTACTAGATGCATGGCTACTCCGTATATCCATTGTCTAAAGAGACATGTTGTATCTACAGTATATGCCACAAAAAAGGTTACACGATATTCACATCAGTCGGGACCAAGGTCTTGACCACGGATACTGTGATGACATGCACGTTGCCTACTCAGTACGGTACTCAGGGGTGTGTGGGGTGTCACGGTCACGTTGCGTGTGAACGTCGCAACGATCACGAATGAGCCAACTATCACCCTTCTCGCGACAGTGCAACCAAGTGAGAGACAGATGCGTGTATATTTCACGACATTCCTGAATGTCATGATAGTCACGAACATCAGGACAATGAGCCCATATACACATTTTGTAGATGATATGATAACCTTCTGTATGTGAACCTTCTCATGAACAGTGGTCACGACACTAGTACCATATATCACAGTCATGACAACAGTGGTGACTGACACGAATATCGTGTAACCTTTTTTGTGGCACATACTGTATGCAGAGATATGCCGTTGACGTCAATATTGCATTTGAATGGGAGGAGTCAACTTTTGTTATGCAGGTTTGGTGGTTCTGACATAGGTGTGTTGAAGGAGATGGTCGAGAATGGCTTCTTGGGTACGTTGAGAGTTTCTCCAGTACCCACTCCCTTCCATGAAATTCCTTCACTTACCCACCGCCCGCCCTCCCTGATACACACCCACCCTCCCTCGTGTGCACTCTCCCTCCTATACACCCACCACCCACCCTTCCTCATACACACCCACCACCCACCCTTCCTCATACACACCCACCACCCATCCTTCCTCATACACACCCACCCTCCTCATGCGATCTCCCTCCTACACACTCCCGCACCCTCCCTCATACACACCCACCCTTCTCATGCGCTCTCCCTCCTACTGCCTACACCCACCCTCCCTCACATGCACTTCTACTGACCCAGGTCGCAAGAATGGAAAGGGTTGCTATGTCTACAGTGGAAGGAAAGGCAAGAGCAAGACTGTCAACCAGGAAGCGGAAGAGCTGCTAGAAAAAAAATACCGGGTCCCCATCAAAGGAAGGTTGGTGAGGTCATGTGACATTCAGATGACATCTTAGCAGGAGTAAACACATTGTAAACGACTGAAACCCAATATTGTAGCAACACTTATGGCGCTATCGCTTACTCCCAAGCTTGCTGCAAGTTTTAACCCTTTAAGCCCCATTGACGTCTATAGACGTCATTTAGACCCTATGCACTTGAGGCCCATGCACCCTATGCACTGTCGCGGGCATTTTTAAAAAAATTTGATGAGATTCATTGACCCAAGGATTTTTGATTCTAATGATATTCATAGACCCCACCCAGGGCCTCAAGAAAACATGCAAATTGGTGGTGTAAGGTGTGCCATCAGTCAGATCTGGTCCAAGTTCAGGGAAATGCTGGGCGAAAATCCGGCTGACATCCACCTTTGACCTCCGATTGCTGGGCTTGTGGGGGGTCATGAATATCATTAACGGTGTTGCCAGAGTGGTCTCTCCATGTGTGCGGGCCCCACCAAGTTTGATTGCTGAGGAGCGAATGCTGCGGGAGAGGAGTACCTACGAAAGTGGTGTGCGCTGAATGCATGAAAATGTGTTGTCTTGGTGGGAAGAATTCGGTGGTTAAGGGGTTAAGCGCTTGAAATTCCCTTGAATCTTATTGAATGCCAAAGGTACCATAGTATGTTTGCACACACATACATACCGTATTTCCGTGAGCGACATGTGACCAGTGAAGTATTTTGCAACAGTAATGGCTTTGATAGTTCCTACCGTTTTTGTTGGGATGATTATGATGGTACCACATGGAGCTGAAGCTTCGTTGTGCATACACGGTGCTCCAATCCGTTACCTCGCTTCCTTGTTCATGCTGAGTTTAATAAACACCGCCTTTGATTAGTGGCTGCCCTCAAATAGTAGCTGCAGTAAATACGTGTGATGAAATAGATAGTAGCTGCGGTGTTTGATCGGGGAAATACACTCACTATCCACACCACACACACTCATGTACACACTCACATATACTACACACATCTACACCACACAACCCCTCGTGCGCACACTAGCCACAACGTGGATGAGATTCAGAAGCGGCTTGTCTCTCGCTTTGTGAACGAGGCAGTGTGGTGTCTGCAGGACGGCATTCTCAACAGCCCAGTGGACGGAGACATAGGAGCTGTATTTGGGCTAGGATTTCCCCCATTCCACGGAGGTGAGGGAGAGCAGGCTGGAGGATGGGGGATGAGGGGGCAGAAGACAGATGGAAGATGGGAACTAGGAGAGGGAGGATGGGGGGGGGGGGGGGGGGGGGGGGGGGGACTAGGGGGAGGGAGGTAGGGAACTAGGGGGCAGAAGTTAGCAAACTAGGGAGAGGAAGGTGGGGGCAGAAGACAGATGGATGATGGGGGTGGGAGGTGGGGAACTAAGGTAGGGGGCAGATGTTGAGAACTAGGTGGAGGAAGGGGCGGGATGGTGGAAGTTGGGAAGTAGGTGACAGAAGATGGGGGGAGGGGGAATGAGGGGCCAGATGATGAGGAACTAGGTGTGTGGGGAGGGCACTTGCTCTATTTCCCCTTCTGCAGGTCCATTCCGCTACCTGGACTCCTATGGTGCCCAGAAGCTGCTTGGTGACATCAACAGGTTCAGGGAGACGTACGGTGAACACTTTGAGCCTGCACCTCTGCTGCAGGACTTTGCAAAGGACCCCAGCAAAAAATTTCACCCCAAATAGCAGTAGAAAGGAAGAAGGGTCTATAGAATAATACCTTAGTTCTGTGTATTAAGTGGCAGATGTATGAGTTAGTTTGGTCAAAAATCCATTTGAATTCCAAGTCTGTTATGAGCTCTTGTAAATACTGAAGGGGATACGAAGGGAGGAGGTCAGAGGCTGGGGTACGTGCATGTGAGTCTCGATTGTGGGCCAGAACTGTCTGGCTAGGAGGCTGATCGAGTTACACCATAAATCATCAGCTGAAAGACCTTCAGCTAGCGGTTTAATGTTACCAGGAGTGCATGAGCCGCCAAAGGCGGCGAAGGAGCGTTGAACTAGTAAAGACATGTATTCCCTCACACCTTTTGGTTTACTGTATATGGAAGACCTTAGTTTGCGGTACCGCAGTTCATGATCAGCTATAGCTCTAGTACAACTATGGCTGCACAAAGGCCAATTTGTATTCGAGTCACACCTACTTAGCTGGGTTCACACAATTAAATCCTTACAACTGCATACTTAGTGGCCTCTTGCCTTATAAGGTTTAATTTTGGAGGTGTGAAGGAATACAACATGTCCTAGGTCAGGATTGGGAGTTCAACGCACCTTCAGCGCCTTCGGAGGCTCATGCGCTCCTGATGTTACACATCTGACATAGCTGATGGAAATTAATTTTGCCACCAGTATTAGTATGTAAGGTTCAAAGTCCGCTGGCGCACACAACTGGAAATAGCCGGCTGGCTGCATGAGTTTAATAAGGTGGCTCATAGCCTCATTCCCAGGCCATCGAACGGCCTGGGAACAAGGCTCAGTGGCTAAGGGATCACTTCTCTGCTCAATCCAGTCCAGCAGCAGTTAAGTTAACCCCAGGCTCCCCTGTGCGCGCGGTGAGGAGCCCCCCTGTAGCTGTATATATTGTCGGCGCACGCAGGGTCTGGGAACGAGCCTAAGTTAACCCTACCTGTATTGGTGGGTCGTTGTGTGACAAACGCATTCTTTTAGGAACCACCCCCATTGAATTCTGACAGTAATGTGTATAATCCATGCACAGAAGTACGTACATACTGGTATGTGTAACATAGAACACACACACAATACTAGGGCATCGTGGGGCGAGCATGAGTGATCGAGTGCGTGTGCAGAACGTTGAGCATTTGCATGCACACAACTGTCATCAGAACTTTGACTGAGAATAGCAGCCACAGAATACTATCACACAGGTCTTCTCAGTCTCTCCTGATGCCAGATCTGCAAACCTGGTCACAGTGAATTGAGTGTTACTGAGCGCAGGCTATATAGTCAAGTTCCCGTTCTCTGGCAATACCTGAAGCAATCGAACAGGCACACGATCCCCCCACTGTGTGCTATAGTCTCCATCCTTGTTGAGGTAGACTGTTCGAGTAATGTCGACGTCACTTGTTATAGTAACTCCGGAATAGAAACTCGGAAGATGTTGGGTCAACCTTTGATGGAACCAGTGTGAAGTGTCGGCTGGTCAAGATTCACAATGCTATACACGTATGCTGCTGACGGAAGGGAGAAGCCTATGACTAACTGTCTTTCTGGGTACATGTCCAAATGTATACTGTGTTATGCATGACTTCAAATTCTAAGGCCCTACACTAATTATTTCGGATTATGCAATGCAAAGCGGAAACTGGCTCGCGGGCCTCACCCTCTTTCCGAAGCTCATGTCTATCTCACAGAATTCATGGAAAGCCCGCTGTCTCCTCCAATATATTGTCCTTGGCTCTTCGTGCACAGCCCGTGGCTCGGCTGAAGTTTTAAATATTTTGGCGGGAAGTCAAGGTCCTGTGCACGCGCATGCGCAACAGGGTACATCCGGTTTGGGTTTAAATACTGTATTTGCAACAAGTTTTGGCGGGATGTCGGGATGGCACACTCGCTAAGCACTTGCTTTGCAGCCTGGGGGTAGAGTGTTCAACGCCTCCCCAATAACCGAGTACGAGTCTGGGCCACTCCGTACACACCGGTTCCTGACTTCCCCGCCTAGCAGCTTGAGTACGCCGGTTCCCATCTGACCACCGAAGCTAAAGAAAGGTGTTCTGGTTGAAAGCAGGTTAGCCTCCTGTGATTCCAGTCACCGGCGCCTATCCAGCGCTCCTGAGGCTTACACTTCGGTGTCTGACCTGTCACGGAGGGGTGGGTTGTTGCTAGGTTTGTCTTTCTTCTTCCTTTTTTTTTCTTTTTTCTTTTTACCAAAGGAGGCTTCTACAATGTCATAGTTTTCATAACTTCCTTACTGCTTTTGTTCACAGATCAAGGTTGTATAATTTTTTTGGTAATTCTCCAGTATACTTTCCCCCCTTGTTCATTGCAACTATATTACATGTTGAATCAAAGTCGGTCCTATGATTATATACAGAAATTTTCTAGTATAGCCACTCCTATATCGCAATAATTATTCATTTTTGTATAATAGTCCATGCATGGAGCTTACTGCATGTCTAGTCATTCATCTATTAACCCTGTGTTACTGTTACCCGTTGTTTGTACAGGGAGATCGAGGTTCGTTCATGAACCCTTACGTGCAATCCTTCGATCATACATGTACGTACATAAGATAACTGCAATATTACCAGACACCATCCAGTTGACAAACTCAATGTAAAGGAGGAGTAAAGTACAAATGAACAATCCACGATTCATCCTTGTGACCTGGTTGCATGATTAGACCTTAGTGCCTGAGTTCATGGTCAGGTTGAGGGTGTTCATCTGTTCCAATATGAATCCAAATGTGTGCTGCCGGATGGTGGCAACATGGATTGTAGCTGTAAGATCATGGAGTTGGCCTCCGCTAGCTTCGCATAGAGCTCAGCTGATAGGGCATCACGAGCTTGTGGGGGTGTGCATATGTGTGTGCGTGTATGTGTGTGGTGAGCTGGTATGCATGACTTGTAGTATATGTGCCTCTGTAATCAAGGAGGTGTGGATGTGTGCAATCTATATACAATCGCTCATCCAGGGATCAGTATACTGATGTTCAGAATTCAGTTCCCATAAACTGCAGCTGATCTCATACTCACTCACAGCTTCTGCTCTTGGTAGCCTCTCCTTCAGTGACATGTTGTCATCGCAGTACAGCTCTGGGGCTTGAAGGCTGGTAGGATGCTGCTTCTTAGCTAGCGGGGTAAGAGGGAGGAGGAAGGGGGTGTGTGGGAGGGAGGAAGAGGGAGCAAATTCATATCAGCGAGTTGCTCACCACTATAGTGGTCTAATAGCAATGTTGTTTTAGTTAACTAAAACTAAAACTATAATGCAGTTTAGTATGGCATATTTCACTTTAGTAATTAAAACTAAAACTAAAATGAGGACTGTCTTAGCCTGTTAATTAAAACTACAACTAAACTAATATGAAAATCACCCAAAAATGGTGGTTACTAAAACTAAAAGAGCCTTTACTAACCCTTTTGAGATTTAGTAATTAAAACTAAAACTAAACTAATCAATGCGACTTCTACCTAATTAAAACCAAAAACTATTTCAGTTTTAGATAACTAAAACAACATTGTCTAATAGCAGCGAGGGACTTCAACAAAAGGTATTTCTTTACTCTGTATGTGCATGGTCAATTGACCACTGTCACAATGCATATGTGGAATGTACGGTATCTCTGCAGGAATTACTTCCCCGTTAGATGCAGTATGTAGTACTAACGCAAGCACCTCACTACACCAGTATAATAGCTCACATTTCTTCTCCTTGCGGTACCGGCAGTCGACCACCACATAGTCCTTGTACAGGGGCGGCAGCGGGATAAAAGAAGTGGTACGGCCCACTCGTAACGCAGAGGCGCAAAGCGCCGATCTGTCCGTGCGAAGCGCGGAAAAAAAATTTCGCATGTATTTTCAGCGATGAGGAAGTGCTCTCGTAGCATCAAAATGGCCGTTTTGGGAATGAAAGACCTTGGCTGCTGTGGAGTTTCAATGGTAGGCCCACACCTAGGACGAGAAACAGATGCCATTGCATATAAGATCAAGCGTAGATTATGCGTGACTACACTGCACGTGATATTATAATAATCAGGTCGGCCGGAAAAGTGGTCCGGCCAAAGCCGGACCAGCCGGACCGGCGGCGCCGCCTCTGTTGTAACAGCCTTACAATGGACACCTTGCTTGTGTGAAGGTGTTTGTGTGTGTACATGTACGTGTGAGGGTGTGTTGTGTGGTGTGACATTGAGTGCTATGCTGATGTGGTAACTGACCATTCTCTTGCAGTGCCCACAGAGCGACGTTCCAATGAAGATGTGCTCGATAAAGTTGTAAGTGAATCATTCTCTGAGGGGATCAAGAAATAGGAGAGCATCTCATTGTAGCTGATGATACCATCACTGGGAGTGGGAGTGTGTTCGTGTGAGAGTGTGTGTGTGTGTGTGTGTGCACTAGGAACAGTCGAAGGGTACAGTGCATGAACTAGTGTTATGCAGTGTTACGCATACAAAGGCCAATAGCAACTACCTAATTTAGCAAAGGTTATGTCCAAGTCCACAAGTTGACGTAACAAGAGCTCCAAGTTAATTTCTTACCCCAAGCCCAGTTCCCCAAAGTGGTTTGACAGCACGTGTTCCGTCACCGAGGTCTCCAGAGATGCAGTGTCACAGAGGGGGGCAGCGGCAGGGGTAGCCTCATTCCCAGGCCCGAGAGCGAGGCTAGGGCAGGGCATGACGACTCATAACCCTGCTCAGCAACTGGAGCCCCCGAGTGCGAGGGACCCCAAAGTCTAGAGCTGCATACCACAGTCTTGCCCTCCAACTTTCCTCTGTAGTTGAGCTATCAAGGGGGCTCACACACCACATCTGTCCAGTAGCAGTACGCCACACCACACAACTCCAATTCCTTACACTCCTTCACCAAACACAGAGAAGATATACTGTCACTCATTGATTCCACCAGCCTTCCACTCACACCTTGAACCTGCACTCAGTACCCTCTCCCAACTTGCTGCTCCTCACTACAGCTACGCGCATGCGTACGAAGTCCAGTCCAAAATCCAGTCCAAAATCCAGTCCACGGTCCAGTCCAGAGTCCAGTTCACAGTCCAGGCTAGTCTCGTTCCCAGACCCTCCCGTTTCGGGACGGTCTGGGAACGAGACTGTCCAGACGAGGTCATTGGTCACATGGGCAAGACTCCATGTCTGTCGAAGTAAGTGAAGAGAGCTGTATACTTAACCCTTGCGGAGATAAGCTAGTTATGACCCATCTACGGTGGCGATAAGCATTCTCCAAGGATGCAGAGAGCATAAGTTCTGGGCCTCTGCAGGTCTCAAAGGGGCTCCAAGATTGAAGGGGTGACTTGTCTCTGCTGTAGCCTATCCTTGTGTATACACTGTGGATGTGCAGGGGCTTTTACATGAAATGCTTGTCAGCCGCTAGATATAGTCTCGCGGGCCAGACGTTCGCGGCGCGCGGAGGGGAGGGCGGCCGCCCTCCCCTCCGCGCGCCGCGAACGTCTGGCCATTGTCTTATATCTATGGTCGATCTGGCCCAATGGCCCACGAGACTACGCTAGATAAACGTGGTGTCCAGTGCTTCTGTGGGTGTGGCTACAACAGTACTGTACAGTAGCAAGGGCATATTGAGCTGCCAGACAGTGGTGATGTCCTCGACAACTTTCTTGTTACTTTTTCTAGGAGAAGACTGAAGAGGAGATGAGGGAGTACAAGTTTGTCGATTCTGTGGATATGGATAAGGAGATGCTAAAGAGAGAGCTAGTGAGTGGTGTGTGGGAGGAGGGGGAACCAGTTAGTCTCGCGTGGCCCAGACCCTTCCCGCGGCGATTAGTGGGCGGGGCTGGAGGAGGGGAGGAGGGAAGAAGGGTCTGGTGACTCTGAACAGGATGTTGTTGGCTCTGCCGGAATGCTTGGTAGAACCAACCAGATTGAAGCAGCATGTAATTTGTGGCGCGATTTCCGCATTGAGCGCGTGACTAGTTGACATGGCCGAGAAGATTCAAGACTGCCTAGGCGCCTCCTTAGCAGCTTCACAGCTAGGCTACACGCAGTTGATGTCCAAACAAAGCGAAGATAATTTGCGTGCGATATGGACGTCTCCGTGAGTCTCCACACGGGTTCTGGAATGTCTCACTGTTAAGTCTCCTTGGCGTACTACTCTTCGGCAAGTCTGTGAGGCAGACGGTACAGCGCTCTTCCTTGATAGCCATGGCTCTAGCTGTGTGCTCGATTAACTACTAGTATAGTATACTTGAGTAAGTCACGTGCAATATTACATTTACGGAAGATTATTTCAATAATTACATTCCATTTTGCAACAGCATCTTGTTCAGAGTCACCAGACCCTTCTTCCCTCCTTCCCTCCTCCCACCCCGCCCACTAATTGCCGCGGGAATGGTCTGGGCCACGCGAGACTAGGAACCAGTGGTGTGTGGGAGGAGAAGGAACCACTGGTTTGACAGGGAGAGGTCACTGCTGCGACCACGCATCTTGACGCCATATACTAAGAAAACAGCGTCAACAATCAAAGTCTTGAAAATCAGCGCGGTCAACGGCAAAAAGAGCAGTCAAAGTTTTGACCCATGGTCGCACCTGTGACTACAGGGTCTGTCACTGTCTATGGTTGAGATCTCCCTCTGTGTGAGGTAGCCTCGGTCCCAGGCTCTCTCCTCCCCCCGTTTTTAGAGGAGAGAGCCTGGGACCGAGGCTATGTGTGAGGAGGAAGAATACATTGATGAGGCTAGCTCCTATCCGGTAGATACATGTAGCTGTTTAGAACTTAGGAAGTATCGTGTTCTATGGTGACTTGCAGACACAATTTGCCATGACAGGACTTTCAATTAGCAGGTGACCATTGCACTGATAAGGTTTTTTCCCCAATAACTGATTGTTAATGGCCGATATAGGCCAATACTGATTGCCCCTTGAACAAAATAATATTGTGCCAAGCCCCATGATAGTCCCTCCCCCCCCCCCCCCCCCCCCCATACATACTCTCTCACACACACACACACACGCACGCATTGTCTCTCACACACTCACCTACACTCTTTGTCTCACACACGCACACATATACACACATTCACAAACACACACACACACACATTCACAAACACACACACAGTGTGAGACCCTCTGCAATCAACAATCACTGGCACGGATTAGCAGCGTGGCAAAGGTACTTCTGCTAGTGAAAAACTGTTGGGGCAGGAAAAGACAGCAGAGCTCTTCAGTGGAGGTGCAAGGATGGTACGCCACGTGTTTGTGGTGTGACTACAGGGTCTATGGGTGTGACCTCCCCCTGTGAGGAATACATTGACAAGGGCAGGAAAAGACAGCAGAGCTCTTCAGTGGAGGTGAAGAAAGAGTACGCCATGATTGTGTGGACGTGTTCGTGGTGTGACTACATGGTCTATGGGAGCGACCTCCCCCTGTGTGAGTGTGAGGACAGCAGAGCTCTTCAGTGGAGGTGAAGGAAGAGTACGCCATGATTGTGTGGACGTGTTCGTGGTGTGACTACATGGTCTATGGGAGCGACCTTCCCCTGTGTGAGTGTGAGGAAAGCAGAGCTCTTCAGTGGAGGTGAAGGAAGAGTACGCCATTATGTGGACGTGTTCGTGGTGTGACTACATGGTCTATGGGAGCGACCTTCCCCTGTGTGAGTGTGAGGACAGCAGAGCTCTTCAGTGGAGGTGAAGGAAGAGTACGCCATTGTGTGGACGTGTTCGTGGTGTGACTACATTGTCTATGGGAGCGACCTTCCCCTGTGTGAGTGTGAGGAAAGCAGAGCTCTTCAGTGGTGGTGCAGGAAGAGTACGCCATTGTGTGGACGTGTTTGTGGTGGCGGAGTGAATGTTGTTATGTTGAGGCGGTACACAACAAGTGCCTCCGTTGTCGGTGTCCCCCCCCCCCCCCCCCCCCCCCCCCAACGGGCACAACTCGTGATCAACAATGGCGGCTGTCATGTTGCAGCACTTCACTGAGGTAGACAGACGGCCTTTCCTCCCTTTGATCAACTCGAGCTTTTTCCGAAGTAACCGGTGTAGAGAAAGACAATTTTGACTTTTGATGTGTTGTTGTTCTTTTGATTGATGTTTTGTTAGTTATTAATATTGATCTACCAATTAATCTGGTATCGGAGTCCAATCCTTGGATTCCCATGGTGCACTGTCAGGTTCCAACGGCCGGGTTCTTGACAGTGGCTGGTACGGTGTTTGACAGAGCTACAAGCTTAAGGGTGCATGTGTGTGACAGATCGATTGATCGATGCATGGCTTCAAGGTGTGTGATGGAGGGAGGTGGTAACATAATGGAGATCGACCTCTGGCATAATTTTGTGCAAAACTGAAAGATATATTGACAGTAGCCTCGTTCCCAGGTATGCAACAAAAAGCTGGGGAGGAGCCTGCATGCGGAATGAGCTTGAGGCTAAATTGTTGACAGTACACTAACTGCAGATGTAGCTCCCAACAGCATGCAGGTACAGCATAAAGGCACTAAATGGAATGTTTTGAAACTATAAATAGAACAAAGAGCTAGATACAAGTGTTGTAGCAATGATATAACCATGGCAACAGAAACAAAGTTTGTTGTGTGAGT
Organism: Axinella damicornis; assembly: GCA_963931865.1. Classification (NCBI taxonomy): domain Eukaryota; kingdom Metazoa; phylum Porifera; class Demospongiae; order Axinellida; family Axinellidae; genus Axinella; species Axinella damicornis. Next base: position 10,179,203 of record OZ007515.1, on the reverse strand, counting down.
GTGTGTGTAGAGTCTCTAATTTGTACTGTACATCCATTCACCCACACCACCTGTTGATAGGACTAGTGTTCCATTGGTTCACTCTCCTGTTGCTCTGTGGGGGTAAAAGCAGCCTCCAGATTAAGTCACCGCATCATCTGACACTTGTATAATTATCATATCGAAAGTGGGGTGTCAGTACAAAGGAGTGTGTGCACGGACGTAATGTCTGGACCTTCTGAGATAGGCCCTGACACATTATTTTGACCATCTAGGTGTTATTGTGAGCCCTGAGTCGATGTACCGTAGTCTCTCGAAAATACGCCCATGGGCGATGAATTTAGAATCTGCTCAAAGAGGGGGATGGGCGTATTTTCGAGGACCCTTCTCCCGAAAATAGGCCCACCCTTGACTCGAAAGTAGGCCCACCCAATTCGAAAGTAGGCCACCAAGGCTTAACTATACTACTAGTCCCGGAGTTTCTTGGTGAGCAGGAACAATCTCTTCGTGTGAGTAGCTACAGGAACAGCAAACAAGACACAGCAGGACTGCTTGAATGACGTAGAGTGCGCAGACTATCTTCGGGACTTGCCGATTGCTGCTGCTGCTTCCTAGAAATCCGTAGTGCGCCGCTAGTGCTACGCTAAGGCGATTGCACACGCGAAGACACAAACATGCGATGCACAGCACGTGCACGGTCTCATGTCATGCATTCAGTACACAGCTGATTATGCAATGGCATGCAACATAATGAAATTCATTGCAAATAGTACCGCGATAGCCAGCCTTCATTTCTTAAGGTGACGGGGATGTGCGCGTTAATTAATTATTCATAAAAATATATACAGTAATACTGGAATCGACGAACGCGCTAGGCGACCACACCGGCCATAGTCCGAAAGACCAAAGACTACAGTTCCGTGGAAGCTGCACTACTAAGTCCAGTTACGACGAACTACAGGTAAGAATATCGGTAGGCTACACAGCAACACGATCAATTTTCTGCGTCATTTTTTGACACAGCACTGCCCCAGCAGCTATGCAAATCACCACCTAGCGCCGGAGCTTTATCCACTACGGGGCCTGAATCACCTGTTTTCCCTTCCTGGTAAGTGTGCGCTGTGCTAGAATCGTTTCTCCCTCGAGTGAGCCGAGATTCTTGCGACAAGCAGTTGCATCCGGCTTCATAACTCCCGAACGGTAATTACCTAGACGAACTTTTTACACTCGGGCCTTCCCTGGAGTCCGTACAATTGAAATGTTGACGATATACGGTCTACATGCGACTACAGAGCTGAAGAATTGACGCAGAAATAATAAACTTGCTCGCTCAGAGCGGCGTGCGGTTATGCCAACCGCAAGTCCGGATGCAGCTTGGAAGAACAAACAGAAGCCGCAGAACCACCTCGCGTCATCTTACCACTTACTTAATTATAGCGTCAGGCTAACTATATTCACGCAAGGATTCCCTAGTAGCAGTAGTGCGTGGGCACAACACACAACCGTCACCTTAATCCAACCAGTGCTTCTTCCGGAGCTTGCTTTTCCTGCGAGCTAATAGGGTGGGCGTACTTTCAAGTAATAAATGACCCTTTGCAACAACTTGTCGCGAAAAAGGGGGGTGGGCGTATTTTCGAGAGACTACGGTATAATTAGAGCACCTGTGGTACATGTATGCGCAGGAAATGGCTACATAGAAAATGTCTTGCAATAATCAGTTGCCCAAAACAGTGACAAGGTTAGGAAACAGGTTCAGAGTTTGCGTTCATATCAAGAGATGTAAGCGAAGTCCACTGTACAGCGGTCATGTTTTATTTCCCAGTTCTTGGACTGCCATTGCTTTATACTCCTACACAGGGTGTCCACCATCCACTGATACACTAGCCTCGTTCCTATTGATACACGTGGTAATCCTCAAATCCATGACTATCATTGACAGCGAGTGCTTCTGACATTGCCGTTAGTAGCCTTGTTCCCAGACTCCTCCCCAGCTTTTTGTCACATACAGTATGCGACAAAAAACTGGGGAGGAGCCTGGGAACAAGGCTAGATGTTTGTCCTGGTTACTAAAATTACCATTGGGAAGAGATGACGTGTCCTTTGTGGTAACAGAGGATAAGTTTTGTGTAGAGGTGGTGGTGGTGGGGAGTGGGGATGTGTCCTTGGGAAGTGGTTGTTGGTTGTTAGCTGCGGGGGGAGAGGAGGACGGAGGGGTGCCAGTGGGAGACATGGCGGGCTTGAGATCTGCAGGAGGACTGGAGGAAGGAGTGAGGAAGGAAGCACGATAACCACACCTTAGCCCTTGACTTCTTACTGGTAGCCTCGTTCCCAGGCCTTCTCACCCCATGCAGCGTTTGTCGACTGCAAGTGACAAACGCTGGGGTGAGAAGGCCTGGGAATGAGGCTACCCATCTAGCCCTGTTACTAGCAGCTTTTCGTCGCTTGCCGTACTGCAGGTGATGAAAAGCTGGGTGGGGCCTGGAAACGAGGCTAGTTCCTATCCCTCGTAGTTACTACTTGTGACTGCTGTGTAAACCCAACTGCTCTGTCCCAATATACTATCGCACCATTCAATTTTAGATTGCTTGTCAAAGATCCATTCCAGAGTTTGGTGCATGCACTGATGAGAGAGTGTACGGTGTGTGGCTTCAACATTTACATGGCCTATTGTGTCAGAAATGTATTGGCATCCTGGCTATAAACACATAATATACACATAATCTAATGGACACACAATGATTTTGAAATCAAGTACATAAGGCCATGCTTACATGCATGAGCCAATTTCTGGAATGGACCTTGGACAAGCTACATGTACCTGAAACCTAGTGCTACACTGTACCAGGCTTGTCTCTCCACCAACCACCTGCTGCTTTGCATTAACTCTTACCAACAATGACAGTGTTTGCCATTAGGCTATTTACCATCATGGTCAGAGTTAAAGAAACTCCCTAACACACATGCACTCCACACCTCTCTGATTTGGTGTGTTCGGTAGACCTGGCGGGAGACACCTGTTGGGCATCCCCCTCCTTCCCCTCCCCCTCGTCCAGAGTGCTCTGGTCCATTGGTTGCTCTGGGGGTGTGGTCTCGTGACTCGCCGAGGCAAGCTGGGGCTCCACCGCAGCATCTGGAGCAGAATATAAGAAGTGGGCACTATTTAGAATATTTTGCTAAGTTTGATGTTTCAAGAATGCAAATTACAAATTTCTCATCCAACCTTCTATAATGGCTTGCTAGGGTACGTATAGGATTTGTACCCTGAGTGCAGTTTTATGTATTCACGAGGGTGAAGCCGGAGGGATACACTTAAACTGCACAAATGGTACAAATCTCATACACCCTAGTGAAGCCATAGTACAGCTGACATATACCATATGCATCCTCCCACCTTTGCTGGCAGGTGCCGTCTCTTCATCGGCGAGAGGGGTGATGGGACTTGGCTCGGGGGGGACGGGACTGGAAACGGCCCCTTGGGAACTGGTGACGGACTTCAGGAGCGAGGACCTCTGGGCCAGGTCGTCTGAAATTCGGGGTTTCTTGGGTTCATGGTACAAGTGTTCGTTTCTCCTACCTCCATCTCCTTCCCCCTCATCTTCACTGTCACTGAATTCATCATCACGGGCAATACGCTTGTCTCGCTGATGCTCTGTGTGTGTGTGTGTGTGTGTGTGTGTGTGTGTGTGTGTGTGTGTGTGTGTATGTGTGTGTATGCGTGTGTAAGAAGGGAGGTTCCCTACCAATGGCTACCATTAGGCTTGAATTCCCCATTACAATATGAGAGTGCCACTAACTCAATGTACATGTAGTTAAGGTCTCGGTCAGTTTGAACACAGTATAATTTGGCATGCTGTACGTGCGTATCTATGGAAACGATAGTACAAAGTATACATGTCACAGTGTACTAGTCTCAAGTTCATTCAACAAGACGGAGTCAGTGAAATGGAGACCGGACCAGACAAAATTGTATTGTAACATGACAGATCTCTTGGCACAGTCTGTGCTGTCTTACCAGCTCGGGGAGGTGGACTTACGACTGATTCTCTCATCTGGGTTGTCCTCTGTGGGTTCCGGTTCTGAAATAGCATCCTCAGGAATGGCTGTGTGGTATGAGTATATGAGTGTGCACGTGCATGAATTTGCATGTGCGTCAGGAGGGGGGGGGGGGGGGGGGGGGGGGGGGGGGGAATGGGACATGTGGATATGGGAATGGAATGGGAAGATCATTCGACCACATGCACAATACACAAGCAACAGGAATGGAATATGCTACAGGCATTAATTGAATGAGACACAGTACAACTCCACCACATGCAGACACAAAGGACAAGTTAGAGTGTCCTAGCTCCCTCACCTTGCATCTGTACACTGGGGGCATGTGGGACGAGACGGAGGTTTTCAAACAAGCGTTGCCTAAATAGAAGATCGAAGCAAGACAAGTTCAGCATCAATCCCTCCATTATGTCATAATGATGTCATGCACAATTCACCAGGTACATGTACATGTACGTTCACATGCTAAACTGGAAACCATTTCCCCCTCATGCTCCACCCACACACAACACCCATCACGCAACACCCCCAATGCTCCACCCACTTGATCTTGTTGAGGTACTCTGGGGTGTTTTGGTTGGACATGTTGGTTGGACTGATGTGCAGCTTGAAGTCTGGGCCAAAGTACTCAAAGTAGTCATTGTACGGCAACTCTGTGTGAGTGTGTGCATGTGTGACAGGGTGTAGTGTGTGTGTGTGCATGTGTGACAGGGTGTAGTGTGTGTGTGTGCATGTGTGACAGGGTGTGGTGTGAGTGTATGCATGTGTGACAGGGTGTGGTGTGTGTGTGTGTGTGTGTGTGTGTGTGTGCATGTGTGACAGGGCGTGGTGTGTGTGTGTGCATGTGTAATGCATGAGTGTGTGCATGTGTGATGTATGAGTGTGTGCATGTGTGACAGGGTGTGATGTGTGAAGCCAAAGTATTCAAAGTAGTGACAAGGTGTGGTGTGAGGGAGTATAGTGTGTTGTGTGAGGGAGTGCGGTATGTGAGGCCAAAGTACTCAAACGAGTCATTGTACGAAGATGTGAGGAGAACCGCAGGGAGGTGTACAGTATGTGTTACATGCATATGGTACATGTAGTACATGTGTATGTGGGTGTGTGCTTCAGAGTGATGGAATGAAACCTCATACCATTAGCGATGTCACAGTTGAGAGCGACGGCAGTCTCATAGGTCCAGCAACGTGCCACATTTCGGATGGTGTACCCTCCTCCCCCCAAGAGCAGCAGGGGGACGTTGTAGCGACGCATGAAGTCCACACACTCTGCATGGCCTGGAGGAGAAAGGAGGGGAGGGAGAACAGGGAGAAAGGGGTGGGGGGGGGGGGGGGGGGTGGAGTGCATGGGAGGAGGTGGAGGAGGAGAGAGAGAGAGGATAACAAGGAGGAGGAGGAGAGAGGAGGGAGGGAGGAGGAGGGAGAGGATAACAAGGAGGAGGAGTAGAGAGGACGGAGGGAGAGGATAACAAGGAGGAGGAGTAGAGAGGACGGAGGGAGGAGGAGGGAGAGGAGAATGAGGAGGAGGAGAAGAGAAGGAGGGAGAGAGGAGGGGAGTGAGGATGAGAGAGAGGAGGGAAGGAAGAGAAAGAGGAAGGAAGGAGGATGGATATACATGTACTATAATCACCAAGTCACTGCAGTACCTTTTAGAGACAAATTGAAACATCCTAGTCTGTCCCCTGCCAGGGAGTCTGCTCCGCACTGCAGCACCACGGCGCTGGGGCAGTACAGCTCCATGACTTTGGACAGCACAGGTTTGAAGATGAGCTCATAGGATTCGTCGTCAATACCGTCCCGCAGGGGGAAGTTCACTGCATAGTACTTTCCCCTCTCCGCACCAACGTCCTTGAGGAGAGGGCGAGAAGAGGAAGAGGAGGAGGGGGGGGATTGTCAAATGTGCCACACGCAACTCACTGTAGTCACAATGGCATGGTGAACACATGTACTAGCGCAAGCCCATATCCGTGTTTTGAAGGGTACAGAAGTCTTTTCAAGAAGCTGGGGACCCTTCTCATTACCCTCTACTTCAGGCCATTAGTGTTCTGTTGATTAGACGTGAGTGGAGGCAGTGTTTCATTTAGTACCAGGACAAAATGTAGCAAATGTGAGGGGGGGGGGGGGGGGGGGGGGGGGGGGAGCATGAGTTGCCTTGCATACCTGTATATAATATTTCTTGGGTATTCCTCAAGGGGGCCCCTAAATGAAACAATGCACAGAGTCTACGTCATGTCAATAATATTTGGGTACCTTGAGGTCTCCGGTCCCCGGGAAGTACTCCCCGTACTTGTGGAAGGACACTGTCATCACACGGTCGGTCGTGTAGAATGCCTCCTCTACTCCGTCGCCATGGTGAATGTCTATGTCAATATACAGCACACGCTGATGGTATCTGGGATGGGGAATGGGACAAGGAGCAACGATGAGAGGGAAGGAAATAAGGAAGGGAGGGAGGGGTAAGGAAGACGTGGAGAGGCTGAGAGGAGAGGGATACATGTATGGGAGGACGAGAGGTAAAGGGGATGAGGAGAGGTGGGGAAGGAGGGAGAGGGAGGCGGGAGGTGAAGAGGAAAGGAGGAGAGGAACAGTGGAGGAGGAAAAGGAGGGAGGAGAGGGAAAGGAGGTGGAGAGAAGCGAAGAGGTGTGGAGAGAAGAGGAAAGTGGGAGATGTGGGGAGAACAGAGGAAAGACGGTTGGAGAAAAGGGAAGAGGGATAGGGGGAGAGGAGAAATAGGCAGGAGAGGGAGAGGACACCAAGGGAGGAGAGGACACCAAGGGAGGGCATGTCCCTACGCTTCTTGATCAAGCAAGCCATTTGACTATGCACATACTTAAGTAGCTCCAGAATGGCGAGGACGATGTCGTTCACATAGCAGAACCCAGAGGCTTCCGACTTCTTGGCGTGGTGCAACCCGCCCGCCCAGTTGACGGCAATGTCCGTCTCCTGTTTGTTCAGTTTCACAGCTCCAGCTAAACCAGACAGACCAGACAAACATGACTAGACATACGAGTTGACCCTGTGCAGAGTTCTGACTCCATTCATGATCAAGCATGCTGGTCTGGTACCAGGTTGGTTCATAATCAAGCACATGCTGATCTGTTAGCAGGTGGTTCACGATCAAGCATGCTGGTCTGGTACCAGGTTGGTACATGATCAAGCATGCTGGCCCTGTACCAGGTTGGTTCATGATCAAGCACATGCCGGTCTGTTACCAGGTTGGTTCACGATCAAGCATGCTGGTCTGGTACCAGGTTGGTTCACGATCAAGCATGCTGGTGTGGTACCAGGTTGGTTCATGATCAAGCATGCTGGTCTGGTACCGGGTTGGTTCATGATCAAGCATGCTGGTCTGGTACCGGGTTGGTTCACGATCAAGCATGCTGGTGTGGTACCAGGCTGGTTCATGATCAAGCATGCTGGTCTGGTACCAGGTTGGTTCATGATCAAGCATGCTGGTGTGGTACCGGGTTGGTTCATGATCAAGCATGCTGGTCTGGTACCATGCTGGTCTGGTACCAGTTCATGATCAAGCATGCTGGTCTGGTAAAGGGGTAGTTCATGATCAAGCATGCTGAAAAGTGACATACATGAGTGTATGAGCCACAACGCCGTGGCAACTGACCTATGGATCCTCCGGCAGACAGCTGGCAAAACTCGTGCATCCCGTCAAACACCGGACAGTCCTCTCCCACATTGACTGCAAAATCAGATGGACAGACACACTCACACACACACACACATATACCTTCACAGCACCACCCTCACACAACCTCCCTCACAACACCACAGTGACACACCCACCCTCACAACATGGCGACACACCCTCACCACATATACCCACTCACATCTCTGCATTAGCTTAGTGTACTCGCTGACATTGTCAGGACGAATAGTTCGTAGAAACCTGATGTAATCATCGCTATGGTAACGAGTCATCTCCTCATGAGATGCAGGGTGGGGACGCTAAGGAGGAGAAAGCAGAGAAGTTACGAAACACGGTTACTTCCATACACGTACTATACACCCTGTACCACTTGGCTCGAGAGAGAGATTTGGCTATACGTGCACATAAATGTACTCCCAGCTCCTTGAAACAGAATTTGAATCAAGCTGATTGTCATAGTACATGACTGACCCTAATACGCTGCAAACGCTCATTAATGTTACATGTACATATCAAGCCAGGAGTGTACATGTACACACACTTGGGCAGGAGTATCCGAGGAACTCTCCACAGTGTTGACAAAAACTATCCCCTCCCCTGGTGTTGCTATGGAGACAAGCTTACATATATTTCCATTTTTCTGTAGAGTCCGTAGTTCAGTAGCAGGTTGTGAGTCATTCTGATGCGGTGCGGCTTCATTGGGTGACCCTGGCCGTAATAGTAGTTCCCAATGTCACCTGGGGGAGAGAGATGACTAGTTACTCTCATGTGACTGTCATGTGTTGGTCACTGCAATCATGTGACCTGTCATGTGGTGATCACTCTCAAATGAGTACATACTGCGGAAATGAGTGAGGCTTGATACAAAATTTCCTCAAAGACAATCATATACTCTGGTGATGTCTCAATACTTCTGGTGGCTCAACACACCCGATCTTTGCAACAGCTGCACATGCATTGCTACTGCCTTGGTCTGTCAGGACGGGGTGCCCCTCTTATGAGGAACGGGACTCCTCTACGACCCCTCTCTGAGAAATGAGATCTTTCTGTGACAATCGGGGAGTCCACTATGAAAATGGGGACGTCTTTGTGAGAAATGAGACCCCCTTTGTGACAATGGGGGATTTCAACGTAAAAATGGGGACCCCTCTGTGGGAGACGGGACCCACTTGCAATAAACGGAACCCCTCAGTGAAATACATGTAGGGACCCCTTTGTGACTCCTCTGTGAAAATGGACACCAGTGTGAAATTGTGGACCCCTGTGAGAAATGGGACCCATCTCTACCAGGGGGTGGGACACAAGGTCGGTGCGCAACGTGGTACAATTAACATTCTATAGGTATAGTACACAATGACATACAAGAAGTATGCGGAACAGCAGACTACATGTAGCAACAGCTCTAGCGCTGACTTATCGCTGGAGTTCGATGGGGTTCGATCGCTTTATGGACTCCTCCCCTGCATCTCTACAGCTACAACAGCAGTAACTGCCAACAGGTACAGCAACTACATGCAGTTTTGCTGTTCAGTAGAATGGATGACAAGTTGGCAGGTCATTGGTACATGCAACTCAACTTGTAGGTATACACGGACAGTAGCTAGAGTCAATAACAAAGGCATTGTCTCCTTACACTGCGTACAAGGTGTGTGCATATAATTGCAGATCATCCTCACTGTCTGCTTTCTTCCAATGCTGTAGACAGTCTACGCCTAGTCTCAGCCCCAGACCAAACCAACCCCCAGCGTGGATCGCTTCGCTGGAAGTGATCCGTGCTGGGGTTGGTTAGTATAGCTGCTAGACTAGACCCCCCCCCCCCCCCCCCCCCCCCCCCCCCCCCACACACACACACACACACACACACCCAGAAATGAAGTCCGTTGTTTCTGGAGAGAGAGAGAGAGAGAGAGAGAGAGAGAGAGAAGAGAGAGAGAGAGAGAGAGAGAGTGAGAGTGGGGGGGGGGGGGGGGGGGGGGGGGGGGGGGGTTCTAGCAGCTTGAGGGCTGGTTGGGTCTGGGGCCAAGGACTAGTCTATTGCCCTGCACACACGTCAAGTGATTGGGGCCATGCATTTCAAGGGCAGTCCAAATACAACGTATTTGTTCACAGAGAGGGCCCATTCTCACAACGGAGTGGTGCACGTACATGTATGCAGAAAAATGTGTGTGGAGTACGCCAGCTTAGGACAGGGCTCCAGTGAAAGCTGCAGTGAAGGTTCGGCCACTGAAGACCTTAACTGCATGGGATGCTACATGATGCAGGTGGCCATTTTGAGTAGAAAAAAACATGTATTGACAGTATGGCAACAATTACAGTTGTTTTTTCTGTGTCACGCGATCTACGTAGGGATCAGCCGAAGTCTAACAGGTACGCTAACTACTAAGAAGTGAACAGTAACATACCGTAGTCTCTCGAAAATACGCCCATGGGCAATGAATTTAGAATCTGCTCAAAGAGGGGGATGGGCGTATTTTCGAGGACCCCTCTCCCGAAAATAGGCCCACCCTTGACTCGAAAGTAGGCCCACCCAAGTACATGCTTATACGAGTGCAATACTGCAACAGTCATTCTAGCAAGGCTTAACTACTACTAGTCCCGGAGTTTCTTGGTGAGCAGGAACAATCTCTTCGTGTGAGTAGCTACAGGAACAGCAAACAAGACACAGCAGGACTGCTTGAATGACGTAGAGTGCGCAGACTATCTTCGGGACTTGCCGATTGCTGCTGCTTCCTAGAAATCCGTAGTGCGCTGCTAGTGCTACGCTAAAGCTATTGAAGTGCTTTCCCGTTCGAGCTAATAGGGTGGGCGTACTTTTGAGTAATAAATGACCCGTTGCAACAACTTGTCGCGAAAAAGGGGGGTGGGCGTATTTTCGAGGGTGGGCGTATTTTCGAGACTACGGTACTTGGAAGACAGATATGCAGTGGTTGCATTTCTGCATGCGCAATAGAACACGCCATCTAGTTTCCATTCTGACAATGGAGGAAGACGATGTGCAGTCACTATAGACCCGTTGCAGTTAAGTCACATTTTCCGTGGAATTTCCGTATACTATCCGGAAGCCGCCATCTTGGTGTACCGAAATACATTGGCTTTATATGCAGTATCGATCAAAACGTGTCCTGCGTCACTGGTAAGCATTTATATATTTAATAGCCTACGTAGCAATCACATTTCGTCCGATTCAACACATACTAGAAGCATTGTTGGTGCATGATTGTGTTTACCGAGATCGCCATAGAAGTTGCTATCTCCAAGAAACGCTAAATAGCTGCCATGTTGGTGTCCTTTTCCGTATACTCGAATTGATGACGTCAGCTGCAACGGGTCTATACGGTGCAAATAAATTAAGAGTAGATTTACGGCAGTGATGTAAGGTCTGTCGGAAGGCAGTACTGTGCTCCAAGATGGCAGTGGAGGTGGAAGAATCAACAAATTATCCATCTCCAAATATTTGACCGCACCCTGTTGATTGACAGAAAGGGAAAATCCCTTGCGGAACACAAAGCCATTTCCACGCTACGCCTACAATACACATATAGTCGAATTCTGAGATGCAGCACATCTACTGAAAATGACTGCTACATAAAATGGCTGCGCGAGCACCATGCCGACTACCCGCTTCACACTCGGAACAAATACATTTCGCTGGCACAAACGTGAGCTCACCATCGTAATAGTAGCAGACATGCTTCCTCCCCCCGGCATGTACAGTAGCCATCTCTTCCTCTGGAGCGTACACACACTTGAATTTGAAGAGCCGCGGAAAGTTCTGTTCTCGTCGGATTTAGTAATCCCTCACCCTGGGCGTTTGCTCAGTACCAATGCTTTCCACTCCCGTTCGGTTTGGAACGAAGCTGTTGCATGGCGGGAAATCCCCAAGACACGTGTACCGCTTTGCTGAACATGGCGTCCCGAGTGTTGTTTACGTGCGACTTCCCCGTGTACAGCATCTCTTCTCTGCGCGAGGGAGAGTTCTACTTAGCTGGAGGGGGAGGGCGGGCAAAGACAGGAGTCCCCAACGCACTAGTAAGGTTGCATCCATCAAATTATGAAGTTTTGAATATAGCCTGCTAAAATTTTATAATTTGTAGTAGCTTCATACTTACTGCTGTTCTAAACTTCAGGACGCCCATGAATGTAGAATACTATCTGTTTCATGTGGTACCCACCTGGCTACCATCTATCCCAGGCACTCGGAAGAAGAAGAGTGTCCGATACTGGCAGTTCTATAATATTTGAGATACGTAAGCTGAACTTGCTGATAGTAGCAAGGAGTAAAACACAACATGTAGCTGCATCGTGCAGAGCCATTTGCAAGTCTGTGGTGGCGATGTACTGCTTCTGCTTTTCCAAAGTGGATATCAAGCACGAATCCAAATAGTTTGACCCCCATAGCAAAATTTGACTTGGCCATATCCCGTCGTTAGCCATACTAACACATTCTTACCATCACTGTATCGCTGTCAGTTGTTTGTCCTTCAGCACCATTCTTGGCTTTCCGACCCTACCGTGAGATTGTACATGTACAGTACGGCTTTGTTGAACTCCCATGATTTGCTAATGATTGTGCAACGTGGACTTACATGTAGTTCCCAAGTTCCCCATAAACACCTGGGGAGCCATGCATACACAAATGGTGGATACAAAACCAAGCCTCTCCCTCCCATGAATGCCTGGAAATAAGGCTAGATACCTTGCCAGGACTCCAGTGCTGCTGTTCTAGGGAAATGGGACGTTAGTCTCGGTCCCAGACCCAAACCAACCCCAGCGATCTGCGCTGGGGTTGGTTTGGGTCTGGGGCTGAGACTAATGGGATGTTTCCTAGCATATCTATCCATCTATATATCCATCTTTCTATCTATCCATCTAAATATCCATCTATCTATCCATCCACATCTATCTATCTATCTATCTATCTATCTATCTATTCACTCAATTTTGCTCATGTTTTGCCAGTAGGGCAAAAATTATATTGATTTCGAGGGGCAACCGCACGTTCCAGTCGACACATCTAGCTGTACCTGTTGAATGACCTTGATTGTGTAATGCTGATACTAGCAAGTTGGGATGGCCTCGTTCCCAGGCCTTCTACACCTCCAGTTTTTGATCACTTGCAGTATGCAAAACTGGAGGTGTAGAAGGCCTGGGAACGAGGCTATGGATATTCAATCTCTGGATATGTTGCTTCCAGTCTCTCTTTATAGGTTGAATCTTAGCCCACTATTTCATTGTAGTATGTGCTCATCAATTATGACAGGAGGTGTACAGCCTGCTTCATGACGGGCAAAATTATGTTGCGGAACGTTCCCACCACTTCGACTTGGGTGACAGGCTCATAATGAACTCCACTCCCCACCCCCAAGACAGGGGTACCATTGCCGCTGGTATTGGACCCTCGTGCTACCTCTTTACAGGCTTGACGTATGACAATAGGAAGGAGGAGAAGGGTAGAGAGGAGGAGGAGGGAGAGGAGGAGGCGGAGGAAGGGGAGATGGAGGAGGAAGAGGGGGAGGAGAAGGAGAGGGAGGAGGGGGAGGACAGAGAGGAAGAAAAGAGGACAGGAACAAGTGAAGGGCTTGGCGGTTCTTCAAAGAAGGTATCTGGTCAATCTGCTGAGGTTGTATTATACTATACTAGTAGACTCCATTAAACAACAACAGTTACTGCAGCGCATAATACCCTTTTATCTACAAGCTGCTCCAAAAGGTGCTAAACTTTAACTGCACCCTCTCACTCTCCACCCGTCCTTCCCTCCTCCTCCTCTCCCTCCCTCCCTCCCTCCCTCCCTCCCTCCCTCCCTCCCTCCCTCCCTCCCTCCCTCCCTCCCTCCCTCCCTCCCTCCCTCCCTCCCTACCTCCCTCTTTCCTTCCTCCCTCCTCCTTCCCTCCTCTCCCTTATGCACCCTTCCTCCTCTCCTCTTTCCTTCCTCTCCCTCCCTCTGCCTCCTGGCTTCCTTCCTCCTCCCTCCCCTTCCCCCTGTCTTCTTTCCTCCGCTCCCTCCCTCCTCTCCCCTCCTTCCTCTCCTCTCTGCAGGAGGGAGGTGATGAAGAAGTGGAATTGGAAGTGATCAACTCCACCCACACTGATTTTGCTGAGAAAGATTCGTACCAGAAATATGTCAAGTTCTCTCACAACGGGGCATATGTGGTGACGGGGGGAGTGGATGGAGTAGTGAGAGTGTGGAAGGTGAGGGTCGTGATGGAGGAGTAAGCGAGGCTACGTACATGTACGTGTGTCAGATTTGTATACATGAGTATGGAAAGTGAGTGTATATATGCATATGTACTTCAATCCTTGTGTACATGTAAGTTGTAAGTGTGTTGTGTGCAAGGGGTGGTGACTCCTAGCCTCGTTCCCAGGCCATTCCCACCGCCAGTATTTGATCACTTCCAGTATGAAATATGGTGGGGAAGGCCTGGGAGATCTGGTCACGTTCGGTGCCATCAAGTAGACACATGGTAGACACGTGGAGGGCGGTGCCCAGCGAAGAATCTCGATGTCCTGTCTTTTACTGTCCGTCCAAAGGCTGGATGTCAGTGTGTTCGCAAGGCAGACGAACGATGCCGTTTGTTGTTCACAATGTCGGGGACGGATCGACACGAAACAGGTATTAAAATTGTTGGGCACCACCCCTGTGTGTCTACCTGACGTCATCGCACATGACCAGATCTCCCAGGCCTTCCCCCGCCGTATTTCATACTGGAAGCGATCAAATACTGGCGGTGAGAACAGCCTGGGAACGAGGCTAGTTTGTGCCATACTTAGAGCTGCGACTAGGGTCACAATCATGTATGACCACCCAAAGACTGTCCATGACTGCATGACCACGCTGCTAAACTGCCTGTGACCGTAGCAAAATCTGCCATGACTACACCACTTTTTGGTAGAGTATGGTAAACTATGTCCACACCACACCTCAAGAACGCGTGATGTCACTGTCTTCATCTGCCCCCCATTGATGATGATGTCATCATGCGCTCTTGAACACCTACATCTGCCATATACGTAGGGGTCACGATTCCCGGTCGCAGCTATCTTATTGGAGTAACCACCCCTTGGGGTAGGAGAGGCTATCGTGTGACAGTGCATTGTGTTAGGGGGTGAGAGAGAGTATCATGTGAGGCGGTGAGAGAGAGTGTATTTTGTGACGGGGTGTGAGAGTGTATTGTGTGAGGGGGTGTGAGAGAGTGTACATGTATTGTGTGAGGGCCGGAGTGTATTGTGTGAGGGGATGTGACGGGATGTGAGGGAGTATATTGTGTAAGGGAATGTGAGGGGATGTGAGGGAGTATATTGTGTGAAGGGATGTGAGAGTGTATTGTGTGAGGGCTACATGGAGTATATTGTGTGAGGGGATGTGTGTGAGGAGATGTGAAAGAGTGTATTGTGTGAGGGGATGTGAGAGAGTGTATTGTGTGAGGGGGTGTGAAAGAGTGTATTGTGTGAGGGCCAGAATGTATTGTGAATGTGTGAGAGGTTGTGACAGAGTGTATTGTGTGAGGGGGTGTGAAAGAGTGTATTGTGTGAGGGCCAGAATGTATTGTGAATGTGTGAGAGGTTGTGACAGAGTATTGTGTAAGGGGATGTAAGAGAATGCATTGTGTGAGTGTATTGCTGTACTAGTGATTAGCCAGCTAAGTACTATGCTAGGTATCTTGGCCTACGAATGAGATATGAAGCTGGAAATTGTGCCATTGTGATCAGCATGAAAAGAACCTTCAACTGATGTCCTAAAAATGACTTTTAATGTTGGTCACATTTTTGCCAAAAATCGCTCTCGACCAAAGGCTATAATCCATGGTTTTACATGATTTTGGGTCAAAATTCAGCTAAGAGCAAAATAGACATCATTTGAAAGCTCGATTCATGCTGATCACAATGGTGCAAATCCCAGCCTCATACCTCTTTCCTAGCCCAAGATACCTAGCATAGTATAAATTGTCCATGCCAAGCCTCATTCCCAGGCCTTCTATGCCACATGTTTTACAGTATAAGCGATCAAAAACTGGAGGTGTAGAAGGCGTGGGAATGAAGCTACATGTATGCATGCCCCCAGGACGCTCCACAACAAATGGCAGTGTGCATGTAGCAAACCAGAAGTTTGAAGATAAGACTTTTTCTATGTGCACGTTTTGACATGTCAATTAATCCAAAATTGGCAGAAAGAGCACACAGTTCTATTTACCAAAATGCAGTCAAAAATGTAACCAGGAGCCCATAACGTGGCGCTCATAAGCTCCTGATGTAACAAATGAACCAAAATTGGCAGAAACAGCACTCCTGGTGAACAACAGATAATTGCTCACTATTGCATCAGTAGCCTCGTTCCCAGGCCATTTCACACCACCAGTGTTGGGTTGCTTGCAGTATGCAGTAGTATGTGAATATGGTGGAGGAAGGCCTGGCCACATGTGGTGCCATCAGGTAGACAGACGGTAGACACATGGGGAGCGGTGCTCAATGGAGAATCTTGATGCCCTTTCTTGTACTGTCCGTTCACAACGTTTGGGATGGATCGATGTGAAACAGGTACAGGAAATTGCAACGTTCTTGCACAATCCGAGCGCCAAGCGCGACTGCTAAATCAGCACTGACCATATACGGGTATAGGGACTCTAAATTCAAATTTGCCCCGCGTAGACCGACCCGGCAATACCTGCACGGTCACAGAACTCCGGCCAGAACGGTTCAGTGATCCAGACGCTGTAGCAACCTGCGTCACGGGGTGGATAAACACATTCTGAGGTTGTTCCATGATGACTCAGCGCGCGCTTTCTGTGTAAGCAGCGTATGTACGCATGCGCAAATCTCGGACCTCAGGATGTCAGATTGTGCAAGAACGTCGCAATTTCCTGTATTACATATAACCGCATCTCCCAGGCCTTCCCCCTAGCCTCGGTCCCAGGCTCTCTGGGACCGAGGCTACCTTCCCCCCACCATATTTGCATACTGCAAGCGATCAAATGCTGGCCGTGGGAATAGCGAGGGGGTGTGAGAGTGCATGTGTATTATGTGAGGAGGTACGTATATATGAGAGGGTATTGTGCACATGGGTAGAGTTGTGAGATGGCCATGTTTTTGGGCAACCTGGCATGTGTGCTGTGCTTCCGTACGGGACAGGGGATGGGATCCGGGACAAGACAAAGAATTCCGGGACTGTCCCGGACGTTCCGGGACACGTTCCGGGACACTTGGCAACTATGCTGCAGATCTTGACTACCTAGTACTTGTCACAGCAGAAACATTGTAGCTACGCTACACACACATTTCCAGAAGTACAGTGCTTATTGGAAACCACATCGTCAGACTAAACTGCTATTCTCTCTCTCTCTCACACACACACACACGCACACACACACATGCAACACTCACACACACACACACACACACACACACACACACACACACGCACACACACACACACACACACACACACACACACACACACACGCATGCACACACACACACCTGCAGTACCCATCTCTTGACAGGCTACACCAGCTAGTTTCCCATGAGAATGAGATAGAAAGCCTCGACTGTCATCCTACAAAGATGCAGGTGAGTATAGCTCCAATCCAGAGATGCAACACTAAAACCTCTCCCTCTCCTCCCCCTCCTTCCCCCTCTAGCCTTCCTCCCCTCCTTCCCCCTCCTTCCCTCTCCTTCCCTCTCTAGCCTTCCTCCCCTCCTTCCCCCTCCTTCCCCCTCCTTTCCTCTCGCCTTCCTCCCCTCCCTCTCATTTCCACTCTTCCCCTTCCTTCCCTCTTCTTCCCTCTCTATCTCTCCTCCCCCTCCCTCTCTTCCTGTCTCCCGTCTTATTCTTAAACCCCTCCCATCCCCCCTCCCCGTCTCTCTCACTATTGAGACATTTTTCTCTGATTTTTGAAACACACTTCTGGCCACTCATTTATGTATTAACTAGTGCATACATGGTTGACCACGCAGAGATGCCTCATGGGAAGCTTTGATACAATTTGGCAGTTGCAGAACATAACCATGAGTGATGGCTAGCGAGTGTCTGTAATGAGTGTATGAAAGTGGCCATTCTGCTTTTCTGCAAAAGTGTGCTAGAAATTCCCAGACACTGTAACTTAACTGTTTGTGTTTTGTTGAATTCCTGAAAGCACAAGAACTGCAACCTCAGAGATGCCTTATGGTAAGGCTTGTCTGGAATCCTTGATTTCCACATTTTACAGAACAGCAACTTCCAGTTTTCCTGAGATTCCTGTTTTGTTGAATATCCAGTTTCTTGAATTTCCCGTTTGGTTGAATTTCCAGTTTTCCCGGGTTTTTTTTGCCGTCTGCCTCTACACCCACACACTAGTGCATGCAGCCGTGCCCCCTGGGCACTACTGACATGTATATATATTATACATGTATAGTGCCCAGGGGGCGCGGCTGCATGCACTAGTGTGTGGGTGTAGAGGCAGACAGCAAAAAACGGGAAAACTGGAAATTCAACAAAACGGGAAATTCAAGAAACTGGATATTCAGTGGCAATGGTGGGATTCGAACCTGCAACCTTTCGAATGCTTTAACCACTTGGCCACCAGCCACCCCACCAGCTGTTGACTCATTCCAATTACACACACGATGTGTGATGTCGAGTGCTACCACCATAGTTCACGCAAGCAGTGGTGGCCAACAGGAAACACAGAAGTCCTAATATGGTACACATCAGAACCATTTCTAGAACCTGAATCAGAACCATTTCTGTCGCTGAACCGGATTTACTCTACGAACGTAGCTCCGGAAGACCTAAACAAAGGAAGCTGCACTGTTTTTCGAGTACTTTTGTACGTACAACAACTATGTACGTACATGTACGTGCTGCAAACCCATTTCGGAAAACGTTCTGTGGCTGATCGGTGTCATTTTTAGAGACTTGTACTGTACATATATCTTCACCACCAAGGTTAGTTTCAGCAACAGCTTGAGTCAGTGCACAGGCAAAGGCAACCCTGACAGTATTATACTAGTAATTTATTCTACATGAATAGCTAATCAAACCATATAAGGAGCTGTAAGATGAGCTGGTGGATGCAATCAGAAGACCTGAGGCCTGATTCTGAAATGTGAGTTTGTCCTAGGAGTGTGGTTTCAGCTTCAATCACGAAGTTGCTATTGTATTTTGCCATCTGTTTGGTCTGTAGCCATTCTGTCTGTAGCTGAAGCACACTAAGTCTTACACAAGTTCAGTTGCATCATCCTGGGAACCATAGCTGCTACCATAGCTGCTACCCTTGGTTCTGCTGAAGTAGCACATAGTTTTTGTATCACCCATGTGGGGAAGATTTTGAGGTTTAATTAAACTCCCTAGGAACTTTCTAATGATACTGTTTAAATACCCGTTGTCTGTAATTGGTCAGTGCTGTATTTCATCACAAATTATTTCATCACACGATTTTGTGTGGCTACTCGGTAATATTCAAGGGTGGTGAGAATTTGAACGCAGTGTTCAGCAAGAATTAGGAAAGTCTTGGGTATGAGAAACAAGGTGGCATCTATAACTTCCCGGGATAAATATGGCTGCAATTGAAATAGCTTAATTGAATCAGTGTGTGAAATAGTCATTCTCCGTACAGTTTTATTGGACCAGTGTGTGCCCAGTGTGACGAATCATGATGCAAGTTGCCTATTGCCCCAATACTTCTCTCTCTCCCTCTTTCTCCCTCCCCTCCCCCTCGATCCCTTTCACCCTTCTTTTGATCCTCCCCCCCTCTCTCTCCCTCCCCTCCCCTGCCTTCTCCCCCTCCCACTTTCTGTCCCACTCCCACTCCCACTCCCACTCCCTCTTCCCTCTCCTCCCCACCCTACCTCCTCCTCTCCTCCCCACCTCCTCCTCTCCCTTCCCCTCTCCTCCTGTCCTCCCCACCTCCCTACCTCCTCTCCTCCCCTCCTCCTCCTCCTCTTCTCCCCACCTCCTCCTCTCCTCCCCACCTCCTCTCCCCTTCCCCTCTCCTCCTCTCCTCCCCACCTCCCCACCTCCCCACGTCTTCATCTCCTCCCCACCTCGAGCTCCCCACCTCTTCCTCTCCTCCCCACCTCCTCCCCTCCCCTCTCCTCCTCTCCTCCCCACCTCCCAATCTCCCCACCTCCTTTCCTAGGTGTTCTCTGCGTGTCGAGGTGGGGAGGCCACTGTCTGGAATCTGGAGGAGGGACTGAGGGAGATGAAGTTTGAATGGACCCCGACTAGAAGATTGAAATACAAATTCCGAGCATGCTGGTACACACATTTTAATTAGCTCCATTTACAGTATGTGCAAACACACATGTACACGCACACGCACACATACACACACATGCACACACACACACGTACACACACACATGCATACACACACCCACCCACATACACGTGAACACACATGCGTATGCACATACACACACACACACTTATATATGCTAATACACCTACACACATGCACATATACACACACGCAAATGTACACACAAACACTCATCCACGTGAACACACATGCGTATGCACATACACACACACACACTTATATATGCAAATACACCTACACACATGCACATATACACACACGCAAATGTACACACAAACACTCATCCACATGTACACACATGCACATGCACACGCACACATACACACACACACACACCACAGCTTCTCCCCATCACAAGGTGACTTGGAGACCAGTACCTCCCTGTACACCATCAATGTTCCCCTGAAGTGGAACCCTCGTGCTGGCCATCACGCCTATCTCCTCCAGTGGGATGCTGAGAAATGGTGTCCTTTGAGGATCGAAAAGACTGGCAAAGAACTGCTGTGTGCCCTGTCAGTGAGGTGAGACAAAGCGTCATATTGATCACCAGTGCTCGGACGATAGTATATATACTTGATCAGACAGTCCCTACAAAGGAATGGCATATCTTGAGGACTCTACATCTTATGAATATCAGCAACTCAATATTCCTTAAGCAGAAAGCTGATCCAAGTCTGAAATCCATACACTTACTCATGGAGACCTCACCATCTCGAACAGGTGGTCATTGAATGCTGTTGCTTTCGGGCATAGCTTTAATTGCACCCCTGCTATGCCTATATAAGTGCATGTCCTCTATTGCATGCGCATTTCCTTACCACTTAGACTACTGACCCAAGTCTACGGTACTGCCAATAACAGATTAGTGTATACCATTGCATGTTTAAGCTACATACATGCTTTGATCATTGGCAGACCGAACATGCTAGTCGAAATGTCAGCAAGGAAGTGATTTATGATTGTAAAATACAGCCTGAGATGCCACCACTTCCACTGCAAAGACATTTTTGAGGTGGCTGCTGTTTACACAGGCCTGAACTGTCCACCAGCCATGCTGCTTAGCTGGTTGTTTTCCAGCTGAAGCCCTAAACAAACACAGCTACTTCCTAGTAAACATCCTCACGCCCCCTCAAGGGAAACTAACTAGCACCACTGACATCCACAGTAACAACCAAGATGTATACTACATTGGAGGTCAGGCTTTTGGCTTGTAACTCGCTAAAACATATACCCTGTGCACAGTTCTGCCGGGTTTTCGTCCTCCAAACTGCTCGCATGACTGCACTCAGCCATCAGTACATTTGTGATGCTGTTATACTAACCACATGCAACTATCTACGTATACTACATTGGAGGTCAGGCTTTTGGCTTGTAACTCACTAACCAGGTCTGCCGGGTTTTCGTCCTCCAAACTGCACGCATGGCATGACTGAACTCAGCCATCAGTACATTCGTGATGCTGTTATACTAACCAGTAACTGAACTCAGCCATCAGTACATTCGTGATGCTGTTATACTAACCAGTAACTATATGCACTCACTACCGAGTATTTGATCCGGCCATGCTAACCCACTAGTGAGAAGACTGTTTCTAAGTCCATTATGGTTTTCTAACCAAAAATCTCTAGTATGAAGAGTGTGAGCAACTTGATTCTGGCAGTGGAGGTGCGCTGTCACAAGGTGCAGGGCATGGCGGAAGCTTTTATGGATATGCTGTATAGCCGTGCAAAACGAGCAGTTAAGTTCACCAAAAAGCCATATTTACCACTTTTCTTGAGCGAGACAGCAGATAAATTTGCCAAGGATTATGCTATCAAAGAAAGCTTCCGTCATGCCCTGCACCTTGTGACAGCGCACCTCCACCGCCAGAATCAAGTTGCTCACGCTCTTCGTACTAGAGATTTTTAATTAAGTTACATTTCCAATACATTTCGCAAGTATCCAAGTATCCGGTAACCAAGAGAAATGACCAATGTCCATGATATTTTCACCTTTGACCCCACCCACCTCCTCTAGCCTAGACCAGTTTTGACTCTTAGACCTGATCACAGTTGCCTTTCCACTCAGTGAGGGGAACCTGCTGTAGCAGCCTTGTTCCCAGGCTCTTGTTTTCGAGAATGAGAGCCTGGGAACGGGCTACTGACAGGGAACGAGGCTATATGGTGTGACCAACTGCAATATCATTCACAAGAGGTATTGTGGCAAGCAAAACACCCAAGACGGAGTGCAGAGCACCCCATAGCCTCGTTCCCAGGCCTCCCATGCAGCCTGGGAACGAGACTAAGCACCCCACAGCTCCATTTGCTCAGCTAGTGCATACAAGTAGCTGGGTTGGTACAAAACTACACTATTGGGATCTGTTCTCTATATTATAGGGGTTCAAATAGTGTAACTACACTATTTTCCCCCTGTATATATACATTTGTACAGGGAACAAATAGTGTGCCCACACTGTTCACTGCCTATATATATACAGGGGAGCAAATAGTGTAACCACACTGTTTTGCTCCCTGTATCAGAGAACGCGGTAGCGTTCTCTATTTAGGGATGGCCAAGGAAATTTCGATTTTACCATACTGATGCACCAGCAGGATAACGGCCAAAGAAGCTACAACCCCCCAAACCAAGCATGCAGACAGAATGATACTGCCTAGCAGTTCACAAAAACACTCACAAACGTACCCTAGAGTACGTGGGAGTCGATGAACCTGTCGCGGAGAAAAGTCCGATTTCGTCATCTTCTTTCTTTCTTTCTTTCTTTCTTTCTTTCTTTCTTTCTTTCTTTCTTCTTTCTCATAACAAAACTTTGCCCAAGGATAGCGTACCAACTAAAGCACTTCTGGAGTTCATTTACGCACAGAACAACACCGATTTCGCCGTAGTAGAGCCTTTGAGCCCTTTTGTCCACGAACTGGCAAGAACAGCAGTTTTAGCTAGCTACATGTACGATCCGATGGCATTCTAGCACGACGCCATTTTGAGGCAATGAGGTCACGTTCGCCAATTGCGCATGCGCAATCCAAAATGCAAGCACATTTTTGTTCTTTTGCTTGTGATGGCTGCGTTTGGTACACTAACAGAATCCCTGTGAATCCGTCATCTGGTGGCTTCTACTGCTACGAGGAAGTTCTACCAACCTGTTCTTGTCAAGATGTATTGTGACTATGCCATCATGGAGGCGTGGCTTTCTTTTCACGACGTAACTACAGTGCAGAACTGTGAGGCTAGAGTTTTGGATTTCCATTGCAAGCACATGACCTACACGGCTGCCATCGAGCTCTCTCATCTGATGAAAGGTGAATGCCCCACCCCCTCATCCGCGAGGCAACAATAAACATTGATCACAACAGCAACATCAAAAATTATTAATGGAAACTGCATTAAAGCCTGCTCAGTGCCCAGCAGAAGGTCCACGTCCATCAAGAGAGACCTTCGCAGCTTTGTTGACATGGTGATCGCTTCGTAGTCTCGGGCCTAGGAACGAGGCTAACATGGTGATTAAGTAACAACACCAGTCTGGCATACATCCAGTTCCCCCGTACCCTTGTGGTGACGTGATGTTGCACGTACCACGACTAAGAAGTTACGCATTTCATGCGCTCGAAAAGTATGCAAACTAGTGGCAAAAAATTTTCTGCGAAAAATAAAAAGGATTTAGTGATGGCCTGTCAAATTATTCCACCCCTCGAAAAAGCTAAGAAACAAGGAGAAATGCCTTTAACCAGGCTCAGTCCCATCCCCTCCCTAAATTCTACATTTTATAATGGATGGGACTGAGCCTGGTTAAAGGCATTTCTCCTTGTTTCTTAGCTTTTTCGAGGGGTGGAATAATTCCGAATGTGACAGGCCATCACTAAATCCTTTTTATTTTTCGCAGAAAATTTTTTGCCACTAGTATATACAGGAAAAGATGATGTTACCCACACTGTTTACTTCCCTGTATTATACAGGGAACAAATAGTGTGGGGTACACAGGGGAAAAATAGTGTAGTTAAACTGTTTGAATCCCTATGATATACAGGAGAACAGATCCCAATAGTGTAGTTATCCTATACCCAAGTAGCTATGGACATGTTAAGATATTTTTCACACATTATTATGTGGAAATGACTACGTAAGTACTTAGGCAACACCTATCCTCATTCCAAGGCCATTCCCACCACCACTATATAATCGTTTGTGGTACGCAAATACGGCGGGGGAAGGCCTGGGAGATCTGAATAACGTCAGGTAGACAGAGAGTACACACACGGAGGATGGTGCCAAATACGGCAGGGGAAGGCCTGGGAGATCTGAATAATGTCAGGTAGACAGAGAGTATAGACACACGGAGGGTGGTGCCCAAAATACGGCGGGGGAAGGTCTGGGAGATCTGAATAATGTCAGGTAGACAGAGAGTATAGACACATGGAGGGTGGTGCCCAACCATTACAATACCTGTTCGAATTCCTTCCCGGCATTGTGAACAACAAATGGTATTTATTGTCTGCCTTGCAAACGCTCTGACATCCAGCCTTTGAATGGCCAGTACAAGAAAGGGCATCGAGATTCTTCGTATGGCACTGCCCCCGTGTGTTTGGGAATGGCCTGGGAATGATGCTAGCCCACACCTCCTGCCCCCACTGATTGACTAGTGACCTCTGAGTAGCCACAAGCAGCTACAGTGTGAAGCAGAGGATGTTTAATTGATGCGCTCTTGTGAAAACTAGTCTATGGAAGTAATTATGTGACCACAGTTACTTTTAGTGAGAGCTGATCAGCTAAGGTCATCAACCACTAGTTTACATTGCATAGGAAGTGATAGGAAGTGATTGGTTGCCACAGCAATGGTTGTGTCATTATGTATGAGGTGATTAATACTGATTATTCTGGCATAGTTCTGGAGTTGTTATTGGTAGTTCTACAAGGGAGCATAAGTTATAATGCAGTAAAGTGTGTGACAACGTCTCTGCCAATGATGGTTAGGAGAGCAATATGGCAGACATATGGGGTGCCCTAAATCATCCACGGTTCAACCACCGAGAGAACTTTCTGCATAAATACTGTACAATGAGTATACGCATCAGTGTCAGCAGATAGTGGTGGTCAATAATGAGTGTACAAAAGCGGCCATTCTGCTTTTCTGCAAAACTGCACTAGAAATTCCTAGACACTGTAACTAAACCATTTGTGTTTTGCTGAATTCCTGAAATCAGGTAACTGTGACCCAAGAGATGGTACAAAAGCGGCCATTCTGCTTTTCTGCAAAACTGCACCATGCAGACATCTAGTGTTTTGTTGAATTCCTAGAACTGCAACCCCAGATGCCTTGTGGTAAGGCTTCCTTGTGATATAGCTTCCTGGATTTCCTGACAGCAACTTGATGAACTTCCAATTTTCCTGAGATTCCCCTTTTGTTGAATATCCAGTTTGTGGAATTTCCAGTTTTCCTGAG
>OZ007515.1:9986073-10153583 GCA_963931865.1 Axinella damicornis | reverse complement strand
CCTAACACACATGCACTCCACACCTCTCTGATTTGGTGTGTTCGGTAGACCTGGCGGGAGACACCTGTTGGGCATCCCCCTCCTTCCCCTCCCCCTCGTCCAGAGTGCTCTGGTCCATTGGTTGCTCTGGGGGTGTGGTCTCGTGACTCGCCGAGGCAAGCTGGGGCTCCACCGCAGCATCTGGAGCAGAATATAAGAAGTGGGCACTATTTAGAATATTTTGCTAAGTTTGATGTTTCAAGAATGCAAATTACAAATTTCTCATCCAACCTTCTATAATGGCTTGCTAGGGTACGTATAGGATTTGTACCCTGAGTGCAGTTTTATGTATTCACGAGGGTGAAGCCGGAGGGATACACTTAAACTGCACAAATGGTACAAATCTCATACACCCTAGTGAAGCCATAGTGCTGACATATACCATATGCATCCTCCCACCTTTGCTGGCAGGTGCCGTCTCTTCATCGGCGAGAGGGGTGATGGGACTTGGCTCGGGGGGGACGGGACTGGAAACGGCCCCTTGGGAACTGGTGACGGACTTCAGGAGCGAGGACCTCTGGGCCAGGTCGTCTGAAATTCGGGGTTTCTTGGGTTCATGGTACAAGTGTTCGTTTCTCCTACCTCCATCTCCTTCCCCCTCATCTTCACTGTCACTGAATTCATCATCACGGGCAATACGCTTGTCTCGCTGATGCTCTGTGTGTGTGTGTGTGTGTGTGTGTGTGTGTGTGTGTGTGTGTGTGTGTGTGTGTGTGTGTGTATGCGTGTGTATGCGTGTGTAAGAAGGGAGGTTCCCTACCAATGGCTACCATTAGGCTTGAATTCCCCATTACAATATGAGAGTGCCACTAACTCAATGTACATGTAGTTAAGGTCTCGGTCAGTTTGAACACAGTATAATTTGGCATGCTGTACGTGCGTATCTATGGAAACGATAGTACAAAGTATACATGTCACAGTGTACTAGTCTCAAGTTCATTCAACAAGACGGAGTCAGTGAAATGGAGACCGGACCAGACAAAATTGTATTGTAACATGACAGATCTCTTGGCACAGTCTACCCTGTCTGCCAGCTCGGGGAGGTGGACTTACGACTGATTCTCTCATCTGGGTTGTCCTCTGTGGGTTCCGGTTCTGAAATAGCATCCTCAGGAATGGCTGTGTGGTATGAGTATATGAGTGTGCACGTGCATGAATTTGCATGTGCGTCAGGAGGGGGGGGGGGGGGGGGGGGGGGGGGGGGGGGGGGGGGGAATGGGACATGTGGATATGGGAATGGAATGGGAAGATCATTCGACCACATGCACAATACACAAGCAACAGGAATGGAATATGCTACAGGCATTAATTGAATGAGACACAGTACAACTCCACCACATGCAGACACAAAGGACAAGTTAGAGTGTCCGAGCTCCCTCACCTTGCATCTGTACACTGGGGGCATGTGGGACGAGACGGAGGTTTTCAAACAAGCGTTGCCTAAATAGGAGATCGAAGCAAGACAAGTTCGGCATCAATCCCTCCATTATGTCATAATGATGTCATGCACAATTCACCAGGTACATGTACATTTGTACATGTATGTTCACATGCCTAAGTGGAAGCCATTTCCACCCTCATGCTCCACCCACACACAACACCATGTTCCACCCTCGCGCTTCACCCTCACACAACACCCCCCAATGCTCCACCCACTTGATCTTGTTGAGGTACTCTGGGGTGTTTTGGTTGGACATGTTGGTTGGACTGATGTGCAGCTTGAAGTCTGGGCCAAAGTACTCAAAGTAGTCATTGTACGGCAACTCTGTGTGAGTGACGCATGAGTGTGTGCATGTGTGACGCATGAGTGTGTGCATGTGTGACAGGGTGTGACATGTGAAGCCAAGGTATTCAAAGTAGTGACAAGGTGTGGTGTGAGGGAGTGTAGTGTGTTGTGTGAGGGAGTGTGGTATGAGGCCAAAGTACTCAAATGAGTCATTGTACGAAGATGTGAGGAGAACCGCAGGGAGGTGTATGTGTTACATGCATATGGTACATGTAGTACATGTGTATGTGGGTGTGTGCTTCAGAGTGATGGAATGAAACCTCATACCATTAGCGATGTCACAGTTCAGAGCGACGGCAGTCTCATAGGTCCAGCAGCGTGCCACATTTCGGATGGTGTACCCTCCTCCCCCCAGGAGCAGCAGGGGGACGTTGTAGCGACGCATGAAGTCCACACACTCTGCATGGCCTGGAGGAGAGAGGAGGGGAGGAAGAACAGGGAGAAAGGGGTGGGGGGGGGGGGGGGGGGGGGGGGGGGGGGGGGGGGGGGGGAGGTGGAGTGCATGGGAGGAGGTGGAGGAGGAGAGAGAGAGAGGATAACAAGGAGGAGGAGGAGAGAGGAGGGAGGGAGGAGGAGGGAGAGGATAACAAGGAGGAGTAGAGAGGACGGAGGGAGAGGATAACAAGGAGGAGTAGAGAGGACGGAGGGAGGAGGAGGGAGAGGAGAATGAGGAGGAGGAGAAGAGAAGGAGGGAGAGAGGAGGGGAGTGAGGAGGAGAGAGAGGAGGGAAGGAAGAGAAAGAGGAAGGAAGGAGGATGGATATACATGTACTATAATCACCAAGTCACTGCAGTACCTGTTTAGAGACAAATTGAAACATCCTAGTCTGTCCCCTGCCAGGGAGTCTGCTCCGCACTGCAGCACCACGGCGCTGGGGCAGTACAGCTCCATGACTTTGGACAGCACAGGTTTGAAGATGAGCTCATAGGATTCGTCGTCAATACCGTCCCGCAGGGGGAAGTTCACTGCATAGTACTTTCCCCTCTCCGCACCAACGTCCTTGAGGAGAGGGCGAGAAGAGGAAGAGGAGGAGGGGGGGGATTGTCAAATGTGCCACATGCAACTCACTGTAGTCACAATGGCATGGTGAACACATGTACTAGCGCAAGCCCATATCCGTGTTTTGAAGGGTACAGAAGTCTTTTCAAGAAGCTGGGGACCCTTCTCATTACCCTCTACCTCAGGCCATTAGTGTTCTGTTGATTAGACGTGAGTGGAGGCAGTGTTTCATTTAGTACCAGGACAAAATGTAGCAAATGTGAGGGGGGGGGGGGGGGGGGGGGAGCATGAGTTGCCTTGCATACATGTATATAATATTTCTTGGGTATGCCCCTAAATGAAACGATGCACAGAGTCTACATCCTGTCAAGGTACATGTACCTTGAGGTCTCCGGTCCCCGGGAAGTACTCCCCGTACTTGTGGAAGGACACTGTCATCACACGGTCGGTTGTGTAGAATGCCTCCTCTACTCCGTCGCCATGGTGAATGTCTATGTCAATATATAGCACACGTTGATGGTATCTGGGATGGGGAATGGGACAAGGAGCAACGATGAGAGGGAAGGAAATAAAGAAGGGAGGGGTAAGGAAGATGTGGAGAGGCTGAGAGGAGAGGGATACATGTATGGGAGGATGAGAGGTAAAGGGGATGAGGAGAGGTGGGGAAGGAGGGAGAGGGAGAGGGGGTGGAGAGAAGCGAAGAGGTGTGGAGAGAAGAGGAAAGTAGGAGACATGAGGAGAACAGAGGAGAGACTGTTGGAGAAAAGGGAAGAGGGATAGGGGGAGAGGAGTAGCAGGCAGGAGAGGGAAAGGACACCAATGTATGCACATACTTAAGTAGCTCCAGAATGGCGAGGACAATGTCGTTCACGTAGCAGAACCCAGAGGCTTCCGACTTCTTGGCGTGGTGCAGCCCGCCCGCCCAGTTGACGGCAATGTCCGTCTCCTGTTTGTTCAGTTTCACAGCTCCAGCTAAACCAGACAGACCAAACAAACATGACTAGACACACGAGTTGACCCTGTGCAGAGTTCTGACTTCATTCATGATCAAGCATGCTGGTCTCATACCAGGTTGGTTCATGATCAAGCATGCTGGTCTGGTACCAGGTTGGTTCATGATCAAGCATGCTGGTCTGGTACCAGGTTGGTTCACGATCAAGCATGCTGGGTTGGTTCATGATAAAGCATGCTGATCTTGTACCAGGTTGGTTCATGATCAAGCAGCTGGTCTGGTACCAGGTTGGTTCATGATCAAGCATGCTGGTCTGGTACCAGGTTGGTTCATGATCAAGCATGCTGGTCTGGTACCAGGCTGGTTCATGATCAAGCATGCTGGTCTGGTACCAGGTTGGTTCACGATCAAGCATGCTGGTCTCGTACCAGGTTGGTTCATGATCAAGCATGCTGGTCTGGTACCAGGTTGGTTCACGATCAAGCATGCTGGTCTCGTACCGGGTTGGTTCATGATAAAGCATGCTGGTCTGGTACCAGGTTGGTTCACGATCAAGCATGCTGGTCTCGTACCAGGTTGGTTCATGATCAAGCAAGCTGGTCTGGTACCAGGTTGGTCCACGATCAAGCATGCTGGTCTCGTACCGGGTTGGTTCATGATCAAGCAGCTGATCTCGTACCAGGTTGGTTCATGATCAAGCATGCTGGTCTGGTACCAGGCTGGTTTATGATCAAGCATGCTGGTCTCATACCAGGTTGATTCATGATCAATCAATCAACCTGGTACAAAATCAACACGTTTGATCATGAAACCTGACATGAGACCAGCTAGTCTCGGTACCAGACTCCGTACCCCCTCCCACCTTGGGTATGGGAGTCTGGTACCGAGAAGTGGCATACATGTATAAGTGTATCAGCCACAACGCCATGGCAACTGACCTATGGATCCTCCTGCAGACAGCTGGCAAAACTCGTGCATCCCGTCAAACACCGGACAGTCCTCTCCCACATTGACTGCAAAATCATATGGACAGACACTCATACATACATACCTTCACAGCACACGCTCTCACACAACTGCCCTCACAACAGTGTACACCACAGTGACACACCCACCCTCACAACATGGCGACACACCCTCACACACACAACCTCACTACATATACCCACTCACATCTCTGCATTAGCTTAGTGTACTCGCTGACGTTGTCAGGACGAATAGTTCGTAGAAACCTGATGTAATCATCGCTATGGTAACGAGTCATCTCCTCATGAGATGCAGGGTGGGGACGCTGAGGAGGAGAAAGCAGAGAGGTTACGAAACACGGTTAGTTCCATACACGTACTATACACCCTGTACCACTTGGCTCAAGAGATTTGGCTATACAGTACGTGCACACATAAATGTACTCCCAGCTCCTTGAAACAGAATTTGAATCAAACTGATTGTCATAGTACATGACTGACCCTAATACGCTGCAAACGCTCTTACATGTACATGTACATATCAAGCCAGGAGTGTACATGTATGAGGTACATGTACATGCACTTGGGCAGGAGTATCCGAGGAACTCTCCACAGTGTTGACAAAAACTATCCCCTCCCCTGGTGTTGCTATGGAGACAAGCTTACATATATTTCCATTTTTCTGTAGAGTCCGTAGTTCAGTAGTAGGTTGTGAGTCATTCTGATGCGGTGCGGCTTCATTGGGTGACCCTGGCCGTAATAGTAGTTCCCAATGTCACCTGGGGGAGAGAGATGACTAGTTACTCTCATGTGACTGTCATGTGGTGATCACTCTCAAATGAGTACATACTGCGGAAATGAGTGTGGCTTGATACAAAATTCCTCGTGCTCAACACACCCGATCTTTGCAACAGCTGCACACGCATTGCTACTGCCTTAGTCGGTCAGGACGGGGTGCCCCTCTTTGAGGAACGGGACTCCTCTATGACCCCTCTCTGAGAAATGAGATATTTCTATGACAATCGGGAGTCCACTATGAAAATGGGGACGTCTTTGTGAGAAATGAGACCCCTTTGCGACAACGTGAAAATGGGGACCCCTCTGCATGTGGGAGACGGGACCCATTTGCAATAAACGGAACCCCTCTGTGAAATAGGGACCCCTTTGTGACTCCTCTGTGAAAATGGACCCGTGTGAAATTGTGGACCCTGTGAGAAATGGTCTACCAGGGGGGTGGGACATAAGGTCGTTGCGCACGTGGTACAATTATAACATTCCATAGGTATAGTACACAATGACATACAAGAAGTATGCGGAACTAGCAGACTACATGTACATGTAGCAACAGCTCTAGCGCTGACTTATCGCTGGAGTTCGATGGGGTTCGATCGCTTTATGGACTTCTCCCCTGCATCTCTACAGTTACAACAGGCAGTAAACTGCCAACAGGTACAGCAACTACACAGTTTGCTGTTCAGTAGAATGGATGACAAGTTGGCAGGTCATTGGTACATGCAACTCAACTTGTAGGTATACATGGACAGTAGCTAGAGTCAATAACAAAGGCATTTGTCTCCTTACACTGCGTACAAGGTGTGTGCATATAATTGCAGATCATCCTCACGTCTGCTTCTTCCAATGCTATAGACAGTCTACACCTAGTCTCAGCCCCAGACCCAAACCAACCCCAGCGTGGATCGCTTCGCTGGAAGTGATCCGTGCTGGGGTTGGTTAGTATAGCTGCTAGACTAGACCCCCCCCCCCCCCCACACACACACACACAGTCACACACACACACCCAGAAATGAAGTCCGTGTTTCTGGAGAGAGAGAGAGAGAGAGAGAGAGAGGGAGAGAGAGAGAGAGAGAAGAGAGAGAGAGAGAGAGAGAGAGAGAGAGAGTGGGGGGGGGGGGGGGGGGGGGGGGGGTCTAGCAGCTTGAGGGCTGGTTTGGGTCTGGGGCCAAGACTAGTCTATGCCCTGCACACACGTCAAGTGATTGGGGCCATGCATTTCAAGGGCAGTCCAAATTAGGACAGGGCTCCCAGTGAAAGCTGCAGTGAAGGTTCGGCCACTGAAGACCTTAACTGCATGGGATGCTACATGATGCAGGTGGCCATTTTGAGTAGAAAAAAACATGTATTGACAGTATGGCAACAATTACAGTTTTTTTTTCTGTGTCACGCGATCTACGTAGGGATCAGCCGAAGTCTAACAGGTACGCTAACTACTAAGAAGTGAACAGTAACATACCGTAGTCTCTCGAAAATACGCCCATGGGCAATGAATTTAGAATCTGCTCAAAGAGGGGGATGGGCGTATTTTCGAGGACCCCTCTCCCGAAAATAGGCCCACCCTTGACTCGAAAGTAGGCCCACCCAAGTACATGCTTATACGAGTGCAATACTGCAACAGTCATTCTAGCAAGGCTTAACTACTACTAGTCCCGGAGTTTCTTGGTGAGCAGGAACAATCTCTTCGTGTGAGTAGCTACAGGAACAGCAAACAAGACACAGCAGGACTGCTTGAATGACGTAGAGTGCGCAGACTATCTTCGGGACTTGCCGATTGCTGCTGCTTCCTAGAAATCCGTAGTGCGCTGCTAGTGCTACGCTAAAGCTATTGAAGTGCTTTCCCGTTCGAGCTAATAGGGTGGGCGTACTTTTGAGTAATAAATGACCCGTTGCAACAACTTGTCGCGAAAAAGGGGGGTGGGCGTATTTTCGAGGGTGGGCGTATTTTCGAGAGACTACGGTACTTGGAAGACAGATATGCAGTGGTTGCATTTCTGCATGCGCAATAGAACACGCCATCTAGTTTCCATTCTGACAATGGAGGAAGACGATGTGCAGTCACTATAGACCCGTTGCAGTTAAGTCACATTTTCCGTGGAATTTCCGTATACTATCCGGAAGCCGCCATCTTGGTGTACCGAAATACATTGGCTTTATATGCAGTATCGATCAAAACGTGTCCTGCGTCACTGGTAAGCATTTATATATTTAATAGCCTACGTAGCAATCACATTTCGTCCGATTCAACACATACTAGAAGCATTGTTGGTGCATGATTGTGTTTACCGAGATCGCCATAGAAGTTGCTATCTCCAAGAAATGCTAAATAGCTGCCATGTTGGTGTCCTTTTCCGTATACTCGAATTGATGACGTCAGCTGCAACGGGTCTATACGGTGCAAATAAATTAAGAGTAGATTTACGGCAGTGATGTAAGGTCTGTCGGAAGGCAGTACTGTGCTCCAAGATGGCAGTGGAGGTGGAAGAATCAACAAATTATCCATCTCCAAATATTTGACCGCACCCTGTTGATTGACAGAAAGGGAAAATCCCTTGCGGAACACAAAGCCATTTCCACGCTACGCCTACAATACACATATAGTCGAATTCTGAGATGCAGCACATCTACTGAAAATGACTGCTACATAAAATGGCTGCGCGAGCACCATGCCGACTACCCGCTTCACACTCGGAACAAATACATTTCGCTGGCACAAACGTGAGCTCACCATCGTAATAGTAGCAGACATGCTTCCTCCCCCCGGCATGTACAGTAGCCATCTCTTCCTCTGGAGCGTACACACACTTGAATTTGAAGAGCCGCGGAAAGTTCTGTTCTCGTCGGATTTAGTAATCCCTCACCCTGGGCGTTTGCTCAGTACCAATGCTTTCCACTCCCGTTCGGTTTGGAACGAAGCTGTTGCATGGCGGGAAATCCCCAAGACACGTGTACCGCTTTGCTGAACATGGCGTCCCGAGTGTTGTTTACGTGCGACTTCCCCGTGTACAGCATCTCTTCTCTGCGCGAGGGAGAGTTCTACTTAGCTGGAGGGGGAGGGCGGGCAAAGACAGGAGTCCCCAACGCACTAGTAAGGTTGCATCCATCAAATTATGAAGTTTTGAATATAGCCTGCTAAAATTTTATAATTTGTAGTAGCTTCATACTTACTGCTGTTCTAAACTTCAGGACGCCCATGAATGTAGAATACTATCTGTTTCATGTGGTACCCACCTGGCTACCATCTATCCCAGGCACTCGGAAGAAGAAGAGTGTCCGATACTGGCAGTTCTATAATATTTGAGATACGTAAGCTGAACTTGCTGATAGTAGCAAGGAGTAAAACACAACATGTAGCTGCATCGTGCAGAGCCATTTGCAAGTCTGTGGTGGCGATGTACTGCTTCTGCTTTTCCAAAGTGGATATCAAGCACGAATCCAAATAGTTTGACCCCCATAGCAAAATTTGACTTGGCCATATCCCGTCGTTAGCCATACTAACACATTCTTACCATCACTGTATCGCTGTCAGTTGTTTGTCCTTCAGCACCATTCTTGGCTTTCCGACCCTACCGTGAGATTGTACATGTACAGTACGGCTTTGTTGAACTCCCATGATTTGCTAATGATTGTGCAACGTGGACTTACATGTAGTTCCCAAGTTCCCCATAAACACCTGGGGAGCCATGCATACACAAATGGTGGATACAAAACCAAGCCTCTCCCTCCCATGAATGCCTGGAAATAAGGCTAGATACCTTGCCAGGACTCCAGTGCTGCTGTTCTAGGGAAATGGGACGTTAGTCTCGGTCCCAGACCCAAACCAACCCCAGCGATCTGCGCTGGGGTTGGTTTGGGTCTGGGGCTGAGACTAATGGGATGTTTCCTAGCATATCTATCCATCTATATATCCATCTTTCTATCTATCCATCTAAATATCCATCTATCTATCCATCCACATCTATCTATCTATCTATCTATCTATCTATCTATTCACTCAATTTTGCTCATGTTTTGCCAGTAGGGCAAAAATTATATTGATTTCGAGGGGCAACCGCACGTTCCAGTCGACACATCTAGCTGTACCTGTTGAATGACCTTGATTGTGTAATGCTGATACTAGCAAGTTGGGATGGCCTCGTTCCCAGGCCTTCTACACCTCCAGTTTTTGATCACTTGCAGTATGCAAAACTGGAGGTGTAGAAGGCCTGGGAACGAGGCTATGGATATTCAATCTCTGGATATGTTGCTTCCAGTCTCTCTTTATAGGTTGAATCTTAGCCCACTATTTCATTGTAGTATGTGCTCATCAATTATGACAGGAGGTGTACAGCCTGCTTCATGACGGGCAAAATTATGTTGCGGAACGTTCCCACCACTTCGACTTGGGTGACAGGCTCATAATGAACTCCACTCCCCACCCCCAAGACAGGGGTACCATTGCCGCTGGTATTGGACCCTCGTGCTACCTCTTTACAGGCTTGACGTATGACAATAGGAAGGAGGAGAAGGGTAGAGAGGAGGAGGAGGGAGAGGAGGAGGCGGAGGAAGGGGAGATGGAGGAGGAAGAGGGGGAGGAGAAGGAGAGGGAGGAGGGGGAGGACAGAGAGGAAGAAAAGAGGACAGGAACAAGTGAAGGGCTTGGCGGTTCTTCAAAGAAGGTATCTGGTCAATCTGCTGAGGTTGTATTATACTATACTAGTAGACTCCATTAAACAACAACAGTTACTGCAGCGCATAATACCCTTTTATCTACAAGCTGCTCCAAAAGGTGCTAAACTTTAACTGCACCCTCTCACTCTCCACCCGTCCTTCCCTCCTCCTCCTCTCCCTCCCTCCCTCCCTCCCTCCCTCCCTCCCTCCCTCCCTCCCTCCCTCCCTCCCTCCCTCCCTCCCTCCCTCCCTCCCTCCCTCCCTACCTCCCTCTTTCCTTCCTCCCTCCTCCTTCCCTCCTCTCCCTTATGCACCCTTCCTCCTCTCCTCTTTCCTTCCTCTCCCTCCCTCTGCCTCCTGGCTTCCTTCCTCCTCCCTCCCCTTCCCCCTGTCTTCTTTCCTCCGCTCCCTCCCTCCTCTCCCCTCCTTCCTCTCCTCTCTGCAGGAGGGAGGTGATGAAGAAGTGGAATTGGAAGTGATCAACTCCACCCACACTGATTTTGCTGAGAAAGATTCGTACCAGAAATATGTCAAGTTCTCTCACAACGGGGCATATGTGGTGACGGGGGGAGTGGATGGAGTAGTGAGAGTGTGGAAGGTGAGGGTCGTGATGGAGGAGTAAGCGAGGCTACGTACATGTACGTGTGTCAGATTTGTATACATGAGTATGGAAAGTGAGTGTATATATGCATATGTACTTCAATCCTTGTGTACATGTAAGTTGTAAGTGTGTTGTGTGCAAGGGGTGGTGACTCCTAGCCTCGTTCCCAGGCCATTCCCACCGCCAGTATTTGATCACTTCCAGTATGAAATATGGTGGGGAAGGCCTGGGAGATCTGGTCACGTTCGGTGCCATCAAGTAGACACATGGTAGACACGTGGAGGGCGGTGCCCAGCGAAGAATCTCGATGTCCTGTCTTTTACTGTCCGTCCAAAGGCTGGATGTCAGTGTGTTCGCAAGGCAGACGAACGATGCCGTTTGTTGTTCACAATGTCGGGGACGGATCGACACGAAACAGGTATTAAAATTGTTGGGCACCACCCCTGTGTGTCTACCTGACGTCATCGCACATGACCAGATCTCCCAGGCCTTCCCCCGCCGTATTTCATACTGGAAGCGATCAAATACTGGCGGTGAGAACAGCCTGGGAACGAGGCTAGTTTGTGCCATACTTAGAGCTGCGACTAGGGTCACAATCATGTATGACCACCCAAAGACTGTCCATGACTGCATGACCACGCTGCTAAACTGCCTGTGACCGTAGCAAAATCTGCCATGACTACACCACTTTTTGGTAGAGTATGGTAAACTATGTCCACACCACACCTCAAGAACGCGTGATGTCACTGTCTTCATCTGCCCCCCATTGATGATGATGTCATCATGCGCTCTTGAACACCTACATCTGCCATATACGTAGGGGTCACGATTCCCGGTCGCAGCTATCTTATTGGAGTAACCACCCCTTGGGGTAGGAGAGGCTATCGTGTGACAGTGCATTGTGTTAGGGGGTGAGAGAGAGTATCATGTGAGGCGGTGAGAGAGAGTGTATTTTGTGACGGGGTGTGAGAGTGTATTGTGTGAGGGGGTGTGAGAGAGTGTACATGTATTGTGTGAGGGCCGGAGTGTATTGTGTGAGGGGATGTGACGGGATGTGAGGGAGTATATTGTGTAAGGGAATGTGAGGGGATGTGAGGGAGTATATTGTGTGAAGGGATGTGAGAGTGTATTGTGTGAGGGCTACATGGAGTATATTGTGTGAGGGGATGTGTGTGAGGAGATGTGAAAGAGTGTATTGTGTGAGGGGATGTGAGAGAGTGTATTGTGTGAGGGGGTGTGAAAGAGTGTATTGTGTGAGGGCCAGAATGTATTGTGAATGTGTGAGAGGTTGTGACAGAGTGTATTGTGTGAGGGGGTGTGAAAGAGTGTATTGTGTGAGGGCCAGAATGTATTGTGAATGTGTGAGAGGTTGTGACAGAGTATTGTGTAAGGGGATGTAAGAGAATGCATTGTGTGAGTGTATTGCTGTACTAGTGATTAGCCAGCTAAGTACTATGCTAGGTATCTTGGCCTACGAATGAGATATGAAGCTGGAAATTGTGCCATTGTGATCAGCATGAAAAGAACCTTCAACTGATGTCCTAAAAATGACTTTTAATGTTGGTCACATTTTTGCCAAAAATCGCTCTCGACCAAAGGCTATAATCCATGGTTTTACATGATTTTGGGTCAAAATTCAGCTAAGAGCAAAATAGACATCATTTGAAAGCTCGATTCATGCTGATCACAATGGTGCAAATCCCAGCCTCATACCTCTTTCCTAGCCCAAGATACCTAGCATAGTATAAATTGTCCATGCCAAGCCTCATTCCCAGGCCTTCTATGCCACATGTTTTACAGTATAAGCGATCAAAAACTGGAGGTGTAGAAGGCGTGGGAATGAAGCTACATGTATGCATGCCCCCAGGACGCTCCACAACAAATGGCAGTGTGCATGTAGCAAACCAGAAGTTTGAAGATAAGACTTTTTCTATGTGCACGTTTTGACATGTCAATTAATCCAAAATTGGCAGAAAGAGCACACAGTTCTATTTACCAAAATGCAGTCAAAAATGTAACCAGGAGCCCATAACGTGGCGCTCATAAGCTCCTGATGTAACAAATGAACCAAAATTGGCAGAAACAGCACTCCTGGTGAACAACAGATAATTGCTCACTATTGCATCAGTAGCCTCGTTCCCAGGCCATTTCACACCACCAGTGTTGGGTTGCTTGCAGTATGCAGTAGTATGTGAATATGGTGGAGGAAGGCCTGGCCACATGTGGTGCCATCAGGTAGACAGACGGTAGACACATGGGGAGCGGTGCTCAATGGAGAATCTTGATGCCCTTTCTTGTACTGTCCGTTCACAACGTTTGGGATGGATCGATGTGAAACAGGTACAGGAAATTGCAACGTTCTTGCACAATCCGAGCGCCAAGCGCGACTGCTAAATCAGCACTGACCATATACGGGTATAGGGACTCTAAATTCAAATTTGCCCCGCGTAGACCGACCCGGCAATACCTGCACGGTCACAGAACTCCGGCCAGAACGGTTCAGTGATCCAGACGCTGTAGCAACCTGCGTCACGGGGTGGATAAACACATTCTGAGGTTGTTCCATGATGACTCAGCGCGCGCTTTCTGTGTAAGCAGCGTATGTACGCATGCGCAAATCTCGGACCTCAGGATGTCAGATTGTGCAAGAACGTCGCAATTTCCTGTATTACATATAACCGCATCTCCCAGGCCTTCCCCCTAGCCTCGGTCCCAGGCTCTCTGGGACCGAGGCTACCTTCCCCCCACCATATTTGCATACTGCAAGCGATCAAATGCTGGCCGTGGGAATAGCGAGGGGGTGTGAGAGTGCATGTGTATTATGTGAGGAGGTACGTATATATGAGAGGGTATTGTGCACATGGGTAGAGTTGTGAGATGGCCATGTTTTTGGGCAACCTGGCATGTGTGCTGTGCTCACAGTGGGTAGCTTTTGCAATTTTCATGTTGAGATCCAATTAATCCACAGTCCATTCTGTGGCTACCATGGATATGTTCAGAGATGGTCATGGTTCTGGCGTTCATCCAATAGCGTTGATTGTATAATTCTCACTGGTGAAAGTACAATCAATGCCATTCTGCAGTTCTTTCATTTTCATCATTTCTCTGCAACTCCTCATTCTCTTCTCATTCTCTCTCTCTCTCACACACACACACACGCACACACACACATGCAACACTCACACACACACACACACACACACACACACACACACACACGCACACACACACACACACACACACACACACACACACACACACGCATGCACACACACACACCTGCAGTACCCATCTCTTGACAGGCTACACCAGCTAGTTTCCCATGAGAATGAGATAGAAAGCCTCGACTGTCATCCTACAAAGATGCAGGTGAGTATAGCTCCAATCCAGAGATGCAACACTAAAACCTCTCCCTCTCCTCCCCCTCCTTCCCCCTCTAGCCTTCCTCCCCTCCTTCCCCCTCCTTCCCTCTCCTTCCCTCTCTAGCCTTCCTCCCCTCCTTCCCCCTCCTTCCCCCTCCTTTCCTCTCGCCTTCCTCCCCTCCCTCTCATTTCCACTCTTCCCCTTCCTTCCCTCTTCTTCCCTCTCTATCTCTCCTCCCCCTCCCTCTCTTCCTGTCTCCCGTCTTATTCTTAAACCCCTCCCATCCCCCCTCCCCGTCTCTCTCACTATTGAGACATTTTTCTCTGATTTTTGAAACACACTTCTGGCCACTCATTTATGTATTAACTAGTGCATACATGGTTGACCACGCAGAGATGCCTCATGGGAAGCTTTGATACAATTTGGCAGTTGCAGAACATAACCATGAGTGATGGCTAGCGAGTGTCTGTAATGAGTGTATGAAAGTGGCCATTCTGCTTTTCTGCAAAAGTGTGCTAGAAATTCCCAGACACTGTAACTTAACTGTTTGTGTTTTGTTGAATTCCTGAAAGCACAAGAACTGCAACCTCAGAGATGCCTTGTGGTAAGGCTTCTCTAGTTTTCTTGATTTCCAGATTTGCAGAAACAGCAACTCCAGAGATGCCTTCTGGTAAGATTTCCTGATTTCTTGATTTGCAGAACAGCGACTCCAGACCACTGACTGATGCACAGTTTCACCGTTTTCTGCAATTTTTCCTACAGTGATCATTTATTATTAATTACTTAACATGCACAGCACTGACGTCATATTAATACCCCTCCCCTCCCTAGTCTGGTTCCCAAATGGTACAGCATGGAGGTCTGGGACCAGACTGCTGTTGACTACTGAGCACAATTCATAATTTCACACCACCTCAGACTAATCTGGCCACCTGCAGCTGCAAGCACAAAAAGCAAGACCAAAGGCGCGCCACCTTGGATTAAAGGTCACGGCATGCACACACAGAAAAGCAGAGCAGGAATAAAGACCCAGCACTTATAAGGTCACCTTTGTGCATGTTAGTGTTTGCAGCATAATGCAAGGGGCGCGCGCCTTCGTTTTTCCGTGTATGCGGCTGCAGGTGGCCAGATTAGTCTGCAGGGTTTGGCCAACTGAGCCCTGAGGTGGTGTGAAATTATGATTGAGCTCAGGGGTCAACAGCAGTCTGGTCCCAGACCTCCATGCTGTACCATTTGGGAACCAGACTAGGGAGGGGAGGGGTATTAATATGACGTCAGTGCTGTGCATGTTAAGTAATTAATAATAAATGATCACTGTAGGAAAAATTGCAGAAAACGGTGAAACTGTGCATCAGTCGGTGGTCTGGAGTCGCTGTTCTGCAAATCAAGAAATCAGGAAATCTTACCAGAAGGCATCTCTGGAGTTGCTGTTTCTGCAAATCTGGAAATCAAGAAAACTAGAGAAGCCTTACCACAAGGCATCTCTGAGGTTGCAGTTCTTGTGCTTTCAGGAATTCAACAAAACACAAACAGTTAAGTTACAGTGTCTGGGAATTTCTAGCACACTTTTGCAGAAAAGCAGAATGGCCACTTTCATACACTCATTGTAACTAAACCATATGTTGTGTTTTGTTGATTTCCTGAAATCAAAGAACTGCAACCCCAGAGATGCCTTATGGTAAGGCTTGTCTGGAATCCTTGATTTCCACATTTTACAGAACAGCAACTTCCAGTTTTCCTGAGATTCCTGTTTTGTTGAATATCCAGTTTCTTGAATTTCCCGTTTGGTTGAATTTCCAGTTTTCCCGGGTTTTTTTTGCCGTCTGCCTCTACACCCACACACTAGTGCATGCAGCCGTGCCCCCTGGGCACTACTGACATGTATATATATTATACATGTATAGTGCCCAGGGGGCGCGGCTGCATGCACTAGTGTGTGGGTGTAGAGGCAGACAGCAAAAAACGGGAAAACTGGAAATTCAACAAAACGGGAAATTCAAGAAACTGGATATTCAGTGGCAATGGTGGGATTCGAACCTGCAACCTTTCGAATGCTTTAACCACTTGGCCACCAGCCACCCCACCAGCTGTTGACTCATTCCAATTACACACACGATGTGTGATGTCGAGTGCTACCACCATAGTTCACGCAAGCAGTGGTGGCCAACAGGAAACACAGAAGTCCTAATATGGTACACATCAGAACCATTTCTAGAACCTGAATCAGAACCATTTCTGTCGCTGAACCGGATTTACTCTACGAACGTAGCTCCGGAAGACCTAAACAAAGGAAGCTGCACTGTTTTTCGAGTACTTTTGTACGTACAACAACTATGTACGTACATGTACGTGCTGCAAACCCATTTCGGAAAACGTTCTGTGGCTGATCGGTGTCATTTTTAGAGACTTGTACTGTACATATATCTTCACCACCAAGGTTAGTTTCAGCAACAGCTTGAGTCAGTGCACAGGCAAAGGCAACCCTGACAGTATTATACTAGTAATTTATTCTACATGAATAGCTAATCAAACCATATAAGGAGCTGTAAGATGAGCTGGTGGATGCAATCAGAAGACCTGAGGCCTGATTCTGAAATGTGAGTTTGTCCTAGGAGTGTGGTTTCAGCTTCAATCACGAAGTTGCTATTGTATTTTGCCATCTGTTTGGTCTGTAGCCATTCTGTCTGTAGCTGAAGCACACTAAGTCTTACACAAGTTCAGTTGCATCATCCTGGGAACCATAGCTGCTACCATAGCTGCTACCCTTGGTTCTGCTGAAGTAGCACATAGTTTTTGTATCACCCATGTGGGGAAGATTTTGAGGTTTAATTAAACTCCCTAGGAACTTTCTAATGATACTGTTTAAATACCCGTTGTCTGTAATTGGTCAGTGCTGTATTTCATCACAAATTATTTCATCACACGATTTTGTGTGGCTACTCGGTAATATTCAAGGGTGGTGAGAATTTGAACGCAGTGTTCAGCAAGAATTAGGAAAGTCTTGGGTATGAGAAACAAGGTGGCATCTATAACTTCCCGGGATAAATATGGCTGCAATTGAAATAGCTTAATTGAATCAGTGTGTGAAATAGTCATTCTCCGTACAGTTTTATTGGACCAGTGTGTGCCCAGTGTGACGAATCATGATGCAAGTTGCCTATTGCCCCAATACTTCTCTCTCTCCCTCTTTCTCCCTCCCCTCCCCCTCGATCCCTTTCACCCTTCTTTTGATCCTCCCCCCCTCTCTCTCCCTCCCCTCCCCTGCCTTCTCCCCCTCCCACTTTCTGTCCCACTCCCACTCCCACTCCCACTCCCTCTTCCCTCTCCTCCCCACCCTACCTCCTCCTCTCCTCCCCACCTCCTCCTCTCCCTTCCCCTCTCCTCCTGTCCTCCCCACCTCCCTACCTCCTCTCCTCCCCTCCTCCTCCTCCTCTTCTCCCCACCTCCTCCTCTCCTCCCCACCTCCTCTCCCCTTCCCCTCTCCTCCTCTCCTCCCCACCTCCCCACCTCCCCACGTCTTCATCTCCTCCCCACCTCGAGCTCCCCACCTCTTCCTCTCCTCCCCACCTCCTCCCCTCCCCTCTCCTCCTCTCCTCCCCACCTCCCAATCTCCC
Source organism: Axinella damicornis (assembly GCA_963931865.1). Taxonomy (NCBI): domain Eukaryota; kingdom Metazoa; phylum Porifera; class Demospongiae; order Axinellida; family Axinellidae; genus Axinella; species Axinella damicornis. Next base: position 10,135,822 of record OZ007515.1, on the reverse strand, counting down.
CACCTCCTTTCCTAGGTGTTCTCTGCGTGTCGAGGTGGGGAGGCCACTGTCTGGAATCTGGAGGAGGGACTGAGGGAGATGAAGTTTGAATGGACCCCGACTAGAAGATTGAAATACAAATTCCGAGCATGCTGGTACACACATTTTAATTAGCTCCATTTACAGTATGTGCAAACACACATGTACACGCACACGCACACATACACACACATGCACACACACACACGTACACACACACATGCATACACACACCCACCCACATACACGTGAACACACATGCGTATGCACATACACACACACACACTTATATATGCTAATACACCTACACACATGCACATATACACACACGCAAATGTACACACAAACACTCATCCACGTGAACACACATGCGTATGCACATACACACACACACACTTATATATGCAAATACACCTACACACATGCACATATACACACACGCAAATGTACACACAAACACTCATCCACATGTACACACATGCACATGCACACGCACACATACACACACACACACACCACAGCTTCTCCCCATCACAAGGTGACTTGGAGACCAGTACCTCCCTGTACACCATCAATGTTCCCCTGAAGTGGAACCCTCGTGCTGGCCATCACGCCTATCTCCTCCAGTGGGATGCTGAGAAATGGTGTCCTTTGAGGATCGAAAAGACTGGCAAAGAACTGCTGTGTGCCCTGTCAGTGAGGTGAGACAAAGCGTCATATTGATCACCAGTGCTCGGACGATAGTATATATACTTGATCAGACAGTCCCTACAAAGGAATGGCATATCTTGAGGACTCTACATCTTATGAATATCAGCAACTCAATATTCCTTAAGCAGAAAGCTGATCCAAGTCTGAAATCCATACACTTACTCATGGAGACCTCACCATCTCGAACAGGTGGTCATTGAATGCTGTTGCTTTCGGGCATAGCTTTAATTGCACCCCTGCTATGCCTATATAAGTGCATGTCCTCTATTGCATGCGCATTTCCTTACCACTTAGACTACTGACCCAAGTCTACGGTACTGCCAATAACAGATTAGTGTATACCATTGCATGTTTAAGCTACATACATGCTTTGATCATTGGCAGACCGAACATGCTAGTCGAAATGTCAGCAAGGAAGTGATTTATGATTGTAAAATACAGCCTGAGATGCCACCACTTCCACTGCAAAGACATTTTTGAGGTGGCTGCTGTTTACACAGGCCTGAACTGTCCACCAGCCATGCTGCTTAGCTGGTTGTTTTCCAGCTGAAGCCCTAAACAAACACAGCTACTTCCTAGTAAACATCCTCACGCCCCCTCAAGGGAAACTAACTAGCACCACTGACATCCACAGTAACAACCAAGATGTATACTACATTGGAGGTCAGGCTTTTGGCTTGTAACTCGCTAAAACATATACCCTGTGCACAGTTCTGCCGGGTTTTCGTCCTCCAAACTGCTCGCATGACTGCACTCAGCCATCAGTACATTTGTGATGCTGTTATACTAACCACATGCAACTATCTACGTATACTACATTGGAGGTCAGGCTTTTGGCTTGTAACTCACTAACCAGGTCTGCCGGGTTTTCGTCCTCCAAACTGCACGCATGGCATGACTGAACTCAGCCATCAGTACATTCGTGATGCTGTTATACTAACCAGTAACTGAACTCAGCCATCAGTACATTCGTGATGCTGTTATACTAACCAGTAACTATATGCACTCACTACCGAGTATTTGATCCGGCCATGCTAACCCACTAGTGAGAAGACTGTTTCTAAGTCCATTATGGTTTTCTAACCAAAAATCTCTAGTATGAAGAGTGTGAGCAACTTGATTCTGGCAGTGGAGGTGCGCTGTCACAAGGTGCAGGGCATGGCGGAAGCTTTTATGGATATGCTGTATAGCCGTGCAAAACGAGCAGTTAAGTTCACCAAAAAGCCATATTTACCACTTTTCTTGAGCGAGACAGCAGATAAATTTGCCAAGGATTATGCTATCAAAGAAAGCTTCCGTCATGCCCTGCACCTTGTGACAGCGCACCTCCACCGCCAGAATCAAGTTGCTCACGCTCTTCGTACTAGAGATTTTTAATTAAGTTACATTTCCAATACATTTCGCAAGTATCCAAGTATCCGGTAACCAAGAGAAATGACCAATGTCCATGATATTTTCACCTTTGACCCCACCCACCTCCTCTAGCCTAGACCAGTTTTGACTCTTAGACCTGATCACAGTTGCCTTTCCACTCAGTGAGGGGAACCTGCTGTAGCAGCCTTGTTCCCAGGCTCTTGTTTTCGAGAATGAGAGCCTGGGAACGGGCTACTGACAGGGAACGAGGCTATATGGTGTGACCAACTGCAATATCATTCACAAGAGGTATTGTGGCAAGCAAAACACCCAAGACGGAGTGCAGAGCACCCCATAGCCTCGTTCCCAGGCCTCCCATGCAGCCTGGGAACGAGACTAAGCACCCCACAGCTCCATTTGCTCAGCTAGTGCATACAAGTAGCTGGGTTGGTACAAAACTACACTATTGGGATCTGTTCTCTATATTATAGGGGTTCAAATAGTGTAACTACACTATTTTCCCCCTGTATATATACATTTGTACAGGGAACAAATAGTGTGCCCACACTGTTCACTGCCTATATATATACAGGGGAGCAAATAGTGTAACCACACTGTTTTGCTCCCTGTATCAGAGAACGCGGTAGCGTTCTCTATTTAGGGATGGCCAAGGAAATTTCGATTTTACCATACTGATGCACCAGCAGGATAACGGCCAAAGAAGCTACAACCCCCCAAACCAAGCATGCAGACAGAATGATACTGCCTAGCAGTTCACAAAAACACTCACAAACGTACCCTAGAGTACGTGGGAGTCGATGAACCTGTCGCGGAGAAAAGTCCGATTTCGTCATCTTCTTTCTTTCTTTCTTTCTTTCTTTCTTTCTTTCTTTCTTTCTTTCTTCTTTCTCATAACAAAACTTTGCCCAAGGATAGCGTACCAACTAAAGCACTTCTGGAGTTCATTTACGCACAGAACAACACCGATTTCGCCGTAGTAGAGCCTTTGAGCCCTTTTGTCCACGAACTGGCAAGAACAGCAGTTTTAGCTAGCTACATGTACGATCCGATGGCATTCTAGCACGACGCCATTTTGAGGCAATGAGGTCACGTTCGCCAATTGCGCATGCGCAATCCAAAATGCAAGCACATTTTTGTTCTTTTGCTTGTGATGGCTGCGTTTGGTACACTAACAGAATCCCTGTGAATCCGTCATCTGGTGGCTTCTACTGCTACGAGGAAGTTCTACCAACCTGTTCTTGTCAAGATGTATTGTGACTATGCCATCATGGAGGCGTGGCTTTCTTTTCACGACGTAACTACAGTGCAGAACTGTGAGGCTAGAGTTTTGGATTTCCATTGCAAGCACATGACCTACACGGCTGCCATCGAGCTCTCTCATCTGATGAAAGGTGAATGCCCCACCCCCTCATCCGCGAGGCAACAATAAACATTGATCACAACAGCAACATCAAAAATTATTAATGGAAACTGCATTAAAGCCTGCTCAGTGCCCAGCAGAAGGTCCACGTCCATCAAGAGAGACCTTCGCAGCTTTGTTGACATGGTGATCGCTTCGTAGTCTCGGGCCTAGGAACGAGGCTAACATGGTGATTAAGTAACAACACCAGTCTGGCATACATCCAGTTCCCCCGTACCCTTGTGGTGACGTGATGTTGCACGTACCACGACTAAGAAGTTACGCATTTCATGCGCTCGAAAAGTATGCAAACTAGTGGCAAAAAATTTTCTGCGAAAAATAAAAAGGATTTAGTGATGGCCTGTCAAATTATTCCACCCCTCGAAAAAGCTAAGAAACAAGGAGAAATGCCTTTAACCAGGCTCAGTCCCATCCCCTCCCTAAATTCTACATTTTATAATGGATGGGACTGAGCCTGGTTAAAGGCATTTCTCCTTGTTTCTTAGCTTTTTCGAGGGGTGGAATAATTCCGAATGTGACAGGCCATCACTAAATCCTTTTTATTTTTCGCAGAAAATTTTTTGCCACTAGTATATACAGGAAAAGATGATGTTACCCACACTGTTTACTTCCCTGTATTATACAGGGAACAAATAGTGTGGGGTACACAGGGGAAAAATAGTGTAGTTAAACTGTTTGAATCCCTATGATATACAGGAGAACAGATCCCAATAGTGTAGTTATCCTATACCCAAGTAGCTATGGACATGTTAAGATATTTTTCACACATTATTATGTGGAAATGACTACGTAAGTACTTAGGCAACACCTATCCTCATTCCAAGGCCATTCCCACCACCACTATATAATCGTTTGTGGTACGCAAATACGGCGGGGGAAGGCCTGGGAGATCTGAATAACGTCAGGTAGACAGAGAGTACACACACGGAGGATGGTGCCAAATACGGCAGGGGAAGGCCTGGGAGATCTGAATAATGTCAGGTAGACAGAGAGTATAGACACACGGAGGGTGGTGCCCAAAATACGGCGGGGGAAGGTCTGGGAGATCTGAATAATGTCAGGTAGACAGAGAGTATAGACGTTCGAATTCCTTCCCGGCATTGTGAACAACAAATGGTATTTATTGTCTGCCTTGCAAACGCTCTGACATCCAGCCTTTGAATGGCCAGTACAAGAAAGGGCATCGAGATTCTTCGTATGGCACTGCCCCCGTGTGTTTGGGAATGGCCTGGGAATGATGCTAGCCCACACCTCCTGCCCCCACTGATTGACTAGTGACCTCTGAGTAGCCACAAGCAGCTACAGTGTGAAGCAGAGGATGTTTAATTGATGCGCTCTTGTGAAAACTAGTCTATGGAAGTAATTATGTGACCACAGTTACTTTTAGTGAGAGCTGATCAGCTAAGGTCATCAACCACTAGTTTACATTGCATAGGAAGTGATAGGAAGTGATTGGTTGCCACAGCAATGGTTGTGTCATTATGTATGAGGTGATTAATACTGATTATTCTGGCATAGTTCTGGAGTTGTTATTGGTAGTTCTACAAGGGAGCATAAGTTATAATGCAGTAAAGTGTGTGACAACGTCTCTGCCAATGATGGTTAGGAGAGCAATATGGCAGACATATGGGGTGCCCTAAATCATCCACGGTTCAACCACCGAGAGAACTTTCTGCATAAATACTGTACAATGAGTATACGCATCAGTGTCAGCAGATAGTGGTGGTCAATAATGAGTGTACAAAAGCGGCCATTCTGCTTTTCTGCAAAACTGCACTAGAAATTCCTAGACACTGTAACTAAACCATTTGTGTTTTGCTGAATTCCTGAAATCAGGTAACTGTGACCCAAGAGATGGTACAAAAGCGGCCATTCTGCTTTTCTGCAAAACTGCACCATGCAGACATCTAGTGTTTTGTTGAATTCCTAGAACTGCAACCCCAGATGCCTTGTGGTAAGGCTTCCTTGTGATATAGCTTCCTGGATTTCCTGACAGCAACTTGATGAACTTCCAATTTTCCTGAGATTCCCCTTTTGTTGAATATCCAGTTTGTGGAATTTCCAGTTTTCCTGAGATTCCCGTTTTGTTGAATACCCAGTTTCTTCAATTTCCTGTTTTGTTGAATTTCCAGTTATCCCGTTTTTTGCCGGCTGCCTCTACACCCACACACTAGTGCATGCAGCCCCGCCCCCTGGGCACTACTGACATGTATATATATTATACATGTATAGTGCCCAGAGGGTGCGGCTGCATGCACTAGTGTGTGGGTGTAGAGGCAGACGGCAAAAAACGGGATAACTGGAAATTCAACAAAACAGGAAATTGAAGAAACTGGGTATTCAACAAAACGGGAATCTCAGGAAAACTGGAAATTCCACAAAACTGGAAGTTGCTGTTTCTGTAAAATGTGGAAATCAAGGATTCCAGACAAGCCTTACCACAAGGCATCTCTGGGGTTGCAGTTCTTTGATTTCAGGAAATCAACAAAACAAACATGTAGATGTCTGGTGCAGTTTTGCACAAAAGCAGAATGGCCGCTTTTGTACCATCTCTTGGGTTACAGTTACTTGATTTCAGAAATTCAGCAAAACACAAATGGTTTAGTTAGTTTGTGCTATGCTCAGTCAACATTTCTGATGGCAGTTACGTGCATGTAACTGCTCCATGTTCTGCACGTACATGTAGTTACACGTGCACTCGCTCAGGCTCGTCCCACAATGTACATTCCTCTACACAAGGACATTGTTTCCATACCATTCCCAGGCCTCCCAGGCCTAACCCCAGCACTATTGGATTTACCATGTTCCAGGATTTTGAAGCTCAAGCATAATCACACTTGTGAAACTGTCTGCTTGTGAAACTGTCTGTCTCCCCCCCTGAAACTGGTGTGCAAAGCGTAAGCATTTATGTAGCTAGCACCCTTCAGAAGATGAGCCGAAGACAGGCATACCTAGATGGGTTCGTCTGGGTGACAATGTGGTGCAAATAGGTGCCCAAATTGCTACGTACGAATGTAGCTAGCACATAGGCGTAGCACGCGGTCCGGCTGGTCCGGTTTTAGCCGGACCACTTTTCAGTGCTGAATTTTTTTTTTGAGGGGGGGCCAACTCACGATCGAACGCACTCTCGCAGCTTCGACGAACCATAGGGATGAATTGAACAAAGACGGCTACATCGGCGCACGCGTGCTAGCTAGGTGGCCTCGTTCCCAGTAACGAGGATAGCAGCTAGTTGTGATGTAGCTACTACGTGCGCTATATGCGCGTGGCAAAGAGACTTCCACGGTGAGGTAGCAAGGTCCATGTCCATAGGCCTGCTTCTGCATGCACGACGTACCAAGAACACCTCCATTACTGACTTACAAAGACCCCACGAGAGCGATTCCTGACCCTCTTAAAAGGTTAATGAAAAAAAATTTCCGCGCTTCGCGCGGGAGGCGCACTGTCCGCGCTAGACTACTAGTACTAAGCCACACTTCAGAGCCGGACCAGCGGCGGATGCGCTCCTACGCCACTGTAGCAATGAGGTCATGGTAGGTTAATGGAAGTTGCATAGTTTTCCAGTTGTTTTGGACTGTAAGCAGATGTTGAAGACATCTGTGAGCCATCCTCCAGCAGTCCCTGGAGTACATGTGGTTTGGCCAAGTGACGTCCGTATCCTGTATTCTGTATTCCACTGTGAGTTGTTATGTCTGATCAAAGCTTAAGCATCCGGCCACCATCACGAGTAGGAATTCAAATGCAATCCATGGGATATGGAGTTCCCTCCCGGTGTAATTATACTCTGTAAACAGGATGGAGTGCTGTAATTATTATCAAACACGTCATGCAGGAGGGGGTGGAGGTACATTGTAATAGGATTTGGACCCAAGTCCCTGATACTTTAAGCCACATGACCCAAGCACGTTAGGTCACATGACCTTAGCAGGTCACATGACCCTGACACACTAGGTCACATGACCCTGGCACACTAGGCCACATTACCTAATTAAGCACACTACGTACATACATGGCCCTGGCATGCACATGTAGGTATTGCCTTGTCTCTTTGTTGCCTCTTTTGTAGGAGAATATACCTGTCGCTCTGTTGATAAGTAGTTCTCACCTAGGTCACATGACCCTGGCACTCTAGGTCACACATGGCCTAGGTCTCTAGGTCAGATGACCCTGACACACTAGGACACATGAATGTGGCACTCTAGGTCACATGACGTTGGCACTCTAGGTCACATGGCCTGGCACTCTGGGTCCCAAATTCCATGCTCTCTACAACACACAGCACTAGCCATTGCAATCTTGGTCATGTGACCCTGGCACTTGGGCTACAGATCACCAGTCTTTCTTGGTCACACAACGCACTTCCTCCGCCACACTAAAGCTTCCGAGTGAGTACGTTTACCGCAGTTGTCTGGAGAATTAAACCTGGTACAGCCCCCAGGACCAAAAAGCTTAACGTCCCTTCTGAAGGAAATTAATGTCATTGCATGTTTTAACAAATGGCAACCACATTGTTGGTGAGTGTGGTTGCCATGCTTTAACCACTTGGCCGCAAGGTGGTCACTGGATGTGAGTTCGAATCCCACCTGTTGCTTCACTGTTACTCATGCAGTCTTTGGCTGAAAGGGCTTGGAGATAAAATTAAACACCTTTACACCTTTACGCCTTAAATTGCCAACTCATGTACAATGTACGTAGAAACATAATGATTCATCAGGTCTTACTCTCACTTGTGGACACCTCAGCAGACTCTGGTTGCCTCCACCTGCTTGTACATGTAATCACAGCTGCATAGCCTCATTCCCTGCTGCTTGTTGGCAGCCAGCTTACAGCCCTCAATTTATGTACACATTACGGACACCACAAGTTGCCAGCAAACAGTCCAAGCAAGTAGTGGTAGCCAACAGGAAGACAAAATCATCACCAAGGTTACGTATAGCAGATTACTGAATCGTCCGTGCATGACGGTGATCTCAACAGTCTAGTCTAGCATTAGTTCTGAAATTAAAATACCTTTAGTAATGGGTTTTGTATACTAAAGTGATTAAGACCCCAAACTAGAACCTCAGCTTCCCCAAATTAGAACCTCAATTTCCACTACAGGTAGTCTTGTAGGCCAGTTTCATTTTCCAAGTAGGGGCCAGCCACGCGCCCTACTTGGAAATGATTCTGACCTTCCGGAGATTATTTTCAGCCTCTGTTGTGTGTTGGACTTCAAACTGCTCTCAGAGGTTGTTTCGGTCATCCTAAGCAGGTACATGTATGCAACTCCAACCACATCCACCAATTAACAAACTTTCAATCAAGGCTCTCGAAATGCCCACCTGGCGTAGCTGAGAAAACAGTTGTCCCTACATGCTGAGATGGCTTTTTTTTTCTAAGTCCATTCTGCATGAAAATCACTCCGATCTCCACGTATGACACCCAATTGAATATCATCTAAACTTGGACCAGATCCAAGTAGTGGTACACCACACATCAGCATTTTCTTGAGGACCGGAGTGCCAACATCTTGTGCTCTAGCTAGCCTCGTAGCTTGCGCCCTCAGTGCCCTCAGTTGGGTGTACAAATCTCATGCACTTAACCCCCAAAACAGAAAAAAAAACTGGTTCCATAATTATGTTAGTGGAGGGGGTGTACTGAAACCAACCAAATTTTGGCAGTTGGCTTCAAAAGTGGAATGGTATACTAAAACCGAAACTAAAAGTGTGAAGTAACTCACTACCTCTACCAACTGGCAGCTGCTCTCCTGTATGTCATTGCCAGCTTGTGCCATGTATTTACTCTCATGAACACCACCAGCCAATTGATTGTTTTTGAGACTATAACCCGCCAGATCCGTAGTGCATGGTAGGGAAAAACTCCCTTCAGAATGATGCCTCAGGAGTTAGTATCACCTCATGCCAATAATCACTACTTAGTCACATGGGCATATTGAGCGAACCCTATAACCATGGTGCGTCCATTGAATGATGAAGAAATCACAATCACATGCACAATCACACACAATAATACCTTGAGGAAGACCTACTCAGGTCATGTCTTATATAAGATGTCGCAAGGTGTTCAAAAATCTTGCAAGAGCTTGTAAGAATCTTGTGAAGACCTTGCAAGATCTTACAAGACATTTCTAGTAGGGAATCGTGTCATTAAATTTATTGCATCTTGCATGGTCACAAAATTGTCAGATTTTGACTATATAGCGTCTACCTCACACAATCCCAATGGTGTAGTCAGAATCTTTCTTTCCCTATCAGGAATGTGCTAATACTAACAGTTAGGTGGTTACTAAAACAACACTAGTGTAGGCAGAATCAGGTTTGTATTATGCAGCATCTCAGTCTAGCCGCTAGCCCCTCTCCGCCTGGCTGGTCAATGGGGGGCGCGTGGCGATCCGCATGGGGTTCGCCGCGTGCCCCCGTTGACCGGACGGATGGAGAGGGGCTGGCGACTAGACTGGCAGCATCTGTTACGTGCCATGTGCACAGAACAGCATCCCCTACCAGTAGTGTAACTTGTACCCGTACCTTGTCTCCCTCAGCCATTCTGGCACCATGGTTGCAGTCGGTAGTGCGGACGGTACCATCTCGGTATACAACAGCAGAAACCTGAAGGTGAGTAGGCTATATTCAATAATCAACTGTCTCAGTCCCATACCAGTCTCATTCCTAGCCTCAAACCCAGGCGTGTCGGAGGGGGAAGAGTGTGCCTGGTATTCATTGTTTTCGCGTGCACTTAGTTATTACATAGACCCATGTGGATTCAGATGGCATTGGGGACTCTCTTGGGAGTGAACAATGGTGTGTACAATGGTGTGTATACCAAACAACAAATTCACCAGGACGTGATCGCAGCTTTCACTTTGAGCTTGGTCTCTCATCAGTGCCGTGAGGGACAAAACTACAATGACTACTCTGTCAACTCGACAAGTTTCACATCAGACATGAAGTGTATAATTATCTCAGTGACTTACCACAACCAGTGGCCATGGGTAGCCAGTCTCTTTGTATATGCACTTCAAAGATGCTGTCTGCTTGGCTTCGAGCCAGCCGGTCTAGGTCTTGCATAAAGTTGCTGGTAATATGATCATGATACAGTTACATACACGTTCCTGATGTCAACAAACCACGGAGATGGCATGGTCTTATCCGGGATTCCTGGTAACCACGGAGATGGCATGGTCTTATCCGGGATCCCTGGTAACCATGCAGATGGCACGGTCTTACCCGGGATTCCTGGTTTGTTAAGTGCATGCTCAAACAGTGCACTTTTTCCTCCTCCGATGTGCCTGGGTTCGAGGTTATCTCATTCCTACAACAGAGGTGCACTATAAAGTTTCTTCAGGACTCTCACTGCAATTCAGATTACACCCACCCCTGATTGAGTGTCAGATAATCAGACATAAACACAGGAAGCCTTCTAGGTGATATACCAGGAAGCCCTCCAATCCGTTCAGTGAGCAAAACAATGGGAAATTTAGTGCTTTCACAGCAGGTAGAGCCATAACAAGTAGGAGCATCCATCTAGGATAGTATACCAGACAGCCACTTATGCTGAAAGTGATCAGCATGAGCGTGATCAGCATGAGTGTGAGTGCAATCAGTGTGAGCATGATCAGCATGATCAATAGGAGCATGATCATGCAGCATGAGTGTGATCAGCATGATCAATAGGAGCATGAGTGTGATCAGCATGAGCGTGAGTGAAATCAGTGTGAGCATGATCAGCATGATCAATAGGAGCATGATCATGCAGCATGATCAGCATGATCAATAGGAGCATGATCATGCAGCATGAGTGTGATCGTGCAGCATCATCAGCAGTATGATCAGCGTGAGCATCGTCATGCAGCATCATCATGCAGGTGTGTGAATGTGAGATAATTTTTAGGGGTTCAAATTGTATACCAGGTATATAGCAGGGTTTCTTTTGGGGGGGGGGGGGGGGGGTGGGGGGGGGGGGGGGGGGGGGGGGGGGGGGGGGGGGGGGGGGGGGGGGGGTTGGGGGCCCCCCCTTGAATGATACCCAAGAAGTATTATGTATGCAAAGCTATTCATGCCTCCCCCCCTTACCTCGCCGCGCTACGATTCTGCCCCCCCCTCGAATGATTTTCTAGAAGAAACACTGTATAGTACTCCCATTTTGCCTACTCCCATTTCACTATTCCTGAGATACTTTACTGGTGGATCAATGGATGGATGATCCATGGATGGGACATGGATAACCATGGATACATTGCATTCCTGGGATACCTACTAGTGGATCTGACAACAATGCCATCGTTGGATGATCAATGAATAGGCCATGGATATACTGCATTCCTGGGATACTTTAGTACTGGTGGGTCTGGCAACCATGCCACCAGGATGATCCATGGATGGGACATGCCATGGATACATTGCTGGTTGGGTTACTTCAAAATATTAATCGTGGATACTTCGCTCACTCAGCTACTTCCTCACTCAGCTACTTCCTCACTCGCCTACGTGAGCAATCTGGCGCGTGTCAGGCAGCTCTCTGCACTGAGCTGCATGCTGTGCTCCCTGACTGGGCCTGTTTCAGCTGCATGCTGCTCCCCGATTGCATCTGCTTCAGCTGCTGCTCCCCGATTGCATCCGCTTCAATCAGCTACTGCTCCCTGCTTGCGTCCGGTTCAGCTGCTGCTCCCCGAACACGTCCGCTTCAGCTACTGCTCCCCAATTGCATCCGTTTCAGCTGCTGCTCCCCAATTGCGTCCGTTTCAGCTGCTAATCCCTGATTGCGTGCACAAAGTTCCCAGTCAATCGAGATTGAAGTACGAAGGTCCTGCATACACAATCCCTATAGTCTAGTCCTGCCCTCGACCCTCGCCCACTTCAGTTCCGCACACACACACACACACACGACACACACACACACACACACATGTACAGCAAAAGCTTAATTTATTGATACCAATACTTAGTCTATCGAGCTAGACCAACTTTCTCTCGCTCAGGAAGTTGGGGGTGTACACCATGCCCCCATCTTCCTGAGCGAGAAATAGTCGGTGTAGCTCGATAGACTAACCAATACTGTGCTAGTTCGTGGTAAGCTTAGACATGAGTGGAGTGAGAGTGAGTGAGTGAGTGAGTGAGTGAGTGAGTGAGTGAGTGAGTTGGTGGGTGGGTGGGTGGGTGGGTGGGGAGTGTGGGTAGGTGGGGATTGTGGGATTGCTTGTCCAAGATCCATTTCGGGTTTTGGCATGTCACAGCACACTGATGAGAGAGTGCGCAGTGTGTGCCTTCGCTGTTTACATGGCGTAGGCATCCTTCCCATAAACAAGCATGCAATCACTGTAATGAACACAGTAATTTGTAATTCCTGTATTAGACTTCAGTATAAAGGCCGTTTCCATAGACCATACTTAGCTATGCATATGCTCCAATTTCTTGGACAAGTAACCTGAAAAGCTTAAGGTTTAAACACAGTGTGACACACACACACACACACACACACAGCTTCTCAGAAAAGTGTCCCAAGTTCACAGTGTGTTCGTAACGGGGCTAGCCTTTGTGCTAGTCAGAGACCAGGCCGCAGGACCAGCACAGAAGCCCAGAGAAGCACTACTGAGTGTGTCAGCTGATAGAACATGCTGCGTTACCATGGTGACAGCATCAAGTGGTAAGTACTAGTGGTCCGTGATAATAAGGTCCTTCGTTTACAAATTAAGAACTTCCATCAGTATTCTTCTTCAGGGCACAACCCAGTACAATTCCTTCTCTATATCCTCACCTCCATGCTTCAGTGATGCTGTTGGTTGACTCATGGAATTCCTAGCTCCAACCAAGTATCCTCACCTCCATGCTTCAGTGATGCTGTTGGTTGACTCATGGAATTCACTCATAGTTCCAACCAAGAAGTTCATCAAGTCCTCATTACCAACATTTCGACTATAGTGCTTCTGTCTTCTAGACATGCAAGCCAGCCAACAGAATCACTGAAGTACTAAGTGTGAGGAATGGAGCTGTAGGAATGTCAAAGTCATTATTCAGGTGACTACCCTCCACATGAGTGCAAGGGTTATTTTTTTTAATGTTCTCCCCATAACAAACAAACAAACAGACTACACTTGTACAAGACAAACAAACAAACAGACTGCAATACACACAACTAAATACAGAACGGCAGTGAGCTAACAGACACGTAATAGGACAATGTACACACAAATGGAGCTCGGCAGAAAAGGGTAATAATTGAATTTTACTAAAAAGGATTAACAGATACACTGGTTTGAAGATGCAAAAGGTGGTAAGACCTAAATTTTTGGTATTACCAAGAAGTAAGTATTTCTGAAATTCTGTATGATTAAGTATTTGCAAGTAAAGAAGATAATGGTGTCGTTGTGAGAGGAGTGGAAGGTTCAGTTGTGAGAGGCATTGTTGGGTTAATGATGCAAGGGTAATGACCTATTTGTCCACCTGTGATTATCATTGCTTTAGGCTTTAGCATTGAACTTTAATTTCTTTTTCTCTTCTCAGGATTTTCCACAGCATTTCTACTGTTTCTTCTTCTTCCATTACTTGTTCTTCTTATTGCCATGGCAACAATACTATTTCTCTAAACAAATTGTTTTCACAGAGGTATTTTGTGGTATTGATTTTGTTGTACCCTGTTCCAACTAGAATTGTGACGATGTGTTCAAAGTTCATACTAGTTCTTGTAGCCATGCTACTAGAGATAGAGAAAATTTCCAAAATGTACAGTGAATCGCACTGTCTTCCGTTCAACAATGAATAATATTTAACTGAAACCATGTGAAATGCCTTCCTGTAGCATCGAACTGGGACGAAAATCTCCGTAATCACTTGACGTGCGATGGAGAATGGTATGGCACACGCACATGATCTCGACCGCTACAAAACATCATCGCAATGCACAATGACTTGATGTTCGAATGGAAGTGCAATCTGGTGTATCCATTATTCTCCAGCAGGATTCCCGATTATTATGGTCAAGGTTTAAACCAAAACTAAAAGTGTAACTGAGACATCTGTCTGAGGCCTACTATAGCTAGTTGGTACTGAGGGGAGTATCTGATAATTACTCCACATGCACATTTGCAGCAGCTAGGGATAATACACCAATGTCTCATCAGCGAATTTAAAAAAACAAAACAACTATAAGATAAAAATGCTTCTAGCAGGTTAGCTAAGGCATTCACTGACGTTATACCCAATGATGTTTGGAGATTTCTGTACCTGATAGCTACAAGTCAGCTAGTGCAAATCATTTTGCCGTTATTTCAACTACTTCCTATTATTGGTTTCTTGGCTCCACCCATTTCGAAATTGCATGTGACTTACACACACTACGTGAACTGGCATATGGCACTGCACTGCAGAGGCACAACACAAGGCACATGGGATAGGAATACACTCTAGTTCACGTGCTCTAGTTTCACGATTGACCTAGCCTCGTCCCAGGCTCTTTCCTGAGCCTAGCTGGATACGAGGTAAACATGCTCAAAGCTCACTGTATGACTGTATAGCTTAATTGCCCCTCCACGGTGTTCCAAGGCCTCTGCCCATAGTTTCGTTCCCAGACCATTTTTCGTACATGACCAGGGGAATGTAAAGTCTGGCCATGCCAGTGAGACTACTCTGCCCCTAGCTTCTGTTCACCATAGATAATAAACCTATCGGACTTGCCTTTGTATGGGGCAGCACAGGAAGTGAGGACCCACGTGTGTGTGTGTAGCTGTGTCATGTCCGTACAAATTTGACTGACGTAGTTGGAAGTTGCGGGGATTGCATTTGTATATCTCGATCAGTTCCCGCGGTTGACTTTATAGCAGTTTTTCTATACTACGTAATGCGTACCGTATCTTTTCACAGGCGAGTGAAATGCCATAATTGCATACTTGAGTGGATTCTGTGGTGGTGCTTTATTAACACGTTGCGTTCATTACGTAGGTGCGTGTAGTCCAGTTCAGTTGATCGATCGGGAGCGTTAGTAGCAAGTACCAGATCTTTGTCCATACACGTGCGCACCCAAAGATGACAGATGGCTCAAAGATCCCAGCCGACAGTCCTGTGAAAGATCCAGCTGGAAAACGAGAACTGACGAGGGCGTGCGAGGATGGTGATCTGGAAACCGTTCGTCGTCTTTTTCGGAAGGTGTATGATCCAACGATAATTGGTACGGGGAGCGCGAACAACCGTCCTCCCCACTACTGGGCGTGTAGACGCGGGAGGCTAGATGTGGTGAGGGAACTGATCGAGATATACAAATGCAATCCCCACTATGTAACGGAGAACGGGCATACCCTGTTTCATGTAGCCGCTACAAGAGGCCACCTTGAAGTTGCTAGATATCTCGTGAACAAGCACCTGTTGGACCCGAACCAGGCCAACAACGAAGGCATCACGCCGCTGTTTGCAGCGTGCAACAACGGGTATTTGGAGATGGTACGCTACCTGACAAGCGACCTCAAGTGCAATCCGAGAATTCCCGGTGCGCTGGGAGAAAGCCTGCTGCACATCTCGTGCAGTAAAGGCCACCTGAAAGTCGTCCAGTATCTCATAACCCAGCACCGACTCGATCCGAACGCTACGAGTAGCTTTGGCGAAACCCCGCTTCACTCCGCCTCCAGCAGTGGTCACTTGGATGTGGTCAAGTACCTGATTGAAGAGCGGCATTGCAGCGCATCCAGTGTGGACCGTAGTGGAAATACACCGCTGTACGTTGCTTGCAAAAATGGCCAAGTTACTGTTGTAAAGTACTTCATCTTTGAGCAAGGTTGTGATGTGGGGACCCGCAACTTTGACGGCTACACCTTGCTGCACACAGCATGTCGTTTTGGCATAACAGAGGTTGTCAAGATCCTGTTGTGCACCCATAAGATCGACCTGGAGAGTAAAACTGCGGAAGGAAAAACTCCAATTGAATTTGCAAGAGACAAGGAGGTTATCAAGGAGCTCATCCGCAGTGGAGCACGGACGAAGGGAATTCCAGAAATCCTTCGTCAGTACAAGGATCAACAGCCTCTAGATTCCCTCGCTCACATGTACGTCCTAGGTCACCCATCGTCAGGGAAGACAACCCTTGTCACCGCACTCAAGGAGGGGAGGATCCGGTCTAGAGTGATTGAGAGGTTCATGCCACAATCTCGAGTGACCAATGTAACACCACAGACGGCCGGTATCATTCCTATTGAGTTCGAAACGACCGACTTTGGTAAGGTCCTTCTGTTTGACTTTGCTGGCCAATATGAGTACTATGCCAGCCATGCTGCCTTGCTAGAACACACCAGTACTTCGTCCGCACCACTTTTCCTGTTGGTTGTCAAGCTCACAGAGAGTGACGCAGATATAAAGAGGTAGGTTATTATAGTGTGAGTGTGACTGCAGCCTGTTGCTTCAAGCACACAATCCATCCAGTTGCACTGGCTGTAGATGTACCCATATATGTATAAACACACACAGCATGTGCAAGCACAGCACAATAGCATGAAACAGAATGAGCTTGAGTGCTGTTCCGTCTGTGGATTGCTATACACCCACCCTCATACTTCGTATTACCCACATTCCAATAAGAAACCAAATATACTACACCAAGCGGAATATTATTTCAGCTGTTGTCTACCCCCTCCTGCTCTCAGGCGAATCACCTACTGGCTCCAGTTCCTTGAGAGCCATCATGTTCCGGGCACCAGTGCTCCCCACGTCATCATCATTGGCAGCCACAAGGACGTCCTGAAAAGACAGCTACCTGACAGCTACAAGACAAACATCTCGGCCATCGAGAGTTTCGTGAAAGGCAAGATCAAGTCCGACACATCCCTGCATTTCGCTGGATTCTTTGCGGTGGACTGCAGGTAGGAATGACTATAACATGGCATTTCACATACAGGATTTTAACTATGTAAACATTACGAGTTAAGGATGTGTGATTATAATTAGCTCAAGGTAATTTAACCCAGCACCCTGCTAGCTGCACTGATGGGATACGTATGGACTCAACAGAAGCTGTACTAACAGCAAATATCCACACAATACGGGATGTTCAATCCAAGGCTGAAGATCCTCAGATCAAGGTGGTCAGGATTTACCAGCCTCCCAATTCTTTACAACGAGTGCTGGTTTGGTTTATGCTGTGTAAGGGTTTGTGGAAAGGAGGTAGGATAAGCTCTGTCTATTCCACGGCTATTAAGTGCATTCCTGGCCGCTACATTTCTCTGCTCAGATAGGAAAAGAACACTGTACTGAAGGCTAGACTGTAAAGAATACGTAATTTAATTAACTACACAAAATTATGTAATTTGATCTGGATTTCACTGTGTGAGTGGCAGGGATCAGCTTTGTTTCTTGTGGTAGAGCTACTGACCACCTTGCAATTTTGGTTGCAATTTTAGTTCTTCATGCACATAATTTGTCTATCCCTCTGGGGTCTAGGGTAGAGCTTTGATTTCCCACTTGAGGTTCAAAGGACACAACTCCTACGCCAGGTCCACATACAAGAAAAGGAAAAGGGCCTCATCACACTTGCCATGTTTTCGTGCACGTACTGAGTCGGTGTATTATGTAAACAATTATTGCATTCCTTTTACAGCTAGGCCATATAGGATACACCAGGCCTGGGTACACTCAAATAATTATTGTCATGGTAGGTTGGTAGGTAGGTAGGTAGGTATATAGCTGTTTGTAATGGCTAAGCAGAAAGTCCTTGCCAAGGTGTGACCAGAGGCTAGTGTAGCTGCTTTATCAATAATTATTGGCTTTCATAATTGGTAATCAACAAACAAGATTGATCATTAGGCAAAATTCCTGTATGTGCTGAGTCAGCAGTCTTAGGCAACATTCCCGTATGTGCCGAGTCAGCAGTCTTCACGATGTGATGTTTCACACAGGCCTGGGTGTGAGGCCTCGGACCAAGTATCAGACTAGCAACTGACCTATTCTCTTACTGGTAGGGGTCCCCCCACCACAGGAAATTGTGCAGTGTTGTGTGGTTTAGCACCATATTCGGCCACCCCACCCAGTCAAATTTCCTGCTGACTGTAGAGATAATACACTCTATAACCTCATTCCCAGGCTGTTTTGTAGGTGGCTAGCTTACTGCTCGTCCCAATTAGCGCACATGTGCGTGACATCACATACATATATTCTCAAATTTTACCGATTTTCCGTATTTGCTAAAACTGGTTCCTGCAAGTATTAGTGACCTTAAGGTAACTCCCCATGCTTTGCTTCAATTCTGGATTGCAAAAACAATAGGCCCTGACATTTTATAAACACAGATGTCGTGTAGCCACAAGTTGAATGAATCACAAACTTTGTGATATGTTTATTTTAATCAGTTTCATTTTCATTACTTCCTTATTTGGTTATTATCTCACAGGCAACCTCCGAAGCATCGCAAACTGAGACAGGGGATCAAAAACAGCTGTCAGATGCTGCGCACAGACACAGAGGTCGATGCCTGCTGTCACGTTCTCAGCGTCTTTCTCCTGGATAAATTCCGATCTCAACTCTCATGCACGATTGCTGATGTCATCAAGATTGGGAGTGAATCCCACTATCCGATCCCCGTCCACAACACTGAGCGACTATGTGAGCTATCTGAGGCTCTCAGCGACCGCATGAGCATCCTATTCCTCAAGAACAAACAGAACCCCAACAAGAGTTGGATCATCCTTGACATCGATAAACTTCTCCGTGAAATTAATGGCCGCATCTTTGCCCCAAAGTATTTCAGTGAGCACTGCATGGAAGCATCCAGCACAGGAATCCTCTCCTGGGCACAGATCCAGACACAGTTCAGTGATCTCGACCCAGGACTTGTCATCGCGTTCCTCGGACGCCTCGAATTCTGCCAAGTAGTCAGTGACCCAGAGGTGCTGCAGCTGATCAATGATGGTCGGATGGGACCTCCCCACCTCCAAGGGATTTCCTCCCCACACTCCTCTAGCTCCGAGGAAGATATTCAGTCTGATAGCGGCAGTAGACCTACCTCAATGGATTCCTCTTTCGTATCATCACCTCTCGAATCACCCCGGGATGCTGAGTGGGACCATGGTGGTACTAACCCCACCCCAGCGCCCTGGCCCCCTTTCCCAACTGATCCCACTGATATCCCAGGACGTGGACTCCATCAAGGCACTATACGGTCCAGCCTGCCGCAGAATCACTCCTTCATCCCTCAACAAGCACACACCCCTCCTCGTACTCACCCCTCCACTCCTCCACATGCTCACCCCTCCACTCCTCCACATGCTCACCCCTCCACTCATCCACATGCTCACCCCTCCACTCCTCCATATGTTCTCTCCTCCACTTCTCCATATGGTCACCCCGCCACTCCTCCGTATGGTCACCCCTCTACCCCTCCTTATGTTCACTCCTCCACTCCTCCATATTCTCAGCCTTCCACTCCAAATGCTCGCACCCTCAACCCACCTGGTCGTCCCTACAGCTACACCCTTCCACAGACTCAACACTCCGGGTTTCAAGTAGCATCTCCGTACCTAGCTGCTCAACATCAGCCTGTACCTCAAACACAACCAAATTGTTACCCCTCCCCCCAATACCAACCTCTTCCACTGAGCCAGCATGCCCCACCCTTCCCAAATGCTGCACCCCTCCACCATGCCCCACCCCTCCAGCATGCTGCACCCCTCCAGTACGCTTCATCCCAGCAACAGCAGCATCATGCAATGCTAAAGAAATGCTATATATCACCACCCCCACACCCTCAAAACTCATCGCTCTCCCACATTCCCTTCAACCAACAAGCAGCACAAGCCTCCCCTCATTCTCCCTGCTCTCGCTATCATCGCCATACCCATCCTCCACCAGGCAAGAAACAGCAAGTGGAGCAGCATCCCCCGCAGTTACAGCCTCCTAGTCGTTCATCGTCATATCCGAGCCCAACACTTCCAACGACAAGTGAACAGTCTTCTCCCTCCTCTGGTTCCTCTCCAAATGACATAAAGCCATACATCTTTTTCCCAGGTTTGATTAGCTCTGAACAACCCGAGGACATGATCTGGACAAAGGATGACGGTTTTTCATTCTACACCGGCTGGTGTCTCTTCTGCAAGCAGCAAAACCGGTTCTTCACACCCCGCTCCCTTCAAATCCTGCTCCTTCGACTGGCATTTGGGTTTGCAGTCTCGAAACACTCTGCCCCTTTGAATGGCTTCCGGGATTTTTTCTCAGGTGAAAGGGAGTGTACAATCTGGAAGAATGGTTTGCGTTGGCTTGACCTGAACGGTATTGAGACGCTAGTGGAGATGGTCGACGAGGGCAGAGCGATCGTGATGCTCATGCGAGGGAAGGAAGGATCAGAGATGAGCTGTGTCAGCCTTCGAGCTGCCATCATCCAGAAAATCCTGAGTGTGAAAGAAGAGTACTGTCGAAACATCTCAACATGTGAATACATACTTGATCCGCAGCAGTTGAAGTCACAAGATATCTACCCCCTGAACAAAAGGAACCTGGATTCCATGTTGCTGTATGACGTATCTCTCATCGCCAGAGCATTTGTTGCTGAACTGCCGTACGTGTGGAACACCCAAAATAAGGGAATGGTGAAAGTGGAGTCACTGCTGTACTTTGACCCCTACTTTCAAGTGGGAACAAGTCTCCTTGGTGACCTTTACAATGACACCCACGACTTGTCACAGGACTTCCTCCATCAGCTGTCGCTGTGCCAACCCGACAGGGTGAAGGAGTTTGAAAGGATCTTCACCACCGGCAGGCAGTCTCCCGTCCCGCCCTCCTACCACACCCACGCTCTGCACATGGGACCTGGCCACTCCCCACCAGTGAGTATTGATAGCGTCGCAATTCACTTAGAGTTGCAACAATGTACATGTATATACCAAAGTAATGTAATTAATTATATCTGTAACTATTTTAGAGGGAAAACCTAAGCATGTGTGTGTGTGTGATGGAAGTGGGATGTTCGTGGGGCGGGACTAGACTAGTGACGTGCGACCTTCGTACTTCAATTTACTGAACCTCGAACTCCGCGAAGAATGTTAGAGAACATTGGGCATGGGCTGGAACAGCTGCATGGGCTACAAGCAGATGCCATTGGAAAGCAACAGTCGAAGCGGACGCCATCGGGGAGCCGCAGTTGAAGCGGACGCCATCAGGGAGCAGCAGCCGAAGCAGACGCAATCGGGGAGCAGTTGAAATGGACACAATCGAGAGCAGCAGCTGAAGCGGATGCAAACGGGGAGCAGCAGTTGAAGCGGATTGATGCCATCGGGGAGCAGCAGCTGAAGCAGACGCAAGCAGCAGCTCTGCACAGAGCGCTGTCCAGCGCCGGATTACTCACGTAGGCGAACGAGGGGGAAGTAGCTGAGCGTGCAAAGCAAGCGAAGCTACTTGTAAGTTGTATGACATTAACAAGCTCTTAGCTTTCATACAGTTCTCACTCTGACCTGCACACACACACACACACACACACACACACACACACACACACACACACACACACACACACACACACACACACACACACACACACACACACACACACACACATGCACATGAACACACACACAAACATCAACACATAAAAAACACACGCAATAAAAATCCGGAAGCGACGTTTGGTGTGCAACTAGCAGGTTTTGAATGCTTCCCAAGAGAGTGAATCAGCAGACCTGTTGTTGCTAGTAGCAACCAGGTTTGAATGCTTCCCAAGAGAGTGAATCAGCAGACCTGTTGTTGCTGTTAACAATGGGATGTACATGTTGGATAAGGATATGGTGTTTATAGATGCAGACCGAAAACAAACTTGCATTCCTTTCTTGGGTCAATCCCCATCACAGAGCGTTGGCTTGAGCTGTTCCCAAGTGGGACTGCTCTAATGGCGTTTAGACTACTGCATATACAGTGTAGTATGTGGGAGTAATATCCATTGTACTTTATTTATCTTTCCTCCCTCCTCACTGCTCCTCCCCCTCCCCTTCTCCTTCTCCGTCTCTCCTACCCTCACTCCTCCTCCCTCACCATCCCATCCTCTCCCTCTGTCTTCCTCCCTCTCATCTCCTTCCTCCCTCTCCTCCCCCACCCCTCCTTTCTTCCCCTCTCGTACATCACATTTCAGAATCCGCTAATGGTTGTTTTGAATCGCTTCTGGGAGAGAGGGAAAGTCTCGATGGGGACTTTTCGAGAGCATCTGGACAAGTACTCCCTTTTCAGTGGTAGAAACATCCTGGTACGTAAGTTGGCGGTGTGGTCTGTATCAGTGGATGCATTCGGTGTTCCAAATGTTTCAAGGGGGGACAAAAATCAAGTTGGGGGGGGGGGGGGGGGGGGGGGGGGATGATCTCACCCCTTCCCCCGGTTGTAATATACTAGGTTTGGATATTGTTGTAATCTAGGACACAGAACAAATGGTTCAAATGTGTACATGTGCAGTGTCTGTTAGCTCATCCGGCAACTCTCTATGCTAAGTCCATTGTCCTGCCAGCCTGGCAGAACCAGTGTCTACAACCACTTCTGGCCCTCACATCACATGATTAGGTTCTGCTATTATGCCATCAGTAGATTCCCCATTACATCATGATGATGTCATGATTGGGTTGCCCATTACATTGCAATGGTGTCATGATTAGTCTGAGCCTCTGAGCCCAATTACAGCGATGAAACAGCTGTAGTAAGAATGTCCATCCCACAGTGTATAAAGAACTGATTCATTGATTTGGTATTGCAACTACATATAAGTAGTTTTCATACCGGTAGTTATAAAAACAAATGAGTATCCCCAGTGGCCCTGGAGATTGGAGTCACAGATGCTCAAATATAAACTTCTTAGTTCGGATAGGGACTCACTCAATCTAGAAGGATAGACAGTCCACACAAGAGGCTCGACAAGAGTCCCTCTTTGTATGTGGTCAGCAGTGGGGTATGTTGTGTATTCACTAGTGAATACCTTGTTTGGAGATTTGAGAAGGGTTGATTATTGCTCACCTAGTACTCTAGGGAATTTGCTTCACTGATAATGTGGGTACATGAACTGTAGCAGGAGTATTACGTGATGTTGTCAGGGTGTCTAGACAAAAAATCCTACTCCATTATCCAACTACGGTAGATATAGTCAAAATGAATGCACGCTAACTACTTTACAGCATCCAAAACAGTTCCACCCGAACATCAGTACGATCCTTTTTCGGTAGTCTGTAACCATGGAAACTGGCATGGAAATTTTACGCTGAAAGAATCTTGGATAGCAAAATTGGCCTCCTGAAGATAATGAACCACACGGAGCCATAATTATGTACCCACACAACCCAAACTCCATTAATAACAGAATCCATTTCCATGGGTACAATCCGAAAACTTGGACATGCACTTCTAAGGACTGAGAAAGGTAAATGACACAGTCAAGTGCTTCGATAACAAACTCCTAGCGTCAAGATCAAGCTGAGTCAGAAATATCGCCCAAGAACACTGGATAGTCATCCAGAAGACCGTTCCAGTCTTCTTGGATAACCGTGCACACAAAGTTCTCAGTCTGTATTTCCTGGTGGCCACAAATTGCACTTTGTTGCAACATGTCAGTTATTGCTGCCAAGGACTATGTATTAGTTATTGCATGGGTTCGAGGGCCCATACATGGAATACTGGCACGGTAGTGACGTAGAGCCCGAGGGCCGCAGGCCCGAGGGCTCTACGTCACTACCGTGCCAGTATTCCATGTATGGCCCGAGAAGCCATGCAATAACTAATTTGTTGCATGACAACGCTTAGCAACAATGACGTCAAACAGTACGAGCATGCGCAGTACGAAGAAAAAATTCGAAAGAGAAGAGTGATCATGGCGAATCAGGACTCTCCTGTCGTCTCTCCTAGCATCCTATAACGCGCAAAAGACGACGCTGAGAGTCTAGACTGGCTATCCGTGCCAGCGGATCAAAGAATAATAGATGACGATCTTCTGGACTGGATTTGTACATAGATCTTCTGGTTACGCTCTATTATCTATGATTTGTAGCACAACCACCATCGTAGAAGAGGTCGTAGGCGTTCTTAGGAAAGGCACACGAACATTCTGACCACACGCCCGTGATCGCTGTCGTTCACTGACGCTTGCATGCCAAAACTCGCCGTGCAGGGGAAGTTGCGAGTGCTGTAATAATGTCATGAATGTCTTCCTTTTGGTCGCCATTGCTAGCGATCGACTGAGCGTTCACTTACTTTTGTGAATTCAATTTACTATCAAAGCAATTAAGTGATGAGTAACCACAGTGCAATATATGATATATTGCACTGCAATATATCAAATACTGGCATTCTGAAGCTTTGATGTTGTATGGCTTCATGCAACAAGTACTAGTTATTGCATGAGTGCAAGGGCTATACGTCGAATATTGGCATCGAGCCCGAGGGCCGCAGGCCCGAGGGCGAGTGCCAATATTATGACGTATAGCCCGCGCACTCATGCAATAACTAGTTTGTTGCATGATGAGGTGCCAATATATCTTGCTGGCATTGTGGTCAGTGCCATATATTATATATTGGCATAGCGGTACCTTTGAACTTGTAGGGTATCATGCAACAATAGCCTATAATATAGTACACTATGTGACACTATGTGACAATTATTACTGAACCCATAAGTAATATTTAAATACCAGTTTGCAGTGCATTACGGGTTTTAGTGCACGAGGGCAATCTAGTTAACGGTCGAGGGCGAGAGAATGCACGAGCCGAAGGCAAGTGCATTATCCGCCTGAGACCATTAACTAGTGCACTAAAGCCAGTAATGCACTGCAAACTGGTATCTAAACTACTTAGTGCAATTCACTGACCCGAAACAGCCTTTGATCTTTGAATAGTGGGCATTATCTAGATAATGCACACTAAAGTGTGCAATAAGCGATTTAATGCTCCGTCATGTGATCGATTCTGAGGCACCTGATTCGTTGAGGGTCACATGAGTAGCACTAAATGATTATATGTAGGGAGAAAAGATGATTTCATTGCGTGCAAGCTGATGACTCTGCGAGGCATGTGACTGTCGTTTTCTGTTTGTGATTTGTTGAGTAAGTGAAACAACTGGTGATGAAAGTCCCCTCTCAACATTTTAAGGAAATCACCTTGAACAAATCTGCTTTTCTCCAACCGTGCATTCCACTGCTGTGAGACCACATGACAGCTTATAACTTGATTAATATTTCAACCACTACATACTTGAGCTGAAATGCCAGGCATACATGTGGTGTATGCATAGTGTGGCCATATGTAAACGGGAATGAGTCAACCTTGATCCTAGTATTGTGTTCAACTGCAAATGCTTAGTGTAATGTTATCAATGATGTGTGTAATGTTCCCAGGAATGTTACCACGGTAACATGGTCGGGTGTTAGATACTGAAACAATGGGAAAATGGATGCGCTTGGTAACTGTATATGGGCAGTGTGGGATCAAGTGGACAGTATTCCCGCACCTGCCTCGCACCTGCCTCCCACTCAGACTCTCCATCAGCCGTGTTCTGTTGCATCTCCCAAAGTAGCAGAAACGTGGGGAGGTCTTGTGGTACGCTATCTCATTGGTGTGTTTGAGGCTCAAAGCTTGACACCTACATTTGTATGCTTACTTGGTTACTGTGGAAAGAGCAGATTGCAACAAGTTTGGTACATGATGTCACTGGTTTGTCCAAGCTTAGTATGAGGGGGCTGTTCAAGTGTACAGTACTTAAATTACTGCATTGGTAAGAGTTTGAGGTGGCTTGGTTTCTGATCTCATTGGCTGGAAAAAGGAGGTATTCTTTCTCAGTAGCTGCATTAGTAAGGTAAGAGTTACAGACATCCAGTTTGAGGAGGTTGTGGTGTGTGATCTCAAATGCTGGTTTGAGGTTCACAGCTTGAGTGGGTGGGTAAGTATATACTTGTGGATTGGTAAGAGTTAGGAAATCACAAGGTTGGTACCTATAGCTCCTGGTACCATCATTGTCCATTAGAACCGATGGATACCTGCATGGGTTCAACTCCATCAAGCTGATTTGGCCTCGTCAGTAGCTGGCATGTAGGTCTGGCAAAAGAAACAAATTTACACAGACCGTGTACACGTGAGCATAGCAACATGCTGCTGCAAGTAAGACCAACCCCACCATTTTGTTCACTACTATAGTACTCTGATAGCAGCTGTGTTGCTAATACATTGCATGGGCATCATGCAGGCTTACCCCTAACAGGTCACTGCAAGGGGATCTTATACTGCCTGGATAGCCATCTGCCTAGCTGGCTGACTTTTGGACAAAAAAATTGAGTGTGGGAATTAGACCACATACTGAAAGTCCGCAACATTGGTATAATATATTATAAGCTCACAATATCATTGTTTCACCTCTGAGTCCCTTCTGGGGTCAGTGCCAGGTCAACTCCTTCTGTTCAGGCTTTGAAGGAAATGATCTATATTATGTAGTAAACGGCCCTAACAGGAACAGAAGACCAGGAAGTCGCTAGTGTACATGTGACTAATTTGGAAACATTTGCTAATTAACTGACTTCATGTACAATGTACAGCTGTTGTCTATCTCCATGCAGTTAATACTCACCAACAATTTACTGAGATTTACAGGAGATTTACTGAGATTTACTGAGATTTACTGAGATTTACTGGGAGATTCACTAGTTGTGTAAGTTGCATCATCTGGTGATCATGAAAGCCCTAAATTTGCTGCATCAACAACAACATTGTCAACAGCAGCTACTAAGGGGTAATTACTACGTGTGCTGTCAGGTGAAAAATTCACTTTCCCCAGCTGAGTATGTACGACCCTTAGTGAGTAAAACTCCCAGAAAATTAGCAGGTGGGAACCACACTGCAGTTCTGAATTTTACGTTGACGAACTATAACTCCGATGGGAGATAAATGCCAAACTTGCAACGCCCAATGAGATGTATCACAGTGTGCACATTACCGATGGAGGGTCATGCCCACTTCTGGTAATGTACATCTTCTGCACTTCACATCCGATTAATTTGAAAATTTGTACCCCGCATAAATCTGTTCCGCGAGCATTTTGCCACCTGGAGTAGCTAGCTATGTCTCTCTAGCGCTACGTCCGACCTGTACAAGCTAGTATGCCATCCCACAAGGTACCCTTATCGATCACCGCCAGTCTTGCTAACAAAGTGAGCTAGCAACTAGCTGCTGTAGCACATCGTCACGCACAGTTGAGGGACCATAACAATTACAGCAAGATCTCAAGCGAATGTGCCGAACAGGCGGCACTGATCGCCATAGGCTTCCCTTCATGGCAATGCACAAGCAGCCTCTTACCTTTGCTTCCACATTGAAGTGCATGCTGAGTTCTCCCAGTAGTACACGTGCGCATGTGAAGAGTAGAGGGTGTGGTCATAGGTCGTGACCCTTTGTCGCGAAATTAAAAATCGCGAAAACTTTGTAAGAATGGATTTTAGGAAGATTTGAAAAAATTTGGACCCGCAAAAATTTCCTGCTATACAGTATTTGATCGCTTCATCTAGTGTGTACGCTATTCATGTTAACCATTTCAATAAATCACCAGGTGTTTACGAAACTGCTCATGTACAGAAAACAATCTCATTTGTTTGCCAAGAGATGGTGTTGCAACATCTCTGTTGTTTGAATAGCCATCAGAAGGGGAAATGGGAAACAGGGAGGATGTTGTTGTTCAGGAAGTACTGTATACAGAATCTGCTGATTGTATCCAATCTAGTTAAACTGTCAGTGCCAAGTGATTGTTCCTGTGTTCATCCCTGACTAGAAATGAATAAGAGCTGCTTATACTCTTGATACATGGATTGTGATGTATGTGCATGGTTTCCAGGTCGATCGGCACATCCTGCCAGAATAAGCTTACGTTGTAATTGGGTTTTCGGGCTACTGTCCCTCTTTAAAAACCAGTAAACATGCCAGGAGTAGTAGTTGTTGTTTCTTTGTGGAGAGAAATGAATTTTTGAGGCCAGTCTAACCTCCAATGCGTTTCTCATCTTTGATGGCTTCTTGTGCATCTGCTTGTTTGATACTTGCATGTTGGCAAACATGAAGCTTAGCCTTGTTGCTAGGCAACTGGAAAAACATCTCCTTTGTTTATCAAGGGCAAGACCCTTGACAGAACCTGATGGCTGGAGTACCTGATGGCTGATGGCTGGGGTGCAATGCCTAACTCCCTGTTGTCCCCTCAGCCAGAACGGCCTCCTAGAAATGTTACCCTTCAGCGTTTTAATTGCCCTCAGGAATGTTCAGGTCAATGAGCTTGCACACCTTGCGTAGAGTGGCCTGCAAACAACTACCAAGGTGTTGATTAATTAGTTGTTTGTACCCTCACCCTCCTTAGATCCTCCCAGCTAGGCTTCCCACATCCAGTTTCAGTACCTTAAAATGAAGGGGTTATCATGTGAGCCACATCAATTTGTTTATCTTGGGGTCCCCTCCAGAGGTTCTCATGCAGGCCCTTTCCTGTAGTGTGTGTCCAAGGGCTGGGGACCAGAGCATCCCATGACAGCACCAATACTGCTCACTTTTAGGACGCTAGGAGCCCCCCCCCATTAATATAATGTATCAGGCCTTCCTCGTCCATTGCATGCTGCAAGCAATCAAATACTGAATGGTCAGAGCCTGGCAACAGTGTTAGTGAGGGGCGATCACACACTCTCCGTGTTGGTGTCTTTGCAGCTGTACTAGCTTGCAGCTGCTCTCCGTGCAGGTGTCTTTGCAGCTGTACTAGCTGGCAGCTGCTCTCCGTGCAGGTGTCTTTGCAGCTGTACTAGCTGGCAGCTATGGTGCAGGACTTTGATCCTGTTGTGGTCTGTATGTTTGAGAGATGTGTGTCCATGGCTTTACTGCATGCTCCATGTACTGAGACAGACATGTCATCACAACAGATTTCACAGGGTCACCATATCCCTTTGTAGATGTGGTCACACATAGGCAGATCTGAGTGGTCAGGGGCTGTGGCCCTATAGTCGCCTTGTGAGTACAGCACTGTAGCCCTTATGTTTAAGGGTTCAAGTACAGTTGTGTTTGCCCATATATGGCAACTGGGGAACTATTTACTACTGTGGTAATTATGACAGACCACATTGAAGCACTTCCCTAGCTAGGGATGAGGCTATTGTGCTTTTTTGACCAGTTATGCTATTCCCCAATGCTCCAGATTATGTCTGATTATGCTCTCACTTGAGATCCAAAGCATTGCACTGACTAGTGACACATGACCTTAGTACTTTGTACTGTATGTGACTCACGGAACTGGCCAGCTGGGCTGGCTGCCCCTGACAACACAATAGATGGTATGCCAATCGGTTGCCCAGCAACAGGTATAGGATTCTGAAGTGAAGCGCTCTTACTCATTCAAGTGTTGGTCTAGAAACTTTCTCATTCTTGCACGCTTGTACCTGTCTTAAGTTCTGATCTCTTGATCTGCTGATCTCTTGATCTGCTGATGTCTTGAACTGCTGGTGTTTCCCCTCATTATAGCAACATCTCTGTAGCATACAACTCTAGTGCTGCCCTGAAGCAGTAGGTGGTGTGAAGCAGCCGTGAAAACATTCCAAAGGGTTGCCAGAAACTTCCTGCAGTGCAGAGCATTTGCAGGTCTTAAACTGTACTTTTGCAGCTTCTTGTGCAGTTTTATGTGTCGCTAGGTAGCGGAATGTATTATGGGTATTGGTAACAAGTGTTTTTACTGGCTTTCAGTTTCTGAACTGTGCAATATCTACAAAATCTGTGTTACAATTGTGCTGTCATGTGACCTCAATCTAGACTTCTAATTGGTCAAAAGTCATATTACTCAAAATGGTTATCGAGTTCAGGTACCCTAAAATGTCTGTAACCATGCCAATAAAAATTCTAGGACCAAAACCTAATTGCTTGATGACTGCCTCAGATTGAGAACCAGGAAATGTGGAGTTTGCATTGTGAATTTGAACCACTTATAAGGATGTGCTGTGTCATGATCTCTGATAGACTAGCTATTAATCACCATGGTTATTTCCTGTTTGTAAGTCAACCCAGCCCCCTTGTCTTGAACTGCCCTACTTACCAAAATTAATACAGCATTGTTATCACATGAGTGACCACTTGGTCAGGTGGACCGAGGGGGAGAGTGACTGGGATATTTTATCACATGAATGACGTCAATGTCCACTAGGTGGATGGAGGGCGGGAGTGGCACGACTGCAAGAACGCATATCACCTATGCCCTGCAACAATGCATTTCGCCCACGCCCCTGCATCCCAACCAGTGAGCGGTATTTTATGCTGCCTTGCTAACACTCCACAAAGCCTCCAGTCTCCAGCCCTTGGACGGAAACTTCAAGAAAAGGCTTCAAGATCCTTTGGAGGGATGCCAGAGACTGCCAAGGCTCAACTACATCATCAACAGTGAAACAGTAGCTGTGCTCATTGCATGATCGTGTACCAGCGCGTTGCTGCTTAATTCTGAGTGTACATCATCAACAGTGAAACAGTAGCTGTGCTCATTGCATGATCGTGTACCAGCGCGTTGCTGCTTCTGAGTGCAAGTGGCTGGCGCAACGTCTCACTGATATGGCTGTTCCAAAGGCTGTAGACTGGAGGCTTTGTTGAGGAATTATAGAATAGGTATAGGCAGCATAAAACACTGCTTGTTGACGTTGTTTGGGATGCGGGGCATCGGTGAAATGCATTCTTGCGGTTGTGCCACTCCCCCCCTCTGTCCACCTAGTGGACATTGATGTCATTCATGTGATTAAATATCCCAGACCTTCCCCACCGTTTTTGCATACTGCAAGCAATCAAAACTGGCGGTAGGAATGGCCTTGAAACGAAGCTATGACATGACCATGACATGGGTGGAGTATTACATCATGCAGTTATACCAAAGTGCAGTACGTGTCCACATGTGAATTACTATAACCTTGCTTCCTGGCAGGAGGCTACGAGCTCCAGGGGGTCCCATCATGGAAAACCCTAGATACAAGTCATTCTATGCAACTGGACTCTCATTTGTACCATAGGAACGTTAAGTAAATACAACATTTGGATCACATGATGGGGTACAAGATAGTCTAGCGGGCTAGCCTTTCAATGTTTCCCCAGCACGGATAGACTCACCTGACTAGATAGTTTGGACCACTTTACTTGAAGTCTACTCGAAATCCGACAGATCCAATCAGACTGTAGCTGTCACGTGTGATCTTTCTGTACGAGCAGTGATCAAGGTTAGCGGGCAGGACTCGACTGACTATAGTTGTGCTAACTGAATTGTTATGACATAGACACATGCCCTCAGCTTCACTTCATGCTTTAATACCGGGGTAAAGTGGTCCAAACGGTTTCTAGACCTTCCTTTTCCTTCTCCGCGTGCACGTGCGCATACTGAAAAGCGATCGCATGCTGGAGAAACGAAGGGTAGCTTGTTAGACTAGGGTACAAGATTGGTACCCCGGCCCAGTGACATTTAACTGATGGTTGCCGTCACCAAGTTTGTGATAGTACATGTAGTGTTGAGTACGGAACAGCAGCTGTGTGTGATGCTCATCATTGTTCTTCCTCGTCACACAGGAACTACTGCACTACCATGGTCCCAATCCTTCCCACTCCCCCTCTGACTCGACCCTCTCCGGCTCCACCTCTAGTCTGAACCCCCTGGACCCATGAAGTCATGAAGACAATAGTGTATAGTTTCTATGCTTTTTGCTGTACCAATCTCTGCCACTTCAACTTATCCACTTTTATATCGAATTCTTTGCAATACCACTTCCTACTCAACTCCGACGCCAGAAATATTTAATTTCTGTGTGGCGCTCCCGATTCCCTGTCGTGCAGCACCGCTGGCCACTCTGACCGCTGGCGGTTGCCAGACCCACACGGCTAGCTACTGTAGGTAGCTAAGGAAAGGCGAAGGACAAACAACATCAACATATTTGTAAGTTGAATTACATTGCGTGATGTTTGGTTTTTGCATGGATAATAAAGTACTTTATTATCCATGGTTTTTGCGATCGCGAAATCGGAACTTGAGAGAATGTCTGGGCGTGTTTCAATATAAAGGGGCTCTGATTCACCTGGATACTTGTCGTGTACGACAATAATGGACTGTACGTAGTTACATGTTATCAAAAGCCTTTACTGAACCTGTGCAGTACTTATAGCGAGTTAATGCTTCCCAGACAAGCCTCAGATGGTGACATTCCCATTGATCTGTAATCTGGCCACTGAGCTGCGACCGGGGAGTCGAGAAAATTTGACCATCAGTAATTTTTTGATGCTTGACTGCATTCCCAAAAGACTTGACCGTTTGACTGCTGTATTTCAGCCATTGACCACCGATAGTGTACGTAAGAATGTGTAGTGACTCCACCCCTTCCTTAGGATACGGGGTCAAGATTCGCCGATAAGCCCGGTCGCAGCTCTGACTACGGCATGTAATAGTCTCGTTCCCAGACCCCTTTGGAAAAATCGAGAAAGGGTCTGGCAACACGTATAGCAACGCTGTGTCCAAGAGGAATTTAATCAGTTACACAATCACGTGTGAATGTTTACACTCGAGGTGATAATTGGAGTTGTGCGCCACTAAATAGCTGCATGTACATGCAGTACTGAATCTAGCTTGAACATGTCAGACACTGTACCAAGCTACTACCCTGAGAGCGGAGAGCTGCACAGCACAAATATGACGGGAAGCTAACTTTTCCCATAGC
Organism: Axinella damicornis; assembly: GCA_963931865.1. Classification (NCBI taxonomy): domain Eukaryota; kingdom Metazoa; phylum Porifera; class Demospongiae; order Axinellida; family Axinellidae; genus Axinella; species Axinella damicornis. The sequence continues at coordinate 10,102,649 of OZ007515.1, read as the reverse complement.
CGACTGGTAGGCACACAAATACAGAAATGAAAGCTTCTAATGCTTCGGTATCAATGTTCCATACCTTTATTCTCCCTCGGGAAACTCCAACAGCCTTGTCAACTGAACACCATGATTGTCACCGTATATATACCGATGAGTTTGCACATCCACACGATTGAACATGACGTATATAATTTCTGCAATCTGATTGGCGCGAGTATATAGCCCGCGCGGACACCACGTTGCCATACGTGTTGCCAGACCCTTTCTCGATTTTTCCGAGGGGGGTCTGGGAACGAGACTAAGGTATGGTAAGAGTAGCCTTATTCCCAGGCCCGTGTCAGTTGCACAAAAGAACGTAGTCTTGTGGCCAGCCGGAAACCTACAGAATAACTGTCTGGTGACTTTTAGAAAATTGAATTCTCTACGATTTCATTGGCAGTCTGAAATTCCTGCCGAAAAGGTGTGACTTCTTAACGAAGACCGAGGTTTCTGCACATTGAATTCTCTACGATTTCATTGGCAGTCTGAAATTCCTGCCGAAAAGGTGTGACTTCTTAACGAAGACCGAGGTTTCTGCACAAAGTCGCCAGACCCATTTTCCCGCAAGGAGTGGGGTCTGGGCACGAGACTAGTGGAGGGCCGGCCTGGTATGTTTCCTCATATGCGTGACGTCGAGGGTAGAAAGGACTTAATTGAATGTGGGCAAACTAGGGATCAGAACAGCAAGAAGAGCAAGTTGTACCTATGCAGGTCATGCATGGCTCACTCCCAGGTACCTACTCCGCTCATGCCCCAGCATGTCTTGCGTGTGCCATTGCTACACGCGGGGCATGAGCTGGATGAGCAACAAACTGCGTTGGACACACTGAAGAAAGCTGGGAGTGAGCCATGCATGACCTGCATAGGTACAAAGCCTTCAACAAGGCCTTCACTGCTCTAACCGCTTGGACGGACAGACTGACTGACTGACAGACAAACCGATCACTCTATCCCTGCTGCGCATGCACATGGGGTAATTAATTACACATACTGCGGCACAATATTGTTCCCATACCAGGAGTGGAATAAGCCATGAGCTGCTGGTGTGTATAAAGCTATAGCTACTGAACATCCTGTTTGCACAGAGTGTTTATTTATGAGCAGGAAGCAAGATTGACTGTAAGACAGTAGATCAGTTTTCTATATCCTGCATGCTGTCTTTATGAATTTGATCAACAAGGCAATCTCACCATTCTTTCTGTAGGCCGATGGTAGAAACATGAGTGAACTGCACAAAGCTTGTGAGAGAGGAGACTTGAAAGAAGTGACTTCCCTAGTCAGTAGCAAAAACATAAACACCCAGAACAGAGCCGGTGAAACTCCTCTCTACGTCGCCACAAAATATGGTGATCTAAACACTGTCAAAGTTCTTATGAGTAGGAAAGAATGTGACTTCAACATTCCTGATGAACAAGGTAATACACCATTACACATAGCCTGCATGAATGGTCCAGATTCTATAGTTCAATTCCTTACTGCTTATCAGAGATGTCAGTTAAACATCCAGAATAGAGGGAGAGAAACTCCTATTCATCTTGCCTCTGAGTATGACACTGTTAGGTACCTCTTAAGCCAGAAGGAATGCGACTTGAACATTACAAATGAACAAGGCGATACTCCACTGCACACAGCCTGCAAGAATGGTCATCCTTCCAAGGTTCAATTCCTTGTTGTTGACAAGAGATGTCAGTTAAACACCCAGAATAGTGAAATGGACACACCGTTGCACATTGCTTGCCGCATGAAAGCGTTGAGGATTATTAGACTCCTCCTTGACAGGAAATGTAGCACCAACATTCCCAACAAGAAAGATGAAACTGCTGAGAGGATCCGACTCAATGAGGATGGAGACTGTCTACTGCACATTGCATGTCAGTGGGGTGATGTAGATATTGTCAGGTTCCTCATCACTGATCAAAGATGCAATCCAAACATTGCAAATGCCTCTGGTAACACACCTCTTCACACAGCCTGCAAGCATGGTCACCATTCCATGGTTCAATCCCTTGTTGCTGACAAGAGATGTCAGTTAAACATCCAGAACAGGGAGGGTGAAACTCCTCTTCATCTTGCATCTGAGTTTGACGCTGTTGGGATCCTCATAAGCCAGAAGGAATGCGACTTGAACATTACAAATGAACAAGGCGATGCTTCACTGCACACAGCCTGCAAAAATGGTCACTATACTAAGGTTCAATTCCTTGTTGTTAACAAGAGATGTCAGTTAAACACCCGGAACAGAGCCGGTGAAACTCCTCTCTACATTGCCACAAAATGTGGTGACCTGAACACTGTCCAAGTTCTTATGAGTAGGAAAGAATGTGACTTCAACATTCCTGATAAACAAGGTAATACACCATTACACATAGCCTGCATGAATGGTCCAGATTCTATAGTTCAATTAATTGCTGCGGATCAGAGGTGTCAGTTAAACACCCAGAACAGGGAGGGTGAAACTCCTCTTCATCTTGCCTCTGAGTATGACACTGTTAGGGTCCTCTTAAGCCAGAAGGAATGCGACTTGAACATTACAAATGAACAAGGCGATACTCCGCTGCACACAGCCTGCAAGAATGGTCACCATTCCAAGGTTCAATTCCTTGTTGCTGACAAGAGATGTCAGTTAAACATCCAGAACAGGGAGGGTGAAACTCCTCTTCATCTTGCCTCTAAATTTGGTCATCACAACACTGTCAAGTTTCTTTTAAGCAGGAAAGAATGTGACTTCAACATTCTAGATGAACACGGCAATACCCCATTGCACAAAGCCTCGAAATATAATCACCATATTGTAGTTGAACTTCTTGCTGTTGAATCAGATCTGAGATGTCAGTTAAACACCCAGAACAGGGAGGGTGAAACTCCTCTTCATCTTGCATCTGAGTATGACACTGTTGGGATCCTCATAAGCCAGAAGGAATGCGACTTGAACATTACAAATGAACAAGGCGATGCTCCACTGCACACAGCCTGCAAAAATGGTCACCATTCCAAGGTTCAATTCCTTGTTGCTGACAAGAGATGTCAGTTAAACACCCAGAACAGAGCCGGTGAAACTCCTCTCTACGTCGCCACAAAATGTGGTGGCCTGAACACTGTAAAAGTTCTTATGAGTAGGAAAGAATGTGACTTCAACATTCCTGATAAACAAGGTAATACACCATTGCACCTAGCCTGCATGTATGGACCAGATTCTATAGTTCAATTAATTGCTGCGGATCAGAGATGTCAGTTAAACACCCAGAACAGGGAGGGTGATACTCCTCTTCATCTTGCCTCTGAGTATGACACTGTTAGGGTCCTCTTAAGCCAGAAGGAATGCGACTTGAACATTACAAATGAACAAGGCGATACTCCGCTGCACACAGCCTGCAAGAATGGTCACCATTCAAAGGTTCAATTCCTTGTTACTGACAAGAGATGTCAGTTAAACATCCAGAACAGTGAGGGTGAAACTCCTCTTCATCTTGCCTCTAAATTTGGTCATCACAACACTGTCAAGTTTCTTTTAAGCAGGAAAGAATGTGACTTCAACATTCTAGATGAACACGGCAATACCCCATTGCACAAAGCCTCGAAATATAATCACCATATTGTAGTTGAACTTCTTGCTGTTGAATCAGATCTGAGATGTCAGTTAAACACCCAGAACAGGGAGGGTGATACTCCTCTTCATCTTGCCTCTGAGTATGACACTGTTGGGATCCTCATAAGCCAGAAGGAATGCGACTTGAACATTACAAATGAGCAAGGCGATACTCCACTGCACACAGCCTGCAAGAATGGTCACCATTCCAATGTTCAATTCCTTGTTGCTGACAAGAGATGTCAGTTAAACACCCAGAATAGTGAAATGGACACACCATTGCACATTGCTTGCCACATGAAAGCGTTGATGATTATTAGACGACTCCTTGACAGGAAATGTAGAACCAATATACCCAACAACAAAGGTGAAACTGCTGAGGAGATCCCACTCAACGAGGATGGAGACTGTCTACTGCACATTGCATGCCAGTGGGGTGACATCAATATGATGAGGTATCTTGTCACTGATCAAAGATGCAATCCTAATGTTAAAAATGCCTCTAGTAACACACCACTTCATATTGCTTCCAGTGAACATGGTCACCTGGAAATTGTTGAGGTTCTTGTAGACAGGAAAGACTGTGACCTCAACATTGCCAATGAAAGAGGCAACACACCACTGCACTCATCTTGCCATACAAAAGCATTGAGTATTGTTCAACTCCTCCTTAGAAAGAAATGTAGCACCACTATTCCCAACAAGATAGGTAAGACAGCACAGGAGATCCCACTCAATGAAGATGGAGACTACTTACTTCACATTGCATGCCTGTGGGGAGACATGGACATGGTGAAGTACCTCGTCACAGATCAATCTTGTGATCCCAACATTCTGAACAAGGATCTCTTAACTCCACTTCATGCAACCATAAAGCATGGCAAAGCATCAGTAGCCACTGCTCTCCTTCAGCATGCAAAATGTGATCTTAGTCTACATGACCAAGATGGTAACACAGCCCTGCATCTTGCCTGCATCCGTGGACAAACTGAACCAGAGATGGTAAAAGTTGCTAAGAATTTGATCATCTCTGCTGACCCATTGTGTGTCAACAGTGCAGGCCAGACACCCATAGAACTTACAACAAACTATGAGCTCATACAAGCAATCTCTCACTTCACAGAATGCAAGACAAAGCATTCAGTACAAACGTACATTAACCTTTTTATTGTTGGGAACCCTGAGACAGGAAAAAGCACCCTAATCAAAGCTGTCTGCAAAGAAGCCAGCATTTTCCGGAGGTTTCTTCCTAAAGAGTTAAGAAGGGTTAAGAATGTCCCACCCCATACTGCTGGTATCATTCCAACTACATTTCGGAGCAAAGCATTTGGCAACACAGTGCTCTACGACCTAGCCGGCCAGATTGAATACTACACTAGTCATGCTGCTGTCATACAGACTACAGTAATCTCAACTCCACCAGCTTTCATCATTGTTGTCAACATCAGTGAAAGTGAAGAGAAGATCAGTGAAACACTTCGTTACTGGTGGTCCTTCATCAACAACCATGTGGCACGGGCTAGTGCACCTCCTCAGGTGATTCTGGTTGGCAGTCATGCAGACAAACTGAAGGCCAGGGGTGGAAGTGCTCAAGGGAAGATGTCCCAAGTGTCTGCTTTACTCAAACGCTTAACAACCTCCTTCTACTTTGCTGGTCAGGTTGCTCTTGACTGTCGAGACCCTGCTTCAAGAAAGTTACAACTCTTCTGTTCATTAGTGAACAAAAGCTGTTGTGAATTGAGACAGACAGCTGATGTTGATTTGCGTTGCCATGTGCTGTATGCCTTCCTGCTGGAAAAATTCCCAGGCGAAGTTGCTTGCACCGTTTCAGATATGTCAACTATCATCCAAGAATCTGATGCACTCCTCCCTCAGAATCCTGATGGTTTAATCCCTCTCATCTCAACTTTGAGTGATAAGGGCCTCCTCCTCTTAGTAAGGGATAGTGGCAGCATTGAAGATTCTTGGATAATCCTTCAGAAGCAGGCATTATTAGGTGAGGTTAATGGAACCATCTTTACACCCAAACACTTCAGCCAACACAAGAAGGATCTTTCCTCCAGTACTGGAGTGGTTCCTTTATTCAAGTTGAGAAATGAATTTCCAGATCGTAACCCAACCATGATTGCAACGTTCCTTGCCCATTTAGAATTCTGCTTTAAAGTTGATGATCATGAAACTTTAAAGCTCCTTAAAGATGATGCTGTTCAGAACATGCCACAAGGTCTTTCAGAAGGGTACTACTTCTTCCCAGCATTAGTTAGTGTTGAGAATCCCTTGCAAGTATGGAAACAAAATGCTGTCATGATTTCTCAATGTGGCTGGTTCTACCGATGCATCCGAAATGACCAATTCCTTACAACACAGTTCCTTCATGTGCTCATCCTGCGCTTAGCTTTCTCCTTTGCACTACAGCTGCACCCAGGTGACTTACATGAAGAATCACTTGCCCTTCATCGACGGTGTTCAGTATGGAAGCGCGGGATTGGATGGCTCAACAGGGTACCAATAGAAACAGTTGTTGAGGTAGGGTTGTTGAATCAATCGGTCATTGTAATAATGCGCTGCCCTAATGGAGAGGAAGCTAAATGTGTACAGTTGCGTTCAGAAGTCATCCAGAAAGTCATAGGAACAAAAGATGAACTCTGTAAAGCAGTGGAAATGTCAGAGTCATTCGTTCATCCCAATGACATCAAGTACCCCCTCATTGAACACAATGAAGACCTTAAATATTACTCTCTCACCGAAATTGCTGATGCAACAGTTAAGGGGGCAAACAATGTTCTAGACAACAGAGGAATATACACATATCCTGTGAAGGACCTGCTTTTGTTTGATCTGCAATCTACCACTAGTAGGGAACTGCTGAGAGAACTCTTTAGTGAAAAACATTCTTTGGATGAGCAAGTGCGTGGCCAGGTGCTGGAAAAGTTGCAAGAAGGTGAGGCAGTTGACAGAGAATTATTATTATGTACCATCCAATATACTTTACAGAGTTGTAGATCCAACCTTGCCAGATTTTGTTAGACTGGTTAGAAATGTGTGCAGTTGAAGTAAACACCATTTGCCCACTGAATGAGAAAGTGTGAGGTTAGGTCCTTGAAATGTTGCTGGAAGGTATAATGGTTTACAATTCAAACTAGCAAACCTGAGTAGTAAATACAAACTTGTTGACATTGTATAATAACACTGAAAATGGTATATTTTGTGTAATGCTGTGATTTATGCAGGAGATCTGTATCAGGTCAAATACATGGCACCTGCTCCCGTAATCAGATTTCCTGAACAGATTAACAAAATTTCATGCAGGATTAATTTGGTGAATGTGTATGAGAGTCACCTCTATACTCATTGTTTATATTTTGCTTTGCTGTAGCCCCATCCCATCCAGCTGTGACCCCAGAGAGGGTGCAAGTGGGAGAGACAACAGATGACGTTATGCAGGATGAATTTCAGCATTGTGAGTCAGCCTGTAGCTTGTCGTTTCTTTGTTGTTAACCATGACCCTCTTAGGATAAGCCACCCATTCATATCGTATAGCGGGTTATTTTTGTGGGGTGCCAATTTTTGTTATTTTCATGACTCACCAGCAAGTCACGAAATTTTCCACCCACGAAATTTTCAACCCATAATTGTGCTGTACAATGCGTAGGTGCCGTCGTTCAAGTACACTGTACGGCTCTTCATAGCTACCTGCGTGACTGCGTCCTGTTGACAGTGTGTCCTCGATCGACAGGATCCTCAATCACCAGCTGTCTGTCGCGTTGTGATCGATAAAGTGGAATTGGACGTAAGCGATGAAAAATGAGGCCAGTAACTCTCACCACAGCAAATGGATCGATATGGTTGCCATTCTCACATTAGCATGTTGATTCCTCTCCAACTCTGGCCTCCCACGTCTTTTTTACTGACGAAGTAGCGTCTCACGCTATATATTGAAGCGCAATGTCGTTGAAACTTCAGCCATCAAACCATGTGTACTAATTTTTCATATTACGTCATCCGCAACGATAACACGAAGGCGGGTGCCACAAAAATTAGAACCAAATTCTGATGACCATTTCACAAAATTTCCACCCACGAAAATAACCCGCTATATGGTACCGCAAACACTAACTTAGAATTCAAAGTTCACTCGTACTATATTACTCCTTATCTCACGTTGCGTGGGCAGATCAAACGTGCCGGTAGTCACTGTAAACGTGCTACAGCAACAGGGGTGATGTATTTCCCTTTGATGTTTGATACATGCCCTGGGAAGCCCCACTGTTCATGGTTTGTTCAACCGCTTGGTCGTAGCATTGTGAACATCAAAAGTCACTTTATTTCCCTAGCATTAAAATTTGATATTACTGTACTCCATTTGATCCAACCATGTCAGACCTTGTTATAGACAGGCTAGTAAACCACCCCTTCCACCGCCAATTTGCTTTGTACTTTACAATAACTCAATGTTGAGTAAGCATTGGGAGACGCAGGTCCTGAATGTCCTTTCACAAACTATATAAAGTATGCAAATTAAACTATGAGTGTGCAAAGCTCTAACATTATTCCTGCCAACTGACAGATCAATACCTGCATGATGTACCCATAAAATGGTACATACAAAGCATTGCAATACATTATGTGTGGCAAATATAATACTTCTCAGGAAGTATTCTGTTCAAAATATCTGAATGTATAGCACACTCTTCCATAAAATTCTCGGATTTCAGAGATTCAAGTTTCGTTGCAGGTAGTGTATACAGGTATGGATCAACTGTACTTTGCCACTACCAGCTTAACATGTTTATATATTACTGCTTGTTGTACCTCCTCCCCAACCAGCTGAAACCCTGGAGAGAGCACGAGTGGGAGAGACAATTGCAACAGGTGAGCTTACACAAGATGAGGGCTCTCAGTATCGGTGACTTGGCCCCTGGTTTTATTTCAGTTGCAGTTTTTGCAATTTCATTCTATCTATGAATTGTGTTGTGTATAATATATATCACCCACTGAATCTTTGTTATTATACCATGTCAGAGTGCATAGATATTAGCCTCGTTCCCAGGCCTCCGTCCAGATTTTACGTATCTCGCAGCTGAAGAAAAATTCAATCATTTGATGTTGTCATGACGTCAGTGGCAGACATCACGTGATAAAGTTCACCCGGCCTTCTCCCGATTTTTCTCCATGGCTGTGAGTTAAAATCTGGGTGGAGGCCTGCTAATGAGGCTACATAGATATATTACAAGTTTGATGCATTGAAGTGCTTAATATACGTAGTGCTTACAGCAGTGTAGCAGGCATGGCATGACATTGTGCTAGGCCTATTATACAACTGTAGGTATGTCTCATATATACTCAAAATCATCACTATAGATATGCAATAATGCATAATTTATGAATAATCAGACATACAGAATACCAAGTACATGCATAGATGTCACTAGATAATGCAAGACAATATCTCCATGGGATGCATTATGAGTGTTATTTTGGAATGAGAAATGCAGTGTACAGCCACACAGACAGGACATCATTGGGGTACGGGTGTACATAGACTGCCAGAGCATACTCCACGTGTTCATCCTCACAGAGGTGGATGCCAGTGCTCTCAACTGTGGACACAATGTGCTGGATGTCAGAGTAGCGCAGGTGGAGGGGAAATCCTGACAGCTGGGGAGAAGGGAGACAATGACAGATCAATAGCGATATCAGAAGTGATAGTCAGCACTACCAACACTTGATGCTTTGATTGTCCGTCTGTCAGAAACAAATAACAAGCCACTGAACCTTATAGCCTGCAGTTATCTCTGCCAGTTCAGTGCTGTGCTCGTGAAGAGGAGGTGAGGAGAGGTTTTCCTCAAACCTACAAGCCAATGATTCATACAGCAGGTTAATCCTGGTCTTGGCTCTCGTGCATCATGATCAGTAGTGGAGTGTGTGTACACACAAGCACAGTGTGAGAGTGTGTACCTTTGCAGAAGGGAGTATAGTTTCCTGGTGCAGTGTCTGTTCCATCTTGTGATGAAGCGGCTCCTCAGAGTCATGAGGTGTTCACGCACTGTGCGCTCAATCCTGAAATGGTGCACCATGCTGCTGTTAATACAGCCCATACCTGACAGGGCCTGGTTAACGGCATCCTGGTTTTATAACTATACTACACTTTGCGGATGGGATTGAGTAACCCTTGAAACATGCCATCATGTAGGTAGCTAGCAATGCTATGTATTGGTAGCACAAAGTTAAGAGGTCTCACACTTTATCATACCTTTCTTGAAGTTCGTGAACTTTTCCAATGTCAGTCTCTGAATACTGCAACTTTTGCTATAGAAAGGAGTAATATAGGTACAATGTCATAATTGTATCAGCGAAAGGGACATGATCATCACATACCACAGCAGACACAAGGTACGCTGCTAGATTTAGCACTCTCCTCTGTCTCACACATCATGTTAAAATGAGAGATAAGCTTCCTGCACTCTCAGTAAGGCTCACTGATAGTCACTAGAAGTCCTCAGAGAACTAACCTACCTGTACTGTTGCCAAGGGCTGCATGTCAGTGGAGAAGAGAGTCTTCCAGTGTTTAGAGTTCCCCAGATCAAATACAATCCTACTGCGGTCCTCGTAGTCCTGAATGTTGGCCCATACCTGCACGGGAAGGAAGAGAGGGAGGGAGGGAGGGAGGGAGGGAGGGAGGGAGGGAGGGAGGGAGGGAGGGAGGGAGGGAGGGAGGGAGGGAGGGAGGGAGGGAGGGAGGGAGGGAGGGAGGGAGGGAGGGAGGGAGGGAGGGAGGGAGGGAGGGAGGGAGGGAGGGAGGGAGGGAGGGAGGGAGGGAGGGAGGGAGGGAGGGAGGGAGGGAGGGAGGGAGGGAGGGAGGGAGGGAGGGAGGGAGGGAGGGAGGGAGGGAGGGAGGGAGGGAGGGAGGGAGGGAGGGAGGGAGGGAGGGAGGGAGGGAGGGAGGGAGGGAGGGGGGGGGGGGGGGGGGGGGGGGGGGAGGGAGGGAGGGAGGGAGGGAGGGAGGGAGGGAGGGAGGGAGGGAGGGAGGGAGGGAGGGAGGGAGGGAGGGAGGGAGGGAGGGAGGGAGGGAGGGAGGGAGGGAGGGAGGGAGGGAGGGAGGGAGGGAGGGAGGGAGGGAGGGAGGGAGGGAGGGAGGGAGGGAGGGAGGGAGGGAGGGAGGGAGGGAGGGAGGGAGGGAGGGAGGGAGGGAGGGAGGGAGGGAGGGAGGGAGGGAGGGAGGGAGGGAGGGAGGGAGGGAGGGAGGGAGGGAGGGAGGGAGGGAGGGAGGGAGGGAGGGAGGGAGGGAGGGAGGGAGGGAGGGAGGGAGGGAGGGAGGGAGGGAGGGAGGGAGGGAGGGAGGGAGGGAGGGAGGGAGGGGTCCCACAGTGGGAAACCCGTCATTCTGGACTCTCATTTGGGCATTTTGATCACATGGGGTATACAAGATCACGTTTCCCCAGCACGGATAGACTCACCTGACTGCATGTGGAAAAAGGAGGGTCTAGAAACGCTGGACCACTTTACTTGAAGTCTACTCGAAATCTGGCAGATCCAATCAGATTGTAGCTGTCATCTGTGATCTTTCTGTACAAGCAGTGATCGAAGTTAGCGGGCAGGACTCGACTGACTACAGTTAAGTTGTACTAACTGAATTGTTATGACATAAAGACACACGACCTCAGCTTCACTGCATGCTTTCATACTGAGTAAAGTGGTCCAAATTTAAAGTTTCTAGACCTCCCTTTTCCTTTCTCCGTGCGTGCATATTGAAAAGCGATCGCGTGCTGGAGAAACGAAGGGTAGCTTGTTAGACTAGGGTACAAGATTGGTACCCCAGCCCAGTGAGGACATTTAACTGATGGTTGCCGTCACCATGTTTGTGATAGTACATGTAGTGTTGAGTACGGAACAGCAGCTGTGTGTGACGGTTGTCTTTGTTCTTCCTCGTCACAGGAACTTCTGCACTACCATGGTCCCAATCCTTCCCACTCCCCCTCTGACTCGCCGTGACCCTCTCCGGCTCATCCCCTGGACCCATGAAGTCATGAAGACAATAGTGTATACTTTCTATGCTTTTTGCTGTACCAATCTCTGCCACTCGACCGGCCGGTCAAGCGGGCGCGCGGCGAAGCCGGCTTGGCCGCGCGCCCGCTTGACCGGCCGGCCGGGTGGAGCGGGCGGGCCCGGGGCTAGCGTCGCGTCAATCTGTACTATGACGACAGATAAGGATAAGGTAGGGCGGGGTAATTCGGGCCACGGTATAGTACGGGGTAATTCGGGCCACTTCAACGTTGCAACAGGAAAGAAGCATCCTTTTATTCTTGCTTCTAGTGAGTTGTAGGCAGGTTGAGTCCCTGGATATACATGGCCAGAAGTTTGCCTAAAGTCTGTCCGTTTTAGTTACCGTTGACCTGAAGTTGAAGTGGCCCGAATTACCCCGTGGCCCGAATTACCCCGCCCTACCTTAATATCTGTGTGATGCTCCCGATTCCCTGTCGTGCAGCACCGCTGGCAGTTACGGTATAGTCTCGCGGGACCAGACGGCTAGCTACGGTAGGTAGCTAAGCCCAAGGAAAGGCGAAGGACAAACAACATCCTGTAAGTTGAATTACATAATTTGCGTGATGCGATCGCGAACTGGATGATCGGAACTTAACTTGAGAATGTCTGGGTGTGTCCAATATAAAGGGGCTCTGATTCACCTGGATACTTGTCGTGTACGACAATAATGGACTGTACGTAGTTACATGTTATCAAAAGCCTTTACTGAACCTGTGCAGTACTTATAGCGAGTTAATGCTTCCCAGACAATATTAGAGACACTCCCATTGACGCTGTAATCTGGCCGCCGAGCTGCGACCAGGGAGTCAAGAAAATTTGACTGTCATTTTTTATGCTTGACCGCATTTCAAAAAGACTTGACCGTTTGACTGTGCTGTATTTCAGCCGTTGACCACCGATAGTGTACGTAAGAATGCGTAGCAACTCCACCCCTTCCTTAGGATACGGGGTCAAGATTCGCTGATAAGCCCAGTCGCAGCTCTGACTACAGCATCTATGGGAGTGTCACCCCCTTGCCAGACAGCTACGGTATGGGGTATGGTAAGAGTAGCCTTATTCCCAGGCCCACACTCTACTTTCAGTTGCACAAAAGAACGTAGTCTTGTGGCCAGCCGGATACCTACAGAACTAGAGGTGTTCATAGAACACATACCCCGCGCTGTCATGAACGTCTACAGGCCAGGATGCATGCAGTGCATGCAGCTATATACAATCGACGTTTGCCGATGCGCTATGCGCATCGAACAGGGCGGCTATCGCGTATACTGTGTTCGTGTATGGCCATATCCAAGGTGTGGGAGTGACCGCTTACCGTATATACTGGAGAGGTGGAGCCAAATGTTACGAATAATAGGAAATAAACAGCCGAAACAATAGCCACAATGCCTGTGAAGCAATCATGAGAAAACACTGTTTCCTAGCGGTCATCTTGAAGCATGAAGTTTCCAAATGCACCGTGTGTCCTGTTCTTGATGGGACTCTGAGGTCACGAAGAGGTGGAGCCAATGTTATGAATAGTTATGAAAAGTAGGATATAGCCGAAATACAGCGAAACGGAGCGACTTGACTTCAGTCAGGTACAAATAGAGCAGTTTTTTGCTATTTGCTATTGTTTGACTCCATTTCGATGGTTTATGAGGGTCTATGTGGCGAGATTTCAATTTTTTTCGAGTCACAGACTGACAGACTGACTGACAGACAAAACCGATTGCTTAACCCCGCTTCGCGCATGCGCGCGCGGGGTAATAACTGTCTGGTGACTTGAATTCTCAACGATTTCATTGGCGGTCTGAAATTCCTGCCGAAAAGGTGTGACTTCTTAACGGTTCTGCGCAAAGTCACCAGACCCATTTTCCCCGCAAGTAAGGAGTGGGGTCTGGGTACGAGACTAGTGGAGGGCTGGCCTGGTATGTTTCCTCATAATAATATGCGTGACGTCGAGAGTAGAAAGGACTTGATTGAACATGGGCAAACTATAGGGATCAGAACAGCAAGAAGAGCAAAGGTACGAGGCAACTTACCACATGTATCTAGCTATACACCAAGCATTAAACGTGTAGTTGGTTCGTCATGCTCACGTGAGGAAACCTACCCGCCGGGCTTAGTCGGAAACGTGTACAGAATATCCGTCTGGTGACTTTCAGCAACATTCTTGGTCTTCATTTAATATTCATAGCTCAGCTAACCGCCTGAAACTGACAGAACCAGAAGTCCTACGCGTAAAAGATATACATAATTGCAAGAGGAATTTGGTACAACCTCTCGCTCCTAATAAAGACAAAATTGAATTCTCTATGATTTCATTGGCAGTCTGAAATTCCTGCCTAAAAAGTGTGAATTTTTAATGACAACCAAGGTTTCTGTGCAAAGTCTCCAGACGCTCTTTCCCGCGAGGGGTGGGGTCTGGGCAGGAGACTAGCTGGGCTAGGCTATCCCTAGTCTTGTGTCCAGCCCCGTCTACGCGTGCCCCCGCGGAGAGTGTCTGGTCTTTTGAGTGCGATTTTTCCTATAGCTTACTATGTGATACTATAGTGGTGCACACAACCTTTGTACATACCAGTGCTCACCACGTAGCCTCGTTCCCAGGCCTACCCCGTTTTTCCTGTTCTTCGGTTTCCGTTGACAATAATACACGGATGCGGAAGGGCGGCGCAAACCGAAGAACAGAAAAACGGGATAGGCCTGGGAACGAGACTACTCACCAGGTGAGGAAGGGTCTGATGTAGTCTCGGCCACAGACCCAACGCGGATTGTTTCCAGTATCACACGCGAGGAGGGAGGGTCTGGTGAACTTGCTACATAATAACATTATGGGATGTAGCATGCTGCAGTCATTCTGAATAGTAATTGGCTGTGCAAGATTACAACTGAAGTAGGTGCGAGAATACTCAAAAGTGCACAGTGGAGCTACGTGTATTGAACAGTTAGTTATCTTACCAGAGTATGGCTACAGCTTCTAAGCTAGGGCCTATGCCAAGTTGCAGCAAGATACCATCTACGCAATGAGGGTGGAAGCACGTAAAAGGGTGGAGAACTCGCCATTTCTCAATGCAGTGTGCCTCATCTTCAAAGACAGCATCAAGGCAGATCTCTCTCTCTTCACTTGCTACTGCCTCCGGGCTAAGAATGCCCCCGTTCTCTACCCTTCTGCCGATGACTCTGCCCCGATTTCGGCACTAATGCCAACTCCAGGTAGCACAAAGAGTCCATGGTCTACATCAGGAGGCCTTGAGTTCCGCGAAGCGGTGCTCCTGGTAACATGAACACCTTCAGAGGGTTCATTACAATGACAATCAACTCTCCCTGACACTGCAGGAGGCAGGCATTGACTACAGCAGAGCGACATTCCATCCTGCCCGTCGGAATCGATACAAAATTCAAGCCACGCATCAGTTTGACCTTTCACCATGCAGCTCTCTCGCGACTCCGAGCTGTTCCGACTTCACCGTAGCTAGTGACCGTCAACCCTAGTTGGCAAAAGAAAGCTGTAATCGCGGTCTCAACAACTTTGTTGAGCAGCTAGCTAGCTAACTAGCATGAATTAGCGCACGGCAAGCGTGGCATGAACATTCCAAATGTCATTACTAGCCAATCAACCAATCAGATTCAGCCCTCTGAAATTCTGCGGACGACTAATTCTAAGTTTATGTAGCAAGTTCACCAGACCCTCCCTCCCCGCACGTGATACTGGAAGCGATCCGCGCTGGGGTTGGTTTGGGTCTGGGGCCAAGACTAGGTCTGATGAAGATGTTTTGACTCCAACAGTTGCCATAATTAGTACCCTAGTGTATCAAGTGTGAAATCAGCAACACTTCCCATCAGGAAGCCCTGTAGCTACAGTTGCACTAGCGTACTTAGTAGTAGCATGGGTGCAATACTGAGTAAACACCTTTGTCCTCATGTGACTATATACTATTTACACAGTACACCAGTAAGAAAAATTCCTTGTCCCCATGTGGTTGCATCCATACATCTTCACCAGACCCTCAGGCTGTTGGTGGTCAGAGTAGTAAGGAGCTATGCCAGACTCATGCAGATGTAGTGAGGGAGATGAGACTTTCTGAAGCATGTCTATGTAACTGCCGTGCACTGTTCTCCCTCCCTCTAATGCGAATGGAGGTGAGACCTCTACACAGAAAGCTGCCTGCATGGTACCGGACTGCTCACGTAGACGAATGATGGGACAGTAATTGAGCTAGCTAAGAATTAATGTTAGGAACAACGATCTTGGCATGGCACATCAGGAATCAGCCCCATCCTCTTAATTGAGAGAGTAGCAACCTAGCCTATGACCACGCCTACCGGAAAGCATGCATACAGCAAAACAGTGAACTGAACACGTACATTTTCTGTGTATTCATGAATTTGAAACTTGTGTAGCTACATGGTTGGGGTGAGCCTGAGCGAGTGCTTCCTGCTCTTATTTTGCATGTTCTTGCATCATGCGTTAATTCCAAAATGATACACAATGCAAGCGACTAGGCAGCGGAGCTATGAGCAGTAAACGTTCCCTATATGGCTGCCATTGCTACACGCAAGACATGCTGGGGCATGAGCTGAGTAGATACCTGAGGGTGAGCCATGCATACACCTGCGTAGGTACATGTTGAGTCATGCATGACCTGCGTAGGTACATGTTGAGTCATGCATGAGCGTAGGTACATGTTGAGTCATGCATGACCTGCATAGGTACATGTTGAGTCATGCATGAGCGTAGGTACATGTTGAGTCATGCATGACCTGTGTAGGTACATGTTGAGTCATGCATGACCTGTGTAGGTACATGTTGAGTCATGCATGACCTGTGTAGGTACATGTTGAGTCATGCATGACCTGTGTAGGTACATGTTGAGTCATGCATGACCTGTGTAGGTACATGTTGAGTCATGCATGACCTGCGTAGGTACATGTTGAGTCATGCATGACCTGCGTAGGTACATGTTGAGTCATGCATGACCTGCGTAGGTACATGTTGAGTCATGCATGACCTGCGTAGGTACATGTTGAGTCATGCATGACCTGCGTAGGTACATGTTGAGTCATGCATGACCTGCGTAGGTACATGTTGAGTCATGCATGACCTGTGTAGGTACATGTTGAGCCATACATGACCAGCGTAGGTACATGTTGAGTCATGCATGACCTGCGTAGGTACATGTTGAGTCATGCATGACCTGTGTAGGTACATGTTGAGTCATGCATGACCTGCGTAGGTACATGTTGAGTCATGCATGACCTGCGTAGGTACATGTTGAGTCATGCATGACCAGCGTAGGTACATGTATCATCAATACATTAAGATTTTAACGGTGTGTTTGTCTGTGTGTGTGTGTAACGGAAGTGGGATGTTTGTGGGGCGGGACTACACTAGTGACGCGCGACCTTCGTACCATTGAACCTCGAACTCCGCGAAGAATGTTCGAGAACATTGGGCATTGGGCTAGCTGGAATCTTCTAGAACAGCTGACGGATGCAATATCGGTGAGCAGCAGTCAAAGCGAACACAATCTGGGAGCAGCAGTTGAAGCGGACGCAATCGAGGAGCAACAGCCGAAGCGGATGCAATCAGGGAGCAGTTGAAACGGACGCAATTGGGGAGTAGCAGCTGAAGCAGACACAAGTGGCGAGCAGCAGCTGAAGCGGACGAAAACGGGGAGCAGCAGTTGAAGCGGATCAATGCAATCGGCGAGCAGCAGCTGAAGCGGACGCAATTGGGGAGCAGCAGCTCAGTGACAGAGAGCTGTCCGGCGCCGAATTACTCATGTAGGCGAACAAGGGGGAAGTAGCTGAGCGAGCGAAGCGAGCAAAGCTACTTGTACTAGTATACATAATAGATCTACTTAACCATGCACACTTGGGTTAGTTTCACAATTACATAGCCAACACGATGTATCTTGAACTGTGGCAGTTCGTAGAAGGTTCATAACTCCGCCACCTTCATAAGCAAGGAGTCTGCATTCTGGAGGTCATGGCTCACCTTTTTGTTAGTCCTACGTAATTAACTTGGCCAAAAAGCAAGCTACTTCAGCTTCACACTCAGCATCTATGTACTACGGTAGCCCACCACAGTCACGCTTGGACTCTTCGTGTGCCTTTCCTAAGAGCTGTACTGGAAATGCAAGTCGAAGAGAGTGCTCGAGCAATGACAGCCGATGGCATGACAAAAGTGCTTGTATCTCCACCACCAATGTGAGTTTCAGCACCAAAATTGTACGTTTGGGTCACTGCATGATAGTGATCACGACAGTGTAGTCAGAATCTTTGAGGCCATTCGTAAGGTAGTGAAAGGTTACATTCATTTAACTAGAGGTGCTCAGAAGAGCATGTACCCTGTGCACAACTTTTTAACTGCCGATCATTAGGGCCTACCGATTTTTAATACAGCATTAGTAGATACCGTAAGTTGTGGCAGTAATGTTAGAAACAGGGTGTAGTCGAGTAGAACACAGCTAATCGTCGACATTCACGAAACTTTTTTCAGCCTCTCGAGTGGATCTCTGGTCTGTGAGTTATGTAGACGCTATACTATTTTCTGAATTCTGACACTTCTATCTGAAATAAGCCTTCAACAAGGCCTTCACTGCTCAAACCGCTTGGACGGACAGACTGACTGACTGACAGACAAACCGATCACTCTACCCCTGCTGCGCATGCACACAGGGTAATTAATTACACGTACTGTGGCACAATTGTTCCCATACCAGGAGTGGAAAAGCCATGAACTGCTGGTGTGTATAAAGCTACAGCTACTGAACATCCTGTTGTTTATTTATGAGCAGGAAGCAAGATTGACTGTAAGACAGTAGATCAGTTTTCTATATCCTGCATGCTGTCTTTATGAATTTGATCAACAAGGCAATCTCACAATTCTTACTGTAGGCCGATGTGTGATGGTAGAAACATGAGTGAACTGCACAAAGCTTGTGAGAGAGGAGACTTGAAAGAAGTGACTTCCCTAGTCAGTAGCGAAAACATAAACACCCGGAACAGAGCCGGTGAAACTCCTCTCTACGTTGCCACAAAATATGGTGACCTGAACACTGTCCAAGTTCTTATGAGTAGGAAAGAATGTGACTTCAACATTCCTGATAAACAAGGTAATACACCATTACACATAGCCTGCATGAATGGTCCAGATTCTATAGTTCAATTAATTGCTGCGGATCAGAGGTGTCAGTTAAACACCCAGAACAGGGAGGGTGAAACTCCTCTTCATCTTGCCTCTGAGTATGACACTGTTAGCGTCCTCTTAAGCCAGAAGGAATGCGACTTGAACATTACAAATGAACAAGGCGATACTCCGCTGCACACAGCCTGCAAGTATGGTCACCATTCCAAGGTTCAATTCCTTGTTGCTGACAAGAGATGTCAGTTAAACATCCAGAACAGTGAGGGTGAAACTCCTCTTCATCTTGCCTCTAAATATGGTCGTCAAGACACTGTCCAGGTTCTTTTAGGCATGAAAGAATGTGACTTCAACCTTCTAGATGAACACGGCAATACCCCATTGCACAAAGCCTCAAAATATAATCACCATTTTGTAGTTGAACTACTTGCTGTTGAATCAGATCTGAGATGCCAGTTAAACACCCAGAACAGGGAGGGTGAAACTCCTCTTCATCTTGCCTCTGAGTATGACACTGTTAGGGTCCTCTTAAGCCAGAAGGAATGCGACTTGAACATTACAAATGAACAAGGTGATACTCCGCTGCACACAGCCTGCAAGTATGGTCACCATTCCAAGGTTCAATTCCTTGTTGCTGACAAGAGATGTCAGTTAAACATCCAGAACAGTGAGGGTGAAACTCCTCTTCATCTTGCCTGTGAATGTGGTCATCACAACTCTGTCAAGTTTCTTTTAAGGAAAAAATGTGACTTCAACATTCAGGATGAACAAGGCAATACCCCATTGCACAAAGCCTCAGAATATAATCACCATTTTGTAGTTAAATTTCTTGCTGTTGAATCTGATATGAGACTTCAGTTAAACACCCAGAACAGGGAGGGTGAAACTCCTCTTCATCTTGCCTCTGAGTATGACACTGTTAGGGTCCTCTTAAGCCAGAAAGAATGCGACTTGAACATTACAAATGAACAAGGCGATACTCCGCTGCACACAGCCTGCAAGTATGGTCACCATTCCAAGGTTCAATTCCTTGTTGCTGACAAGAGATGTCAGTTAAACATCCAGAACAGTGAGGGTGAAACTCCTCTTCATCTTGCATGTGAATGTGGTCATCACAACTCTGTCAAGTTTCTTTTAAGGAAAAAATGTGACTTCAACATTCAGGATGAACAAGGCAATACCCCATTGCACAAAGCCTCAAAATATAATCACCATTTTGTAGTTAAATTTCTTGCTGTTGAATCTGATATGAGACTTCAGTTAAACACCCAGAACAGGGAGGGTGAAACTCCTCTTCATCTTGCCTCTGAGTATGACACTGTTAGGGTCCTCTTAAGCCAGAAGGAATGCGACTTGAACATTACAAATGAACAAGGCGATACTCCGCTGCACACAGCCTGCTCGAATGGTCATCATTCCAAGGTTCAATTCCTTGTAGCTGACAAGAGATGTCAGTTAAACATCCAGAACAGTGAGGGTGAAACTCCTCTTCATCTTGCCTCTAAATATGGTCGTCAAGACACTGTCCAGGTTCTTTTAGGCATGAAAGAATGTGACTTCAACCTTCTAGATGAACACGGCAATACCCCATTGCACAAAGCCTCAAAATATAATCACCATTTTGTAGTTGAACTACTTGCTGTTGAATCAGATCTGAGATGCCAGTTAAAAACCCAGAACAGGGAGGGTGAAACTCCTCTTCATCTTGCCTCTGGGTATGACACTGTTAGGGTCCTCTTAAGCCAGAAGGAATGCGACTTGAGCATTACAAATGAACAAGGCGATACTCCGCTTCACACAGCTTGCAAGAATGGTCACCATTCCAAGGTTCAGTTCCTTGTTGCTGACAAGAGATGTCAGTTAAACACCCAGAATAGTGAAATGGACACACCGTTACACATTGCTTGCCGCATGAAAGCATTGAGTATTATTTCATTCCTCCTTGACAGGAAATGTAGCACCAACATTCCCAACAAGAAAGGTGAAACTGCTCAGGAGATCCCACTGAATGAGGATGGAGACTGTCTACTGCACATTGCATGCCAGTGGGGTGATGTGGCTATTGTCAGGTACCTCATCACTGATCAAAGATGCTATCCAAACATAGCAAATGCCTCTGCTAACACACCTCTTCACACAGCCTGCAAGCATGGTCACCATTCCATGGTTCAGTCCCTTGTTGCTGACAAGAGATGTCAGTTAAACATCCAGAACAGGGAAGGTGAAACTCCTCTTCATCTTGCCTCTGGGTATGACACTGTTGGGGTCCTCTTAAGCCAGAAGGAATGCAACTTGAACATTACAAATGAACAAGGCGATACTCCGCTGCACACAGCCTGCAAGTATGGTCACGATTCCAAGGTTCTATTCCTTGTTGCTGACAAGAGATGTCAGTTACACATCCAGAACAGTGAAATGGACACACCGTTACACATTGCTTGCCACATGAAAGCATTGAGTATTATTTCATTCCTCCTTGACAGGAAATGTAGCACCAACATTCCCAACAAGAAAGGTGAAACTGCTCAGGAGATCCCACTGAATGAGGATGGAGACTGTCTACTGCACATTGCATGCCAGTGGGGTGATGTGGCTATTGTCAGGTACCTCATCACTGATCAAAGATGCTATCCGAACATAGCAAATGCCTCTGGTAACACACCTCTTCACACAGCCTGCAAGCATGGTCACCATTCCATGGTTCAGTCCCTTGTTGCTGACAAGAGATGTCAGTTAAACATCCAGAACAGGGAAGGTGAAACTCCTCTTCATCTTGCCTCTGGGTATGACACTGTTGGGGTCCTCTTAAGCCAGAAGGAATGCAACTTGAACATTACAAATGAACAAGGCGATACTCCGCTGCACACAGCCTGCAAATATGGTCACGATTCCAAGGTTCTATTCCTTGTTGCTGACAAGAGATGTCAGTTACACATCCAGAACAGTGAAATGGACACACCGTTACACATTGCTTGCCACATGAAAGCATTGACATTTATTTCGTTCCTCCTTGACATGAAATGTAGCACCAACATTCCCAACAAGAAAGGTGAAACTGCTCAGGACATCTCACTCACTGAGGATGGAGACTGTCTACTGCACATTGCATGCCAGTGGGATGATGTAGCTATTGTCAGGTTCCTCATCACTGAACAAAGATGCAATCCAAACATTGCAAATGCTTCTGGTAACACACCTCTTCACACAGCCTGCAAGCATGGTCACCATTCCATGGTTCAATCCCTTGTTGCTGACAAGAGATGTCAGTTAAACATCCAGAACAGTGAGGGTGAAACTCCTCTTCATCTTGCCTCTGGGTATGACACTGTTAGGGTCCTCTTAAGCCAGAAGGAATGCGACTTGAGCATTACAAATGAACAAGGCGATACTCCGCTGCACACAGCCTGCAAGTATGGTCACCATTCCAAGGTTCAATTCCTTGTTGCTGACAAGAAATGTCAGTTAAACACCCAGAATAGTGAAATGGACACACCATTACACATTGCTTGCCGCATGAAAGCATTGAGTATTATTTCATTCCTCCTTGACAGGAAATGTAGCACCAACACTCCCAACAAGAAAGGTGAAACTGCTCAGGAGATCCCACTCAATGAGAATGGAGAATGTCTACTGCACATTGCATGCCAGTGGGGTGATGTGGCTATTGTCAGGTTCCTCATCACTGATCAAAGATGCTATCCAAACATAGCAAATGCCTCTGGTAACACACCTCTTCACACAGCCTGCAAGCATGGTCACCATTCCATGGTTCAGTCCCTTGTTGCTGACAAGAGATGTCAGTTAAACATCCAGAACAGGGAAGGTGAAACTCCTCTTCATCTTGCCTCTGGGTATGACACTGTTGGAGTCCTCTTAAGCCAGAAGGAATGCAACTTGAACATTACTAATGAACAAGGCAATGCTCCGCTGCACGCAGCCTGCAAGAATGGTCACCATTCCAAGGTTCAATTCCTTGTTGCTGACAAGAGATGTCAGTTAAACATCCAGAACAGTGAGGGTGAAACTCCTCTTCATCTTGCCTCTAAATATGGTCGTCACAACACTGTCTTGGTTCTTTTAAGCAGGAAAGAATGTGACTTCAACATTCTAGACAAACTCGGCAATACCCCATTGCACAAAGCCTCGAAATATAATCACCATTTTGTGGTTGAACTTCTTGCTGTTGAATCAGATCTGAGATGTCAGTTTAACATCCAGAACAGGGAGGGTGAAACTCCTCTTCATCTTGCCTCTGAGTATGACACTGTTAGGGTCCTCTTAAGCCAGAAGGAATGCGACTTGAACATTACAAATGAACAAGGCGATACTCCGCTGCACACAGCCTGCTCGAATGGTCACCATTCCAAGGTTCAATTCCTTGTTGCTGACAAGAGATGTCAGTTAAACATCCAGAACAGTGAAGGTGAAACTCCTCTTCATCTTGCCTCTAAATATGGTCGTCAAGACACTGTCCAGGTTCTTTTAGGCATGAAAGAATGTGACTTCAACCTTCTAGATGAACACGGCAATACCCCATTGCACAAAGCCTCAAAATATAATCACCATTTTGTAGTTGAACTACTTGCTGTTGAATCAGATCTGAGATGCCAGTTAAACACCCAGAACAGGGAGGGTGAAACTCCTCTTCATCTTGCCTCTGAGTATGACACTGTTAGGGTCCTCTTAAGCCAGAAGGAATGCGACTTGAACATTACAAATGAACAAGGCGATACTCCGCTGCACACAGCCTGCAAGTATGGTCACCATTCCAAGGTTCAATTCCTTGTTGCTGACAAGAGATGTCAGTTAAACATCCAGAACAGTGAGGGTGAAACTCCTCTTCATCTTGCCTGTGAATGTGGTCATCACAACTCTGTCAAGTTTCTTTTAAGGAAAAAATGTGACTTTAACATTCAGGATGAACAAGGCAATACCCCATTGCACAAAGCCTCAAAATATAATCACCATTTTGTAGTTGAACTACTTGCTGTTGAATCAGATCTGAGATGCCAGTTAAACACCCAGAACAGGGAGGGTGAAACTCC
This sequence comes from Axinella damicornis, assembly GCA_963931865.1. Lineage (NCBI taxonomy): Eukaryota > Metazoa > Porifera > Demospongiae > Axinellida > Axinellidae > Axinella > Axinella damicornis. Next base: position 10,078,825 of record OZ007515.1, on the reverse strand, counting down.
TCTTCATCTTGCCTCTGAGTATGACACTGTTAGGGTCCTCTTAAGCCAGAAGGAATGCGACTTGAACATTACAAATGAACAAGGCGATACTCCGCTGCACACAGCCTGCTCAAATGGTCACCATTCCAAGGTTCAATTACTTGTTGCTGACGTGAGATGTCAGTTAAACATCCAGAACAGTGAGGGTGAAACTCCTCTTCATCTTGCCTCTAAATATGGTCGTCAAGACACTGCCAAGGTTCTTTTAGGCATGAAAGAATGTGACTTCAACCTTCTAGATGAACACGGCAATACCCCATTGCACAAAGCCTCAAAATATAATCACCATTTTGTAGTTGAACTACTTGCTGTTGAATCAGATCTGAGATACCAGTTAAACACCCAGAACAGGGAGGGTGAAACTCCTCTTCATCTTGCCTCTGAGTATGACACTGTTAGGGTCCTCTTAAGCCAGAAGGAATGCGACTTGAACATTACAAATGAACAAGGTGATACTCCGCTGCACACAGCCTGCAAGTATGGTCACCATTCCAAGGTTCAATTCCTTGTTGCTGACAAGAGATGTCAGTTAAACACCCAGAATAGTGAAATGGACACACCATTACACATTGCTTGCCGCATGAAAGCATTGAGTATTATTTTATTCCTCCTTGACAGGAAATGTAGCTCCAACACTCCCAACAAGAAAGGTGAAACTGCTCAGGAGATCCCACTCAATGAGAATGGAGAATGTCTACTGCACATTGCATGCCAGTGGGGTGATGTGGCTATTGTCAGGTTCCTCATCACTGATCAAAGATGCTATCCAAACATAGCAAATGCCTCTGGTAACACACCTCTTCACACAGCCTGCAAGCATGGTCACCATTCCATGGTTCAATCCCTTGTTACTGACAAGAGATGTCAGTTAAACATCCAGAACAGGGAAGGTGAAACTCCTCTTCATCTTGCCTCTGGGTATGACACTGTTGGGGTCCTCTTAAGCCAGAAGGAATGCAACTTGAACATTACAAATGAACACGGCGATGCTCCGCTGCACGCAGCCTGCAAGAATGGTCACCATTCCAAGGTTCAATTCCTTGTTGCTGACAAGAGATGTCAGTTAAACATCCAGAACAGTGAGGGTGAAACTCCTCTTCATCTTGCCTCTAAATATGGTCGTCACAACACTGTCTTGGTTCTTTTAAGCAGGAAAGAATGTGACTTCAACCTTCAAGACAAACTCGGCAATACCCCATTGCACAAAGCCTCGAAATATAATCACCATTTTGTGGTTGAACTTCTTGCTGTTGAATCAGATCTGAGATGTCAGTTTAACATCCAGAACAGGGAGGGTGAAACTCCTCTTCATCTTGCCTCTGAGTATGACACTGTTAGGTTCCTCTTAAGCCGGAAGAAATGTGACTTGAACATTACAAATGAACAAGGCGATACTCCGCTGCACACAGCCTGCTCGAATGGTCATCATTCCAAGGTTCAATTCCTTGTTGCTGACAAGAGATGCCAGTTAAACATCCAGAACAGTGAGGGTGAAACTCCTCTTCATCTTGCCTCTGGGTATGACACTGTTGGGGTCCTCTTAAGCCAGAAGGAATGCAACTTGAACATTACAAATGAACAAGGCGATACTCCGCTGCACACAGCCTGCTCGAATGGTCACCATTCCAAGGTTCAATTCCTTGTTGCTGACAAGAGATGTCAGTTAAACATCCAGAACAGTGAGGGTGAAACTCCTCTTCATCTTGCCTCTAAATATGGTCGTCAAGACACTGTCAAGGTTCTTTTAGGCATGAAAGAATGTGACTTCAACCTTCTAGATGAACACGGCAATACCCCATTGCACAAAGCCTCAAAATATAATCACCATTTTGTAGTTGAACTGCTTGCTGTTGAATCAGATCTGAGATGCCAGTTAAACACCCAGAACAGGGAGGGTGAAACTCCTCTTCATCTTGCCTCTGAGTATGACACTGTTAGGGTCCTCTTAAGCCAGAAGGAATGCGACTTGAACATTACAAATGAACAAGGCGATACTCCGCTGCACACAGCCTGCAAGTATGGTCACCATTCCAAGGTTCAATTCCTTGTTGCTGACAAGAGATGTCAGTTAAACATCCAGAACAGTGAGGGTGAAACTCCTCTTCGTCTTGCCTGTGAATGTGGTCATCACAACTCTGTCAAGTTTCTTTTAAGGAAAAAATGTGACTTCAACATTCAGGATGAACAAGGCAATACCCCATTGCACAAAGCCTCAAAATATAATCACCATTTTGTAGTTAAATTTCTTGCTGTTGAATCTGATATGAGACTTCAGTTAAACACCCAGAACAGGGAGGGTGAAACTCCTCTTCATCTTGCCTCTGAGTATGACACTGTTAGGGTCCTCTTAAGCCAGAAGGAATGCGACTTAAACATTACAAATGAACAAGGTGAAACTCCGCTGCACACAGCCTGCAAGTATGGTCACGATTCCAAGGTTCTATTCCTTGTTGCTGACAAGAGATGTCAGTTAAACATCCAGAACAGTGGGGGTGAAACTCCTCTTCATCTTGCCTCTAAATATGGTCGTCACAACACTGTCAAGGTTCTTTTAAGCAGGAAAAAATGTGACTTCAACATTCTAGATGAACAAGGCAATACCCCATTGCACAAAGCCTCGAAACATAATCACCATTTTGTAGTTGAATTTCTTGCTGTTGAATCAGATCTGAGGTGTCAGTTAAACTCCCAGAACAGGGAGAGTGAAACTCCTCTTCATCTTGCCTCTGAGTATGACACTGTTAGGGTCCTCTTAAGCCAGAAGGAATGCGACTTGAACATTTCAAATGAACAAGGCGATACTCCGCTGCACACAGCCTGCAAGAAAGGTCACCATTCCAAGGTTCAATTCCTTGTTGCTGACAAGAGATGTCAGTTAAACACCCAGAATAGTGAAATGGACACACCGTTACACATTGCTTGCCACATGAAATCATTTAGGATTATTAGACTCCTCCTTGACAGGAAATGTAGCACCAACATTCCCAACAAGAAAGGTGAAACTGCTCAGGAGATCCCACTCAATGAGGATGGAGACTGTCTACTGCACATTGCATGCCAGTGGGGTGATGTGGCTATTGTCAGGTTCCTCATCACTGATCAAAGATGCAATCCAAACATCACAAATGCCTCTGGTAACACACCTCTTCACACTGCTACTGAACATGATCAACTGGATATTGTCAAGGTGCTTTTAGGCAGGAAAGAATGTGACCTCAACATTGCCGGTGAAGGAGGCAACACCCCATTGCATTCAGCCTGCAAGTATGGTCACCATTCCACGGTTGAATTCCTTGTTGCTAATCAGAGATGTCAATTAAATGTTCAGAACACAAATGGTGATACACCACTGCATACCACAGTATTAGAGGGAAATTTGCGGCTTTGCGAACAATTAATGACCAATATTCGTTGTAATGTGAACAATTTGAATAAGGCTCGCATGACTCCCCTGCTTTCAGCCATTGAACATAATAAGGCTTCAGTGGCTACTGCTCTGCTTCAGCACAAGAAGTGTGATCTTACTCTATGCGATCAAGTTGGGAACACAGCCCTGCATCTTGCCTGCATAAGAGGAGAGACTCAGATGGAGATGGTGAAAATTGCCAAACAGTTGATAAGTCGTGTTGACCCATCACCTGTCAACAGTGCAGGCCAGACACCCATAGAACTTACAACAAACTATGAACTAATACAAGCAATCTCTCACTTCACGAAATGCAAGACCAAACATTCAGTACAAACTTACATAAACTTGTTTGTTGTTGGGAACCCTGAGACTGGAAAGAGTACCTTAGTCAAAGCCATCTGCAAAGAAGCCAGTATTCTCTGGAAAATTCTTCCTAAAGAGTTGAGGAGGGTTAAGAACATCCCACCCCATACTGCTGGTATCATTCCAACTACATTCCGGAGCAAAACATTTGGAAATACAGTTCTTTATGACCTAGCTGGCCAGATTGAATATTACTCTAGTCATGCTGCTGTCATACAGACCACAGTAATGTCAACTCCACCAGCTTTTATCATTGTTGTCAACATGAGTGAAAGTGAAGAGAAGATCAGCGAAACACTGCGTTACTGGTGGTCCTTCATCAACAACCATGCGGCACGGGCTAGTGCACCTCCTCAGGTGATTCTGGTTTGCAGTCATGCAGACAAAGTGAAGGCCAGGGGCGGAAGTGTTCAAAAGAAGATGTCCCAAGTGTCTGCTTTACTCAAACGCTTACCAACCTCCTTTTACTTTGCTGGTCAGGTTGCTCTTGACTGTCGAGATCCTGCTTCAAGAAAGTTACAGCTCTTCTGTTCATTAGTAAACAAAAGCTGTTGTGAATTGAGACAGACCGCTGATGTTGATTTGCGCTGCCATGTGCTGTATGCCTTCCTGCTGGAAAAGTTCCCAGGCAAAGTTGCATGCACCGTTTCAGATATATCAACTATCATCCAAGAATCTGATGCTCTCCTCCCTCAGAATCCTGATGGTTTGATGCCCCTCATCTCAACTTTGAGTGATAAGGGCCTCCTCCTCTTAGTAATTGACAGTGGCAGCAGTGAAGATTCGTGGGTAATACTTCAGAAGCAAGTTTTATTTGTTGAGATTAATGGAACCATCTTTGCACCCAAATACTTTAGCGAACACAAGAAGGATCTTTCCTCAAGTACTGGAGTGGTTCCTTTATTCAAGTTAAAAAAGGAGTTTCCAGATTTTGATCCTGCTATGATCACAAAGTTCCTTATCCATTTAGAATTCTGCTTTAAAGTTGATGATCGTGAAACTTTAGAGCTCCTCAAAGATGAGATTGTGCATGAGGAGAACATGCCCCAAAACCCTTCAGAAGAGTACTACTTCTTCCCAGCTTTAGTTAGTGTTGAGAATCCCTTGCAAGTATGGAAACAAGATGATGTCATGATTTCTCGATGTGGCTGGTTCTACCGATGCATCCAACATGACCAATTCCTTACAACACAGTTCCTTCATGTGCTCATCCTGCGCTTAGCTTTCTCCTTTGCACTACAGCTGCACCCAGGTGACTTACATGAAGAATCACTTGCTCTTCATCGACGGTGTTCAGTATGGAAACGCGGGATTGGATGGCTCAACAGGGTACCAATTGAAGCAGTTGTTGAGGTGGGGTTGTTGAATCAATCGGTCATTGTAATGATGCGCTGCCCTAAAGAAGAGGAAGCTAAATGTGCACAGTTGCGTTCAGAAGTCATCCAGAAAGTCTTGGAAGCAAAAGATGAACTCTGTAAAGCAGTGAAAATGTCTGAGTCATTCATTCATCCCACAGATGTCAAGTACCCCTTCATTGACCACACTGAAGACCTTAAATATTACTCTCTCACTGAAATTGCTGTAGCAACAGTTAAGGAGGCAGACAATGTTCTAGACAACAGAGGAAGAAACCCGTTTCCTGTGAAGGACCTGCTGTTGTTTGATCCACAATCTACCGCTAGTAGGGAACTGCTGAGAGAACTCTTTAGTGAAAAACACTCTCTGGATGAGCAAGTGCGTAGCCAGGTGTGGGAAAAGTTGCTAGAAGGTGAGGCAGCTCACAGAGAATTATTATTATGTCCATCTAGCATTGACCATATACTCTTAGTCTACAGAGTTGTTAGACTGGTTAGAAAGGTGTGCAGTTGAAGTAAACATCTCTTCCATTTGCCCACTGAATGAGAAAGTGTTAGGTTAGGTCCTTGAAATGTTGCTGGAAGGTATACAATTCAAACTAGCAAACCTTGGCCTGCATGTGAGTAGTAAATACAAACTTGTTGACATTGTATAATTATGGATAATACCGTAGGCGCTCTAATTATGCGTCCTTTCTAATTCTGCGTCAAAATTCAATATCTCAAACCGATAATTTCCAATAATGCGTCGCACTCGGCTCATCACATCACTGCCTGTGAACGTTGATGTATAAAGACACAGTTGCGATATGGCTGGGACATCAGTGAAGGTACGAGACAGCAACTCACTTAGCTATGTACTCTGTGCCCCATGGTATACGGACGCCCCATGTAGGAGAAAAGGCAGCGACAGTCCGACAACCGGGAACAAACACAACCGCTATGCAATAGCCTTGTCTACACTCGTCTGACTTTAGTACCTAGCGAGGTGTTTTCTAATCATGCGTTGAAGTTCGTCGCCGTTTTGCTGACCGAATTTCTATTGTTGCGTTGCATTTCAAAAATAATTATTTTTTGGGCGACGCATAATTAGAGCGCCTACGGTAACACTGAAAATGTATTTTGTGTAATGCTGTGATTTATGCAGGAGATCTGTATCAGGTCAAATACATGGCACCTGCTCCCGTAATCAGATTTCCTGAACAGATTAACAAAATTTCATGCAGGATTAAAAGTTTGGTGAATGTGTATGAGAGTCACCTCTATACTAATCACTTGTCGTTGTTTATATTTTGCTTTGCTGTAGCCCCATCCCAACCAGCTATGACCCCACAGAGGGTGCAAGTGGGAGAGACAATAGATGACGTTACGCAGGATGACTTTCAGCATTGTGAGTCAGCCTGTAGCTTGTCGTTTCTTTGTTGTTACTATAATTATGTGACCATGGATAAGCCACCCATTATTACCATATAACGGGTTATTTTCGTGGGGTGCCAATTTTCGTTATTTTCGTGACTCACCAGCAAGTTATGCACGAAATGTTCCACCCACGAAATTTTCAACCCATAATTGTGCTGTACAATGCGTAGGTGCCGTCGTTCAAGTACACTGTATGGCTCTTTGTAGTCTAGCCGCTAGCCCCTCTCCGCCCGGCTGGTCAAGCGGGCGCGCGGCAAAGCCGCGCGCGGAGGGCGGAGAGGGTCTAGCAAACATTGCACTTGATCACGTTTCTCTGGAATGCCAATTACATGTACCTGTGAACCGGTGAAGTGCCAGCTAGAGTTAAGTTAATTAATGAGACGAGAGAAAGAACTGAAATGTGGGAAGAAAGTTCAGAGATAAGCAAGCTATAGCTGAACTGAGTACTGAACCTCTGTCCAACCATACCCTGACCGTGACTGCGACAAGGGACGTAATCTGTCTTATTTTGTGGATCATGAATATCATTAACAGCCTATTCACTATTATTCTGTGTGTTGGAGAGTGTGCCTGTGCCGTTGCTACCCTGTGAAGCCCCAACTGTGGCTAACCTTGGTTGCAAGCTTGTACTTGACACAGTCTGATACAAATAGCCCTGGGGTCCCCATGAATATCATTAAATAGCTCCATTTTTAGGTGAGCTGCTTTCCCATTAGCCCTTTAAGACCTAACGTTGCATATCTGCAATGTGAGACTTTCAGCTTCATGATGTCACATCCGGCAATGTCCTTGAGAGATAGGCTCTGCGCCAGCAGAAAGGGCGGGGCAGGGGGAGGTGGGTGGGTGCACCCGAAGGGTGCAAACAGCATGGCCGCATTTGGGCTCAGCTTTGAACGGCCCTTGGTTGGAGCCGGGTAGGCCATTTCTCGGGTTTTAAGCATAAATGGACTTAGAAAGTAGCTGTCTTGCCTTGTAGGCCCTCCATTTCCAGTGTTCATGGTCAGTTTTTTAGCTACGGCAGGTTGGCCACTTCTCGGGAGGCTTGATTGCAAGTTCGTTAGTTGGTGGGTGTGGTTAAGTCACGTATATGCTTAGTGTAGCTGAAATTACCTGTGTGAGCAGTTTCGAGCCCAGCAACGCCAGGGAACAGAAATTAGGGTATGTTTAAGTGTTCTATAGACTGAAAATGACCTAGAGAAATAAATTTAGGCCCTAAAGAGTTAAGTGTTCTATAGACTGAAAATGACCTAGAGAAGGAAATTTGGGCCCTAAAGAGTTAATTAATGAGACGAGAGAAAGAACCGAAATGTGGGGCAAAAGTTCAGAGATAAGCAAGCTATAGCTGAACTGAGTACTGGACCTCTGTCCAACCATACCCTGACCGTGACTGCGACGAGGGTTGTAATCTGTCTTATTTTGTAGATCATGAATATCATTAACAGCCTATATAGTATTATTCTGTGTGTTGGAGGATGTGTCTGTGCCGTTGGTACCTGTGAAGCCAACTGTGGCTAATCTTGGTTGGAAGCTTATACTTGACACAGTCTGACACAAATAGCCCCCATGATCCTCATGAATATCATTAAATAGCTCCAATTTAAAATTATTTGCTTTCCCATTAGGGACGACTTCTGTACGCTTGGAGGCATCCAGGTTGGACTAGTTTAGCTCGATTGTAGGCTATTAGACGCTCTCCGCCGGGCTGATCGCACGCGAACGGCTCGGTTTACAACCACGAAAGTCATGAATAAAATTGGAACGAATCGCTTCAGTGAGATCTGATTGGTCAGTTGAAACGCAATCAAGTGCAATGTTTGCTAGACCCTCTCCGCCCTGCGCGCGCGGCTTCGCCGCACGCCCGCTTGACCGGCCGGGCGGAGAGGGGCTAGCGGCTAGACTGGGCTCTTTGTAGCTACCTGCGTGACTGTGTCCTGTTGACAGTGTGTCCTCGATCGACAGGATCCTCGATCACCAGCTGTCCGTCGCGTTGTGATTGATAAAGTAGAATTGGACGTAAGTGCAGGGCCGGCGCGGCCGGTACGGCCGGTACGGTTTTGGCCGTACCACTTTTTAGTCGCCTAGGTACATGTACGGCTCTGGTGGACTGTTCATAGCTCGTGTCTCAGTCACGCCTTGTTGCGGTACGTGTCTTAGTCAGACAGTCTCCAGATCCAAGTCGCTGTGGCCTTGTTGAAGTAGACTGTTTATCACACTCGCCCTAATTAGTAGGCGTGGGCTACCGGTATACCTTCCGCGTCCTAGAAGTTATGCGCGCAAACTTGAAAGCGTGCATTATCGTGACATCCCATTCCACGTCGACGGTCACGGATGACACGGAAAGCAGAAAGCAGTTACAGTGCAGTGCAAAGCACGAAGGTGCCACGAGAGCCCATCCAGACAACTGAAAAATGAAGGTGAAAAAGAACAGCACTTCACACCTCTATTCACTGCCTTTGGCAGTGGCCATACCACTCCAAAATAGCTCGCACCGGCACTGAAGTGACGAAAAACGAGGCCAGTAACTCTCACCACAGCAAATGGATCAACATGGTTGCCATTCTCGCATTAGCATGTTGGTTCCTCTCCAACTCTGGCCTCCCACATGTCTTTTACTGACGAAGTAGCGTCTCATGCTACTGAAGCGCAATGTCGTTGAAACTTCAGCCATCAAACCATGTGTACTAATTTTTCATATTACATCATCTGCAACGATAACGCAAAGGCGGGTGCCACAAAAATTAGAACCGCGAAAAATAATTCTGATGACCATTTCAAATAAATTTCCACCCACGAAAATAACCCGCTATATGGTACCGCAAACACTAACTTAGAATTCAAAGTTCACTCGTACTATAGTACTCCCTAACCCCCTCCCTCTCTATCCACCCTGCAGTGATCAATAAGTTGAGAGTATTTACATAGTTTATACTCTTTTGAACTAACTGTGTAATTGTAACTCCCATCATTCTCATGGTCATGCAGCAGGCAACACCCCCACCCTGCATGAGCTGCTGAACTTCCCTGGCCAGGAGAAGAGAATCAATATCCCTCAAGAGATAGGCACAAAGTACAAGACATTTGGCACAATTCTACTAGAAGATGATTCGGGAGCCAGAGTCGATAACATTGTCCATGAGCACAGAGAAAGAGCAGAACGTATCAACACAGAAATCCTACAGGAGTGGCTGACTGGAAGAGGCAAGCAGCCAGTGACCTGGGCCACCCTTGTGGAGGTGTTACGTGACATTGAACTCTCCACCCTCGCTGGTGATATCAGCACCAGCAAGTGTCCTTCTGAACTTTGAATACCATGCATAGAAATGCATGGACAGTATTAATATTTAAACCAGCAAGTGTCCGAATTTCTGAACAGCGAGCTGCATACATCATTTGTGTGTTGTTGTGTGAGTTTGTACCCTTCCCACATATTTGGTGTTATTTTGCCTATTTGTGTTTGCTATTGTGTGATTGCTTGGTATTTGTGAATCCTAAAGCTTTTACTTTGCTCTGTGAACTGTTGCTAACGTGTATCATCCAATCGACCCAACCACATCATAGCTACATGTGTATTTGCTGTGTAGTTTTATTGTTTTATGTACTGTATGTTCTGTAGCCCTAACCCTTTGCTATTGTACTACTGCCAGTTTCCATTTGGGTTTTTCCCCCATGTTCATCCTCTGCATGGGGTTTTTCCCTGGTCTGTATAGGGCCAGTACAGACCTAAATCAGTTATTACAATGTCATGTGATATTAGGTTTTGGCCTCTGGCGTTATAGAGGTTTATTTGTTTTGTGACTTTTGCATTCTGTAACAGTATATAATTCTGCCATTAGTGATAATTATAACATCCACTGCATGTATATCTGCAATGTTTGTTTGAACTTGCTCTTCAAAATGCCTGAGTGAAACTACATAGTAGTCTCGTGCCCAGACCCTCCCTCTGAGAGGGTCTGGGCACGAGACTACTGTTTTAGCTGATATAATTGTTGTATATACCCCAATCTGACATGCATGCCAAGCACCTATATAGTATTTGTGTCCCCCCCCAAATATCCCCTACATGCTTAAGTTTGAGGTATACATGTAAACTTGTGTGTGAACCACTATGACTGCTCCTATACTGCTACTGCACATGTGTCTCCTCACTCCATGTGTATCAATATTCAGCTAACTTCACATGCATGAGGTATGCATCAACCGGTACCTCTCCATGGCCGAGTGGTATATAATAAAGCCAGAAACTTCTATAGCTAGCTAGTTGAATGCATTGCTGTTCAGTGACAGACGAATTAAGACTGTGAAACAGTGACAATGGATGGGACAACTTCCACATGAGGACTACATGAGTGCATTTACTTCACAACCCGAACATGAGTCAATTGAACTGACATAACCAGTGAACAGGCAGATTACCATTAAAGTGCATGCATGCTTTTGGAGGCCAGCCAGGAATAGTCTGTCTTAACAGTTCATCAATTTCAACTCAGTCTACCCTCGAGCTCATGCATCACACACTTGCACTACTCATTATGCCTTATTGAACTTCAAAACAACTCACTATCCACCTCTTGCACATACCACAGACGTCTGAGTACACATCGTTGCTAGCAATATCCTATTTCACATCTATAGCTGTGTTGTTGAATGTCATGCATATATACTGTGCACGGGTGAGCACCATACATGCATGCATGTGTCCTTCAGAACTCTTTTCCCATACTGCATACTTTATGGTCACTTTCAAGTATAATATAATTATGTTTGCATGAGAGTTCTAGTTGTGTTGTTGTTATAAACTTGGAGTGTCTGCTGTTATGGCACCATAATTATACACTCACATCATTAAGCACTCTTGCATTTTACTCATAATCACCACTGCCAGTTTCCTTTGGGTTTTTCCCTAGCCTCGTTCCCAGTCCTCCACCCAGACTTTATCTCGCAGCCGTGGCTGCGAGATAAAGTCTGGGTGGAGGCCTGGGAATGAGGCTAGGTTTTCCCCCATGTAGAGTTTTCCTGCCAATTTCATGGTTTGTATTTTACGTGGGGTTTTCCCCTGGTCTGTAGCAGACCTAAATCTGTTGTTATGTGTGATACCTAGTTTATTCAGTTGTAGAGTTACTGGTGTTTGTTAATTAACTCATTCAGTACCATAGCTATGTATGTAAATGATGCATCCACTGTATTGTCATTTCTGTATTGATTTTACCACTACACATTCTTGTAGATACCGCGGTAGCCATAACCCATGGCATGCATGCATTAGCATAATTTTTATGCACTGAAATCTTCAAAGTGAGCATGAAAAATTAAATGGAGTATGTAGACATACCTGCCTGAGTGCATGCAAGTTGCAAAACTGTGTTTCATAGGTAGGCATCTCAGCCGTGGCAAGTATACCTCATGACTAGTCATGAGCTGTTATGGAACCAGTCAATATTATTTCCAACTGCAAATCCTTCAATTAAGGTGTAGCTAGCAACATACTGCATCACTTGTACATCGCTTGTACACACTTCAATTACATGGACACCAATTCTGTTCCATGCATGTACAATTATAATTATATGTCAGTAGTGCACGTGTATATTGGTAATCATGTAGTGTATATGCTTGTATACGTACACGCAAGGATTTGAAGCTGTGATTTTATTCTCAGGCCTCAATGAAAGCTAACCTTGTTCCCAGGCCCCCACACAGCTTTTTGTCGCTGATGCAGTATATACAGAAAGCTGAGCGAATGAAAGCATGCTTTGGCTGCATGTAAATTGCAAGAGCATCCCGGCTTCCGTGGTAGGCCTAGCTACCACTTTAGCAGCAGGCCACTTTTGGTCTATGAGACAGTACACATAATAATAAATCTAGATCTACTACTGTATGTTTGCATGCACATATGTTGACTATGGCTACTACCTCTGACATCTAGCTGAATGTTTCACCTCCACAGCTGTCGAGGGTCCCCCCTCCACCTGCGCTACTCTGACATCCAACAGTTGAGAGCATGGCTTCTACGTCTGTGAGAATGAACACATGCATGCACTAGCTGGTAGCTATAGTTATGCTCTGGCAGAACATAGCTACCAGTGGTGGAGGTGTGCAGTGCTTATGCACTACACAGATTTATTATCTTCTTCTTGTTTGGAGTTGTAAGGGAACTCGTCATATCCTTAGGTAGCCTCGTACAGTGCCTGGGTACGAGGCTAAGCCTTAGGCGGCCAGCGTTAGCGCAGCGCCGCACAATGTCGTGTTACGTCAGAACTTAATTAATCTTTTGTTTACAATGCACCGTCAGCACTTACTTGTGCGATCGAACAGTAACCGTGTTGAACCCCAAAGACCAGTGTAAGCTACTAAATAAACGTAAGTTGCAAATGACTGAGATTATATCGTCATGACAATTATCTAAGTACGTATTTTCGCAATAAATAATCGCAAGTACCGGTGTCGGAGTGAATAATGTCCCCCGTAAAAAAAATAAAAAATAAATAATAATAAATAATCGCAAGTACCGGTGTCGGAGTGAATAATGTCCCCCCGGACATTATTCACTAGTAGTGAATAATGTCCGACTAGGGAATAATGTCCGGGGGGACATTATTCACTAGTGAATAATGTCCCCTCCAGTGAATAATGTCCCCCCTTGCGTATGCACCACCAAGGTGATTGCCGATCTGCGAAGGTGATCGATCGATGTAGCGCTGCGCTATACTGCTGATCGTTTATATCATGGACTAGTCTCGTTCCCAGACCCAAACAACCCCAGCGAAGATCGCTTGCAGATACTGCAAGCGATCTTCGCTGGGGTTGTTTGGGTCTGGGAACGAGACTAATCATGGACCCCAAGTATGACGAGATTTATGAGTTGCTCACCTTCCATCGCTACCCCACCGGTTTTTCTAAAAGCGAGAAGAAAGAGCCAATAACACTTTCGCGTTCGTGCACACATCACTAAGGCTTAGGGGGCACTAGTACAATGCTCTTTGTGCAAGGAGTGGTAGCATTTCTGTCCTAGGGGGGGACTAGTCTAGCGGGCTAGCCCCTCGAATTTTCCCCAGCACGGATCGAAAATCGCGAGCTGGAGAAAGCGAAGGGCTAGCTTGTTAGACTAGGGGGGGACATAATTCACTGGTGAATAATGTCCTAGGGGGAGACACTATTCACTGAGGGGGGACATTATTCACTGGTGAATAATGTCCTAGGGGGACATTATTCACTAGTGAATAATGTCCGGGGAGACATTATTCACCAGTGAATAATGTCCGGGGGGACATTTTGTGGGGGGGGGGACACTCTACACTATGACACCGGGTTGAAGAAAGGGCTCTGGCGGAATTGCATGTGTCAAGAGTGTATAATAATAAGAAGAGAGTATCGAACTCGCTAAAGGCTAACGTTGAATGTATGCGGAAAGTAACGTGACATCCTTTATGGTGCTAATGTCAAAAACACAATCTTACCTGACATAGCCGCCATGGCTACCGTACCACAGCTAGCTAGCCTCTTTGACTCGACGATCAAGGCGTGCGTGCAGCAAGTAAACTCGGCCATATCGGGGATTAGCCTTGTTCCCAGGCTCTCCCACGCGCGAACAAAAATTGTTGAAGAGTCCGTGTGGATAACGTGCACCATACTGGATGTCACGTTACTTTCCGCATACGTATACATTCAACGTTAGCCTATACATGCTATAGCGAGTTCAATACTCTCTTCTTATTATTATGCACTCTTGCATGTGTGAACTCGTGACTCAGAAACCATGAAAACAGAAATCATTCAGAGCTGCAGCTACTGTACTTTAACTAAAACTTGCAACAACTGAGCGCAGAGCGTTGAGCGACAAGCGAAAAGCGTTTACTTTGATGTGGCCTAGGTGCCTATATGGTTTCCCCGCCTAAAATATTAGCTAGCTATGAATTTCACGGTAGCCAGAAGCGCTAGTTTTTGCAGCAACTTTGGACCTATGACTGTGGCACTGTGCCAGTCTGACAACTACACTGTGGAATTACCAGAGACGGCCGGGGAGGAGACGGAGCCACCTGTATCCATGGAGCCACCAACCACGCTCTGCATGCACAACGTGTAGCTAGCTAGGCTAGCTAGCTATTATACAACTTCGGGCTATTCACAGCTATTTTCTCGAAACTCAGAAGCACTGGTATACACCACGCCATCGGAGGTCTTCGTCATAGGCCGAACGTCAACCTGGCTTGCAGCTTGTAGTCCCTTCTGCCATCGTGAAACGGGAAAAAACGCAACGGAAATCGACTGTAGAGCAGCTGCGTGATTTGGAAGAAGACGACTTCCGGTTATTAAATGGATTTGCGGTTTAAACGGATTTTACTTCAAAAATTGCAAGTCTTGCTAAAAGTACAGTAGTCCCCTCTCCGACAAGTGCATGAATGGGCTGTGATGATTCGTGCGATCATGATCAAACCCTTTGCTGGCATCAAAAATCATGTACCCATTAAAGTAGGAAACATGGGTAGAGCGATCTCCGAAACCAAGTTGATGGATAAATGGGCAGCATCAAAGCGTACACAAGTTTCAGCAATACTTTGCATCAAACTGCTCCCTCTGCTTGAAAACGCCCTAAAACTCAATTTTAAGGCCCTCTACTAAACTGAAAATTTGAACCCTCTCCAAGGCCCCACCCACACTCTGACCCCATCATCAATACACACACAAAACAGGCCAAAAAACAACGGATGGATTTACCACCTGCTCTCCTCAGTTGCAGGCTACAGCCCAAAAGTCACTGCCGCCCTCAAAAACAGAGGTTTGGCTACCCTAGGCTTTCAAAAAAAATTCCACGCACACCAACTAAAACAGACCAAAGCCAAGGCCAGTTTCCAAAAGGTCAACCTACCTAGGGGTGCTTTTCCACGTTCACCTCTCGGTTACAGAGTTTTGGCCACACATCTAGTCCCTCTCACCAGCCCAGTCCAGCTACCAAACCAGCCAAATTCGCCCTGACACAAAAATGGGTGGGGCCTGTCAACTCTCTAGAGTACCTTGGCCAGGGAGCTGTCGGAGGCTGTTCACTTTCCAGGCTGTTCTTCGGCCACTTCAGCAGACCCACAAACATTCCTGCTCACTCCACCTAGCTATTCACCCTCAGATAGCCCATCGCTACATTCAATAAGCTAGAATAGCTCCTTATGTACAAAAAAAAGAGATAAAAAAGAGTGTTGTAACAAATCTTCAAGTACCGCACGGCCACATCAGAGTACCGATTTGAAACTTGAAAGGGCCGCTAGCCGCATCAAAGAGAGAAGCCCCCCTTGTTTATTCCGGTTGCCGCCATGGGAAAACGTAAACAGATCAATAACTCTATATAACCGTATGCGAGTGACGTCATTCATTAATTATTCATGAGCAAAATTGCGCGATTTCGCCGATGTCATGTTTCCTACCTTAAGGCTTTGCTATATAAAGCCACTTGAGAAGTTGGGATCCTTATTATCAGGACTAACTGACTTAACTAACTTCCGATTGGCAATGGTAAGAAACAGGAGGAGGAAAGGAGGGTGCAAATCAAGGAACAAAAGTATTGTATTCAGCTGAGAAGTCTGTATCTCTTCCAGGACAAACCTAGTCTAGCTGCTAGACCCTCCTCTCCCTCCTGGAAATCAAGTAACGGAAATGCGGAACGCGCGTGTTTCCATTATTTCATTTCGGGGGGGGGGGGGGGGGGGGGGGGGGGGGGGGGGGGTGGGAGGGGAGAGGAGGGTCTAGCAGCTAGACCCTCTCCTTCTGCATTTCCGTTA
This sequence comes from Axinella damicornis, assembly GCA_963931865.1. Lineage (NCBI taxonomy): Eukaryota > Metazoa > Porifera > Demospongiae > Axinellida > Axinellidae > Axinella > Axinella damicornis. The sequence goes on along the minus strand of OZ007515.1, from coordinate 10,062,476 downwards.
TTTCATTTCCAGGGGGGAGAGGAGGCTAGACTAGGACAAACCAGATTATCCAACTGCCTCTTCTTCACTTTAGTCCAACCAATAAGGTTGGAATTAGGTGATATTCAATCATGCAGGAATGTCACACCAGAAGCTAATGCTTCATGTGTATCTAGACATCCACATCTCCTGAATGACAGTATGTGCCATGTGGTACGTAGGCCTAGGGTTCAACGTAAACGTTCTGCGAGCGTGCACGAATTGTAAACGAATTCACAACCATGCTTGATGATATTCACCCTCAGGTGCCTCCACAGCCCATCCACATCAAAAAGCAGTTTTCAAACCAGTAGTCCCAATGTAAGTTAAAAGCTGTAATGCATCACTGATATTGTATTATTGCAATGTTTAATAGTGTGCTGTGAAATGATCATGGATAGCAGGTGGACTGCCCAATAGAGATACCATGCCGAGAGTGCTTGTGGAAGTCTATACTTTCCTGATCTGGGCAAAACTGACCGTAGACATTACAACATTAATTTTGCAGTTTAATTTGACTGGACCAGTCATCGGCAAATTTACTTGATTAGCATATTATCTGGACATGAATCAGTAGTCTAACAATCGAACACCTGTTCAAACCATGGAAGCAAGACTGTGTCTCTGTCTTGGGCCTTGGAATGATATGGCAGAGAAGTGAATTCTCAGTGCTGCTGAGTCAACATGTTGTAGAAGTTAAATATGATATCACAACATGCCAACTACATCTATTAGTATTTTCGGATTACAAAGGACAAGTTTAACTTAGTGGTTTCAGGATTATGGTTCTAAAGCCAGATTGGACTCATAATTAAATTGCATCCGCAACGTTGATTCTGTACGACTATGTATCAATACATGACAATGTACAATTGTACATTGTCATGTTTATACCAGCTAGACCCTCCCAAACGTTACCAAGCTACATCACAACCTGTAATTACATCATCAACCACATGAGGTACAGTACCTATTGTTAGTTTATCTTGGGAAGTAGCTAGCCACAGACGGGTCTTCAAGAAAACATGCAGATGATGGTGTATGATGTGCCAGCAGTCAGCTAGATCTGACCCAAGTTTAGGGAGACAGCACATTTTCATGCATTCAGCGCACTCCAGCTTCGTAGGTGCTCCTCTCCCACAGCATTCACTCCTCAGCGGCCAGACTTGGTGGGGCTCGCACACACGGAGAGCCCCCTTTGCAATACCGTTAATGATATTCATGACCCCCACAAGCCTAGCAATCGGAGGTCAAAGATGGATATCAGCCAGATTCTCGCCCAGATCTTGGGGGGGAAGAACTCGGTAGCACAAAACATGTTGGAAGACAAGTGATGCAATGCAGTTTTTGGATGGCACAAAACAGCAAAATTTGGAAGACTACCATAATTGAACAAATAAAGACAACTAATGCAATAGGATCCATTTTTGGATGATACAAAACATCCTAGTTTGGTTCCTTTGTAGCTGTTCCTGCTCTATAAAGAGAAGTAGTCTATAACAAATCGTCCAGGATTGGAAGAATGGTGAGACTAAGCAGGTGCACTCAATACATAATCGTATTATAGAATCGACCAGGGACAGATAAAGTGATGCACCTAACCTATCGCTGAAGGGTATCCTGATGTGCAGCTGGGGATACTAGGGGTGGTTTACCTGACTTACACCACTGCACATTGCTAACAACTTTGCACTGGTTATTTATAACAGTAGAAACTTTGTTAAGAAATCACTGTGATAGCTGCATGTCACCATATTTAGACATTGCTCCAGCTGCTATTGAGTTGGTACAATAAATCACTGTGAAGGTGGTGAGGGTGAGGTGATTGAGGCTATTGTTTTGTAGGCAGCATTTTCTTCATGAATAGTGTTGATTGTACTTTCACCAGTAAGAATTGTAAAAACACGACCTTTTGCCTACTCTTTGGGCAGTCTTCATCAGGCAATATACAGACACACAGTGAGCTAGTACGTATAATACATCATCATCTATCAATCTAATATCGTGAAACAGGAAATTACAGCATGTTAAATTTGGAAAAGAGTCTGGGCGTGGATGTGCAGGCAGGTGAACTGGGGCCGAGACTCTGTGAGACAGCAACTGGAGAAATGGTATATAGGCTATCAAATATGTGAGCAAGTCCTGCATCTTGGTTGAAATTGGGATGCAGTGTAATATGCAAAGCTTCTTTAATCTTCTGGACCAGAATCTATCCTCTGTCATTAGTACTTCAATGTGTTCATATAGCTAAGTAGTGTACATACTAGCTCACTGTGTGTCTGTGTAATAATTGCCTAATGAAGACTGCCAAAGAGTAGTCGAAAAGTTGTTTTTGTACGATTCTCACTGGTGAAAGTCTGATATACAATCAACGCTATTTGATCAATGCCAGAACCATGCCCTTCTCTGAACGTACACTTTTTTAATGAAATTTGTCAAATAGCACAAGTGCTAATGCTAGGATACTGTCCAAGTGACGACAGAGAAAAATTAATAGCTACATAGATTTAAGAGTTTAAGTAGTACACAAGCACTCAGTTTATTGTCTCCACTGGCACTCACTAAAGTCCCAGGGCCGTCTTCACAGGCAAGCCAACACACATAGACACCATAGATATGGATACACAGACTCGAGCTCATTAGAGACTTTCTGCCAGCAAGGTTTCTTACCTTAGATACGCATAGAACATCTCAAACTTTCACGAATGCGATCCATAGTCTGTCACATGAGGCACGAGGCTAGCACAAGGGTGGGCCTCATTCGAGTAAATTTTGACCCTAAACAGGAAATTGAGCCAAAAGTGGGGGGTGGGCGCTCTTTTGAGAGTGGGCACTCTTTCATGAGTGTATGGTACATCCATAAACAGGTGTAACTTATTGTTAGAAGAGTGTCTTCAGAGCTTCAAATCAAGGTGGCAATGTAGATTTTGATGAATTCCGCTGTGCATTCCTGCTGTAGGCATGGATAAAGTTGAAATGTGACTCGACTATACAAGGCTTGTCACCATGGCGACTAGAGGAGGTAACACACCATTACACATTGCCGCTGAAGCGAACAACACAACTAAACTATCCCAGTTGTTAGTTCATGAACAGTGTGACCCAGATGCTCAGAATGCGGAAGGTGATACACCACTGCACATTGCTGTTAGGAACAAGCACAAAGGAATTGTTTCTGAACTGTTATCTTGCAGGAAATGCAATCCTAATATTCAAAACAAAAAGGGTGATACACCCTTGCACAGTGCTGTTAGGGAGAACATGACAGCTGCACTTTCCCAACTGTTAGCTCATGAACATTGCGACCCAAACACTCAGAATAAAGCAGGTGATACTGCACTGCACATTGCAGTTAAGCATGAGCAGAATGAAGCAGTTGTTCAACTATTATCTTGTGATGAATGTAATCCCAATCTATACAACAGAGAGGGTGACACACCATTACACATTGCTGTCAAGCAAAACAAGATAGCTGCACTTTCCCAACTGTTAGCTCATAAAGATTGTGATCCAAATATTCAGAGCAGGGAACGTCATTTGCTGAAATATTTATTCGACCTAAATCCTCAGCACAAGGAACGTGATACACCATTACACATTGCTGTTAGAGAGAACAAGACAGCTGCAATATCCGAATTGTTACATAACGAACGGTGTGACCCAAATACTCAGAACAAGGAAGGTGATGCACCACTGCACATTGCAGTTAGGCATGAGCTGGGTCAAGCAGTTGTTCAATTATTGTCTTGTAGGAAATGTGATCCTAATGCTATTAATGATGAAGGTGATACACCACTTCACATTGCCTGCCATAACAATTTCTCTGGTAGTATTCGACATCTCCTTGAAAGGAGATGTAGCACCAGAGTTCCCAACAAGAAAGGTGAGACTGCTCAGAAGATCCCTCTCCATAAGGATGGAGACTGTTTACTTCACCTTGCCTGCCAGTGGGGTGATGTGGGTATCATTAAGTACCTCATCACTGATCAGGGATGCAACCCCAACATCACAAATTTCTGTATGAACACTCCACTACACATTGCAGTTAAGTATTACCAGACTGGTGAAACTATTATTCAGCTATTGTCTTGTGAGGAATGCAATCCTAATGTATGCAACAATGAGGGTGACACACCATTACACATTGCTGTTAGAGAGAACAAGACAGGTGCACTTTCCCGACTGTTAGCCCATGAGCAGTGTTACCCAAATTCTCAGAACAAGGAAGGGGATACACCACTTCACATTGCTGTTATGAACAAACAGGCAGCTGCAATATCCAAATTATTAGCTCATAAACAGTGCAACCCAAATGCTGAGAACAACCAAGGTGATACACCACTGCACATTGCAGTTAAGGATGAACTCAATGAATCAGTTGTGCAGCTATTATCTAGCAAGAAATGTTCTGTTAATGCTCAAAACAGAGAGGGTTGCACACCACTGCACATTGCTGCTGGAACAAATGACATATCTGCACTTTCCCAACTGATAGCAAACAAACATTGTCACCCGAATGCTCAGAACAAGGAAGGTGATACACCACTGCATATTGCCTGCCATAACAATTTCTCTGAGGCTATCAGACTCCTCCTTGAGAGGAGATGCAGCACCAATATTCCCAACAAGAAAGGTGAGACTGCTCAGGAGATCTCTCTCAACAAGAATGGAGACTGTTTACTTCACCTTGCCTGCCAGTGGGGTGATGTGGGTATCATTAAGTACCTCATCACTAATCAGAGATGCAACCCCAACATTCGAAACTTCTTTATGAACACTCCTCTATACTTTGCAGTTAAGTATTACCAGGATGAAAGCTTTGTTCTGCTTTTGTCTTGTGAGGCATGTATTCCTAATGTACAGAACATAAAGGGTGACACACCATTACACATTGCTGTTAGAGAGAACAAGACAGCTGCACTTTCCCAACTGTTAGCTCATCAACAGTGTGACCCAAATGCTCAGAACATGAAAGGAGATACACCATTGCACACTGCCGTTGTGGACAACCAATCTGCTCTGATTTTCAATTTATTAGCTCGTAAACACTGTACTCCGAATGCTCTGAACAAAGAAGGTGATACCCCACTGCATATTGCCTGCCGTAGCAATTTCTCTGAGGCTATTAGACTCCTCCTTGAGAGGAGATGCAACACCAATGTTCCCAACAAGAAAGGTGAGACTGCTCAGGAGATCCCTCTCGATAAGGATGGAGACTGTTTACTTCACCTTGCATGCCAGTGGGGTGATGTAGAGATCATTAGGTACCTCGTCACTAAGCAGGGATGCAACCTCGACATTAGAAATTCCTCTATGAACACTCCACTGCACACTGCAGTTAAGCATTACCAAAATGGTACCACTGTTCAACTGTTAACATCTTGTGGAGATTGTAATCCTAATGTGTACAACAGAGAAGGTGACACACCATTACACATTGCTGTTAGAGAGAACAAGACAGCTGCACTTTCCCATCTGTTAGCTCATAGAAAGTGCAACCCAAATGCTCAGAACAGAGAAGGTAACACACCACTACATATTGCATGCCATAGGAATTTCTCTAACATTATTAGACTCCTCCTTGAGAGGAGATGTAGCACCAACATTCCAAACAAGAAAGGTGAGACTGCTCAGGAGATCCCTCTCAACAAGGATGGAGACTGTTTACTTCACCTTGCCTGCCAGTGGGGTGATGTGGGTATCATTAGGTACCTCATCGCTAATCAGAGATGCAACCCTCACACCCAGAACAGGGAAGGTGATACACCACTACACATTGCCTGCGAAAGCAAATTCCCTGAGGTCATTAGAATGCTCCTTGAAAGGAGATGTGGCACCAACATTCCAAACATGAAAGGTGAGACTTGTCAAGAATTATCTCTCAACAAGGATGGAGACTGTTTACTTCACCTTGCCTGCCAGTGGGGTGATGTAGATATCATTTCTTACCTCATCAGTGATCAGAGATGCAACCCCAACATTGGAAATTCCGGTATGAACACTCCACTGCACGTTGCAGTTAAGCACAATCGGAATGAAAGCATTGTTCAACTGCTGTCTTGTGGAGATTGTAATCCTAATTTACACAACAGAGAAGGTGACACACCATTACACATTGCTGTTAGAGAGAACATGACAGCTGCACTTTCCCATCTGTTAGCTCATAGAAAGTGCAACCCAAATGCTCAGAATAGAGAAGGTGACACACCACTACATATTGCTTGTCGTAGCAATTTCTCTAATGCTATTAGACTCCTCCTTGAGAGGAGATGTAGCACCAATATTCCAAACAAGAAAGGTGAGACTGCTCAGGAGGTCCCTATCAATGAGATTGGAGACCATCTACTTCACCTTGCCTGCCGGTGGAGTGATGTGGGTATCACTAGGTACCTCATCACTGATCAGAGATGCAACCCCAACATTGGAGACTTCTGGATGAACACTCCACTACACATTGCAGTTCGACATTACCAGAAAGACGCTATTGTTCAGCTGTTGTCTTGTGAGAAATGTAATCCTAGTATTCCAAACAGAGAGGGTGATACACCATTACACATTGCTGTTATAGAGAACAAGACAGCTGCACTTTCCCATCTGTTAGCTCATAGAAAGTGCAACCCAAATGCTCAGAATAGAGAAGGTGACACACCACTACATATTGCTTGTCGTAGCAATTTCTCTAATGCTATTAGACTCCTCCTTGAGAGATGTAGCACCAATATTCCAAACAAGAAAGGTGAGACTGCTCAGGAGGTCCCTATCAATGAGATTGGAGACCGTCTACTTCACCTTGCCTGCCGGTGGAGTGATGTGGGTATCACTAGGTACCTCATCACTGATCAGAGATGCAACCCCAACATTGGAGACTTCTGGATGAACACTCCACTACACATTGCAGTTCGACATTACCAGAAAGACGCTATTGTTCAGCTGTTGTCTTGTGAGAAATGTAATCCTAGTATTCCAAACAGAGAGGGTGATACACCATTACACATTGGTGTCAGAGAGGATAAGACGACTGCACTTTCCCACAAACAGTGTGACCCAAATGTTCGGAACCAGGAAGAAGCAGGAAATCTACATCTGTGTGAATTAATAATCGCCAATGATCATTGTGATGTGAACATTCTGAACAAGGCTCACTTGACTCCACTACTTGCAGCCATAAAATACAAAAGGCCTTCAGTAGCAATCTCTCTTCTTCAGCACAAGAAGTGTGATCCTCAGTTGCTGACTACAGTTGATCCATCACCTGTCAACAGGGCAGGCAGGACACCCATAGAACTTACAACAAACTATGAATTAATACAAGCAATTTCACACTTCACAAAATGCAAGACAAAGCATTCAGTACAAACTTACATTAACCTGTTTGTTGTTGGGAACCCTAAGACTGGTAAGAGCACTCTAGTAGAAGCCATCCGCTATGAACCCAACATCTTCTGGAGATTTGTTCCCAAATTCTTGAGGATAGTTAGGAATGTTCCGCCCCATACTGCTGGTATCATTCCAACTACATTCCGGAGCAAAATATTTGGCAACACAGTTCTTTACGACCTAGCAGGCCAGACTGAATACTACACTAGTCATGCTGCTGTCATACAGACTACAGTAATCTCAACTCCACCAGCTTTCATCATTGTTGTCAACATGAGTGAAAGTGAAGAGAAGATCAGTGAAACACTGCGTTACTGGTGGTCCTTCATCAACAACCATGCAGCACGGGCCAGTGCACCTCCTCAGGTGATTCTGGTTGGTAGTCATGCAGACAAAGTGATGGCCGGAGGTGGAAATATTCAAGAGGAGATGCTTGCTTTACTCAAAGACCTACCCTCATCTTTTCAGTTTGCTGGCCAAGTTGCTCTTGACTGTCGAGACATTGCTTCGAGTGAATTAGAACTCTTCTGTTCCTTAGTGAACAAAGCCTGTGCTGAGTTGCGACAGACAGCTGATGTTGACTTGCACTGCCATGTGCTATATTCCTTCCTGCTGGAAAAGTTCCCAGGCAAAGTTGCTTGCACCGTTTCAGACATAGCAACTATCATCCAAGAATCTGATGCACTCCTCCCACAGAATCCTGATGGTTTAATCCCTCTCATCACAACTTTGAGTGATAAGGGCCTCCTCCTCTTAGTAAGAGACACTGACAGCAGTGAAGATTCTTGGGTAATCCTTCAGAAACAGGCATTATTGGGTGAGATTAATGGAGCTATCTTTGCACCCAAATACTTTAGTCAACACAAGAAGGATCTTTCCTTAAGCACTGGAGTGGTTCCTTTACTTAAGTTGAGAAATGAATTTCCAGATTATAATCCAAATATGATTACAAAGTTCCTAATCCATCTTCAATTCTGCTTTAAGATTGAAGATCCTGAAACTTTAACCCTCCTTGAAGTGCATGAGCTCAAGGAGAACATATCCCAAAGCCGTTCAGAAGAGTACTACTTCTTCCCGGCTTTAGTCAGTGTTAAGAATCCCTTGCAAGTATGGGAACAAAAACAAAACGATGCCATGGTTTGCCAATGTGGCTGGTTCTACCAATGCCTCCAATATGACCACCTCCTCACAACTGCTTTCCTTCATTTACTTATACTTCGTTTAGCTTACTCCTTTGCACTGAAGCTTGACCGAAGTGAAGCTGGACTCAGGGACTCCTTTGCTCTTCGTCGACGGTGTTCAGTATGGAAGCATGGGATTGGATGGCTCAACAGGGTACCAATTGAAACAGTTGTTGAGGTGGGGTTGTTGAATCAATCAGTCATTGTGATGATGCGCTTCCCTAAAGGTGAAGAAGCTAAATGTGCACAGTTGCGTTCACAAGTCATCCAGAAAGTATTGGAAACAAAAGATGAACTCTGTAAAGCAGTGAAAATGTGTGAGTCATTCATTCATCCCACAGACATCAAGTACCCCTTCTTTGAACACACTGAAGACCTTAAATATTACACTCTTACTGAAATTGCTAGTGCAGCAATTAACAAGGAATCCAATGTATTAGACTACAAAGGACGAAACCCATTTCCTGTGAAGGACCTGCTGTTGTTTGATCCCCAAACTACCACAAGCAGAGAACTGCTGAGAGAGCTCTTTAGTGAAAAACACTCTCTGGATGAGCAACTGCGTGGCCAGGTGTTGGAAAAGTTGCTAGAAGGTGAGGCAGGTCTGTAAATGTCACAGTCATTACAAAGCATTATCCAGACTTAGCATACCGTACATATAGATTCTCTGCAGAGTTGTAACATTATCAGATCTTGTCAGACAGGTTAGCAGTTAAGTAAACCACATTTGGCCATTGGTTTGCAATGCTACAAGCACTTACAGGATGACAGATAGTGTGATTTCAGGTCCAGCCCGGAAACGTCGCCAGAAAGTATTGGTTGAAGTTGGTTCACAAACTACCTATATATAGCTATATAAGCAAAGTAGCCAAGCTGTGAGTTGTAAATATGTGCATGCCAAGATCTAACATTAGCCAACCTAAGCATGGTATCCCAATCTGCTGACATGCCATGATATATATGTTGTATGTCCATGGCAGCATGCAGCAACATTAAAGGCATAATTATGTAATTATTTGTAAATTGTGATTCTGGGGGAACACGTTCAAGAAATCTGTGCCAGTCAAGTACTGCATAGCAATTGCTGCAACTTATGTGTCTTTGGATTGTGTCATCTCTACTATAATCACTGCATGCTCATATATCCTCTGTACATCTCCCTTGTGTATGCAGCTACACCCCGGTCTGCTCTAATCCTTGAAGCAGGACAAGAAATTTCCAGTAAGTCAATATTCAATTGCAAAGAGGTAGCTTCCCTGGCTAGCTGTAGATATGACTAGCTACTTAGATTGGAAGACTAGTTCATTGTGTGTATTATATTGTCACTGTTGTATGATCTCCAATCTCTCTACAGCCACATCGATATCAGCAGTGACCCAAGAGAGAGGATGTGCAGGAACAACAGAAGAAGATACCCTGGATGGTGTACCCGTACCCTGGCACTGTGAGTCAGGAGTGTCTCTCAGTGTGTTGAGAATGCATGTTGCCCTTGCTTCACAAGTAGTTTATGTTGCCAAATTTGCAAAAAGAGACTAGCTATAATTATATCCCACAAACATTAATTTTTGGTTGCTGTCGCTTTGTGAGTAGGACGTCCCCTGTGTGAATCCAGTCTTCCAATCATATCTACGTGCCTGCTGTGCTAACCACTAGCTTATAGTTTCTCCTCCTCTTTGCAGCCACACCCCATCCAGTCATAAACCAGGGGAGAGGAAAAGTGGGAGGGGCAACTCATGGGCTTACACAGGACAATACTCAGCACTGTGAGTCAGAAGTATAGTTCTCAGTGTAGGTATACAATTATTCCATTTCGCTGTAATGCTCGTTGACAATAATTTTCAGAACCTCTGAATGGAGTGTAACAGTAGCTCCATATTAAATTTATAGTTCTGCTGTTCCCTCTAACACATCATGCAATCCAGGTGCCAAACCCACTCTACCAGAACTGCTGAAGTTCGCATGCCCTGATGGAAGGGTGGTCAGCGTTCCAGTGGAAATAGCAACCAAGTATGTCCAGTTTGGTACCTTCCTCCTGGATGACAGAAATGGATCAAGGGTCAAGATTATAGCCCGCAAACACCACTACGATGCTGAACAAATCAATATAGAAATCCTCCAGGAGTGGCTGACTGGAAGAGGCAAGCAGCCGGTGATATGGAGCACCCTCGTAGAGGTGTTACGTGACATTGAACTCTCCACCCTCGCTGGTGATATCAGCACCAGCAAGTGTCCTTCTGATCTGTGAATAACATACATAAATTGAACAGAAATGCACGGACAGTAGTAACGCTTTAGACTTTTGGATTTTACTGCACAGTTGTTGACAAACATTTGGTGGTTGACTGAGAAAAAATCAAAAGAAACAGCAATGGCATATATTACTACTCGGTTGTGAAGCATACAATCACCCCTACAGAGATCTTCTTCCATATATACATGTACAATGAAAAAAGATATGTAGGGGTGATTGTATACTTCACTGTTATGTTCGATCATCCCTCTTGTTTCCTTACTTTTTGCCGTTCTGGTATCCCTACATCCTGCTACATTTTTAATGTTTTTTATTACTTGTTTATGTAATTTTTTTGGCAGCAGGCGCATGTTTGAGCTGAAGTTTGCTGCAGAAGTCAGTGACCTCACAGGCAACTGGGCAGTAGGTGTCCTTGCCTTGGTATATTACTCAAGTATTACACTTCCAGCATTGGCTGAAGAATCAGGCCCGGGCATCTCAAGTCAACTGTTCCCTAGATGGATGACAAAGGCCCTGAGTTCTCCCTGTCTGAAGACCATGGCATAGGCAGTTTATAATAGTAGGGACATTCATATGGGTGTTGAGAGTTGAGATAGGCATTCACCCTGCTCACAGAATACAGTATAGGTAGCAATATAAGCTTAGCTAAATCATGTGTAGACTCTACAGGGACTAACCTCAGTCTTATAAACAGTGCATCGGTCAACGCATCTTCCCCACTGTTTCTAATTCAGCGATCTTGAATAATTGGGGCGAGCCTGAGCGAGCCCCACATAGACGAGTTTGCTGTGAATTTTCCATATATTTATTTATTTATTTATTTATTTCTTTATATATATATATCTATCGTACGTCGTGCCGTAAATCACTTCCTGCTCGTATTTTGCGTGTCATTGCGTCATGCGTTAATTCAAACCACAAACGAACTCGCCATTGCAACGTCAACGACATAGACACGAACCATGAACGGTCTACCTCAACAAGGATGGAGACTATAGCGCGCGGTGAGGGGCTATATACAGCATTTCATGAAGACAGGGAGAGTGCTTCAAGCGATCTCATCTCCTGTGCATGCAGAGCACATCATGGTGTGCATTAGCTAGCTAGCTAGCGTGCATGCAGGCTTTAATAGCTATAAACCATCACGGTGTGTTAGACTGCTGCTTCAGCTATTGCCAGAGGATGGGAACTTGACTGGCCTGCGCTCGGTAACACTTACCTCACTGTGACATGCACGGTCAAGACACAGATCTGGCATCAGCAGAGAATGAGAAAGTCGCCCTCCGGATCCGGTGGCGGACAACAAAGACAGAGATCTCTCCTGGACCTACCTACCAGACTGCTTCGGCTAACCTGATTCGCAGTTGCTGTGAAGTGCATGGGTGTACTTTTAGTGTCATAACTTCTGTGTCCTTAAGTCGTGCTATGCTCTCCGTCACATTCAGATGACATGCACTGACAGTCATGCACATGCATCTGCTCCATGTAGGAACACATGCTCATGCAACTGGTCCATGCACATTCGACAACTGTACTCGCTCAGGCTCGCCCCACAATGTTCTGCATTCGTCTAGTAATTACGTATCGTTGCTAAGTGATCGTTTAAGTGCGCATGCGTACAAACGTGAAAATGGCGTGACAAACGAAGCCATAGTTATTGAGTGGGCAGCTGCAGCCGCCTGGTGAAGACTTGGAGGTAGCGAAAAAGCGATGGGATGTTGCACTGCTCGGTTGAAAATGCTACTGTTTCGTGCGAAAACCATCGTGACAGATTGAGGCAACGTTGAGCTAAGTTGTCTGAAGAAGAAGAAGAAGAAGAAAGAAAGAAAGAAAGAAAGAAAGAAAGAAAAACAATTTGCCCGTTTTGCGAGTGCCTGGTGTGGTACTTTCGCGACGGGTTTTCGCGATGTGAGGAGTCTTGTTGGTCATGAAAACACTCGAAGATGAACGGTATGTGGTTATAAAGGCTTATAAGTGTACCGTTTCTGAGATTTGGAGAGATTTTTTAGTATTGGCATGTATTGCGTGTACGTCGTATCCCTACATATAGACTCTACCGAGTCTATGATACCAGGAGTGTAATTATATCGTACGTCGTGCCGTAAATCACTTCCTGCCCGTATTTTGCGTGTTCTTACGTCATTCGTTAATTCAAACCACAAACGAACATAATTTGCGGAGACTCTTGCCGGTCTGACTGAGACACAAAACTATGAACAGTCTACCTCAACAAGGCCACAGCGACTTGGAGCCGGAGACTGTCTGACTAAGACACGAACTATGAACAGTCTACCTCAACAAGGCGTGACTGAGACACAACCTATGAACAGTCCGTCTCAACAAGGCCACGGGCACTGTCAGGCAGTCTGTGCATTGTCAGGCAGTCTGTGCACTGTCAGGCAGTCTGTGCACTGTCAGGCAGTCCGTGCAACAGCGATCATCGAAGTTCCACACGTGACAAGAAAATTCGTGCAGCATGCATGTACTAGTATATATGTTGGCAAATGTATACATGCTTTGAGTGTGATTGTCATGTTATGATTTCTGTCTCCTCAGTCATGTGCATGCAACTACTCCACGGTTCTGCATTGCACTCGCTCACGCTCGCCCCACAATGTCATGCATTCTCCTAGTACTATGTATAGCATAGATCCCTCCCTACAGGGAACTAACCGACTTAAGCGCCCGCGGGAAACCGAGGAAGTGCTAATTGGGTCGAGGGCGCAGCCCGAGACACAATTAGCACTTCCGAGGTTTCCCAGGGCGCTTAAGTCGCGATCGGTTAGTTTCCTGTAGGGAGGGGTCTATCTATCTTAGACCATACCGCTAATTGAATAAGGTGACATTAATTGATGATACTAATTGAATAAGGCACGTGCAGAGCAGGGTGCACTGTGACCATATATGGGCTTTGCTGAACCGTCGCATAGCTACAGCCAATGATATTCGAGAGGATCGTCATTTTACGTCATACTGCAGCAAAAAAAAGCGCGATATGCTCAGTGGTGAGTAGGCTAGTGGTGAGGGAGGTAGCTAGCTAGCTAGCTGGTGCCAGTTTGAGTGTGTTGCCGAGTAACATCCCTGCCGCGCCATGGAAGGAGAAGCCTGGGGGTTTAATGCGATCGACTTTGAATCTAACATCGAGGACTCGATGTCAGTAGCAGCGAAAACAGCAAACTGTACTATTTGGATCTCCCTCAGAGAAAGCATTGCATTGGACCAGGCTATCAGCGATCGCTTACCTACAAAGCCACGAAAGGCAACACAATGGGCAGTCAGTGTGTTTCGTGCGTGGTGTGATGCTCGCGGCTTCAAGGATGCCCCTGAAAAGCTGCGGATCTGCTAGCTACCTAGATTCGTGATGGAAGCTCGTTGCCAAGACAAAACCCCATCCCCCCCAGCCATCCTGATGCAGTTTGTTGCGGGAATACAGCGTCAATTTAGAGAGAACGACCGGCCATGTCTTGCGGTTTACGGTGATAAAGACCCTCGGTCCTCTGAATCGTAGAAACCGCCCCTGCTGATCGGAGTTGACTTCGAACTGCTCACGAACTGCTCACGAACTAGGGATCTGTGCGCATCTTTACCTCTAAAGCCAAAGAGTTTGCAGTTGTACCAAAAGACGGTACAATTTGCATGGCGAAGCTCCAAGCAGTACACAGCGAAAATGCGTAAGGCACCACAGTTTCTCTTCTTGTTCCGGTGTCAATGGTTGAGCTTGCATAGTCTCTACACCTACACCCTCCTTCGTCAGCTTCTTCATTCGCGCATCGTGAGCACCATGAGTCAGTGAAAAGCGAACGCAACTCCAAGGCTGTGTAAGACGGCATTGAACAGCGAAAAGTGCAGTTTAAAGATCTGAAGATTTATGCTCGTCCAGACCTTGGGGCCATGGGGAGAGGTGCGTTGTTGATGTGGACTCGTTGAAAGAGATGTGTAGTCAGCTGGATTTGCTGGCCGCAATACCTACCATTCTCGCAAAGTCCCTTGTGCTACTGAATTGTTCTCATGTCATATTATTTTTGTCCTGTTTCAATAACACTCTAGCTACTAAGTTCAGTTCATTTGATGTCAGTCTTTATATCACCTCAAACATACTGGTATGTTTGCTTGATTAAAACTTTAATTTGATTCTACTAAACTACCTGAACTAACCGGCGACTTCAAAGCGCAAGCAGGTGACTAACCTACTTAAATTCCCTGAACCATAGATATAAGACACGGATTTTTATATCTATGCATTTTCTAAAACCTTTTCAATTGGTAATCATGTTTTGAAGTGGTAATCGTAATGATTAGCTACAAGTAATCATAACATCACTGGTATCAACCAGCCCAGCACCCTGCATGCCTCCTTCAGCTCTTCTGGCGGCACTGTTGAACCCATGGCGCTATGGCAATCGCAAGCAGCACAGATGCACACAACAATGGACGAATATCATCCCAGACAATTAATGGCAATGTGAAGGGTATGGTCAATGATACTACTGCGCATGCGCATGCTAGTCTCGCGGGCCAGCCTCTCGCCACACCTACTTATTATGGCGCGCGGTTTGTAACAAAAATCATTCCAAACATTAAACGAGACTGGACATGCGCAAAAGGGAATCGCTGACCTTTGTACTTCGACCTTACGGTTTAACCCCGTCTCGCGCGCGCCATACCCACTAGTGTGGCGAGAGGCTGGCCCGCGAGACTATGCGCATGCTCAGAAGTGTGACATGCACATGACCAGCACTCTACAAGGAAACTTGATTTTAGGCCCGTTGCCGATTCAATGTAGAAGCCAAAATAGGCTTGCAGCACCTGTTACCTACCATCTTGTAGCCTCGTTCCCAGGCCGTCTGCCAGTCGCGCATCGCATACGTGACCTTTGAACCCTTGTCAGACATCCAGATGTCAGATTGCCAGCTTATCTGACAAGGGTTCAAAGGTCACGTATGCGATGCGCGACTGGCAGACGGCCTGGGAACGAGGCTAACCATCTTGAACATCAAGGATGTAATTCTCAGCATGCATGTGCAGGCAAATACAGGCTTGCAACAGACAACACTACACATGCAGTAACATCTTTTGGCTGCATGCAATCATAGACCGACATATGTGGTAACCTTGCAGTTATTTATGGGATTCACTGATCACAATGGCAGTGAAATAAAATACCTGTGACTCAGCATACATTTCTGCTATAATTTATTTTTGGCGGAGTCAACAGACTCTTGGCAGAAAGAGAAACTTCTACACATGCCAAACAATTGTGACGTCACTGCATTCCATGCGCATATACTTTAGCTTGCGTGCAACTTGCACTGTGCACTCTCAGCAGTATTATTTGTGAGTGCGGTTGAAGCCCGAAAGACCAGTTTAAGCAACAAAATGATCGTAAGTTATCGCCATGCAGCCTCTTCGCTTAAGTTCAACCAAAAAGGTTGTTGCCGAGCGGCTTAGCGCGAGGCAACTAATCTGTCCGCGTTGGCCGTGATCTCAGCTACTATACAAGCCATGGCCGTAAAATCCGATGAATTTATATCCAGAACCGGGTACACCTATTTTAAACTGGTCCATCTGCTAACCAGATGATGATCTGGGGGGCGCTGTAAGCCCAGCAAAGTATAGTAGTGGCTTTGTCCCCATTCCGTGCCGTACATCTCACCTTGGCAGTGGTGTCAATATATCTGGGTTGGGGACCATCACCACCAGCCCCTGATATCCTTAATTGATCAAACTATAGCTAGTGACTGGCGAAGAGCATTAAAACTACAATGAAAGTTCCTGGGGATTTCTGCACTTGTAAGTTAGAACCTGCAGCAACCACAGTAGTTCAGCGGCGTATCAAACCAATCGTTCACTTTTTGATAAAAGCACCAAAATTGGTACTCATATTATAGTTTAATATACTGTGAACATTTTTAGATATTGAGGCATGTGAAATTGTGCCTGCGTCAGCTGCGGTGGGCAGTTTCCAAAATGGCCGCCATGTGGCGTTATTCGATGAGAAAAATGCAGTACTAATAGCACTTTTTAGGGGTCTTAGGGTTCTTTTTCATAACTGCCCCATCCTTGCTAGAATTATTCTGTGTTTATGTGCCACATTAAATACAGCAGTGATTTCCAGAAATGGACATGCATATAGAGGTCTGGTTATTAATTATAATGAACCTTTCTGGGAACAGAAACCGGCATCTTGCAGGTCTAGTAGCAGGTATTCTATGTAGGCTTTGAGAGGGGGGCTGCAAGATATAGGCATCTAAGAAGAATTAATATGCTGCCTGCATTCCTGCAAGAAAAATGGGCTGACTGCCGGGATTCATATTAGGGAAAACATCTGGGGTACAAATTAGTATGTTTTGGGTGACAATCTTGGATTTTTAAAGTCCAAAAGGAGCCAGTGATAGCGTTCAAAAGGAGATGTGTTCTCTGCATTGCTAAAAGTGGTTACAGATTTGTACCAGTCCACCCAGAGGACCTATAGCTCTGTTGGGCATGAAACAGCAGGGCAAAATATGATTGTGCTAATGCCATTAAGGCACTTGCCGGTGCAATTACAGTGCAATGGATTATCATAAGACCATAATCCTGGTGTTGTATATATGTCAAGCAGACTGCAATTTAACTGTGATATGATGAGCCAGGCATGCGGAGTTCCTCTTGCAGATGAATGCGAAGGATCAACATGATGCTTGGTCTTTTGGGGTATTCTCTTTGACATAGCATTGGGAATTTGGCCTAACAATGGGATTTTGCCTACTAAGGGAAATTTCAGAGTGGTTCCATACAGTTAGCATGGAAAGGCAAGGTGGTGGAACAGGAGAAATAGTTAGAATACATTCCATGCAGGGATTATCATAGAGTCGGTAGACTCTATATATGTAGGGATACGACAGACACGCAATATAAGCTAATACAAAAAAATCTCTCCTAATCTCAGAAACGGTACACTTATAAGGCTTTATAACAACATACCAGTCATCTTTGAGTGTTTTCATGTCCAACAAGACTCCCAGTGCCGCGAAAAACCATCGCGAAAGTACCAAAGCAGGCACTCGCAAAACGGGCAAATTGTCCTTCTCTCTTTCTTCTTCTTCTTCAGACAACTTAGCTCAACGTTGCCTCAATCTCTTATGATGGTTTTCGCACAAAACAGCAGCATTTTCAACCGAGCAGTGCAACGTCCCATTGCTTTTTCACAACCTCTGTGATGACAAATTTCAGCTCAAACATGCGCCTGCTGCTAAAAAAATGACATAAAGGATGTAGGGATACCAAAACGGCGAAAAGTAAGGAAACAAGGGATATATACAAAGCAAGGGCCATTACGTATTTCCAACATAGGATATAATTATAGACAAGGGAGAGCATTATTGACAACCCCTCCCTCCAGGCCATTGGGACTGGGAATCAGCCTATAATTATTGAAATCGCAGTTTTAGAATCAGGGCAGTAACCACTATGGCAAAGGCATCCCATGCATGCATACATTCCGCATTAATTTGTTGGGTAGAAGCGTACAAAATCCATACTTGAATGCCTAGACATGCAATGGTTAGTTTCACATCATGACCGTAACGTTGTCTACAGGTACATGCTGGCTAACCACTGGATGGACTTATCTTTCCCGTCACTGACTTTCGTGCACGTGTTGTAGTATACGTATACTAGTATCACAAAACGTTGTGCATCATACGTACTCATAGGAAAGGAGAGGGGAGCCACACCCAGGATAGAGTGTCCTATTGGGGAAAGTATAATTATATACATCTTCCAGTGGACAATGGTGGAAGGGCCACCATTCCACCAAAACACCGAAGGACTAGGTATAGATATGCAGATATGCACCTGTTATCCATAGTTGGGGAGTGAAGCTGTCATGTGATCAGCAGCAAGTGAGTTATCGGAAAGCTCTCACTGCCACTGCTGCACTGCATCATTGACCTGACTCACCTCCAATGAACAGTGGTAGCTAGCTGGTACCAATGGCCAAAAGAACAGAGTTAATTGGGAATGACAGGCAACTGATTATCACTGTAAAACGAGAAGGGTTGTTTTAACCAGGCTGTGGTCACCTCAGTTGCATCTCAGGGCCCCCTTGCATGGTGACCAAGGAATGAACACACATTGTCAAGTGCATCCTATTAGTAGCTATCCAAATAGGAAAACCTAATAGAACAGCTGCACTTCCAAACAATGTGCATTCAAGCAGATCATTTACACTGCTTGACCACTATAGGTCCTCCAACAGACATACAGATGGGTAAACAATTAAGCTAAGTCACGTACCTATAATTACGAAACGTTAGAAGTGAGGCTACACAACATTTGTGGTTGTGGATACATTCTTCGACCACCACAGTGGAGGAGGCACTGAGATGCAACTAGGGTGACCAGAGTCTGGTTAAAACAACCCTTCTCATTTTAAAGTGTATGGGACGCCAGACAATGGTGAACCAGGGTGGAGCTGATTATTCACAAACATTAGCAACACTAGCTGTGGAGACAGCTGCAAGCTGTAGCAGTAGTAAGTAAAGTAGCTATGGGTTATTCAATCACCCGCCCACCTAGCTGTTCCCTCTTTCTTTCATATAGCCGCTACTGTCCACTGCATGAGTCCTCTCTCAGTGAGACTGAGTCAGGTGTTAAATTTGTGTTTCAAGTGTAGAAGGGCTTGAAGGATTGCCACTAAGAGTCATTTAAGACAACATTGCCAAATTTGGTAATGTTGCATGGTGGCCATTTTGGAAACTGCCCACCACGGCTGATGCAGGCACAATTTCACATGCCTCAATATCTGAAAATGTTCACAGTATATTAATCTATATGTGTACCAATTTTGGTGCTTTTATCAAAAAGTGAACGATTGGTTTGGTATGTCTGGCTATGCCGCTGCACTACAGCCATTTCTCTGGCCACTCTCCCTCAAAAACCAGCGCTCAAGTTTCTTAAACTGCACTGCATGTAACTGGGCTAGCCACTAACTTTCTATTAGTGTGTTTGAGGATGTAAGAGTCTAGTATTCAGTGAACTGATTAGACATATTGTCCCGGAGTGTCTCACATGTGGGAGGGGTGTGGCCACATTGCTGTACTACTGCATGGGATGCTATGTGTACATGTAATGCAATATTAAGGTTGCTGTGGTATGCATGGATATCCCCATTTGACCAAATTTAATTTTACTATAGTAGGTTTCTTTCCTTGTTGAGTTGAGATCAGGTACATAACACCATATATAGGCATCCTGATGCATTCACCATTGAAAACAATCACTTAGCTTGCAAATATTACTCAAGATTGCTGAATTAGGCCGTGCGTGTTGTTGTGGCTATCAACATGTATGGATAGCAGAACGGCAAAAAGTAGGGGAACAAGGTAGGGATGATAGCTATAATTATATTAATTACGATGTGTAGGGCCTGCCTCGATGGTAGTTCTCCTATCTGGAGGCAGACGGGTAAATAGTTAAGCTAACTCACATAGAAGTGAAGCTGGACTTAACACTTGTATGTCTCATAAAAATACGGGATTATATACGTACAGGAATGTAGCTGCACTTCTAGCATTCCTATATCGCTTTGGTGCAGCTATATACCTCAGTCCGGTAAGTTAGGTTAATAATTCAAGACTAATAGTGATCAATTTTACGCACATTGTTTGGTAGTGAAGCTGCAACTGAGATAACCCGCTGTATTATATACTGCAATACTGGAATGGCCTGGGGTTAAAGCAGCCCTGCTGTTTTACAGTGATATAATAGTAGGGCAGTCGAAGTTGTATACTGGTGTGACCAGGATAGATCAGAAGCAATCAGAATGTCTATAGATGACGTTCTCACTTAGAAGTAAGGGTTGAGTTTGAGAGTTAGCAATCTGAGAGTTTGAGAGGGTTAGATCCAAATGTAGATACTAGCTTTGATTGATATTCAGTTTTTGTAGTTTCCTTCAAGTGTTGGGCGTGATTGTATAAGCTTGCCAGCCTACCTGGAGTCGGGTTTTGTTTATGAGTCGCCAAAATGTTGTGGTGAATCTCAGCTGTATACATAGCAATCTCTCCATTAATTCTCACTGCAGGCCGATGTGTAATGGACTAACGGTAGAAACATGAGTGAGCTGCACAAGGCTTGTAAGACAGGAAACTTAGGACAAGTGACTTCTCTACTCAGCAGTATAAGCATTAACACCCAGAACAGAGACGGTGAAACTCCTGTTTATGTTGCCACTGAATATGCTCGCCTGGACATTGTCAAGGTACTTGTAAGCAGGCAATACTGTGACCTCAACATTCCAGATGGAATTGGCAATACTCCACTGCATGCAGCGTGTAAGCATGTAGTCCCTTCTGTTGTTGAATTCCTTGTTGCTCATCAGCAGTGTCAGATAAACACCCGGAATAGTGAGGGTAAAACCCCTCTTTATGTTGCCTCGGAATATGGCCGTCTGGACTCAATCAAGGTTCTTTCAAGATTACAAGAATGTGACTTCAACATTCCAGATGAACAAGGCAATACCCCATTGCATGGAGCCGCAAAATATGGTCACTCCCTTGTAGTTAAATTCCTTACTGCTGAATCAGATCTGAAATGTCAGTTAAACAACCAGAACAGAAAAGGTGAAACTCCTCTTCATCTTGCTTCTAAATATGGTCGTCTTAACGCTGTCAAGATTCTTTTAGGCATGAAAGAATGTGACCTCAATGTTCCAAATGAAACTGGTAATACAGCATTGCATATAGCCTGCACTTTTGGTCACCATTTCGTGGTTCAACTGCTGATTACTGACCAGAGATGTCAGATAAACTCTCAAAATGGAGAGTGTGAAACTCCTCTTCATGTTGCTTCCGAACATGGTTATCTGAGCTCTACTATGGCCCTCATGAGCATGCAACGATGTGATATCAACCTTTCAGATGAAAAGGGCAATACTCCACTGCATGTAGCCTGCAAGTATGGTCACCACTCCACAGTTGAATTCCTTGTTGCTGATCAGAGATGTCATTTAAATGCCAGGAATAGAGACAGTGAAAGTCCTCTTCATACTGCTTCTGAACATGGTTACCTGGATACTGTCAAGGTTCTTGTAAGCAGGAAAGAATGTGACCTCAACATTCCAGATGATAGAGGAAATACCCCACTGCACACAGCCTGCAAGCATGGTCACCACTCCACAGTTGAATTCCTTGTTGCTGATCAGAGATGTCAGTTACATGCCAGAAATAGAGGCGGTGAAAGTCCTCTTCATACTGCTTCTGAACATGGTTACCTGGATACTGTCAAGGTTCTTGTAAGCAGGAAAGAATGTGACCTCAACATTCCAGATGATAGAGGAAATACCCCACTGCACACAGCCTGCAAGCATGGTCACCACTCCACAGTTGAATTCCTTGTTGCTGATCAGAGATGTCAGTTAAATGCCAGAAATAGAGGCGGTGAAACTCCTGTTCATACTGCTTCTGAGCATGATCACCTGGATACTGTCAATGTTCTTGTAAGCAGGAAGGAATGTGACCTCAACATCCAAGATGAAAGAGGCAACACTCCACTTCACCTCGCTTGCCATATAAAAGCACTGAATATTGTTAAACCCCTCCTTCAAAAGGCATGCAGCACCAACATTCTCAACAAGAAAGGTGAAACTGCTGAGAGGATCCCACTCAATGAAGATGGAGACTGTCTACTTCATATTGCATGTCAGTGGGGTGATGTGGATATTGTCAGGTACCTCATCATTAATCAAAGATGCAACCCCTATATTACAAACACCTCTAAACACACACCTCTTCACACTGCTTCCAAACATGGCAACTTGGATATTGTCAAGGTTCTTATAAGCAGGAAAGAATGTGACCTCAACGTTCAAGATGAAAGAGGCAATACCCCACTGCACACAGCCTGCGAGCACGGTCAATACTCCACAGTTGAATTCCTTGTTGCTGATCAGAGATGTCAGTTAGATGCCAGAAATAGAGAGGGTGAAACTCCTGTTCATATGGCTTCTGAACTTGGTCACCTGAATACTGTCAAGGTTCTTTTAGGCAGGAGAGAATGTGATCTCAACATTCAAGATGAAAGAGGCAATACTCCACTGCATCTCGCTTGCCATATAGAGGCACTGAATATTGTTAAATCCCTCCTTCAAAAGGCATGCAGCACCAACATTCTCAACAAGAAAGGTGAAGCTGCTGAGAGGATCCCACTCAATGAGGGTGGAGACTGTCTACTTCACATTGCATGTCAGTGGGATGATGTGGATATTGTCAGGTACCTCATCACTAATCAAAGATGCAACTCCTATATAACAAACATCTCTAAACACACACCTCTTCACACTGCTTCTGAACGTGGCAACTTGGATGTCATCAAGGTTCTTGTAAGCTGGAAGAAATGTGACCTCAACACTCCAGACGAAAGAGGCAATACCCCACTGCACATAGCCTGCAAGCATGGTCACCACTCCACAGTTGAATTCCTTGTTGCTGATCAGAGATGTCAGTTAAATGCCAGAAATAGAGACGGTGAAGGTCCTCTTCATGCTGCTTCTGAACATGGTCACCTGGATACTGTCAAGGTTCTTTTAGGCAGGAGAGAATGTGATCTCAACATTCAAGATGAAAGGGGCAACACCCCACTGCACACAGCCTGCAAGCATGGTCACCACTCCACAGTTGAATTCATTGTTGCTGATCAGAGATGTCAGTTAAATTCCAGAAATAGAGAGGGTGAAACTCCTGTTCATACGGCTTCTGAACATGGTCACCTGAATACTGTCAATGTTCTTATAAGCAGGAAGGAATGTGACCTCAACATCCAAGATGAAAGAGGCAATACTCCACTGCATCTCGCTTGCCATATGAAGGCACGGAATATTGTTAAATCCCTCCTTCAAAAGGCATGCAGCACCAACATTCTCAACAAGAAAGGTGAAGCTGCTGAGAGGATCCGACTAAATGAGGATGAAGACTGTCTACTGCACATTGCATGTCAGTTGGGTGATGTGGCTATTGTCAGGTACCTCATCACTGATCAAAGATGCAATCCAAACATTGCAAATGCCTCTGGTAACACACCTCTTCACACTGCTACTGAACATGGTCACCTGGATATCGTCAAGGTACTTTTAAGCAGGAAAGAATGTGACCTCAACATTGCCGGTGACGGAGGCAACACCCCATTACACTTAGCCTGCAAGTATGGTCACCATTCCACGGTTGAATTCCTTGTTGCTGATCAGAGATGTCAGTTAAACACCAAGAATAGTGAAATGAACACACCATTACACATTGCTTGCCATACAAAAGCATTGAGGATTATTAGATTCCTCCTTGATAGGAAATGTAGCACCAATATTTCCAACAAGAAAGGTGAAACTGCTCTGGAAATCCCACTCAATAAGAATGGAGACTGTCTACTGTGCATTGCATGCCAGTTGGGTGATACAGCTATTGTCAGGTACCTCATCACTGATCAAAGATGCAATCCAAACATTGCAAATGCCTCTGGTAACACACCTCTTCACACTGCTACTGAACATGGTCAACTGGATATTGTCAAGGTACTTTTAAACAGGAAAGAATGTGACCTCAACATTGCCGGTGACGGAGGCAACACCCCACTGCACACAGCCTGCAAGAATGGTAACCATTCCATGGTTGAATTCCTTGTTGCTGATCAGAGATGTCAATTAAACGTTAAGAATAAAAATGGTGATACACCACTGCACACCGCAGTATTAAAGGGAAATTTGCAGCTTTGCGAACAATTAATGACCAATATTCATTGTGATGTGAACACTTTGAATAAGGCTAGCATGACTCCCCTGCTTTCAGCCATTGAACGTGATAAGGCTTCAGTGGCTACTGCTCTTCTTCAGCACAAGAAGTGTGATCTTACTCTATGCGATCAAGTTGGGAACACAGTCCTGCATCTTGCCTGCATGGGTGGAGAAACTCAGATGGAGATGGTGAAAGTTGCCAAACAGTTGATAAGTCGTGTTGACCCATCTGTCAACGTTGCAGGCCAGACACCCATAGAACTTACAACAAACTATGAGCTCATACAAGCAATCTCTCACTTCACAGAATGCAAGACAAAGCATTCAGTACAAACATACATTAACCTTTTTATTGTTGGGAACCCTGAGACAGGAAAAAGCACCCTAATCAAAGCCATCTGCAAAGAAGCCAGCGTTCTCTGGAGGTTTCTTCCTAAAGAGTTGAGAAGGGTTAAGAATGTCCCACCCCATACCGCTGGTATCATTCCAACTACATTTCGGAGCAAAGCATTTGGCAACACAGTGCTCTACGACCTAGCTGGCCAGATTGAATATTACACTAGTCATGCTGCTGTCATACAGACTACAGTAATCTCAACTCCACCAGCTTTTATCATTGTTGTCAACATGAGTGAAAGTGAAGAGAAGATCAGTGAAACACTGCGTTACTGGTGGTCCTTCATCAACAACCATGCGACACAGGCTAGTGCACTGCCTCAGGTGATCCTGGTTGGCAGTCATGCAGACAAAGTGAAGGCCAGGGGTGGAAGTGCTCAAAAGAAGATGTCCCAAGTGTCTGCTTTACTCAAACGCTTACCAACCTCCTTCTACTTTGCTGGCCAAGTTGCGCTTGACTGTCGAGATCCTGCTTCAAGAAAGTTACAACTCTTCTGTTCATTAGTGAACAAAAGCTGTTGTGAATTAAGACGGACAGCTGATGTTGATTTGCGCTGCCATGTGTTGTATGCCTTCCTGCTGGAAACGTTCCCAGGCAAAGTTGCTTGCACCGTTTCAGATATAACAACCACCATCCAGGAATCTGATGCACTCCTCCCTCAGAATCCTGACGGTTTAATCCCTCTCATCTCTACTCTGAGTGATAAGGGCCTCCTCCTCTTAGTAGCAGACAGTGTTGGCAATGAAGATTCTTGGGTAATACTTCAGAAGCAGGCATTATTGGGTGAGATTAATGGAACCATCTTTGCACCCAAAGAGTTTAGCCAGCACAAGAAAGATCTTTCCACAAGCACCGGAGTGGTTCCTTTACTTCAGTTGAAACATGAATTTCCAGATTATAATCCAGAGATGATTGCCAAATTCCTTACCCATTTAGAATTCTGCTTTAAAGTTGATGATCAAGAAATTTTAGAGCTCCTCAAAGACGAAGATGTGCATGTCAAGAACATGTCACAAAACCTTTCAGAAGAGTACTACTTCTTCCCAGCTTTAGTTAGCATTGAGAATCCCTTGCAAGTATGGGAAAAAGATGATGTCATGATTTCTCAATGTGGCTGGCTGTACCGATGCAGCCGACATGATCAATTCCTTACAACACAGTTCCTTCATGTGCTCATCCTTCGCTTAGCTTTCTCTTTTGCACTACAGCTGCACGCAGGTGACTTGCTTGAAGACTCACTTGTTCTTCGTCGACGATGCTCAGTATGGAAGCGTGGGATTGGATGGCTCAGCAGGGTACCAATAGAAACAGTTGTTGAGGTGGGGTTGTTGAACCAATCAGTCATTGTAATGATGCGCTGCCCTAAAGGAGAGGAAGCTAAATGTGCACAGTTACATTCAGAAGTCATCCAGAAAGTCATAGGAACAAAAAGCGAACTCTGTGATGCAGTTGGAATGTCTGAGTTATTCATTCATCCCATGGATATCAAGTACCCCTTCATTGACAACACTGAAGACCTTAAATATTACTCTCTCACTGAAATTGGTAGTGCAATAGTAAAGGAGGCAGACAATGTTCTAGACTACACGGGAAGAAACCCATTTCCAATGAAGGATCTGCTGTTGTTTGATCCCCAAACTACCATGGGCAGGGAACTGCTGAGTGAACTCTTTGGTGAAAAGCACTCTCTCAATGAGCAAGTGCGTGGCCATGTGCTGGAAAAATTGCTAGAAGGTAGGGCAGTTCTATATATAAATTGTAAATGTCGCAGTCATTAAAATGCATTATCCATGCTTGGCACACCGTATAGATCCTCTGCACATGCATGCACATTGTCTGATCTTGTCAGACAGGTTAGGAACTTGAGCAGTTAAACCACACCTTCCATTTTACATTTGGCCATTGGTGCCATGATAATACGTAGTATATGTGGCAACATGCAACGCTAATGGCATTGTTTGTAAATTGTTATTCTGGGGGATTTTGAAAGGAACACGTTTTAAATTAGGAACTTGTCATGATCAAATACAGCAAACACTGCAACTTATGTGTCTTTGTATTGTGTCATCGCTACTATAATCACTGCTCATACTTCCTCTGTACTCCCTTGTGTATGCAGCTACACCCCAGTCTGTTCAAATCCTTGAAGCAGGACAAGAAATTTCCTGTAAGTCAATATTCAGTTGCAAAGAAGTAGCTTCTCTGGCTAGCTGTAGATACAGTGGCAGGGGTACGGGCAGTGCAAATGCACCCCCTAGGGCCTTTGGCTATAACTTATGTCTATTGTACAGGAGTTTTGGATTTGTTCCGATCATCACTTTTATAGTCTCCAGCACTAGACAAGTCACCTCAAACTTCAGGTCAGGCATGAATGCATTCATGTGACCGGTAGTGGGTGTGGCAACACAAAAAATTTCGGCCGCACTTTGCATACCAGTGACTGAACCCCCCTTTCTAAATTTCTAAATCTGCCACTGAGATATGTATACTTAAACTGGAAGACTAGTTCATTGTGTGTATTATATTATTGTCACTGCATGTGTCCGCTGCCGAAGTATGTAATTATACATCCTACGATTTATATAATGGTTGTCACATCACGCTTCTGAGCATGTGCAATAGAAATACGACAAACCACTAACTGTATGCCCTGTACATTGTATAACAAGTTTGTGATTGCCATATAGCGCCAGGTTGCACCACTGGGCTGAAAGAGGCAGGGTGTAAAGGGCTGGTTGCATGATCTCAGATCTCTCTACAGCCACACCAGCAGTGACCCAGGAGAGAGGAGGTGCAGGAGCAACGACAGAAGAAGATACCCTGGATGGTATACCCTGGCACTGTGAGTCAGGAGGGCCTCTCAGTATGTTGAGAATGCATGTTGCCCTTGCCTCACAAGTAGGTTTGTCTGTACGTGCATGCACAATCATATTGGCTATTATGTCACTGAATTTGCAAAAGAGACTTATGTCCCACAAACATTACTTTTTGGTTGCAATCGCTTTGTGAGCAGGACGTCCCTTGTGTGAATCCAATCCTATCTACATGCCTGCTGCGCTAACCACTAGCTAATAGTTTCTCCTCCTCTATGCAGCCACATTCCATCCAGTCATAAACCAGAGGAGAGGACAAGTGGGAGGGGCAACTCATGGGCTTACACAGGACAATGTCTCTCAGCACTGTGAGTCAGAAGTATAGTTCTCAGTGTAGGTATACAATTATTCCATTTCACTGTAATGCCCAATTTGCAGAACCTCTGAATGGAGTGTAACAGTAGCTCCACTAAATTTATAGTTGCTGTTCCCTCTAACACATCCTGCAATCCAGGTGCCAAACCCACTCTACCAGAACTGCTGAAGTTCACGTGCCCTGATGGAAGGGTGGTCAGCGTTCCTGTGGAAATAGCAACCAAGTATGTCCAGTTTGGTACCTTCCTCCTGGATGACAGAAATGGATCAAGGGTCAAGATTATGGCCCGCAAACACCACTACGATGCTGAACAAATCAATATAGAAATCCTCCAGGAGTGGCTGACTGGAAGAGGCAAGCAGTCAGTGACCTGGGCCACTCTTGTGGAGGTGTTACGTGACATTGAACTCTCCACCCTCGCCAGCGATATCAGCACCAGCAAGTGTCCTTCTGAACTGTGAATAGCATACATAAATAGAATAGAAATGCACGGACAGTAGTAACGCTTTAGACTTTTTGATTTCACTGCACAGCACATTTGTTGACAACCATTTGGAGAAAAGAAACAGCAATGGCTACTCGGTTGAGGCCATGTGTGAAGCTAGCTGAATATTGATGGAGTGCATGAGGAGAGGTGGAGCAAGATAGCCACAAACCTCTGCTTGACTGCATTGCTGTTATTCAACCAGAGAAACCAAGGCAATGTGAACACTGCTAGTGCATGGCACGGATGAGACAACTCGATCTCCACATGAGGAGTTCATGACAGCATTTTGACCTCACAACCCAAACATGAAGAATCAACTGACAATCAGTGAACTGACAGAAGACCTGCAGACGGAATATACTTTGGGAGGCTAGCCTGGGCATACAATTGATCGCTTTCTCTACAGTTCATACCTGTCTTGATGTAATCGTATTAACCTCCTTAGTGTGTTGTTGAATGTCATACATACTGTATTCCCACATTTTCTGGTTATTAAGGTTGTATGTGAATTCTAGTTTCACTTATTTAAATGTGTTATTTCTGGTACCACTCACATTGTTAAGCAGTAACGTTGCATTTTGCTGTTCTCTACCATACTTGCCTGTCAATTTCATTTGTTTTTTTTAATCCCCATGACATGCATGCAGAGTTATTCTCCCAATTTCAGGGTTTTACTCTGTATGGGGTTTTACCCTGGTCGAGTACAGACCTAAATAAGTTGTTTATGATTATGTGATAGTAAGTTTGGACCCTGACTTTATTTCAGTTGCAGAGTTTTCTCCATTTATCTATGTGTTGTGTAAACCACCCACTGAATCTTTGTGTTTACCATAGATGCCCGAATGCACAGAATTACAACTTTGATGCATTAAATTATATTATGTGTTAGCTAATGGTGTGTAGCACCCCAAGCCAGCTAACAGCTCTGGCAACAGACAGGCATTGTGCTGGGCTGTTGTACAACTGTACGTACATACCTTATGCTCAAAATCATTATAGCTACAACATTAAATTTTGTCCTAATCAGATTTTGGTATGTGAGCTAGCTGGTCACATGATTATTGCACAGCACAGCACAGCAAACACAAGGTGGCAGTGGCGATTCTAGGGGGGGTCTGGGGGGGGCCAGGCCCCCCCTGTTCAAATCCGTGTAGGAAATTTAAAGTACGCGTGCGGGCTTGTATGCGCACGCGCAAAAGAGGTTCCAATTTAGCCTTGTTCCCAGGCCCTCACGCGGAGGGCCTGGGAACGAGGCTAGTTCCAATTGATGCTTCTACACGTGGCAGGCTGGCAGCCCTGGCAGGCATAGCTAAGTAAGTATAGATAAATAATCATAGCCGGGTAGATCATTAACCTTCAAAGCGCCCTACCCCCAGGCTGACGATGATCCCAGCACAGATTCAAGTCCAGATGCAGGTGAATCACAGTGTGGTGAAATGAGTAGTTGCTTATCATCTCCTACCAGAAGTTTCAGATTCAGAGGATCCTTCTCTACCATTACTGCTTAATTCCCATGTCAGAGATGTCCGCATTCGGTTATGTCATCTATTTGTAGTACAATGGATTGTACATTCATTTTGTGGTTGTACATTTGTCATTAAATTTTGTCATTGAAATGGTCTCAGATTGCATCTCAGACACACTCACATTCAATTTTTTCCCCGGGGGGGGGGGGGGAGCAGAGCACCTAGTGAGCCTAGGTATGTATTGGGCCCCCCCTGTTGATTTTCCTAAAATCGCCACTGCAAGGTGGGAAGTAGAGTCTGGGACAGGATTTACTAGTCTGGGGATCTCTCTATCAATTTGAGCTCAGACAAGAACTTGTCAGTGTTTTAGAGTCTGAGATTGCTTCTGGAACCCGTAGCTGCTGATACTAAAGTGCCATGGAAACCACATTGAAAAATACTATACATTATCAGAAGCCATGTACTCTGTTATACCCCTGCAGCTATAGCTATATAATAGCACTCATGTAGGGATAAGTATAGGTTAAACCATGGCTTCTGAGGCGTTACAGGATATACCCGAGGTGGTCAATTATACCGCCCGAGGGCCGCAGGCCCGAGGGCGGTATAATTGACCACCGAGGGTATATCCGGTAACGCCCTCAGAAGCCATGGTTTAACCAATTTGTAGCTCATGAAGCCATACTACTGTTGGCCTAATTGGACAAGGCAGCGAATCAACGTGGAGAACTGTTTTGCGTCATAGAGTTGGCATAGTAACAACCGCCCGCAGTTTTGAATCTGAGACAGTGATTGATAGACCTCGGGCGGAGAGTTAGCTAGCTAGCGCTATAGCTGAGATCGAGAATCATGTGTTCAAAACCCTCCTGTTTGGGAGATCCTTGGTGCAGCGAGTGGGGATGTTGCGAGAGCGATTCTGACGAAAATTTCAAGGCCCGGAGCCTCCGAAAATTTGTTGCGCCGTCATCCAGTGTTGAAATGGAGACCATTTGCAAGTGTTTTGTGCCAAAGAACACGAAGAAGGCTACTAATTGGTCGAGTAGAGTTTTTGAGGAGTGGAGAGCGCAGAGGAACGAAGCGGTGGTTGAGTGCCAGTGTGTCAGACAGATCGACAATAGCGAACTGTGCCCTTCCAACTTGTTGGAGTGCAACTGGCCATCGGTCCAACGCACTGCAACTTTATGAGCGGCCGTCACAGACTCACTGGCGCAGAAAAAGGCTGTATCGGGTATCCTTGTGCAAGGCAAAAGTCGTTTGCTGATGAGATGGACAAAGAGAACGCTGCATGGTGGTTCGTCTAGCGTTGCCGTTGCTCTAGTACAAAAGCCTGTATATCCTGTTCAGCAGGCACGTGTACTTACTCCTACTCAACAGCAATGTTGTGGTACTATGCTTGGGTCTCTGTTCTCTGGACTGAGCAACTGCACTGTGAACATATCGCCACAGAACTTTATAGTGAATGTTAACCCACCTTCTGCAGCTCATGCATCAGTTGATGGTCTTTTGGATGGCATTGAACTGGAGGACTTGATGTAGTTTTAGTGTATATTATGCTCTTGTTGCTTTGTAGACTCATCCATTCTTCTAGGTACTCTCTTTTGAGAACGTTATCCAGCTATGCTCTTTCACAGTTTTGTTGCTGTAGTAACCTGCATAATAGTTTCCTGTCTGGTATGAGTTTTGCCCTAATCAACTTCAAACCACATCCTGGGGAATATGAGTATTGCCCTGCTGAGTAGCGGGCTCTGTTGCGGTACAGCTGTTATTCTAGTGTCGGCTCCTTTGATAGTATGGCTTCATGAGCTACAAAGCACTATTAGACATGTATGCATTATACAGTATACACTTGAAGACTTGCTCGACTGTGAATTAATGGTTATAGGTTAAAAAATATAGTAGTTACACACACACAGCTTTTGATGAATGGATCTGTAGCTATGTGTCACTTTGGATAGCTGAGATAAACCGATGGTATCCCCACAATAAAAGTTGGTCTCTTTATCACCAACTTATACATGTACCTAATTCAGATTATACGGTGGCCGAGAAGGGTTAGCCGCGGCCGCGTGTGGCCGCGTCTTGGCCTCGTGTACGGCCGCACCTTGGCCGCGTGCGGCCGCGCCTTGGCCGCCGCGGCCGCCAGAGGCCGCGTGTGGCCGCGGCTGCGCCGCCTGGGGCCGCGTGTGGCCGCGCGTTGGCCGCCGCAGCCGCAGCCACACGCGGCCAAGGCTAGGCCTGCGGAAATTATGCTCGGAATAATTTTCGAATAATTGGTGTGCTTAGGCATAGGGAATAATGCGGGAATAATCAAAAGATATAGCTACGGGAATAATTGGCATGTGACCTCGAGCTCGTGCATATCCGCATATGCATGTATGCATACGCGCGCGCAAGTAGTATCTTGCGCAAGAAAGGAGAAGAAGATGATGGACTCGGAGTGTGACGAACCAATGCCAGGCAGTAGCAACGAGCCTGTCGTTGACGTAGATTCAGGGCAAGAAACCAGTTGTACAGGTCCTAGCTCTCTGCTTTTATATGATTATACATTGTTTGTGTACTACAAAGTGTTGTTACGCTTTCTATTTGTTGAGCATGCATAAGCAGGAAAAAAGGCATAACTGTAGAAGATCAAAAGCATAATAGCTGAAGGTGATGAGAACAGGAGAATAGACAAATTCTTGAGAATAATCCCCTCAGGCCTAGCCAAGGCGCGGCCACACGCGGCCACGGCGGCCAAAGCGCGGCCACACGCGGCCCCAGGCGGCCGCGGCCGCGGCGGCTAAAGCGCGGCCACACCCGGCCACGGCCGCGGCCACACGCGGCCACACGCGGCCTCTGGCGGCCGCGGCGGCCACTGCGCGGCCACACGCGCCGCGGCGGCCAATTGCACACACGCGGCCCCTGGCGGCCGCGGCCGCGGCTAACCCTTCTCGGCCACCGTAAGATTATCACAAGTCACTTTTCTTCCACAGCTGATTTTTACACCACGCATGCATACATACCCCCAAAACTCAACGTTTTTTTTTCATTGTGATTCATTTACAATGTAGCTAGCTACAGGATCTGTTCTTGTACTGTAGCTAAATGAATCGCAGTGAAAAAGGGGACCCCTTTATGAGAGAGGCAGGGAACAAACAATGGTAAAGAAGTTAGGTCATAGCCTCTTTCCCAGGCCGCGCCGTCTGCCGCTTCGTTTTTAGTCGCATACGTGATCTTTGAACCCTTGAGCTGGCAGAAAGGCTACGTCACTAACAATTTGACTGGGGTTCAAAGGTCACGTATGCGACTCGAAGCGACAAACGGCCTGGGAACGAGGCTTTTTAGGTCAACTAGATTGTCCCAAAGGGGTCCCAATAATTTTCACGGGGTCGACGTCCTCCAAAAAGTTTGTGACGAATCACTACGGAAAATTTCACAACGCCATTTCAGAGCTCGCCATTCAAGTCAGAGTGCCAGGGAAAGAGTGACGGATCGATCATCTGACTGGATCAAATTTAACGTTCGAAAGACGTGCTGTCTTGAGATTCCCATTTGATGTGTAGCTAGGTGAGTTGCGCAAACTTGTGCCGTACACTATAGGTAACTACCGGTAGCTATATACGACGCAGAGTAGCTATATAGCTGCAGGGAAGTGTGCGACGATTACCGTAAGCTAGGTTAGAAATGTGAGATTATCTAGTAAGCTTTAGAAACTTGAAAAAACGTTTCATGTGAGTATCATGTACCATAGCTACTTGATCACAGTTGCAGTGGGTGATGACTGCCAAATACTTGAGAAATTAATACAGCAATTCCAGTAATGAAACTTACCAGCCAATGATCACTTTCAGTTGATATGACCATTTTAGTTGACTGACGAGTTTGTGTGCATGTGATCATAAGTTAGCTCTATTGATGACACTCAATGTAACCAGGCATTGGATGCCAAGCAGAGAACAGGACACAGGATGGGAACAGGAAAGTGAATGGGAATGTGAACAGGAACGGGAACGACACAATCCTAAGTGGGCTCATTTTTGTGAAACGAATGCACTATTATTACAGCGAAACAACAAACTTTTTATTAAGCCATCAAACTGAGGCAAGCGTCACGGGCCGGGTGCAGCGACTGAAACAATTGATGCGATGGTACCAGTCGTGTGAATTTAGCTGCATTGAAAAGTTCTGTGTTGCGACACGGTGAAGACGAAATGTCTACATGTAGCATACAGCGTAGCTGTTGGTTAACTTCCATGTATACTGAGCTAGTCTTGGCTGCTCCAGGATGGGAAGTGCTTTGTCATGCAGCGCTGCTCAACCCCGAGTCAACCTGAGCAGCCCGACTGTTCATCATGCGTGCACTTTGTAACATGATAGCAATGTACAGCAGCAGTTTCCAGTTCCAATTCCCATTCCCATTCCCGTTCCTATACCGTCCGTTTCCTTGTTGCCTAATGTGGATGGAACTCCAGGCCTAGACAATGCACTTGCGTAGGTGCATGGTCACCTATAGGCTATCCCCTATATAGTCCTATTGTGAACAGAACAAGAATTAGTTGGTACGGCCTCGATTGTCTGCTGTATACGTGTCGCTCCGCTGCACTGTCCCAGTCAGATAGGCCCAATTCAGCTTGCTGCTTATAGATATGGGAACATGCATGACAGGCAGCAGAGAATAGCAGTCTCAGGTAATGTTGTCACTATACAGTATGTTGGTTTGAGCATGTAAGAGTCCAATCTTCAGTGAACTGCACGTGTAAATTAAGTTTATGTAGGAAGCAATTGGATTGTTACAGACAAGGTCTAGGATACTATGCTATGTATGGTGCATTGTGACTGGAGGTATAATAAATGCACAGGGTACACTAAATGAACTTCATTTGGTACTGTCCCATGCAGCTCAAGAGAAGCATGGGGGAGGGGGGGGGGGGGGGGGGGGGGGGGGGGGGGGATTCGTGTATCAGGTTATTGCGGGCAACATGCAATGTGTCTGCATACAAAATTGATTGATACGATGTGCAGCACTCTAGCTGATCTCGATCTGTTCTATTTTGAGCAGTGATTTATGTACCAACTGTTGGGTATGAATGTGATCTTAACATACTGGTTAATTACACATTTGGTTGAAGCTTAGTAATTATTAATTCTTCAAGTAGGCATAATATATCAGAATGCACAAGTATTTCCTACACATGATGCCATAATGCACATACATATACACATACCACTGCAATAACAAAACAGGTGTTTCACTGCTCAGTGGTGACTACGCAGTTGCCCATGTTTGGTCATAAAGAGGTCAGTTGTGTAGGACACTATTGAAATTCAGACAACTGACGTCTTGACTCTATTGCGTAACTGCATTATCAACCACAAGCAGTGACATTGTTTTTGTAGTAAGAACAAACCAAGTGCTTATGTGGCTGTCATAAGTATTCAGAAGCATTGGTTTACATCATGCTCATAGTAACAACAAAGTAGACATACAAGGGTTAAGTTCTGGAATATCACGGTGCTATCGTGGTTTCCATGGTAACCTTGAACTGATCGATCTTGTACCCAGAAATTGATTTGTCACCATGACAAATTGTTGTACACACCCCATAGTACAACCATGTCCATTGAAACCCTGTTTTGTATCAAGGTTACCTACCACCCAAGGGTGCTATTCTGAATGAACACCCCATTTTTTAACAGTGCATGTCATGATACTCGGCAAAAGGTTACGGGATACTGAATAACCACAGCGTAGTTAAGGACTGGGACCAGAAATGGCGTGAGTCTCACCCCAAAAGGTGTGAGTCTCACCAAGAAAGGTGTGATCACACCTTTATGCTCCTCCTAGTGGAGCGGGCCCCACATATTGTGGTGATGTAATCCATCACTTCATATTAGCACTTTGATTATCACATAATAATATTGAGAAGGAGCAACAGAGGGCCAGAGATATGAAGAACAGAGAAATCTATGGTCAAATGCTCGATGTCTGCAATCCAAGAATCCATCCAGGCACTACAGCAACAGCATGCCAGAGAAACCCAGTCGTCAAGCAGAGAAGAGCATACTCATTGCAGTCTTGAATGCGGGAAGATACAAAAGGAAAGCACTATAGGCCTAGTTCATTCCACACTAAATTAAATGCAGTCTTAATTGTGAGTCAGTTGTAAAAGTTTAATAGTGGCAAGTGGATCTTGATAAAGCAAGACTAGTACTATAATTATGCAAGGTGAACATGGGAGGGGTACTGTCATGGCTATAGCTATAGTGCATGGGACCGTGATGACTGGGTGCCCGGGCGGGGGCAATTACATGTACAATGTAGTGTACCGAGCTATCTGCGTAGCGCGTGTGGAGGAAACGTACGGCGTTTGAAATGCCGCTTGCTTCTCAGGAGATACTGAAGTACGTTGCTGCTTACTTTGTTGCTGGATGGGAGAGACCGCATCAGAAGCGTAGTCTAGCGGGCTAGAAAGCGATCGCGCGCTGGAGAAAGCGAAGGGCTAGCTTAATCCGAGAGCGCTACTCCGTGCAAGCCGCTTAGAACGAAGCTCGCATACTTTGACAGCTTTGCGTTCGGCTAGCTACCTTCCATGTTGACGCTCACCGATAGAGCTCACCGTCATCAATGTAGTTGTATCACTGTAGTTGTAGCTATACAGGTCGAGTACCAAGAACCTACCAGTGCTGGAGAGTTCGCGCGAGTCTACCGTCGTATGTGCTGGCTTTAGCTCGCCGCCTAGAGCGTTCGTCAGTGGAGAGAGCATTGTTGTGGATATCATCGCTGCGCTGACGGTCTGTAATAGCATCAGATAGCTCTCTACAGAAACCCTTTCACTACGCCGACACTAATTTACACTACAAAGTGAAAACGCATACCATGCGTCATCTAGTTGCACGTGATCAGTTGGCCGCAAAATGGCCGACTTCACTGAGCTTTACAAACTAGCTTCGTTCCGGAAGGTTTTTTGCGGTAGGAGAAGGCTGTCTTTGAGCTCAATAGGTTAAGGATGTTGTGCTAAGTGTGTAATAAAATGCGGGAAAAGAAAATCCGAAGGCAGACTGAGTTACAGCTGCAGAGAGCCATCCTGGACAGCCATGTGAGAGCAGTGTATTGCCATACTGGACAAACGGTAAGTCAGATCCTTTCCCGCATTTAATCCCATGGAGCTGGGTACTATTACTAGCGTTATGCAGTAAACAGTAGCTCTCAGGCAGCTAAAAACCTTCCGGACTTTGGCAAATAGCTTAGTAATATATGGTCATAAACGTGGGTGTGGTGTCTCACGTGAGCAAGGGGCGTGGCCAAAATGGAAGCCACATAAAAACACTTGGATTGTAGGTTCTCTTGGTCAAGGTTGGGTCTTGATACCTCTTTCAGTTGCTGAGATATAGGCTAACAAACATCGATCAAAATCTGGTCAAATTTTGGTGTACCCAGCCTTAACTACGCTGTGACTATTGAGGTAATTAAGTGGGCAAACTTGCTGTACAGGGCAATTAAATGGGTGTGACTTCCTATACGCATGCGCCTAATCAAGACAGCTGCTGTCCTGCCATAGTGAAGAGGAGTTCATGGTGGCCACTAATTTGTTACGTCAAACGTCTTCGCTGCTGTTCAGTGCAGTGTGTGCACTGTTATGTTACCGCAAGGGGGGGAGGGGGGAGGGGGAGGGGGGGAGGGGGGGAGGGGGGAGGGGGAGGGGGGGAGGTGGAAGGGGAGGGGGTGGAGGGGGAGGGGGGAGGGGGAGGGGGGGAGGGGGAGGGGGGGCTATAGCTAAAGCGCTAGTATGGCACATTGACAAGCGCCACAGTTCTGTTTCATCACTTTTGCCACACTTTCATTCGGTTCTTCTCAGAATCTGCTTCAGCACTCACTCAGCAGCCATTTTCTAATAAAACGAGGCGTAGCCATGATGTGGATGCTTCTTACTAGGGTGGAGCTTGACCTGATTGGTTTCCGCATGCCGGGCTACAATAACCGTGCAATTTGTGGAAAATTGCATGCTTTTCTATGGGAGTAAAAGTATGGCAACTATGTGATTATACAAGGAAGAAGATCGAAGACGGCATTTCGATTAAGAGTTTTCAGATTATACATACTGCAACAGCACAGTGGTCATGGGTATCAGATGGGTACCGAAAGCCAGTCTAACTGTGGGCAGCCCTCAGGAGATAGTCCAACCCGACAATAATTGACCGAATGATCAATCGTGTTCTGAAAACATGGAGTTTGTAGACTTTATTATGTAGGATAGCACAGACATGAAAGTGTAGTGCTAACACAGGATTGTTCCCTACTTATTGCCGGCCGTTCTGTCATGCCTACATCTTGTTGTCCAGGGTTGTGTAGCTCACAGAGTGTAGGTTTGGAGGCAGACTTGTAATAGTAGCAGCAATGATATACATGCAGTAGCCAATAATTATAATTATGTACAATCTAAGGTGCATTGTGTACGAAATATACGGTATAGCTACAAATGTAAGCAGTCAGTGACATCTATCATAGCTTCTTTGGCCATTACCCTGCTAGTGCATCAGGTCATGAGCAAGTTTACTGGAAGTTAATGTTGATAATAACTTGTGTGTGGGCTTGCACTTATTGGGGCACCAGGTCCTTAAGTAATACGTACATTACTGCATGCAATGTACCGTCTACTTCTTCAAGCAGCGGTGTATTGTCAACAGCTAGTGTGTTGTTATATTGAATTATTGCAGCATCAAGGCACAATTTCTCAGCACCAAAGTTCACAGTCACAGCCCCAGGAGGAGTATTCAACTTCTCTACGCTTATGGCAGCTTGAATCATGTCATCTATCAAAGAACCCTCAGTTACTCTTATGCTCACAGCATTCCTTCCAGGTTGATTCACACGAACCCATACTCGTATCGTACTCATGGTTAGGCAGGACACGTCAACGAGAACAGCTGGGAGGCCAAGGATGGGGGGGGGGGGGGGGGGGGGGGGGGGGACGAAAGTTATCGTTCCTGCAGGAAAATTGCTATTTTCCAGTTTCTCCGGTGATCTCCTCCATCCCACTCCTTTAGCTTGCATGACAACACCATTGGATCTCTGTGAAGGTTAGCTAGCTATTAACCATTACAACACTCATTGAGCATGCGAGACTACAACAACGTCAGCACTGTAGCAGCCTGGCAGCAGTGACTCTGGCACCTCGTTTTGAAAGTGTAAGAATCTTTGGAAATCTCCCATAGTTGAATGAATTCTTATTATGTCACAGAACATACATCAGTGCTATTACATTTAGCCTCGTTCCCAGGGAACAAAGCTAGCTATAGAGTAGCTACAACCACCTTGTTTTAATTTCTACCGTATACACAATGCACATATGTGTAGTTGACATGGCCGTAGCAAACAGACCAGTTTTTCACTCAAACAGGGAAACAATGTCAGTACTGCACTTCGATGACTTCCTCTGCCACGCCATAAAGCACTGATGGAAGCCTACAAGGACCTTTTTCCATGCTCCTGGTTTGACACATCTCGAAACTGATACTCAGGGGCTAGAGATGAGACAAACACACATGGAATGGAGACAGGACTAACGCACACCGCCTTACTCATGGATTAGAGTATATCGAGTTCAAATGATGGTGACGGTGTACCAGCCCTTTCAGCCAACTCCCCCTCCCATTTCCTTCCACACTGAAAGTGAGGCGGTCGTGGAATTGAAACTCCAGAAAGGTTAGATGTGGCCGAGTACGCCGAAAGGTGCTACGATCATACGAGAGCCAATCCAGACATCTAGCTGAAAAACGAAGGTGATAAAATTTCCGCGCTTTGTGCGGATTGGATCAGCACTATGCGCCTCTATGCACTGCATGTACCACT
This sequence comes from Axinella damicornis, assembly GCA_963931865.1. Lineage (NCBI taxonomy): Eukaryota > Metazoa > Porifera > Demospongiae > Axinellida > Axinellidae > Axinella > Axinella damicornis. Next base: position 10,022,522 of record OZ007515.1, on the reverse strand, counting down.
CTAAAATAGCGGGCCTGACTTGCATGCAGCTCCACCATGCAGTTTGGCGAGCTCCTACATGATGGTACCTCTATATGTTCAGCCCCAACCAATGCAAATATACATCCAAGAGTTGATAACAATAAGAGTGTGCAACTGCCATATGGTATCAATTACCACCATCTCGGCAGTATGAACTCTTGTGTACACCACATCAAGATTGCTAACATTTCGACTACAGTGTTTTCCAATGGATTGTCTATGACAGAGTTGTTGAAATTTGGCATTGCAGAGGTGATAGAGTTTGCGAGGGTTAGATCCAAATGTAGATACTAGCTTCGATTGATACTCAGTTTTTGCAGTTTCAGTCAGGTGTTGGGCGTGATTGTAAGCTTTGCCAGCCTACCTGGAGATGGGTTTTGTGTATGAGTCACCAAAGAAATCTGATGGCATGCAATTAATGTTGTGGCGAATCTCGGCTGTATCTGGGACTTCCGCCTCTACATGTAGATGGCTTAAAAGTTGGTACAAACTTATTGCAAGCATCAGTTAGAACTGTTCTGGGGTCTGCCCATGCAGTGTCGACATTGGTGGATAGATGCAAATTGAAAAACAGTAAAGGCCCTAGGGCGGTAGTCACGTGGAATGTGGCTGAGAACCAGGACCAGATCTTCCTGTGTCTTTCTTGACAGGTGAATCTGGCTGCTGGTCATCTTGGATATAAGTGGTAGGAATGTCTGTGACTTGGGTGCTCGCAGGAGAATTACCAGAGAATGTCGTTCCTGCAAGAGTACTGACTCGACAGCTCTCTAGTGTTTAGTCATATCTGGCTTGACGGAGATAGTAGGATTGTTTGTGGTCTATTGGCAAGAATATTAAGCAGAGACCTCACAAGTGCAGGTTAACAAGGGACGACAGCGAGCGGAGTTGTACTTGCCCAATCTGATACAATCGCGAATTGAATCTATATCTTGCATGTTAACATATTAACTCTCCAACTTTATAGTTGACAGGTGAGGAAAAACAACATTAATTACTACATAGCAATCTCTCCATTCTTACTGCAGGCCGATGTGTAATGGACTAACGGTAGAAACATGAGTATGAGTGACCTGCACAAGGCTTGTAAGACAGGAAACTTAGGACAAGTGACTTCTCTGCTCAGCAGTATAAGCATTAACACCCAGAACAGAGACGGTGAAACTCCCGTTTATGCTGCCACTGAATATGCTCACCTGGACATTGTCAAGGTTCTTGTAAGCAGGCAATACTGTGACCTCAACCTTCCAGATGGAAATGGTAATACTCCACTGCATGCAGCGTGTAAGCATGTAGTCCCTTTTGTTGTTGAATTCCTTGTTGCTCATCAGCAGTGTCAGATTAACACCCGGAACAGTGAGGGTAAAACCCCTCTCTATGTTGCTTCGGAATATGGTCGTCTGGACTCCATCGAGGTTCTTTCAAGATTACAAGAATGTGACTTCAACATTCCAGATGAACAAGGCAATACCCCATTGCATGGAGCCGCAAAATATGGTCACTACCTTGTGACAGTAGTTGAATTCCTTTCAAATCTGAAATGTCAGTTAAACACCCAGAACAGAGAGGGTGAAACTCCTCTTCATCTTGCCTCTAAATATGGTCGTCTTAACACTGTCAAGATTCTTTTAGGCATGAAAGAATGTGACCTGAATGTTCCAAATGAAGCCGGTAATACAGCATTACAGTGTCAGATAAACACCCAGGATAGTGAGGGTAAAACCCCTCTTTATCTTGCCTCAGAATATGGTCGTCTGGACTCAATCAAGGTTCTTTCAAGATTACAAGAATGTGACTTCAACATTCCAGATGAACAAGGCAATACCCCATTGCATGGAGCCGCAAAATATGGTCACTCCCTTGTAGTTGAATTCCTTACTGCTTATGAAATGTCAGTTAAACACCCAGAACAGAGAGGGTGAAACTCCTCTTCATCTTGCTTCTAAATATGGTCGTCTTAACACTGTCAAGATTCTTTTAGGCATGAAAGAATGTGATCTCAGTGTTCCAAATGAAACTGGTAATACAGCATTGCATATAGCCTGCACTTTTGGTCACGATTTCGTGGTTCAACTGCTGATTACTGACCAGAGATGTCAGATAAACTCTCAAAACGGAGAGTGTGAAACTCCTCTTCATGTTGCTTCCAAAAATGAGCTCTACTATGGCTCTTATGAGCATGCAACGATGTGACATCAACCTTTCAGATAAAAAGGGCAATACCCCACTGCATGTAGCCTGCAAGCTTGGTCACTGCTCCACAGTTCAATTCCTTATTGCTGATCAGAGATGTCAGTTTAAAGCCAGAAATAGAGACGGTGAAAGTCCTCTTCATACTGCTTCTGAACATGGTCACCTGGATACTGTCAAGGTTCTTGTAAGCAGCAAAGAATGTGACCTCAACATTCAAGATGAAAGAGGCAACACTCCACTGCACACAGCCTGCAAGCATGGTCACCACTCCACAGTTGAATTCCTTGTTGCTGATCAGAGATGTCAGTTTAAAGCCAGAAATAGAGACGGTGAAAGTCCTCTTCATACTGCTTCTGAACATGGTAACCTGGATACAGTCAAGGTTCTTGTAAGCAGGACAGAATGTGACATCAACATCCAAGATGAAAGAGGCAACACTCCACTGCATCTCGCTTGCCATATGAAGGCACAGAATATTGTTAAATCCCTCCTTCAAGAGGCATGCAGCACCAACATTCTCAACAAGAAAGGTGAAACTGCTGAGAGGATCCCACTTAATGAGGATGGAGACTGTCTACTTCATATTGCATGTCAGTGGGGTGATGTAGATATTGTCAGGTACCTCGTCATTAATCAAAGATGCAATCCCTATGTTATAAACACCTCTAAACACACACCTCTTCACACTGCTTCTGAACGTGGCAACTTGGATGTCGTCAAGGTTCTTGTAAGCCGGAAGAAATGTGACCTCAACGCTCCAGACGAAAGAGGCAATACCCCACTGCACACAGCCTGCAAGCATGGTCACCACTCCACGGTTGAATGCCTTGTTGCTGATCAGAGATGTCAGGTAAATGCCAGAAATAGAGACGGTGAAAGTCCTCTTCATTCTGCTTCTGAACATGGTCACGTGGGTACTGTCAAGGTTCTTATACGCAGGAAGGAATGTGATCTCAACATCCAAGATGAAAGAGGCAACACTCCACTGCATCTTGCTTGCCATATAAAAGCACGGAATATTGTTAAATCCCTCCTTCAAAAGGCATGCAGCACCAACATTCTCAACAAGAAAGGTGAAACTGCTGAGAGGATCCCACTCAATGAGGGTGGAGACTGTCTACTTCATATTGCATGTCAGTGGGGTGATGTAGACATTGTCAGGTACCTCATCATTAATCAAAGATGCAATCCCTATGTTATAAACACCTCTAAACAAACACCTGTTCACACTGCTTCTGAACGTGGCAACTTGGATGTCGTCAAGGTTCTTGTAAGCAAGAGAGAATGTGACCTCAACACTCCAGATGAAAGAGGCAATACCCCACTGCACACAGCCTGCAAGCATGGCCACCACTCCACAGTTGAATTCCTTGTTGCTGATCAAAGATGTCAGTTAAATGCCAGAAATAGGGACAGTGAAAGTCCTCTTCATACTGCTTCTGAACATGGTCACCTGGATACTGTCAAGGTTCTTGTAAGCAGGAGAGAATGTGATCTCAACATTCAAGATGAAAGAGGCAATACCCCACTGCACACAGCCTGCAAGCATGGTCACCACTCTACAGTTGAATTCCTTGTTGCTGATCAGAGATGTCAGTTTAAAGCCAGAAATAGAGACGGTGAAAGTCCTCTTCATACTGCTTCTGAACATGGTCACCTGGATACTGTCAATGTTCTTATAAGCAGGACGGAATGTGACCTCAACATCCAAGATGAAAGAGGCAACACTCCACTGCATCTCGCTTGCCATATGAAGGCACGGAATATTGCTAAATCCATCCTTCAAAAGGCATGCAGCACTGACATTCCCAACAAGAAAGGTGAAACTGCTGAGAGGATCCCACTCAACAAGGATAGGGACTACCTACTTCATGTTGCATGTCAGTGGGGTGATTTGGATATAATTAGGTACCTTGTCACTGAGCAGAAGTGTGATCCAAACATTCTGAACAAGCATCATTTGACTCCACTTCTTGCAACCATAAAGCATGGCAAACCATCTGTAGCTGCTGCTCTCCTTCAGCATGCAAAATGTGATCTTAGTCTACATGACCAAGCTGGTAACACAGCCCTGCATCTTGCCTGCATCCGTGGACAAACTGAACCAGAGATGGTAAAAGTTGCTAAGAATTTGATCATCTCTGCTGACCCATTGAGTGTCAACAATGCAGGCCAGACACCCATAGAACTTACAACAAACTATGAGCTCATACAAGCAATCTCTCACTTCACAGAATGCAAGACAAAGCATTCAGTACAAACTTACATCAACCTTTTTATTGTTGGGAACCCTGAGACAGGAAAAAGCACCCTAATCAAAGCCGTCTGCAAAGAAGCCAGCGTTCTCTGGAAGTTTCTTCCTAAAGAGTTGAGAAGGGTTAAGAATGTCCCGCCCCATACTGCTGGTATCATTCCAACTACATTCCAGAGCAAAACATTTGGCAACACAGTGCTCTACGACCTAGCTGGCCAGACTGAATACTACACTAGTCATGCTGCTGTCATACAGACTACAGTAATCTCAACTCCACCAGCTTTCATCATTGTTGTCAACATGAGTGAAACTGAAGAGAAGATCAGTGAAACACTGCGTTACTGGTGGTCCTTCATCAACAACCATGCAGCACGGGCTAGTGCACTGCCTCAGGTGATTCTGGTTGGCAGTCATGCAGACAAAGTGAAGGCCAGGGGTGGAAGTGCTCAAGAGAAGATGTCCCAAGTGTCTGCTTTACTCAAACGCTTACCAACCTCCTTCTACTTTGCTGGCCAAGTTGTGCTTGACTGTCGAGATCCTGCTTCAAGAAAGTTACAACTCTTCTGTTCATTAGTGAACAAAAGCTGTTGTGAATTAAGATGGACAGCTGATGTTGATTTGCGCTGCCATGTGCTGTATGCCTTCCTTCTGGAAAAGTTCCCAGGCAAAGTTGCATGCACTGTTTCAGATATAACAACCACCATCCAGGAATCTGATGCACTCCTCCCTCAGAATCCTGACGGTTTAATCCCTCTCATCTCAACTCTGAGTGATAAGGGCCTCCTCCTGTTAGTAGCAGACAGTGTTGGCAATGAAGATTCTTGGGTAATACTTCAGAAGCAGGCATTATTGGGTGAGATTAATGGAACCATCTTTGCACCCAAAGAGTTTAGCCAGCACAAGAAAGATCTTTCCACAAGCACCGGAGTGGTTCCTTTACTTCAGTTGAAACTTGAATTTCCAGATTATATTCCAGAGATGATTGCCAAATTCCTTACCCATTTAGAATTCTGCTTTAAAGTTGATGATCAAGAAATTTTAGAGCTCCTCAAAGACGAAGATGTGCATGTCAAGAACATGCCCCAAAACCTTTCAGAAGAGTACTACTTCTTCCCAGCTTTAGTTAGTGTTGAGAATCCCTTGCAAGTATGGGAACAAGATGATGTCATGATTTGTCAATGTGGCTGGCTGTACCGATGCAGCCGACATGACCAATTCCTTACAACACAGTTCCTTCATGTGCTCATCCTGCGCTTAGCTTTCTCATTTGCACTGCATCTGCACACAGGTGACTTCCATGAAGACTCACTTGTTCTTCGTCGACGATGCTCGGTATGGAAGCGTGGGATTGGATGGCTCAAAAGGATACGAATTGAAACAGTTGTTGAGGTAGGGTTGTTGAACCAATCAGTGATTGTAATGATGCGCTGCCCTAGAGATAAGGAAGCCGAGTGTGCACAGTTACGTTCAGAAATCATCCAGAAAGTCATAGGAACAAAAGATGAACTCTGTAAAGCAGTTAGAATGTCTGAGTCCTTCATTCATCCCATGGATATCAAGTACCCCTTCATTGACAATACTGAAGACCTTAAATATTACTCTCTCACCGAAATTGGTAGTGCAACAGTTGAGGGGGCAGACAATGTTCTAGACAACAGAGGAAGAAACCCATTTCCAGTGAAGGACCTGCTGTTGTTTGATCCTCAAGCTACTGCAAACAGGGAACTGCTGAGAGAACTCTTTAGTGAAAAACACTCTCTAGATTGGCTAGTGCATGGCCATGTGCTGGAAAAATTGCAAGAAGGTGAGGCAGTTCTATATATAAATTGTAAATGTCACAGTCATGCATTATCCATACCATATACAGTCAAACCTCCCATAGTGGACCCTCCGAGATAGGGACACAGTATAATAAACCTCTCTACAAAGGACGCTTTTCAAGGTCCCAAATAATTGGTTTGCCTATGGTTCTAATACATTTTGAACCTCCGAGAAGAAGACAACCTCTCTACAAAGGACAAAAGACTTGTTGTTCCCAAAGTGTCCTTTGTTCGGAGGTTTGACTGTAGATCCTCTGCACATGCATGCAGAGTTGTAACATTGTCTGATCTTGTCAGACAGGTTAGGAACTTGAGCAGTTAAGTAAACCACACCTTCCATTTTACATTTGGCCATTGGTTTGTAATGTGACATGCCATGCTGCGCTAATACGTTGTGTATGGCAACATGCAACACTAATGGCATAGTTTGTAAATTGTTATTCTGCATCGGGGATCTTGAAAGGAACACGTTTTAAATTAGGAACTTGTCATGATGAAATACAGCAAACACTGCAACTTATGTGTCTTTGGATTGTGTCATCTCTACTATAATCACTGCTCATACTTCCTCTGTACACCTCCCTTGTGTATGCAGCTACACCCCAGTCTGCTCAAATCCTTGAAGCAGGACAAGAAATTTTCTGTAAGTTGATATTCAGTTGTGAAGAGGTATATAGCTTAACATTAAACTGGAAGACTAGTGTAGTACTTGATTGTGTGTACTAATATTTTTGTTTCATGCACATAGCTAATTATTGCATAACCAAATTTGGAAAAAGAGACTATCCCACAAACATTAGTCTTCCAATCATATATACCTACATGCCTGCACTAACCACCACCTTAAAGTTTCCCATCCACTTTGCAGCCACATCCCATCCAGCCATAACCCAGGAGAGAGGACATGTGGGAGGGGCAACTCTGGAGTTTACACAGGACAATGTCTCTCAGCACTGTGAGTCCGAAGTGCTTTAGCCTCGTTCCCAGGCCGTGTGGGTGGAGAAACACGCGGCCTGGGAATGAGGCTAGAAGTGCTTATACCGGTAGCTACATGTATATATAGTCCTCAGTGTAGTTATAACTATCTTCATGCGTATGTTGTACGAATATCCATCATGCACATATAGCTAGGTGTTTACTGTCACAGCTACTCCTGATCATGAAAACCCGTACATTGCATGCAGAATTTTACCATAGCTACATGTTATCACATGATGCAAGATCCATGCATTCAGTTAACCTGCAACTGCGGGGGGGGGGGGGGGGGGGGGGGGGGGGGGGGGGGGGCAGTGAGTTGCTACTAAGATACCCGGCCCTGATGGGCGCACATGAAGCATGCAGCACATTTTTTGACCAATTTTTCAGCAGTCAGGAACCTATATATGATGTCACAAATTGTAAGCAATGGGACAGCAGCGGCAGTATAGAGGTAGAGCAACTCCGAAGATACTCTCGTTACTTGATATAGAGTATGTCGAGTATTGAGTGAAGTAAGCAACTAACTCAACAGCATTTGCAACTAACACTGGACCCAACTAACCCACAATTTTAGGCCCTGCGTGCACGGCAGCTGGCAGGTGGTGGGCCGGGCAGTGAGTGAAGCTCAGTACTCCAAACTAATGTACCGTCTTCTCCTGACATTTTGTACACCTTCATTTCCGTTCCGCTATAATCACTCACTGTTCTGTTCTCTGTCACAGCTGCGCTCCAGGAGGTGCGAGGGGTACCTCTGGAGGTCACACAGCATGTTTTTCACCACTGTAAGTTTTGTAAGTCAGTTAGTAGCTTGTACTGTTGAGTGTTGTACCTCAGGATTGAACCATAGACACTGTAGCTACATGCACCAATGATAATAGAATCTCTCCCTACAGTTCCTGCAACCAACCGGGTGAGTACAGAGACAGACAAGAAACTTGTGATCAATGAGGCTGCAGATGATACTTCTCAGTGCCGTAAGTCATGGGCAACTTCTTGGCCTAGAGGCTAATTACCTAGCTAGTACTCAAATGCAATGATGTTAACATTGATGTACACTGACCAACTCTTATTGGTTGTTCTTACACAGAGATTGATGTGTCGGTTGTGGATGACTCACCATTAGGTAATGTTGTATTTTATAGTCTCACCGCATAAACCCACCATGCAATTGCACTATACAGAAGCCTACTACCTTATACAATATAGCTACATAATTGTATGTCACTGTGCATGAGTGCCTGGGAACAAGGCTAGTCAGTACACCAAGAGCATGTTTGTGCACAGTTACTGGCTACAAAGTTTAGTTACCAATCTCCACAGGTGAACAAGATTTACATGACATCCTGTCAGCAGCCATCGAAGTTGCAGCAAGGTGGAAGTATATTGGAGATATGTTCCAGCTATCACCTGGAACTCTGGACACCATTGAGATAGCCAATCACTACCAACCAAATGACTGTCTGCGAGAAGTCACCCTGAAGTGGTTGCGTAGGTTAGGCTCCAGCCATAGTCCCCCCACCTGGAGGAGGGTGGTGGAGGTGGTGGGAAGTCCAGCTGGGGGGAACAACCCTGAGTTGGCCAGGAGGATTGCTGCCCAGCATTGCAAAGGTGAATTATTGGGCAATTGTATTGTTACCTGCATGCACTGGGATACCCAGCATCAATATTATTGTGATTCCATTTCGTATTGGTAATATTCTTTTTGTGCTTCTTGAAGATCAGTGGCTGAATAAAGACTGCAACTCAGTGTAATGTATGAAATGCACTACCATAAGCTGTAACTAGTTTGTAATTTCAGTTGTGAATGTAATGTTAAAGTGTTGCCAATACCCGTATAGCGGGTAATTTTTGCGAGGTTCAAATTTTCGCGTTTTTCGCAACCGGTTGCCTGCACGCGAAAATTTGTGCCCGCAAAAAAAAAATTCCATCAAACTTTTTGTCACGTAGTACCTGAACTAGCCACTGCGACGCTACTTTCAACATGCGCAAGGGCTGCCATCCCCAAGGGACCTTAGTCGGCCACCGTCAGCCCCGCTGCCAGGCTGCTAACCAAGAAGTGAGCAAGCAACTGCAGAGCACACCGTCTAGAGGAAGCTACAGCAAGATCTCCCACTATCATCTCGCCTTTCATCAATGCCACTGCGAATGGATCCTCAGAAGTAGCTCGCTCCCTTCGGCACGGTAGTTGATCCCGCACCATCGCCTCCACACTGAAATTACCCGCTCAGTGCAGTAGTCGCCATACACAAAATTGACACGTGAAGTGATTCTTGACCCGGTACCAGTACCGTTTGCGAAATTAAAAATCGCGAAATGTTTTTCAGAACGGGTTTCTGGAAGATTCGCGAAAATTACCCGCTATACGGTATATGACCCCACCCCCACAAAATATCGTATTGGAAATTAATACAAGTCATGTGCTACATGCACATTTATTTTGGGGTTGCATGGGAAGGGGGAGGTCAAGAAGGCCGATATGATCCAAGCACTCATGGATGCAGGTGATTTTCCCTTTCTGCAGCCACACCCCATCCAGCCATAAACCAGGAGAGAGGACAAGTGGGACGGGCAACTCAGGAGCTTGCACAAGCCACTGTCCCTCAGCACTGTGATTTTGTGACAGAACTGAGTTAGAGACATCCTATAGTACACGTAGCTACTCAGTACATGTAATTTCTTAGCACACTGTATTCATACCAGTCATGCCTTATTTGAACTTCAAAACAACTCGCTGCATATCATATCCACCTCTTGCACACCCCATGGACATCTGAATTCACATCGTTAGTAGCACTATAATTATATAGCCTGTTCAGCATAATTATGTGTTGTTGATTGTCACACAGCATAATGTAGATGTATATATGAGCACCATGCTGTCCTTAATTGTACCCATCCCACTTTCTTTTTGCTCACTAAACTTTCACCACTCACATCATTAAGCATTTCCATTTTGCTGTTCTGTATCAAAATTACCACTGCCAGTTTTCATTTGGGTTTTTCCCCCAAGTAGTGTTTTTCCCCCTAACTTCAGGATTTTACTCACTGCATGGGGTTTTCCCCTGGTCTGTGTAGGGCCAGTACAGACCAAAATCAGTTGTTATGTGTGTGACTTGGCCCCTGGCTTATTATTTCAGTTGAGAGTTCCCAGTTTCTGTAAATTAACGATTTCTCCATTCTAGCTATGCTAATCATGCGTACATGTTGTGTGTACCATAGATGTCAAAGTGCATAGAATTACAAGTTTGATGCATTGAAGTGTTTTGATGGTAACAGCTAGCCAGAACTGTTTGCCGGCTTAGCTACACTGTGCAGTTACCATTAAAACAGTAGACTAGAACAACAACAAAACAACAAAAGTGGGGAGACTATAGCTGCATGATCAGAAAGTCGCCAAAGAGGTCATTCCTGAAGTGTCAAAGGGGAGTTCGTTCCAGTGTGCACTAGCTGACAGGAAGGACTGTTTGAAAGAGTTGGAGTTGCTTGTAACAATGGACAGTTGATCTTTGTTCGGGGTTCAGCATATAGTAGAGGCCAAAATAGGCTTGCAGCAAAAGGGTAACTTACTGTCTTGAACATCAAGGATGTGATTCTCAGCATGTGCAGGCAAATGCTGGCTTGCAACAGACAACACAAGTAGACTAGTAACTTCAATTTGTCTCCGTGCAATCAGACATGATAATTATACTTGTAACTTACCCCTTTATGTAACCATGGCTGTGAAATAAAATACCTGTGATTCAGCATACATTTCTGCTATAATCTATTTTTTGGCGGAGTCAGTAGACACTTTTGGCAGAAAGAGAACGTCATGCAAATTGTTAGCCTCGTTCCCAGGCCAGGCCGTCTGCCGCTTCGTTTTTATTCGCATACGTGGCCTTTGAACCCTTGTCAGACAAGCTGGCAAGAAGCCAGCTTATCTGACAAGGGTTCAAAGGCCAGAAGCCTGACAAGGGTTCAAAGGCCACGTATGCGAATAAAAACGAAGCGGCAGACGGCCTGGGAATTAATTGTGACGTCACTGCATTCCATGCGCATCTGCGCTGCTTGCGTGCAACTCGCACTGTCACACTCAGCAGTATTAGTTGTGCGAGCTCGAGCGGTTGAACCCCAAACACCAGTGTAAACAACAAAATGATCGTAAGTTGCATAATCAAATCTCTTCACTTAACTAATCAACCAAAAAGGTTATTGCCGAGCGGCTTAGCGCGAGGTAATCACTCCGCGTTGGGCGTCATCTCAGTTACTCATTCCGCTATATGCCATATTGCTTGTGAATGTACATCCAGAACCGGGTGCAGTTATTTTAAACTGGTCCATCTGCTAACCAGATGATGATCTGGGGGGCGCTGTAAGCCCAGCAAAATATAGTAGTGATTATTTGTCCAGCAGGAAGTAGGGCAGTGGTTAGGGCCAGGGCCAGTTCTAAATGCGCATGTGTGTCTATTGCCTATACTTGAAGTAGGTACTTCCAATATCCACCCCAAAACTCTCTGACATGGGCAACGGGCGTATGGAAAAGCAGGAAACGGAAAATGGAAACGGACATGGAAAGCGGAAACGGACATGGAAAGCGGAAACGGACGTGGAAAATGGAAAAATCGTGCGCATGCTCAGTATCATAAATTGCTCATTGAACTGCCACGTGTGACAGTGAATGCGGAGTGAAGGCGAACAGAGAAAGCCAGAGCTGTTGTAGCCTGCTCAGACAGCATAACTACTGGGAGTGCGATCTGAAGTACTTGAACAAATGATGGCATGGCGTCTGGAGGTTCCCGAGCTGACCCCATAGAGATAGACAGCACTGACAACAGGTAAGCCAACTCGGTATGACTTGTAAGGGGTAGTTCAGCTTTTATGCGCTTTTTGGTGACAAACAAGTATTGATACAGGGGTGGAAACAGCTAGTAATTGTCATTGCACTGTGTTCGTGCTAGTCACCTGTTATGTGTCATTTTGTTTGTCTTTTGTCTTGTGTGTACAGCAATAACGAGGACAGTGACCTTGATGATGCCAACTTCAAGTTCTCTCAGTCAGTGTCACCCATTAAGAAGTAAGTGTTGCTTGTGAGAATTTGGCTTGTTGTTTGCTACACTGTGTACTCTAGCTAGCTGTGTTTTGTCAAGCTGTGTTACTGAACACCTGTTCTTTTTTGTACACAGGAAGCTTGTCAAGACAGAGCCAGTAATACACTCAACACTCATCACTTATACCATGAGTTAATTTCTCTCATGTACACAGTACTCATATACCAGTCAATTTACATCTTGGTGTCAGCATACACTCACTTACACCAGTCAACTTCTGTACACTGCACTCCTCATTTCACTACGTTCAATGTTAGTCTGTTGTCTTTCTAAGTGTAAATGAAATGTGTACAGTACTGGCATGTCTGTCTAGTAGTTATTAGCTACATGTCACTCAGAGATGATGATGATATTATTCCTAGCAGTTTCTGAGCATGCGCACGATTTTTCCATTTTCCACGTCCGTTTCCATTTTCCACGTCCGTTTCCGCTTTCCATGTCCGTTTCCGCTTTCCGTTTCCTGCTTTTCCATACGCCCATGGGCAACCCTCTCAATCTCCAGACTGTCAACGTGTTCCTTGTGTACATGAAGAACCATGCATCAAGTTGTTGAGCCGCTCCTGGGTCTTGGTAGTGTGCAAGTGGCATCACCGTTTGATTGCGAGCACGATTGGCTTTGTCTCCATTCCGTGCCGTACATCTCACCTAGGCAGTGGTGTCAATATATCTGGGTTGGGGACCATCACCACCAGCCCCTGATATCCTTAATTGATCAAACTATAGCTAGTGACTGGCGAAGAGCATTAAAACTACAATGAAAGTTCCTGGGGATTTCTGCGCTTGTAAGTTAGAACCTGCAGCAACCACAGCCATTTCTCTGGCCGCTCTCCCTCAAAAACCAGCGCTCAAGTTTCTTAAACTGCACTGCATGTAACTGGGCTAGCCACTAACTTTCTATTAGTGTGTTTGAGGATGTAAGAGTCTAGTGTTCAGTGAACTGATTAGACATATTGTCCTGGAGTGTCTCACATGTGGGAGGGGTATACGTGGTGTGGCCAAAATGATACATTGCTGTACTGCTGCATGGGATGCTATGTGTACATGTAATGCAATATTAAGGTTGCTGTGGTATGCATGGAGTCCACATAGGTGATATCCCCATTTGACCAAATTTAATTTTACTATAGTAGGTTTCTTTCCTTGTTGAGTTGAGATCAGGTACATAACACCATATATAGGCAGGGTTTCATACGGGGGGGGGGGGGGGGGGGGGGGGGGGGGGGGGGGGGGGTATGAAACCCTGATAGGCATCCTGATGCAGGCGCGTTATAATGAGTCAAACTACCCTGTGCAGGAACTTTGGCTGAAAAGAGAGGGGGGGGGGGGGGGGGGGGGGGGTATTTTCGAAGGGGGCGTATTAGCGGGACACTACGGTAGTAGTAGGGCAGTCGCTTAAGTAATGAAGTTGTACTGGTGTGACCAGGATAGATCAGAAGCAATCAGAATGTCTAGATGACGTTTTCACTTAGAAGTAAGGGTTGAATTCTCAATCTGATACTCAGGTGGTGACTGACATTTGGCTGAGTTCAGTGAGTTGAAACTCGGAGAATTGCACATTTTCTTTGTTTAAACCAAGATCCAGGTGTCACACCAGGAGGATAGGTTATCAATACATTTCACTATAGTTTTGTGCCATCAGCAAAAAGAAAAGGTCTGTTGATATAGCATAGAGCAAAGAAGGTCGTTTATGAAGATCAAAAACAGTAAAGGCCCTATATAGGACACTTCCCTGGGGAACTGAGTAGACTGGTAGGTAGCTTAAAGAGTGATTTAGAATGCAAGTTGAATGCAAATGATTGCCAAATATAAGATCGAAACCGAAACCATAAAGGTCCTGTGATATATACCAGTTTCCACAGCTTGTGCAGCCAACAATTCTTCATGCGATAATGTTGTTTAATTCCAACCTGAATTTGAATTTTAGCAAATGTTGTTTGCGAGGGTTAGATCCAAATGTAGATGCTGGATTCGATTGATACTCAGTTTTCAGTTTCTTTCAAGTGTTGGGCGTGATTGTAAGCTTTGCCAGCCTACCTGGAGTCGGGTTTTGTTTATGAGTCGCCAAAGGGATCTGATGCAATTAATGTTGTGGTGAACCTCGGCTGTATACCATATCTGGGACTTCCACCTCTACATGTAGGTGGCTTAAAAGTTGGTGCAAACTTATTGCAAGCATCAGTTAGAACTGTTCTGCCATGGGGTCTGCCCATGCAGTGTCGACATTGGTGCATGGATGCAAATTGAGAAAATTCAAAATCTCCGATTTTGACATTAGGTTTAATTTGGGGGGGTAGTCACGTGGAATGTGGCTGAGAACCAGGACCAGATCTTCCTGTGCCTTCCACAACAGGTGAATCTGGCTGCTGGTCATCTTGGATATAAGTGATAGGATTGTCCGTGACTTTGGTGCTCGCAGGAGAGTTAATCCGAGAATGTCATTCCTGCAAGAGTACTGACTCGACAGCTCTCTTGTGTTTAATCTTATCTGGCTTGACGGAGATATAGTATGATTGCTTGCAAGTTTAGGTCTATTGGCAAGAATAGCAGAGACCTCACTAGTGCAGGTTAGCAAGGGACGACAGTGAGCGGAGTTGTACCTGCCCAATCTGATACAATCGCGAATTGAGTTTACATTATCCAAATCTTTCTTTAGATTATATCTTGCATGTTAACATCACTGTCCAACTTTCTTTCTAATTGACTGGTGGGGAAACAGCATTAATTACTGCATAGCAATCTCTCCATTCTTACTGCAGGCCGATGTGTAATGGACTAACGGTAGAAACATGAGTGAGCTGCACAAGGCTTGTAAGACAGGAAACTTAGGACAAGTGACTTCTCAACTCAGCAGTATAAGCATTAACACCCAGCACAGAGATGGTGAAACTCCTGTTTATGCTGCCTCTGAATATGCTCACCTGGACATTGTCAAGGTACTTGTAAGCAGGCAATACTGTGACCTCAACATTCCAGATGGAAATGGCAATACTCCACTGCATGCAGCGTGTAAGCATGTAGTCTCTTCTGTTGTTGAATTCCTTGTTGCTCATCAGCAGTGTCAGATTAACACCCGGAATAGTGAGGGTAAAACCCCTCTTTATGTTGCCTCAGAATACGGTCGTCTAGACTCAATCAGGGTTCTTTCAAGATTACGAGAATGTGACTTCAACATTCCAGATGAACAAGGCAATACCCCATTGCATGGAGCCGCAAAATATGGTCACTCCCTTGTAGTTAAATTCCTTACTACTGAATCAGATCTGAAATGTCAGTTAAACACCCAGAACAGCGAAGGTGAAACTCCTCTTCATCTTGCTTCTAAATATGGTCGTCTTAACACTGCCAAGATTCTTTTAGGCATGAAAGAATGTGACCTCAATGTTCCAAATGAAACTGGTAATACAGCACTGCATATAGCCTGCACTTTTGGTCACCATTTCGTGGTTCAACTGCTGACTGCTGACCAGAGATGTCAGATAAACTCTCAAAACAGAGTGTGTAAAACTCCTCTTCATGTTGCTTCCATACATGGTAATCTGAGCTCTACTATGGCTCTTATGAGCATGCAACGATGTGATATCAACCTTTCAGATAATAAGGGCAATACCCCACTGCATGTAGCCTGCAAGCTTGGTCGCCGCTCCACAGTTCAATCCCTTGTTGCTGATCAAAGATGTCAGTTAAACACCCAGAACAGAGAGGGTGAAACTCCTCTTCACATTGCTATAGGACATGGTAACCTGGATATGGTCAATCGTCTTGTGGGCAGGAGAGAATGTGACCTCAACATTACAGATGAAAGGGGCAATACTCCACTGCATCTAGCTTGCCATAGAAAAGCATTGGCTATTGTTAAACTTCTCATTGACAGGGAATGCAGTACCAACATTCCCAACAAGAAAGGTGAGACTGCTGAGAGGATACGACTCAATGAGGGTGGAGACTGTCTACTTCATACTGCATGTCAGTGGGGTGATGTGGATATTGTTAGGTACCTCATCACTAATCAAAGATGCAATCCCTATATTACAAACACCTCTAAACACACACCTCTTCACACTGCTTCCAAACATGGCAACTTGGATGTCGTCAAGGTTCTTGCATGCAGGAAAGAATGTGACCTCAACATTCAAGATGAAAGAGGCAATACCCCACTGCACACAGCCTGCAAGCATGGTCACCACTCCACAGTTGAATTCCTTGTTGCTGATCAGGGATGTCAGTTTAAAGCCAGAAGTGAAAATCCTATTCATACTGCTTCTGAACCTGGTCACCTGGAAACTGTCAATGTTCTTGTAAGCAGGAAGGAATGTGACCTCAACATCCAAGATGAAAGAGGCAACACTCCACTGCATCTCGCTTGCCATATAAAGGCACAGAATATTGTTAAATCCCTCCTTCAAAAAGCATGCAGCACTGACATTCCCAACAAGAAAGGTGAAACTGCTGAGAGGATCCCACTCAACGAGGATAGGGACTACCTACTTCATGTTGCATGTCAGTGGGGTGATGTGGATATAATTAGGTACCTTGTCACTGAGCAAAAGTGTGATCCAAACATTCTGAACAAGTATCATTTGACTCCACTTCTTGCAACCATAAAGCATGGCGAAGCATATGTAGCCGCTGCTCTCCTTCAGCATGCAAATTGTGATCTTAGTCTACGAGACCAAGCTGGTAACACGGCCCTACATCTTGCCTGCATCAGTGGACAAACACATCCAGGGATGGCAAAAGTTGCTAAGAATTTGATCATCTCTGCTGACCCATTGTGTGTCAACAGTGCAGGCCAGACACCCATAGAACTTACAACAAACTATGAGCTGATACAAGCAATCTCTCACTTCGCAGAATGCAAGACAAAGCATTCAGTGCAAACTTACATTAACCTGTTTATTGTTGGGAACCCTGAGACTGGAAAAAGTACCCTAATCAAAGCCATCTGCAAAGAAGCCAGCATTTTCTGGAAGTTTCTTCCCAAAGAGTTGAGGAGGGTTAAGAATGTGCTACCCCATACTGCTGGTATCATTCCAACTACATTCCGGAGCAAAGCGTTTGGCAACACAGTTCTTTATGACCTAGCGGGCCAGATTGAATATTACACTAGTCATGCTGCTGTCATACAGACTACGGTAATCTCAACTCCACCAGCTTTTATCATTGTTGTCAACATGAGTGAAAGTGAAGAGAAGATCAGCGAAACACTGCGTTACTGGTGGTCTTTCATCAACAACCATGCAGCACAGGCTAGTGCACCTCCTCAGGTGATTCTGGTTGGCAGTCATGCAGACATAGTGAAGGCCAGGGGCGGAAATGTTAAAGAGAAGATGTCCCAAGTGTCTACTTTACTCAAACGCTTACCAACCTCATTTTACTTTGCTGGCCAAATTGCTCTTGACTGCCGAGACAACTCTTCTGTTCATTAGTGAACAAAAGCTGTTGTGAATTGAGACAGACAGCTGATGTTGACTTACACTGCCATGTGCTGTATGCCTTCCTGCTGGAGAAGTTCCCAGGCAAAGTTGCATTCATTGTTTCAGATATAGCAACTATCATCCAAGAATCTGACGCACTTCTCCCACAGAATCCTGATGTTTTAATGCCTCACATCTCCACTTTGAGTGATAAAGGCCTCCTCCTCTTAGTAAAAGACAGTGTCAGCAGTGAAGATTCTTGGGTCATCCTTCAGAAGCAGGCTTTGTTAGGTGAGATTAATGGAACCATCTTTGCACCCAGAGAGTTTAGCCAGCACAAGAAGGATCTTTCCACAAGCACTGGAGTGGTTCCTTTGCTAAACTTGAAATGTGAATTTCCAGATTATAATCCTGCTATGATTGCAAAGTTCCTTACCCATTTAGAATTCTGCTTTAAAATCGATGATCATGAAACTTTAGAGCTCCTCAAAGATGAGATTGTGCATGAGGAGGACATGCCCCAAAACCCTTCAGAAGAGTACTACTTCTTCCCAGCTTTAGTTAGTGTTGAGAATCCCTTGCAAGTATGGGAACAAGATGATGTCATGATTTGTCAATGTGGCTGGTTCTACCAATGCATTCGACATGACCAATTCCTTACAACACAGTTCCTTCATGTGCTCATCCTGTGCTTAGCTTTTTCCTTTGCACTGCAGCTTGACCCAGGTGACTCTCATGAAGACTCACTTGCTCTATGTCGACGGTGTTCAGTATGGAAGCGTGGGATTGGATGGATGAACAGGGTACCAATAGAAACAGTTGTTGAGGTGGGGTTGTTGAATCAATCTGTCATTGTAATGATGCGCTGCCCTAAAGGAGAGGAAGCTAAATGTGCACAATTACGTTCAGAAGTCATCCAGAAAGTCATGGAAGTGAAAGACAAACACTGTAAAGCGCTGGAAATGTCTGAGGCATTCATTCATCCCACCAGTATCAAGTACCCCTTCACTGACTACACTGAAGATCTTAAATGTTACTCTCTTACTGAAGTTGCTAGGGCAACAGTTGCAGAGGCAGACAATGTTCTAGACTGCAGTGGAAGAACCCCATTTCCAATGAAGGATCTGCTGTTGTTTGAACCTCAAGCTACTGCAAGCAGGGAGCTGCTGAGAGAACTCTTTAGTGAAAAACACTCTCTAGATGGGCTAGTGCGTGGCCATGTGCTGGAAAAATTGCTAGAAGGTAGGGCAGTTCTGGCCTTGTTCCCAGGCCATTCCCACCACCAGAGAACAGCTTGGGAACGAGGCTAGGGCAGTTCCATAGTATTATAATTGTAAATGTCATGGTCACTTATAATGTGTATCAACGCTTGGCATACCATATACATCCTCTGCAGAGTTGTAACATTGTCAGATCTTGTAAGACTGGTTAGGAACTTGAACAATTACAGTAAATGACACCTTCCATTTAACTTTTGGCCATTGGTTTGCAATGCTACAAACACTTACAGAATGAGATAGTGTGAGTTAATGCAGGTCCAGGTAAAGTTGCTGGAAAGTATTGGTTGGAGTTGGTTCACCATTGGTAACTTCCCTGCCAAATTAACGATAATGTCCCCAGTATAAATCAATCTGCTCAGTATAATCAATCAATGTGGTAACATGCAACACTAATGGCATAATTTGTAAATTGTGGGATCTTGAAAGGAACATGTTCAGGAAAGCTGTGCCAGTCAAATACATAGCAAACACTGCAGCTTATGTGTCTTTAGATTGTGTCATCTGTACTAAACACTGGTCATACTTCCTCTGTACATCTCCCTTGTGTATGCAGCTACACCCCAGTCTGCTCAAATCCTTGAAGCAGGACAAGAAATTTCCTGTAAGTCAATATTCAATTGCTAAAAGGTATAGCTTCTCTGGCTAGCTGCAGATATGTACTTAAATTGGAAGACTAGTGTAATTCATTGTGTGTATTATATTGTCACTGTTGCATGATCTCAGATGTCTCTGCAGCCACATCAGCAGTGACCCAGGAGAGAGGATGTGCAGGAGCAATGACAGAAGAAGATACCCTGGATGGCGTACACTGGCACTGTGAGTCAGGAGTGCCTCTCAGTATGTTGAGAATGCAAGTTGTCCCTGCCTCACAAGTAGTTTTGTCTGTACGTACATGCCATATTATGTTACTGAATTTACAAAAAGAGACTAGCTATATATCGCAAAACATTTATTTTTGGTTGCTGTCACTTTGAGCAGGACGTCCCTTGTGTGAATCCAGTCTTCCAATCATATCTGCATGCCTGCTGCGCTAACCACTAGCTTATAGTCTCTCCTCCTCTTTGCAGCCACACCCCATCCAGCCATATACCAGGGGAGAGGACAAGTGGGAGGGGCAACTCATGGGCTTACACAGGACAATACTCAGCACTGTGAGTCAGAAGTATAGTTCTCATTGTATGCATACAATTATTCCATTTCGCTGTAATGCTCAATTTGCAGAACCTCTGAATGGAGTGTAGCTAACAGTAGCTCCATATTAAATTCATAGTTTTGCTGTTCCCTCTAACACATCCTGCAATCCAGGTGCCAAACCCACTCTACCAGAACTGCTGAAGTTCACATGCCCTGATGGAAGGGTGGTCAGCGTTCCTGTGGAAATAGCAACCAAGTATGTCCAGTTTGGTACCTTCCTTCTGGATGACAGAAATGGATCAAGGGTCAAGATTATGGCACACAAACATTTGAACGATGCCGAACGAATAAATACAGAAATCCTCCAGGAGTGGCTGACTGGAAGAGGCAAGCAGCCAGTGACCTGGGCCACCCTTGTGGAGGTGTTACGTGACATTGAACTCTCCACCCTCGCTGGTGATATCAGCACCAGCAGGTGTCCTTCTGAACTGTGAATAACTATTATACATGGACAGTAGTAACACTTTAGGCTTTTGGATTTCACTGCACAGCACATTTCTTCACAAACATTAAAGAGGTTGACATATCGAGAGAAATCAACTACTCAGTTGAGGGGCCATGCACGTGTGATAGAGTGAGGAGAGGTGGAGCAAGAAAATCACAAACTTCTGCTCGACTGCACTGCTGCTATTCAACCAGAGAAACCAAGACAATGTGATCACAGCTAGTGCAGAAGAGACAGCTCTCCACGTGTGGAGTTCATGACAGATTTACCTCACAAACCAAACACAAAGAATCAACTGACGATTAGTGAACTGGCAGAAGATCTGCAGCTAGAAAATTAGTACTTTGTGGAGCCAGCCTGGGTAGCTAAATAATTGCTTGCTTGCTCTACAGTTCATACCTATCACTCTGAGACTCAGCCTACCTCCGGTCCATTACACTCACACTATTCATACTAGTCTCGGAACCAAACAGGGAGTCTGGTACCGAGACTATATTCATACATGCCTTATTTGCACTTCAAAACAACTCACTGTCCATGCACCTCTTGCACATCCCACGGACATCTGAGACCACATCATTAGTAGCAATAACCTCTTCCACGTTGACTGCCCACACATATTGTAGATGAGCACCATTCATACGTGTCCCTTGTACCCTTCCCACATTTTTGGTCACTAAAGTTTATGTTTGTATGCTAATTCTATTTTTCACTTTTGTGTATGCTGCATGTTGTTACTACTCACATCGCTAAGCAATAACGTTGCATTTTGCTGTTCTGTGTCATAATTACCACTAGCTGCCAGTTTTCATTTTGGGTTTTTTCCCCATGTAGAGTTTTCCCCTAACTATGGGGTTTTCCCCTGGTCTGTGTAAGGCCAGTACAGACCTAAAACCAGGAGCGCATGAGCCGCCGAAGGCGGCGAAGGAGCGTTGAACTCCCAATGCCCGCCCTAGGACGTGTTGTATTACCTCACACCTCCAAAATTAAACCTTATACGGCAAGAGGCCACTACGTACGCAGTTCTAAGGATTTGTGTGAAACCCAGCTAAGTAGGTGTGAAATACAAATTGGCCTTTGTGCAGCCATAGTTGTACTAGAGCTAGCTGACTTGCGCGGTACCGCAAAGGTCTTCCATATACGGTATAAACCAAAAGGTGTGAGGTAATACGACACGTCTTTACTAGTTAAACGCTCCTTCGCCGCCTTCGGCGGCTCATGCGCTCCTGCTAAAACTGATATTATGCTATAGGTAACTTGGCCCCTGGCTTTATTTAAGTTCCTAGTTTGTGTCTATCTATGCTAATCATCAATTGTGTTGCATATACTACTCACCCACTTCTATAGATCAATCACGTATAATGGTAGTTTGTACAATCGATTACAATTGTAATGGTAATTGGACTCAATGTAGTTGATTTTATTGTAATCAAATGCAATTCTAATCATTACATTTTCGAAAACCTTTTCAATTGGTAATCATGTTATGAAGTGGTAATTGTAATGATTACAAGTAATCATAACATCACTGTATCAACCAGCCCAGCACCCTGCCTCCTTCAGCTCTTCTGGCGGCACTGTTGAACCCATGGCGCTATGGCAATCGCAAGCAGCACAGATGCACGCAACAATATGGATGAATATCATCCCAGATTCCAGACAATTAATGGCAATGTGAAAGGTATGGTCAATGATACTACTGCGCATGCGCATGCTCAGAAGTGTGACATGCACATGACCAGCACTCTACAGTGGCTCTGAGGTATGTGCTGTCTTCTTTGACCTTCAGAAAGCGTTTGACAGTGTTCCACATCGTTCCCTCATTGAGAAACTGAGACATCTTAACATCAATATATATGTACTGAGATGGATCACTGACTTCCTGACAGAGAGGAGACAGTGTGTTGGAGTTGAAGGCGCTACCTCCCTGCCCTTACCTGTTCTCTCGGGCGTGCCTCAAGGCTCAGTACTTGGTCCCCTATTGTTCATAATCTACATTGATGGTCTTACCAACGTCCTGTCCAACGGCAGCATAAGTCTGTATGCAGACGATCTCCTCCTGTACAGGCCTATTCGTTCCTCCTCCGATTATCAGGCATTGCAGGAGGATGTTGATGCACTGGCTGACTGGATTTCAGCTCACAAACTGCAGTTCAACTGCGGTAAATGCAAAAGTATGCTTGTGACACGAAAGAGGGAACCCACCACACCACCTACGATAAAAGTCAATGATCTGCCCCTAGAGAGGGTGTACTCCTACAAGTATCTTGGAATATTGATAACATCTGACTTGTCCTGGTCTGCACATGTTGCTACAATCTGCTCCAAAGCCCGACAACAGATTGGCTTGCTCTATCGCAGGTTTTATAAATATTCCAATATGGATACACTGAAACAACTGTATACAGCATTTGTGCGTCCTCATCTGGAATATGCTGTCCCTGTCTGGGACCCTCACCTCACCAAGGACATAAATGCTCTCGAGGCTGTACAGAGATTTGCCTGCAGAGTCTGCACAAAAAGCTGGGACATGAGCTACAGTGACATGTTGCAAACTATGAACATTCCCCGGCTCTCAGAAAGGAGACGACTACTGAAAATGTGTCATTTGTATAAGATTGTCCACGGGTTTGTTGACTTTCCTAATGCACCCCTATTGTTTAAACCATGTACCAATTACTACACAAGACATGCACACCACCTCACCCTTTTGCAACCTCAGACTCACACTAATGCTTTTTATTTCTCTTTTTTCTCACATGCTGTATCCATTTGGAATAGTCTGCCATATGTCATTCTTACTTCACCTAGTATTTTCACCTTCAAGAGAAACTTTATGATACATTGTTGGGTTCATGATTCACATTAGCTTTTGCTATTTCATGTACCTTTGCAAAATGCATAAAATTGTCATAGAAAAAAAAAAAAAAAAAAAAAAAAAAAAAAAACTTGATTTTAGGTTGACGATTCAATGTAGAGGCCAAAATAGGCTTGCAGCACCGGTTACCTACCATCTTGTAGCCTCGTTCCCAGGCCGTCTGCCAGTCGCGCATCGCATACGTGACCTTTGAACCCTTGTCAGATACCTGATGTCAGATACCAGATGTCAGATTGCCAGCTTAGCTGACAAGGGTTCATAGGTCACGTATGCGATGCGCGACTGGCAGACGGCCTGGGAACGAGGCTAACCATCTTGAACATCAAGGATGTAATTCTCAGCATGCATGTGCAGGCAAATACAGGCTTGCAACAGACAACACAAGTAAACTACACATGCAGTAACATCTTTTGGCTGCATGCAATCATAGACCGACATATGTTGTTACTTGGTAACCTTGCAGCTATTTATGGGATTCACTGATCACAATGGCAGTGAAATAAAATACCTGTGACTCAGCATACATTTCTGCTATGATCTATTTTTGGCGGAGTCAATAGACTCTTGGCAGAAAGAGAAACTTCTACACATGCCAACAATTGTGACGTCACTGCATTCCATGCGCGCGCATATACTTTAGCTTGCGTGCAACTCGCACTGTCACTCTCAGCAGTATTATTTGTGAGTGCGGTTGAACCCCGAAAGACCAGTTTAAGCAACAAAATGATCGTAAGTTATCGCCATGCAGCCTCTTCGCTTAAGTTCAACCAAAAAGGTTATTGCCGAGCGGCTTAGCGCGAGGCAACTAATCTGTCCGCGTTGGCCGTGATCTCAGCTACTATACAAGCCATGGCCGTAAAATCCGATATTGCTTGTGAATGTATATCCAGAACCGGGTACAGCTATTTTAAACTGGTCCATCTGCTAACAAGATGATGATCTGGGGGGCGCTGTAAGCCCAGCAAAGTATAGTAGTGGTTATTTGTCCAGCAGGAAGTAGGGCAGTGGTTAGGGCCAGGGCCAGTTCTAAATGCGCATGTGTGTCTATTGCCTATACTTGAAGTAGGTACTTCCAATATCCACCCAAAAACTCTCTGACATGGGCAACCCTCTCAATCTCCAGACTGTCAACGTGTTCCTTGTGTACATGAAGAACCATGCATCAAGTTGTTGAGCTACTCCTGGGTCTTGGTAGTGTGCATGTGGCATCACCGTTTGATTGCGTGCACGATTGGCTTTGTCCCCATTCCGTGCCGTACATCTCACCTTGGCAGTGGTGTCAATATATCTGGGTTGGGGACCATCACCACCAGCCCCTGATATCCTTAATTGATCAAATTATAGCTAGTGACTGGCGAAGAGCATTAAAACTACAATGAAAGTTCCTGGGGATTTCTGCGCTTGTAAGTTAGAACCTGCAGCAACCACAGCCATTTCTCTGGCCACTCTCCCTCAAAAACCAGCGCTCAAGTTTCTTAAACTGTACTGCATGTAACTGGACTAGCCACTAACTTTCTATTAGTGTGTTTGAGGATGTAAGAGTCTAGTATTCAGTGAACTGATTAGACATATTGTCCCGGAGTGTCTCACATGTGGGAGGGGTGTGGCCAAAATGATACATTGCTGTACTACTGCATGGGATGCTATGTGTACATGTAATGCAATATTAAGGTTGCTGTGTATGCATGGAGTCCACATAGGTGATATCCCCATTTGACCAAATTAAATTTTTCTATAGTAGGTTTCTTTCCTTGTTGAGTTGAGATCAGGTATACATAACACCATATATAGGCATCCTGATGCATTCACCATTGAAAACAATCACTTAGCTAGCAAACATTACTCAAGATCGCTGAATTAGGCCGTGCGTGTTGTTGTGGCTATCAACATGTATGGATAGCAGAACGGCAAAAAGTAGGGGAACAAGGTAGGGATGATAGCTATAATTATATTAATTACAATCAAATAGATGTGTAGGGCCTGCCTCAATGGTAGTTCTCCTATCTGGAGGCAGACGGGTAAATAGTTAAGCTAACTCACGTAGAAGTGAAGCTGGACTTAACACTTGTATGGCTCATAAAAGTAAGGGATTATATACGTACAGGAATGTAGCTGCACTTCTAGCATTCCTGTTCCTGTATCGTTTTGGTCCAGCTATATACCTCAGTCCGTAAGAAGTAACTTAGGTTAATAATTCAAGACTAATAGTGATCAATTTTACGCACATTGTTTGGTAGTGAAGCTGCAACTGAGATAACCCGCCGTATTTGCGTGCATATATACTGACTGCAATATTGGTGGTTGGAATGGCCTGGGAACGAGGCTAGGTTAAAGCAGCCCTGCTGTTTTTACAGTGATGCCTAGACTGGTATGTAGCTTAAAGAGTAATTTAGAATGCAAGTTGAATGCAAATGATTGCCAAATAAGATCGAAACCGAAACCATAAAGGTCTTGTGATACCAAGTTTCCACAGCTTGTACAACCAACAATTCTTCATGCGATAATGTTGTTTAATTCCAACCTGAATTTGAATTTTAGCAAATGTTGTTTGCCAGGGTTAGATCCGAATGTAGAAACTAGCTTCGATTTATACTCAGTTTTTGCAGTCTCCTTCAAGTGTTGGGCGTGATTGTAAGCTTTGCCAGCCTACCTGAAGTTGGGTTTTGTTTATGAATGAGTCGCCAAAGGGATCTGATGCAATTAATGTTGTGGTGAATCTCGGCTGTATACCATATCTGGGACTTCCGCCTCTACATGTAGGTGGCTTAAAAGTTGGTGCAAACTTATTGCAAGCATCAGTTAGAACTGTTCTGCCATGGGGTCTGCCCATGCAGTGTCGACATTGTTGCATGGATGCAAATTGAAATCTCCGATGTTGGGTAGTCACGTGGAATGTGCCAGGACCAGATCTTCCTGTGCCTTCCACAACAGGTGAATCTGGCTGCTGGTCATCTTGGATATAAGTGGTAGGATTGTCCGTGACTTGGGTGCTCGCAGGAGAGTTGATCAGAGAATGTCGTTCCTGCAAGAGTACTGACTCGACAGGTCTCTTGTGTTTAGTAATATCGGAGATAGTAGGATTGCTTGTGGTCTATTGGCAAGAATAGCAGAGACCTCACAAGTGCAGGTTAGCAAGGGACAGCGAGCGGAGTTGTACTTGCCCAATCTGATACAATGGTGAATTGAGTTTATGTTATCGAAATCTTTCTCTAGATTATATCTTGCATGTTAACATCACTGTCCATGCAACTTTCTAGTTGACAGGTAGGGAAACAGCATTAATTACTACATAGCAATCTCTCCATTCTTACTGCAGGCCGATGTGTAATGGACTAACGGCATATAGGAACATGAGTGAGCTGCACGCGGCTTGTAAGAGAGGGAAAATAAAAAAAGTGACTTCTCTACTCAGCAGTATAAGCATTAACACCCAGAACAGAGACGGTGAAACTCCTGTTTATGCTGCCTCTGAATATGCTCACCTGGACATTGTCAAGGTACTTGTAAGCAGGCAATACTGTGACCTCAACATTCCGGATGGAAATGGCAATACTCCACTGCATGCAGCATGTAAGCATGTAGTCCCTTCTGTTGTTGAATTCCTTGTTGCTAATCAGCAGTGTCAGATAAACACCCAGAATAGTGAGGGTAAAACCCCTCTTTATGTTGCCTCGGAATACGGTCGTCTAGACTCATTCAAGGTACTTTCAAGATTACGAGAATGTGACTTCAACATTCCAGATGAACAAGGCAATACCCCATTACATGTAGCCGCAAAATATGGTCACTACCCAGTAGTTGAATTCATTACTGCTGTATCAGATCTGAAATGTCAGTTAAACACCCAGAACAGAGAGGGTGAAACTCCTCTTCATCTTGCTTCTAAATATGGTCGTCTTAACACTGTCAAGATTCTTTTAGGCATGAAAGAATGTGACCTCAATGTTTCAAACGAAGCTGGTAATACAGCATTGCACATAGCCTGCAGGTATGGTCATCATTTCGTGGTTCAACTGCTTACTACAGACCAGAGATGTCGGATAAACTCTGAAAATCAAAAGAGTCAAACTCCTCTTCACATTGCTTCTGGTCATGGTGACCTGGACACTATCAAAGATCTTATAGACAGGGAAGAATGTGATCTCAACATGTCTGATGAAAAAGGCAACATCCCATTACACACAGCCTGCGAGCATGGTCACTATTATATAGTTAAATCCCTTGTTGCAAGTAAAAATTGTCGGTTAAACACCCAGAACAGAGAGGGTGAAACTCCTCTTCATATTGCTTCTGAACATGGTGACCTGGACACTGTCAAATCTCTTATGAGCTGTGTAGATTGTGATCCCAATGTGTCTCATGAAAACGGCAACACTGCATTGCACACAGCCTGCAAGTATGGTCACCATTCTGTAGTTGAGTTACTTGTTGCTGATCAGAGATGTCAATTGAATGCGAAAAATAGAGAGGGTGAAACTCCTCTTCATATTGCTTCTGAACATGGTGACCTGGACACGGTCAAATCTCTTATGAGCTGTGTAGATTGTGATCCCAATGTGTGTCATGAAAACGGCAACACTGCATTGCACACAGCCTGCAAGTATGGTCACCATTCTGTAGTTGAGTTACTTGTTGCTGATCAGAGATGTCAATTGAATGCGAAAAATAGAGAGGGTGAAACTCCTCTTCATATTGCTTCTGAACATGGTGACCTGGACACTGTCAAATCTCTTATGAGCTGTGTAGATTGTGATCCCAATGTGTCTCATGAAAACGGCAACACTGCATTGCACACAGCCTGCAAGTATGGTCACCATTCTGTAGTTGAGTTACTTGTTGCTGATCAGAGATGTCAATTGAATGCGAAAAATAGAGAGGGTGAAACTCCTCTTCATATTGCTTCTGAACATGGTGACCTGGACACGGTCAAATCTCTTATGAGCGGTGAAGATTGTGATCCCAATGTGTCTCATGAAAACGGCAACACTGCATTGCACACAGCCTGCAAGTATGGTCACCATTCTGTAGTTGAGTTACTTGTTGCTAATCAGAGATGTCAATTGAATGCGAAAAATAGAGAGGGTGAAACTCCTCTTCATATTGCTTCTGAACATGGTGACCTGGACACGGTCAAATCTCTTATGAGCTGTGTAGATTGTGATCCCAATGTGTGTCATGAAAACGGCAACACTGCATTGCACACAGCCTGCAAGTATGGTCACCATTCTGTAGTTGAGTTACTTGTTGCTGATCAGAGATGTCAATTGAATGCGAAAAATAGAGAGGGTGAAACTCCTCTTCATATTGCTTCTGAACATGGTGACCTGGACACGGTCAAATCTCTTATGAGCTGTGTAGATTGTGATCCCAATGTGTGTCATGAAAACGGCAACACTGCATTGCACACAGCCTGCAAGTATGGTCACCATTCTGTAGTTGAGTTACTTGTTGCTGATCAGAGATGTCAATTGAATGCGAAAAATAGAGAGGGTGAAACTCCTCTTCATATTGCTTCTGAACATGGTGACCTGGACACGGTCAAATCTCTTATGAGCTGTGTAGATTGTGATCCCAATGTGTCTCATGAAAACGGCAACACTGCATTGCACACAGCCTGCAAGTATGGTCACCATTCTGTAGTTGAGTTACTTGTTGCTGATCAGAGATGTCAATTGAATGCGAAAAATAGAGAGGGTGAAACTCCTCTTCATATTGCTTCTGAACATGGTGACCTGGAAACGGTCAAATCTCTTATGAGCGGTGAAGATTGTGATTCCAATGTGTCTCATGAAAACGGCAACACTGCATTGCACACAGCCTGCAAGTATGGTCACCATTCTGTAGTTGAGTTACTTGTTGCTGATCAGAGATGTCAATTGAATGTGAAAAATAGAGAGGGTGAAACTCCTCTTCATATTGCTTCTGAACATGGTAACCTGGATATGGTCAATCTTCTTGTAGGCAGGGGAGAATGTAACCTCAACATTCCAGATGAAAGGGGCAATACTTCGCTGCATCTTGCTTGCCATAGCAAAGCATTGGCTATTGTTAAACTTCTCATTGAAAGGAAATGCAGCACCCACATTCCCAACAAGAAAGGTGAGACTGCTCAGGAGATCCCACTCAATGAAGATGGAGACTACCTACTTCACATTGCATGCCTGTGGGGCGATGTGGCTATAATTAGGTACCTTGTCACTGATCAAAAGTGCGATCCAAACATTCTGAACAAGTATGATTTGACTCCACTTCTTGCAACCATAAAGCATGGTAAACCATCTGTAGCCGCTGCTCTCCTTCAGTATGCAAAATGTGATCTTAGCCTACATGACCAAGCTGGTAACACGGCCCTACATCTTGCCTGCATCAGTGGACAAACTCATCCAGGGATGGTAAAAGTAGCTAAGAATTTGATCATCTCTGTTGACCCATTGTGTGTCAACAGTGCAGGCCAGACACCCATAGAACTTACAACAAAATATGAGCTCATACAAGCAATCTCTCATTTCACAAAATGCAAGACAAAGCATTCAGTGCAAACTTACATTAACCTGTTTATTGTTGGGAACCCTGAGACTGGAAAAAGCACCCTAGTCAAAGCCATCTGCAAAGAAGCCAACATTTTCTGGAAGATTGTTCCCAAAGTGTTAAGGAGGGTTAAGAATGTCCAACCCCATACTGCTGGTATCATTCCAACTACATTTCGGAGCAAGACATTTGGCAACACAGTGCTTTACGACCTAGCAGGCCAGATTGAATATTACACTAGTCATGCTGCTGTCATACAGACTACAGTAATCTCAACTCCACCAGCTTTTATCATTGTTGTCAATATGAGTGAACGTGATGAGAAGATCAGTGAAACACTGCGTTATTGGTGGTCCTTCATCAACAACCATGCGGCAAGGGCTAGTGCACCTCCTCAGGTGATTCTGGTTGGCAGTCATGCAGACAAAGTGAAGGCCAGGGGCGGAAGTGCTCAAGGGAAGATGTCCAAAGTGTCTGCTTTACTCAAATGCTTACCAACCTCCTTTTACTTTGCTGGCCAAGTTGCTCTTGACTGTCGAGACCCTGCTTCAAGAAAGTTACAGCTCTTCTGTTCATTAGTGAGCAAAAGCTGTTGTGAATTGAGACGGACAGCTGATGTTGACTTGCACTGCCATGTGCTGTATGCCTTCCTGCTGGAAAAGTTCCCAGGCAAAGTTGCATGCACCGTTTCAGATATAACAACCACCATCCAGGAATCTGATGCGCTCCTCCCTCAGAATCCTGACGGTTTAATCCCTCTCATCTCAACTCTGAGTGATAAGGGCCTCTTCCTCTTGGTAGCAGACAGTGTCAGCAATGAAGGTTCTTGGGTAATTCTTCAGAAGCAGGTATTATTGGGTGAGATTAATGGAGCCATCTTTGCCCCCAAAGAGTTTAGCCAGCACAAGAAGGATCTTTCCACAAGCACTGGAGTGGTTCCTTTACTTCAGTTGAAAAGTGAATTTCCGGATTATAATCCAGAGATGATTGCAAAATTCCTTACCCATTTAGAATTCTGCTTCAAAGTTGATGATCATGAAACTTTAGAGCTCCTCAAAGATGAGATTGTGCATGAGAGCATGCCCCAAAACCCTTCAGAAGAGTACTACTTCTTCCCAGCTTTAGTTAGTGTTGAGAACCCCTTGCAAGTATGGGAACAAGATGATAACATGATCTGTCAATGTGGCTGGCTGTACCGATGCAGCCGACATGACCAATTCCTTACAACACAGTTCCTTCACGTGCTCATCCTGCGCTTAGCTTTCTCCTTTGCACTACAGCTGCACCCAGGTGACTTCCATGAAGACTCACTTGTTCTTCGTCGACGATGCTCGGTATGGAAACGCGGGATTGGATGGCTCAACAGGGTACCAATTGAAGCAGTTGTTGAGGTGGGGTTGTTGAATCAATCGGTCATTGTAATGATGCGCTGCCCTAAAGGTGAGGAAGCTAAATGTGCACAGTTACGTTCAAAAGTCATCCAGAAAGTCTTAGAAGCAAAAGATGAACTCTGTAAAGCAGTGAAAATGTCTGAGTCATTCATTCATCCCACAGATATCAAGTACCCCTTCATTGAACACACTGAAGACCTTAAATATTACTCTCTCACTGAAATTGCTGTAGCAACAGTTAGGGAGGCAGACAATGTTTTAGACAACAGAGGAAGAAACCCATTTCCAGTGAAGGACCTGCTGTTGTTTGATCCGCAATCTACCACTAGTAGGGAACTGCTGAGTGAACTCTTTAGTGAAAAACACTCTCTCGATGAGCAAGTGCGTGGCCATGTACTGGAAAATTTGCTGGAAGGTGAGGCAGTTCACAGAGAATTGTATCCATGCATCCTAGCATTGGCCATATATACTCGACAGAGTTGTTGATCTAACCTTGTCAGATTTTGTTAGGCTGGTTAGAAATGTGTGCAGTTGAAGCAAACAATCTCTTCCATTTTCCCAAGTGTGAGGTGTTGCTGCATGGATGGTATAATGGTTTACAATTCAAACTAGCCAACCTGTGAGTAGTAAATACAAACCTGTTGACATTGCATATGGAAAATAACACTGATAATGGCACATGCTTCCACAATCAGATTTCCTGAACAGATTTACAAAATTTCATGCAGGATTAAAAGTTTGGTGAATGTGTATGAGAGGTTTACATGTACCTCTATACTAATCACTTGTCGTTGTTTATATTTTGCTTTGCTGTAGCCCCATCCCAACCAGCTATGACCCCAGAGAGGGTGCAAGTGGGAGAGACAACAGATGACGTTACGCAGGATGACTTTCAGCATTGTGAGTCAGCCTGTAGCTTGTCGTTTCTTTGTTGTTACAATATGTGACCATGACCCTCTTAAGATAAGCCACCCATTTAAACATGTACCACTAACACTAACTTAGAATTCAAAGTTCACTCATGCTTTCATGACTATTACTCCCTAACCCCCTCCCTCTCTATCTACCCCGCAGTGATCAATATGTTGAGAGTAATTACATTATAGTTTATACTCTTTAGAACTACAGCTGTGTAATTGTAACTCCCATCATTCTCATGATCATGCAGCCAGCAACGCTCCCACCCTGCATGAGCTGCTCAACTTCCCTGGCCAAGAGAAGAGAATCAATGTCCCTCAAGAGATAGGCACAAAGTACAAGACATTTGGCACAATTCTACTAGAAGATGACTCGGGAGCCAGAATCGATAACATTGTCCATGAGTACAGAGAAAGAGCAGAACGTATCAACACAGAAATCCTCCAGGAGTGGCTGACTGGAAGAGGCAAGCAGCCAGTGACCTGGGCCACCCTTGTGGAGGTGTTACGTGACATTGAACTCTCCACCCTCGCTGGTGATATCAGCACCAGCAAGTGTCCTTCTGAACTTTGAATGCCATGCATAGAAATGCATGGACAGTATTAATATTTAAACCAGCAAGTGTCCGAATTTCTGAACAGTGAGCTGCATACATCATTTGTGTGTTGTTGTGTGAGTTTGTACCCTTCCCACATATTTGGTGTTATTTTGCCTATTTGTGTTTGCTATTGTATGATTGCTTGGTATTTGTGAATCCTAAAGCTTTTACTTTGCTCTGTGAACTGTTGCTAACGTGTATCATCCAATCGACCCAACTACATCATAGCTACTACATTGTACATGTGTATTTGCTGTGTAGTTTTTTTTGTTTTATGTACCGTATGTTCTGTAGCCCTAACCCTTAGCTATTGTACTACTGCCAGTTTCCATTAAATTTTGGGTTTTTCCCCCATGTAGAACTTTTTTCATCCTCTGCATGGGGTTTTTCCCTGGTCTGTATAGGGCCAGTACAGACCTAAATCAGTTTTTGCAATGTCATGTGATATTAGGTTTCGGCCCCTGGCTTAATTGAGTTGTAGAGGTTTATTTGTTTTGTGACTTGTGCATTCTGTAACAGTATATATTATGCCATTAGTGATAATTATAACATCCACTGCATGTAGATCTGCAATGTTACAGTTTGTTTGAACTTGCTCATCAAAATGCCTGAGTGAAACTACATACATGCAGCTGTTTCAGTAGTCTCATGCCCAGACCTCCTAGGGTCTGGGCACGAGACTATAGTGTTTTAGCTGATATAATAGTTGTATACACCCCAATCTGACATGCATACATGCATGGCAAGCACCTATATGGTATTTGTGTGTGTCCCCCGGCCCCCCAAATATCCCCTACATGCTAATTGCATGAGGTATAGCTACATGTAAACCTGTGTGTGAACCACTATGACTGCTCCTATACTGCTACTGCACATATGTCTCTTCACTCCATGTGTATCGTTATTCAGCTAACTTCATGCACATGAGGCATCAACCTCTCCATGGCCGAGTAGTAATAAAGCCAGAAACGTCTATAGCTACCTACATGTAGTTGAATGCATTGCTGTTCAGTGACGGATGAATTAATTAAGACAGTGTGAAACAGTGCCAATGGATTTGACAACTTTCCACATGAGGACTACATGAGTGCATTTACTTCACAACCCGAACATGAGTCAATTGTTAGCTGACATAGCTACATCCAACCAGTGAACTGGCAGATTACCTTTAGTTTGGTGGCCAGCCAGGAATAGTCTCTCTTAACAGTTCATCAATTTCAACTCAGTCTACCCTCATGCATTACACACTTGCACTACTCATTGTGCCTTATTGAAATTCAAAACAACTAGCTCATTATCCACCCCTTGCACATACCACATACCACAGACGTCTATGTACACATCGTTATAGTAGCAATATCCTGTTTCACATAGCAGTGTTGTTGAATGTGACAGTCATGCATACTGTGCACGGGTGAGCACCATACATGCATGTAGCTATGTGCCCTTCGAACTTTCCCATATTCCTCCATACTTTATGGTCACTTTCTATATAATTATGTTTGTATGAGAGTTGTATAGTTGTGTTATAAACTTGGAGTGTCTGCTGTTCTTTTATCATGGCACCATAATTATATACTCACGTCATTAAGCACTTGCATTTTACTCATAATCACCACAGCCGGTTTTTCCCCCATATGTAGAGTTTTCCTCCCAATTTGTACTCTACGTGGGGTTTTCCCCTGGTCTGTAGGCCTAGGGCCAGTACATACAGACCTAAATCAGTTGTTACGTGTGATACCTAGTTTATTCAGTTGTAGAGTTACTGATGTTTGTCAACTATTTTCTGCATTCAGTACCATAGCTATGTATGCTATTGTCATTTCTGTATTGATTTTACGACTACAACAGTTTTGTAGATTACACACTACATGGACATGTAGAGGTCCATTTGAGCATCACTTGTACACATTTGGATTGGAATTGCATGGACACCAAGTCCGATCCATGTACAAGTAGTGTTTATTATGTAGTGTATATGCTTGCACTAAGGATTTGAAGCTATGAAAAGAATAATTTGCATCAGAAAGCAATGTCTTATGCAATACAGTCTACATGACAAATATGGAAAGATACAATTCAAAAGGAAAGGAAAATACAATTGATTAACTAGAGACACATTATAAAACCAACCAACAAGCACACCACTGAGGACAGTAAGTTTACAACAGTCAAAATACTACAAAACGTGTCTAAAAACAGTCCTCAGTCTCTTCTGTGATGGTGCTAACAACAGATGCTGTACATGTGTCCCCCTTTGTATTAGTAAACCATTATATTAATGCAAAAGCCACTTTGGCTGATTTAATCTGGTTGTGTAGTCAGTTATGGTACTAGCTATAGCTTCCTGAAGAACTGGAAGTGGATTCGTTGCCTCAGTAAAGAATTGGACTCCTTCCGTTAACATTCATCATGGAGAATGTGTGGTCAATAGCCTTGAGAAGATGTACCACAGACCTACATTGTTGTGCGCTTGTTGGCTGTTCGGTTTGTATTATGTGTACTGTCTCATAGGCCAAAAGTGGCGTGCTGCTACAGTGAAAACACACTGTAGGCCTACGACGAAGGATGTTCTTCAAGCAACTCCACGCAGGGCCAGACCAACTAGTCTCGCGGGCCAGACCAACTAGTCTAGCAGGCCAGACCAACTAGTCTCGCGGGCCAGACTACAGACCAACCTGGCCAAGAACCTTAGGCGGCCAGCTCAGCGCAGCGCCGCACAATGTTCGTTAGATCAGAATTTCAACAATTAATTCTCGTCAGCAGTATTAGTTCTGGTGGGAGCAGTTGAACCTCACAGACCGGTGTAAATAATCGTAAGTTACGGATGGCTGATATTGCAAAGATATGCATGTTGTCTTTTATACGTATTTTTCGATGTGCAAAGTTACGTCTTGCAAAAAGGGAGTGGCGTACCCGAGACGGAGGGCGACACTTGCTAAGCCACAATAATAAGGTAGGGCGGGGTAATTCGGGCCACGGGGTAATTCGGGCCACTTCAACGTTGCAACAGGAAAGAAGCATCCTTTGGATTCTTGCTTCTAGTGAGTTGTAGGCAGGTTGAGTCCCTGGATATACATGGCCTGAAGTTTGCCTAAAGTCTGTCCGTTTTTAGTTACCGTTGACCTGAAGTTGAAGTGGCCCGAATTACCCAGTGGCCCGAATTACCCCGCCCTACCTTAGTCTTGAGAAGAGGGGGATTGGATTACTAGTATCTGATCACCCATTCTTGGGTGTACAGAACGCAACTGCAACGGGACACAAACGTGTGCAGCTCACACAACCGTAGTCCACAAGCCACACCCTGCAAAGGTGTGGCTTGCAACACCAGCCATTCCACAGCTTTCGATAGGCATATAGCCATTCCAACAGTAAGAAACAGCAGGAGGAAAGAACGGTGCAAATCAATGACACAGAAGTAATACATTCAGCAGAGAAGTCTGTTACAGGTAG
>OZ007515.1:9802138-9985873 GCA_963931865.1 Axinella damicornis | reverse complement strand
TGTGAGATAGTGGAGAGAGCAGGGTCTAGCAACGCACCTTGTGTCTTCTGTGGTATATATGTGTTGATCATGTCCCTTTAGATGATTTAATTATGTATATTATTGCTTTCTATAGCAAGAGTTGCAGTATTCAGAGACTGACATTGGAAAAGTTCATGAACTTCAAGAAAGGTATGATAAAGTGTGAGAGCTCTTAACTTTGTGCTACCAATACATAGCATTGCTAGCTACCTACATGCTGCCATGTTTCAAGGGTTACTCAATCCCATCTGCAAAGTGTAGTATAGTTATAAAACCAGGATGCCGTTAATCAGGCCTGTCAGGTATGGACTGTATTAACAGCAGCATGGTGCACCATTTCAGGATTGAGCGCACAGTGCGTGAACACCTCATGACTCTGAGGAGCCGCTTCATCACAAGATGGAACAGACACTGCACCAGGAAACTCTACTCCCTTCTGCAAAGGTACACACTCTCACACTATGCTTGCTTGTACATAGTACATACACTCCACTGTTGATCATGATGCCATACCCTGCTATGTGTGTCATGGCTTATAGGTTTGAGGAAAACCTCTCCTCGCCACCTCTTCACGAGCACAGCACTGAACTGGCAGAAATAACTGCAGGTTATAAGGTATGGTGGCTTGTTATAGCACAGGGCATGTGGAAGACACACCCACGGCCAATTCTGTTTCAAACAGATGAACAAGAAAAGCATCAAGTATTGGTAGTATTGACCATCACTTCCGGTATCCCTATTGATCAATTCAGTGCAGTCTTTCCTTGTTCCCCCAGCTGTCAGGATTCCCTCTCCACCTGCGCTACTCTGACATCCAGCACATTGTGTCCACAGTTGAGAGCACCGGCATCCACCTCTGTGAGAATGAACACGTGGAGTACTCTCTGGCAGTCTATGTACACCCGTACCCCAATGATGTCCTGTCTGTGTGGCTGTACACTGCATCTCTCATTCCAAAATAACACTCTCCACTCATACATGCATCTCATGGAGATATTGTCTTGCATTATCTAGTGACATCATGCATGTACTCTGTACTCTGTATGTCTGATCACTATTGCACATCTTGTGATGATATTGAGCATGAGGTACATACCTACAGTTGTATAATAGGCCCAGCACAATGTCATGCCATAATTATGCCAGAGCTGTTAGCCGGCTTGCAGGGGTGCTACACTGCATGACTGTGCAGGTACCTTCAATGCATCAAACTTGTAATATCTATGTATAGCCACATTCGCAGGCCTCCACCCAGATTTAATTTTATCTCACAGCCGTGGAGAAAAACCGGGAGAAGCTAGGCCAGGTGAAATTTATCGCGTGATGTCTGCCACTGACGTCATGACGACATCAAATGATTCAATTTCTCCACAGCTGTGATATACGTAAAATCTGGGCGGAGGCCTGGGAACGAGGCTAATATCTATGCACTCCGACATAATTTTGATATCGATCTGTGGTGTAATAACAAAGATTCAGTGGGTGATATATATACACAACACAATTATTCATGATTAGCATAGATAGAATGAAATCACAAAAACTGCAAAATTAAATAAAGCCAGGGGCCAAGTCACATAACATAACTGATTTAGGTCTGTACTGGCCCTACACAGACCAGGGGAAAACCCCATGCAGTGAGTAACCTCTACATGGGGAAAAAACCCAAATTAAAACTGGCAGCTAGTGGTACAGAACAGCAAAATGCAAAGTTATTGGTTAGCGATGTGAGTAGTACCATATAATTATAACAACAGCACACAAACAGACACACAAAAGTGAAAACTAGAATTCACATACAAACATACAAACTTTAGTGACCAAAAAATGTGGGAAGGGTACAAAGGACACGTATGAATGGTGCTCATCTAGAGTATGTGACATTCAACAACGTACACACGTAATGTGGAAGAGGTTATTGCTACTAACGATGTGGCCTCATGCAGATGTCCGTGGGATGTGCAAGAGGTGCATGGACAGTGAGTTGTTTTGAAGTGCAAATGAGGCATGACATTGTATGAATAGTGCGAGTGTGTATATAATGGACCGGAGGTAGACTGAGAGAGATAGGTATGAACTGTAGAGCAATCGACCAATTATATGCTTAGGCTGGCCTCCCAAGGTATTTTCCAGCTGCAGGTCGATCTTCTGCCAGTTCACTAATCGTCAGTTGATTTTTCGTGTTTTGGTTGTGAGGTAAATGATGTCATTAATTCCTCATGTGGAGAGCTGTCTCTTCCGCACTAGCTGTGTTCACATTGTGTTGTTTCTCTGGCTGAATAGCAGCAGTGCAGTCAAGCAGACGTTTGTGGCTTTCTTGCTACACTTCTCCTCACTGCAAATAATCTATACTCAACTAACTTCACACAAGGTCTCAACCTCTCCATGGCCGAGTAGTAATGGAGTAGTAATATTATGCTGTTGCTGTTCCTTTTGCTTGTTCGAGAGTTTCTCTCTGTCAACCTCCAAACGTGTGTGAAGAAATGTGTTGTGTAGTGAAATCTAAAACTCTAATTTAATACTGTCCATGCATTTCTATGCATGGTATTCACAGTTCAGAAGGACACTTGCTGGTGCTGATATCACCAGCAAGGGTGGAGAGTTCAATGTCACGTAACACCTCCACAAGGGTGGCCCAGGTCACTGGCTGCTTGCCCCTTCCAGTCAGCCATTCCTGGAGGATTTCTGTGTTTATTTGTTCGGCATCGTTTGAATGTTTGTGTGCCATATTCTTGGCCCTGGATCCATTTCTGTCATCCAGTAGGAAGGTACTAAATCTGACATACTTGGTTGCTATTTCCACAGGAATGCTGACCACCCTTCCATCAGGGCATGTGAAATTCAGCAGTTCTGCTAAAGTGGGTTTAGTGACTGGATTGTATGTAGTGTGTGGAGAGGAGGGAAGTGATACTTAACAGTGTGCAGAGAAATGACATGCACGGAGTATCTACTAGGATGTCTCTAACTGAGCTCTCTCTCATACTCACAGTGATGAGAGACATTGTCCTGTGTAATATCCTGAGTTTCCCCTTCCACTTGTCCTCTCTCCTTTGTTATAGCTGTAAGGGATGCGGCTGCAGAAAGGGAAAATCATGTGTGCTTGGAAGGCCTGCTTGACCTCCCCCCTCCCAACTCCAAAATAACCATAGCACATGTACATACATACCTTCCAATACAATATTTTGCTGGTGGGAGGAGAATTTCTTTGTATTATACATTAGATGATGTGCTCCTTGGAGGGCATGCTTTACTACTTTACTATAAGCATGCCCTCCAAGGTCCAAAGGGGTGGGGGCAAGCTCCTCCCAGAAATTTAGTTTAAAAGGTGACAGTTGCCGGATTGATTCTGCTGAGTATGCCACCATATTGGTGGACGGGGGAGGGGGGGGGGGGGGGGGGGGGGGGGGGGGGGGGGGGGGTACGGTACACTTGGCACTGCCAGATACTCACTTCATGATGACAAACTTCACACTGTGTATGAAGTCAAGGCCAGGACAGAGGCTTAGCACACTTGATATCAGTAGTAAATGGACTGTGCAAGCAATGGGATTCATGATGCAAGCATTACTACTTCTAACTCACAGAGCTGGGAGTCACAATTCTGTGTGAACTCTAGTGTTGTTTCTCCCATTTGTGCTATCTTTGAATTCTGGGTTTGAGCTACAGAGAAAGAAAAAAGTAGAGTTGGTATATGTAGGGATGGCACGGACACGTAGTATAATCAGTAGATGGATAATTGCTCATGTAAGCAGGCTGCTGCACATTGCCCTCAGTGAGTGCTCCACTCGAGTGCCTGCATGTTAACAACCTGGCCATAACACTTATTTGATTCTCATTCGTAAAGTTTCCAAGAAGTACTTGAATGTGAAAGTTAGTGATGCCAAGTGGGAGACAAATCATATCCGTGGCATGACTAGCTAGGATTCGAACCCAAGACTTTCTGAATACTAGTCAGATGCTTTTACCACCAAGCCACTATATAGCTGGACCCACGGCAGATCGAGGAGCAGCACACAGGCTGCACAATAGCATCACTCTGTGGAGCTGTCAAGGTCCAAGCCAAATTCCAACTCATTCTCTCTCTCTCTGGCTAAGAGGTAAGAGCATCTGTCTAGTGTTCATCAGCATCAATATCGTAAATCGAGCCTGCTGTACACAATATCCATGCTATGTATGGTGATGTATTGGCAACAAAATGTAAAATTATTGCACAACTGAAATTATAAATTGTAGTACAACCGAGTTGTGATCATCTAATTATTTTATTCATCCACTGATGCTTCAAGAAGAATAACTTCGTGAACATATGTTCACCGATACTTGATAGTGGTATTGGTATCACAATAATAATGATGTTGGGTATCACAATACATCCAGGTATTGACACAATGGCACAATAATAGCCACACCTTTGGAATGCTGAGAAGCAATCCTCCTGGCCAGCTCAGGGTTGTTCCCCCCAGTTGGACACCCCACCACCTCCACCACCCTCCTCCAGGTGGGGGGACTATGGCTGGTGCCAGACCTTCGCAACCACCTCAAGATTACTTCTCGCAGACAGTCATCTGGTTGGTGGAAGTTGGCTTTCTCAATGGTATCCAGAGATCCAGGTGATAGCTGGAACATATCTCCAATATACTTCCATCTTGCTGCAACTTCGATGGCTGCTGACAGGACGTCATGCAAATCTTGTTCACCTGTGGAGAAGAATACTAAACTGCACAAACAGCTCGAGTACAGAGTACTTGCAGCTATGAATAAGGTAGTGCAACTGTATATGGTCAAGGGCATATCGAGCCGCCGAAGGCGGCGAGAGGGCATGTAACTCCGCAAACGGCATAATCCATATCGATTCTATTTTTAGAAATCACGTGCTACATTGTTTATTTCAGATCCGCGGCGCGCGCAGCTCTGGCACACTAACCGCAGTAGTCACAGCCACAGTTCCTGAAAATATCCATTCTCTAGTAAGTCAATGAATAAACTCACTGCTGTTACCCTGGACGGCGCTTACCACTGCCTTCTCCTTGCCTCAGTTTCGCCAACGAACCGTGTCATTCAGTGGAGACGGTCCTGAGCGAAGTCTACGGCACCTGCGCGCAATGCTGCCGCATGTAGGACGGACGGGCACGTTGTTTCCAGTCGTCAAAACATGGATGGCGTCCATTCATCCACTCTACGCGCTCGATCTAGCTCTCTAGCTCTGGCCTGCTCTGCGATATTCCGCATAATCGGATAATTGCATTCATTCACATATACGGTTACATACAAGTATCTAAAAATAGTATATCCGGTGGCCGCATTTGGATTTTGCCGTTTTCAGAGTCAATACAAGAGTTGCATGCCCTCTTCCCGTTAGGGTCGATGCGCCCTTGATATGGTGTGTGCATATGCATGCATAGGCAAAAGGTGAGACTAATTCAACATTACCTAATGGTGAGTCATCCATATCTGACACATCGATCTCTGTGTAAGAACAATCATGCAAACAATAAATGGTAGCTACCGGTCATTATGACTGTTAGACACTGTGTATTAATTAGTCTCTAGGCCGACAGGTTATGCATGACTTACGGTACTGAGAGGTATCATCGGCAACCTTCTGGGTCACAAGTCGCTTGTCTGCCTCTGCTCTCACCCTGTTGGTTATAGGTGGCTGGGGAGGAACTGCATGCAGGGAGGAGAGGACTGTTGCCATTGGTGCATGCATGTGGCTACAGTATCTTTAGGTCAATCTGCATTGCCTGTTATAGGCCTGAGGTACAACAGTACAAGCCACTAACCGACTTACAGTGAAACAGAGGCTGTATGACCTCCTGAGGTGCCCCTCCCACCTTTGTCCCTTCCTGGGTAGTAGCCAGCTGGAGTACAGCTATGACAGAGAACAGATATAATAGTTATTTATCAGTGGAACAGAAATGAGCGTGTACAAAATTTCAAAAGAGGCAGGGGAAGAAGCTACAACATGTTGTGAACACAGAGTCAGAGAAAATGTATTATATATATAGAGATGTGATTAACATGCATGACATTACTCATGTCAATTACTTCTACCCTGTTCACATGCCACCTGGGCATTTCTGTCACATGCCACCTGGGCTGCAACAGGCTGGGATGCAGCTATAGAGATGTCATTAACGTGTGGCAAATTCTAAGTAAGCAAGACCATGTATACATTGTGGCTTTTCATGACCATGCAGTACCAACTATGACAGTAAATACCTAACTATATGTGCATGATGGATACTGAGTCTCATAGAACAAATACAATAGCCTTTGCAGCTTGATTCACTTCATAAATTATCAGTATAGAACTTGAAATCACACTTTCTCATCCAATGAGTTTGGGGATCAGTATAGGTATCAAAGAGCAGTAGATCCCTAACTGGAAATGGGTTCTTGCCATTTTGGTCTATAGCTACTACGTTTCTTCATCAATTATGGCACTTGCAGAGATTGTAAAGCTTGATAATTGACATTGAGTGGGTACTTGATGTGGATGGGATGAATCAATAAGATCATTCTTGCTCTCCTCTACTGCCTTAGTGTCCACGTTTTGCTTTCCGTCGTGAATGCAAATTCTAGTAATTGAGCCAGAAACCTGATGACCATGTTTGGGTAAGAATGTTGACTACCCTATCATCAGTGCATGTTAACTCCAGTAGTTCTGGTAGGATGGTTAGGTGCCTATAGATAACAGGAAATTTTAGAAATATAATGCAGTTACTGTTCCATTCTGAGGCAATGTCATAGATCATTCGGTGAGGAATCACCTAGTCATAACTACGCTGAGGACAACAGCTATAAGCCACTTCTGACTCACAGTGCTGAGAGACATTGTCCTGAGTAAGCCCATGAGTTGCCCCTCCCACTTGTCCTTGCATACAAAAACTATATTTGTACATGTGATGCAAGGACAACAGTGTTAAAGCCACTCCTATATAACTCACAGTTCCAGAGGATGCCATCGTCCAGGGTAAGTTCTTGTGTTGTTGCTCCCGCCCGTCCTCTCTCCTGGGTCACAGCTGGTTGGGGTGTGGCTGCAGATCAAGATGAGAAGCTGAGATCATGCAGCGGTAAGCTAATACACATCATAAAACATTTCTGGTTTTGGTTTAAGAACCATGCATGTCACAGCCAGAGAAGCTATATACCTCTTCACAACTGAATATCGGCTTACTGGAAT
The DNA here is from genome assembly GCA_963931865.1 of Axinella damicornis. Taxonomy (NCBI): domain Eukaryota; kingdom Metazoa; phylum Porifera; class Demospongiae; order Axinellida; family Axinellidae; genus Axinella; species Axinella damicornis. Next base: position 9,978,666 of record OZ007515.1, on the reverse strand, counting down.
TTTCTTGCCCTGCTTCAAGAATTTGAGCAGACTGGGGTGTAGCTGCATACACAAGGGAGATGTAGAGCAGAGGAAGTATGAGCAGTGATTATAGTAGAGACGACACAATCCAAAGACACATAAGTTGCAGCAATTGCTATAGTTTATATTTGACTGGTACAGATTTCTTGAAAGTGTTCCCCCCAGAATCACAATTTACAAGTTTTGCCATTAGTGTTGCATGCTGCCATGGACATACAGCACATATATCGTGGCATGTCAGCAGATTGATATATGGGGATACCATGCTTAGGCTGGCAGTTACCAATGATGTTAGATCATGATGCTTGCTAAAATTCATTGTTAAAAGTCACTTCAAACGGATCAAAATATGTTGTTTTGTGGTTTTATATATAGATCTTGCAATTGGCATGCACATTATTTACAACCACAGCTTGGCTACTTTGTAACTATATAGATGGTTTTGTGCACCAACTTCAACCGATACTTTCTGGCAAGGTTTCCTGGACCTGAAATCACACTATCCGTCATCCTGTGAGTGCTTGTAGCATTGCAAACCAATGGTAAATGGAAGGGGTGGTTTACTTAACTGCTAACTTGTCTGCAACTCTGCAGAGAATCTATAAGTACGGTATGCCAAGTCTGGATATGCATTTTAACTGCCTCACCTTCTATCAACTTTTCCAGCACCTGGCCACGCAGTTGCTCATTCAGAGAGTGTTTTTCACTAAAGAGTTCTCTCAGCAGTTCCCTGCTTGTGGTAGTTTGCGGATCAAACAACAGCAGATCCTTCATTGGAAATGGGTTTCTTCCACTGTAATCTAGAACATTGTCTGCCTCCTTAACTGTTGCAATAGCAATTTCAGTGAGAGAGTAATATTTAAGGTCTTCAGTGTTGTCAAAGACGGGGTACTTGATATCAGTGGGATGAATGAATGACTCACACATTGCCACTGCTTTACAGAGTTCATCTTTTGCTTCTAAGACTTTCTGGATAATATGTGAACGTAACTGAGCACATTCAGCTTCCTTACCTTTAGGGCAGCGCATAATTACAATGACTGATCGATTCAACAACCCCACCTCAACAACTGTTTCAATTGGTACCCTGTCGAGCCATCCAATCCCACGCTTCCATACTGAGCATCGTCGGTGAAGAGCAAGAGAGTCTTCTCGTGAGTCACCTGGGACAAGCTGTAGTGCAAAGGAGAAAGCTAAGCGCAGGATGAGCACATGAAGGAACTGTGTTGTAAGGAATTGGTCTTGTCGGCTGCATCGGTAGAACCAGCCACATTGAGAAATCATGACATCATCTTGTTTCCATACTTGCAAGGGATTGTCGAGACTAACTAAAGCCGGGAAGAAGTAGTACTCTTCTGAAAGGCTTTGGGACATGATCTCCTCATGCACTATCTCATCTTTGAGGAGCTCTAGAGTTTCATGATCATCAACTTTAAAACAGAATTCTAAATGGGTAAGGAACTTTGCGATCATAGCAGGGTCATAATCTGGAAATTCACTTTTTAACTTAAGAAAAGGAACCACTCCAGTGCTTGAGGAAAGATCCTTCTTGTGCTGGTTGAAGTATTTGGGCGCAAAGATGGTTCCATTAATCTCACATAATAAAGCGTCCTTCTGAAGGGTTACCCAAGAATCTTCACTGCTCACGCTGTCTCTTACTAAGAGGAGGAGGCCCTTATCACTCAAAGTTGAAATGAGAGGAATTAAACCATCAGGACTTTGTGGGAGGAGTGCATCAGATTCGTGGATGATAGTTGCTATGTCTGAAACGGTGCAAGCAACTGTGCCTGAGAACTTGTCCAGCAGGAAGGCATATAGCACATGGCAACGCAAGTCAACGTCAGCTGTCTGTCTCAATAGAGTACAGCTATTGTTCACTAAGGAACAGAATAGTTGTAATTCCTTTGAAGCAGGGTCTCGACAGTCAAGAGCAACTTGGCCAGCAAAGTGAAAAGAAGTTGGTAAGTGTTTGAGCAGAGTAGACATTTGGGACATCTTCTCTTGAGCACTTCCGCCCATGGCCTTCACTTTGTCTGCATGACTGCCAACCAGAATCACCTGAGGAGGTGCACTAGCCCGTGCTGCATGGTTGTTGATGAAGGACCACCAGTAACGCAGTGTTTCACTGATCTTCTCTTCACTTTCACTCATGTTGACAACAATGATGAAAGCTGGTGGAGTCGAGATTATTTTAGTCTGTATGACAGCAGCATGACTAGTGTAGTATTCAATCTGGCCTGCTAGGTCATAAAGAACTGTGTTGCCAAATATTTTGCTCTGGAATGTAGTTGGAATGATACCAGCAGTATGGGGTGGGACATTCTTAATTCTCCTGAACTTTTTGTGAACAATTTTCCATAGAGTGCCGGCTTCTTTGCAGATGGCTTTGACTAGGGTGCTTTTTCCAGTCTCGGGGTTCCCAACAATAAACAGGTTAATGTAAGTTTGTACTGAATGCTTGGCCTTGCATTTTGTGAAGTGAGAGATTGCTTGTATGATCTCGTAGTTTGTTGTAAGTTCTATGGGTGTCTGGCCTGCACTGTTGACAGGTGATGGGTCAACACGACTTATCAACTGTTTGGCAACTTTCACCATCTCCATCTGAGTTTCTCCTCTTATGCAGGCAAGATGCAGGGCTGTGTTCCCAACGTGATCGCATAGAGTAAGATCACACTTCTTGTGCTGAAGAAGAGCAGTAGCCACTGAAGCCTTATTATGTTCAATGGCTGAAAGTAGGGGAGTCATGCTAGCCTTATTCAAAGTGTTCACATCACAATGAATATTGGTCATTAATTGTTCGCAAAGCTGCAAATTTCCCTTTGATACTGTGGTATGCAGTGGTGTATCACAATTTCTGTTCTTAACGTTTAATTGACATCTCTGATCAGCAACAAGGAATTCAACCGTGGAACGGTGACCATACATGCAGGCTGAGTGCAATGGGGTGTTGCCTCCTTGACCGGCAATGTTGAGGTCACATTCTTTCATGCTTAAAAGTACCTTGACAATATCCAGTTGACCCTGTTCAGTAGCAATATGAAGAGGTGTGTTACCAGAGGCATTTGCAATGTTTAGATTGCATCTCTGATCAGTGATGAGGTACCTAACAATAGCCACATCACACCACTGACATGCAATGTGCAGTAGACAGTCTCCATCCTTATTGAGTGGGATCTCCTCAGCAGTTTCACCTTTCTTGTTGGGAGTGTTGGTGGTGCATTTCCTGTCCAGGAGGAGTCTAATAATCCTCAATGCTTTCGTGTGGCAAGCAATGTGTAATGGTGTGTTCATTTCACTATTCTTGGTGTTTAACTGACATCTCTGATCAGCAACAAGGAATTCAATTGTGGAATGGTGACCATACTTGCAGGCTGAGTGTAATGGGGTGTTGCCTTTTTCATCAGAAATATTGAGATCACAATCTTTACTGCTTATAAGAACTTTGACAGTGTTCAGGTCATCACATTCAGACGCAATATGAAGAGGAATTTTTCCCTCTCTGTTTTGGGCGTTTAACTGACATCTCTTGTCAGCAACAAGGAATTCAACAGTGGAATGGTGACCATACTTGCAGGCTGAGTGTAATGGGGTGTTGCCTTTTTCATCAGAAATATTGAGATCACAATCTTTACTGCTTATAAGAACTTTGACAGTGTTCAGGTCATCACATTCAGACGCAATATGAAGAGGAATTTTTCCCTCTCTGTTTTGGGCGTTTAACTGACATCTCTTGTCAGCAACAAGGAATTCAACAGTGGAATGGTGACCATACTTGCAGGCTGTGTGCAGTGGGGTGCTGCCTCCGTCACCGGCAATGTTGAGGTCACATTCTTTCCTGCTTAAAAGTACCTTGACAATATCCAGTAAGATGCAGGCTGTGTTACCATCTTGGTCTCGTAGACTAAGATCACATTTTGCATGCTGAAGGAGAGCAGCGGTTACATATGCTTCGCCATGCTTTATGGTTGCAAGAAGTGGAGTCAAATGATGCTTGTTCAGAACGTTTGGATCACACTTTTGGTCAGTGACAAGGTACCTAATTATATCCACATCACCCCACAGGCATGCAACATGAAGTAGGTAGTCTCCATCTTCATTGAGTGGGGTCTCCTTAGCAGTCTCACCTTTCTTGTTGGGAATATTGGCGCTACATCTCCTGCCAAGGAGGAGTCTAATAATCTCCAATGCTTTCGTGTGGCAAGCAATGTGTAATGGTGTGTTCATTGCACTATTCTTGGTGTTTAGCTGACATCTCTTGTCAGCAACAAGGAAGTGAACCACAAAATGGTGACCATGCTTGACGGCTGTGTGCAGTGGTGTATCGCCCTGTTCATTTGGAATGTTCAAGTTGCATTCCTTCAGTCTTAAAAGAATCGTAACAGTATCAAGATAACCATACTCAGAGGCAAGATGAAGAGCAGTTTCACCCTTCCTGTTCTGGGTGTTTAACTGACATCTCAGATTTGATTCAACAATAAGGAATTCAACTACAAACTGGTGATTATATTTTGAGGCTCTGTGCAATGGGGTATTGCCTAGTTCATCTAGAATGTTGAAGTCACACTCTTTCCTGCTTAAAAGAACCTTGACAGTGTGAAGACGACCGTTTTCTGATGCAAGAAGAAGAGGAGTTTCTCTCCTTCTATTCATGGTGTTTAACTGACATCTCTGATCAGCAACAAGTAATTGAACTATTGAATCTGGACCATACATGCAGGCTATGTGTAATGGTGTATTACCTTGTCTATCAGGAGTGTTGAGGTCACATTCTTTCCAGCTTGTAAGAACTTTGGCAGTGTTCAGGTCACCATATTCAGAGGCAACATAGAGAGGAGTTTTGCCGTCACTGTTCTGGATGTTAATGTTTTCACTACTGAGTAGGGAAGTCACTTCTTTCAAGTCCCCTCTGATGCAAGCCTTGTGTAGTTCACCCATGTTTCTACCATCAGTCCATTACACATCGACCTGCAGTAAGACATTGCCGCGCTATAATGTTGTATACCCCTCAAACTCATAAACGACAGCATGAAGATACAGGTAACTTATCTAAACCAAATTATGACAAATCACAGCAGTTGTTGTGTTTATTAACCTCGCCCCACCCATGCGGGGACTAGGTTCTAGTACATATCACGTGTGTCTGTCTGTCTGTCTGTCTGTTATGGGTGCTGCGGGTAGTTGACAAGCGAGACCATGGTTGAACAGAAGGTGCTGGACGTACAGAACAAAATTAACATGGGAATTGCATTTTACTCAGCTATGTCCACAGTGCTCTGCGTTTGTTACCAAGCAGCCTCCTAAGCTAGCACTGAAAGCAGTAGCTGCAGACACTGCATGGGTATAGCACTCATGAAGTACCCCATGATGGGGATTGCCTGTTCAGTGCTAATGTCTACCGGCTAGACTCCACTGGCATACAGAATATAGATGCCCAAACACCGCAGATGATGGTAGTGAGCTATGTAAAGTTCCTACCCGAGCCTATAGCATGTGACAATGCCTGTAACGCTGATACCGAGGCCCCTGTTGCTGAGGATGCCCGCATTAGTCATGAATGGCTCGCCCTCAGGTATCTACACAGCTCATGCTCCAGCATGTCTTGTGTGTAGCAATGGCAGTCATATAGCTAGGGAAGTTTACTGCTCATAGCTCTGCTGCTTAGTCGCTTGCATTGTGTATCATTTTGGAATTAATGTATGACACAAGAACATGCAAAATAAGAGAGGGAAGAGATTTATGGCATGAAGCACGAAACAAAAATGTAGACAGCAAACTCGTACATGTGGGGCTTGCTCAGGCTCACCCCAACAATGTAGCGACACAAACTTCAAATTCACGAATACACAGAAAATTCACGTGTTCAGATCACTGTTATGGCGCAATATGCTGTATGGATGTTCTTCCGGTAGGTGTGGTCATAGGCTAGGTTGCCACAGCTTCGTTGGATAGTACTATGGAATGCTACAAGGGCTGGGAACTTTGCCACAGATGGTTCATCAGTGGTGCAATTTAGATGACAAGGGTCTTGTTACTAAGGAGTAGGGAATGATGTTAGTACTAAGGAATGAATTTTAGGAACAGTGATCTTTTCATGGCACATCAGGAGTCAGCACCACCCTCTTAATTGAGAGTGTGTCACTAGCTTGCAAGTCACTGGCCTTGTTCCCAGGCCACCCAGAGTTGGCAATAACAAATCCTGTATTGCAGTTAGGAGGCACTGCAGTCAGTGAAGACAAGAGCATGTGGTACAGAGCATGTGAGAGAAGGAAGAGATGGTTGAAATGGGGAACATATCCGTGGACCTCACAACATGTATGGAAGTATATACGCATGGAGTGTGAGAATCATGAAGATGTGCCTTATTACTATATGAGCAGTCCAGCGCAAGGCAGCTCTCTGCGTAGCGGTCTGATGAACTCTCACCTCCATTCACATTAGAGGGAGGGAGAACAGCACACGGCAGTTCCCTGACATAGAAAGTCCTGTCTCCCTCACTAGCTATGTCTGCATGAGTCCCGCATAGTTCCTTACCTCTCTGACGCACCAACAGCCTGAGGGTCTGGTGAAGATGTGATGCAGTGGCGCATGGCATGGGGGACTAAGGAATTTAATTTAACTGTGTTCTGTGTAAATTGCACTAATATTAGTCACATGGCACGGCTGTTTTTCCATGGACATTTAGTAAAAATTTACGGCACGCATAGGACATGCCCCCAAAACAAGCCGGTTCAAATGCAGTGAGAGTTCACTCACTTCACAATGCTATAGGAAGCTTGGCATGCTAGGAATTCATTGATTAACATTCTTGACAGTTCATACATAACATGAAGATAATCATGGATACAAATGCGCAGTTGCTACGCTATATATTCTAAGCCACTGCACAGCTGCTTCACATTGGGGTACGGGACAAGGTCAGCAGTAGCACTTGTGTTTGAAGCCATGCAACACCAAGCAGGAAGCGCTTCACAGCCATTGCCCTGAACAGGATGGAGATAGGTACATAACAGAGTGCAATGCACTTATTATTTTTTGCTACTTGTGAGTCCTGGAAATACGATCAATGAACACCATAGGTGCAGCTACAATGGCACATCATCTCAGCCTCCATGGAGACGTACTACAGTCTGTGGAGGGAGAATCCAAACACCAGAGCATCTGTTTACAAGTATAAGGTTGTACATGGAAAACTTAAGAGCTACATTCTGGGCTGATGTGACCACCGATCCACCTGACGTCTGGCACCAACAAACATTCCACAATGGCTGCTATGCAGCCATGCAGAGGCACTCAGCTGCTGTCTCCAAGCTTCATCCATACCGGTGCACGTGCACCACAGTTGAGGTTTTCACCTGGGAGGGACATTTAGAAGAAGAGTGTGCTGTCATCATTATATTGATGTGTGTGTGCGCGCGCGCGCGCGCGTGTGTGTGTGCGCGCGCGCGCGCGCGCGTGTGTGTGTGTGTGTGTGTGTGTGTGTGTGTGTGTGTGTGTGTGTGTGTGTGTGTGTGTGTGTGTGTGTGTGTGTGCGTGTGCGTGCGTGTAGCAGAATTAGGGGTTTGGCAAGACTAGTGATGTGAGACCTGTGTACCTTGTGACCTTTGTTATTGTAGCCTAACCAAGTGCTAAATGGTATTTGCTAGAGACACTACTACACAAGGCCGGCTGTTGGTGCGGCAGAGCGATGAGCTATGCCGATCCCATGCAGATGCAGTGAGAGAGGGTAAGTTCACGAGACCTCTGAAAGAGAGAACTGTCGTGGGCCATGCTATGACAGTACCATCAACCAACTGAACATCCAAGCACTGTTTCCGGTTCACTTTGTGAAACATCATCCCCACAGAGAAAAACATCTTATCTAGCCTCTTACCGAGGTATTTTTCCCAATGCTGCAATGCTTCCAAAACTGGACGTCATCAAGGACTTTGGATATACCAGGTAACATATGGCACATTGAGGCTGGACTCATGGGAGAACAAGGAGCTGTTTATGCCTACTTCTGAGACCTAATATCAAGGAATTGTCAACCCTGTAGGCAGATTCAACTGTATAGTCATCAAGCATAATGCGGAATCTTCACCAGAACTCGGCCTCAGATCTAAACGCCCATATCATCGAAAATGGGAGATGAAACTTAGAAGTATCAACAATATCTGTCGGGTCTTTTGCTTTAGTGTGCTGTGTCAGTTCCACATGTACAGGAAGCATTCCTGACATGTCTTTCCCACTTGCTGCAATACCAAAACCTACATGCGGAAATATAGTACCCCTTCTTTCATGGCGTACACCGCGCGACAAAAACAAGTATCATATAAACTCACTGCCTACTTACAAGTCCATCATTTTTCCTCATCAGAGCACCTCTCCACTTTCACTGAAGCACTTCTGGTTTGCTGAGACACTGTCAGTTTCTGGAGGAAGCATCTCGCCATACTTGAAGTTGTATCTCTTGCATCCCTCACCAGATTTCGCTTCACCATCATGTAGAGCTAGCTCTCCTTTCGAAATCTAGCCTATACACGTGGCTCCAGCGGTCACGCGGTTATCACGCGAAGCCGGAGAACAGCGTATAAAAAAACCCCTGGAAACGTGGTTGCTAAGGCGTTGCCATCGCACGAAAAAATTTCAGGGGGGGTGTCTAAATATTAAGTGTCCACGTCGCGATTGCGCAAAAACAGCCGTGACGGGGACTAAGGAATTCAATTTTACTATTCAGCAGGTGAAGATGGTAAGTGTTGCTGATGCAAGTGTGGTTTCACACTTGAAACACTAGGGTATACCAAATTATGGCAACTGCTAATCCTCTTTTTTTTGTCTTGGCACTTGGATGCATAGGTACGTACGTACGTCGCTTTTCCGCATGCGCGAAGCGGGTAAGCAATCGGTTTTGTCCGTCTGTCAGTCAGTCAGTCTGTCGTCTGTCTGTCTGAATTTTTTTTAAAAAATATCGCCACATAGACACTCATAAACCATCGAAAGGGAGTCAAACAACAACAAAAAACTGCTCTATGTGTACCTGACTGAAGTCAAGGAGCTTCGTTTCGCTATATTTCGGCCTTTTCAAAACTACTCATAACATTGGTTCCACCTCTTCGTGACCTCAGAGTCCCATCAAGAACAGGACACGTAGTGCATTTGGAAACTTCAAGCTTCCAGATGACCGCTAGGAAACAGTATTTTCCCACGATTTATGTACTTCACAGACGTCGTGACTATTGTTTAGGCTGATTTTTCCAGCAATTTCCTATTATTCGTAACATTTGGCCCCACCTCTTGTGCTCTTCAGCTTCACAATATACACGTTGTACGGTAAGCGGTCACTCCCACACCTTGGATACGGCCATACACGAACACAGTATACATGTATGTGATAGCACCTGTTCAATGCGCATTGGCAGAGATGTCACATCGATTGTAGCTGCACTGTGTCCTGTAGACGTTCCGCGCGGGGTATGTGTTCTATGAACACTTCTAGTTGACTGTGATGAGTTGACTCATCATGATCATTGCAATAATCATCAAGAATGCTCAACTTATAAACATTAAGCACTTACTGGTCCTTTATTTTGAGTTTCCTTCACCCTTTTAGTAGTATCACAGTCAATTCTGCTGGCTCTAAGTGGGATGGCTGTGGAGGCACTGTGGGTGAATATCATCAAGCATTCATGACTGTGAATTCATTTACAATTACCATAGCAATATATAGCACATCACACTCACTTAGAATGTTTACGTTTATCACAGATGTGACATCCGCAGTGGCAATACCTGATTGAGAATCAATAATTAAGGTTACAGGTACCCATTGGCTGGAAGTAAAATCTAATTACCATGCATGAGATTCCTGGTGTGAATTTACTCATTCTTCAACTTTTGAAAGGTAATTGAGATGGTGTTTATACAACTGCTAATATTGAGATGGAAATATAGACGTTCATACAACTGCTAATATCATATATCTAGGCAAGAGCGCATGATGACATCATTGTTTTTTCATGCCGTGAAAAAACAATGATGCGCTCTTAATCTAGGTTGAGAGTTATGTTTGGAAGGCAGTATAGGCCGTTTTTCTTTCGCTGCAGAGAAGTGAGTTGCCTCCACATCATTCATTGAATGCCATTTTCCTATATAGCTAGTGTACTTTGACCGCTAGTGGGAGCTGTGTGACGAATAGCTTATAGCCATCACCCTCAACATTCACATCTTCTAGCTGCGTCCTGAAGCAACACAATGAGAAAGGTTTGTAGCTAGAATGCGCTCAAGAAGTGCATGGGCAGGTCTGAATGGTTTCGAGTCCAGCATCACACTTTGCACTATAGGCATTAAAAAAGGTTGGCATGGGCTGCAAGAATGTAGTTACTGTTGTTGTATGGTATATGTGGGTACCCGTAACCTTACAAGGTTGAACTAAAGCAAGGATCCTGGCTAAGTAAAGGTAAAATGAAAGTGAAATGAAATTGAAAGATCTGGTATTGTCCTGAAAGAGTTATTGAGCCTGTGACAGATTTCTCTGTACTTCTGTGTCCTTGATTTGCACCCTCCTTTCCAATCTGATTTGCCTCCACACCATTCATTCATTTCTTACCGTAGGAATGGCAGTGCCTACCGAAAGTGGTAGAGTGGCTAATGTTGCAAGTCCCACTTCTGCAGGGTGTGGCTTGTGAGGCTAGGAAATTGTTGATTTGCTCACTTTTTTTGCCACATCCACCTATATTTTGTATTCTGTCATGACAGCCTACCTGAACAATACTTGTGCATTCTGTGAGTGAGTTGCGCATTTGCATTTGTGTCCCATTTGCTGTTGAATTCTGTACACCCAAATGGGTGATCATAAAATAGGCCATCACTACACTCAATAAGCTACATGAGCTTTCTTGAGGATATCTTCACAGTACAGTGCAGCCAAATCAAAGCGCGAATTTGACACTTGAAAGGTCTGCTAGCCACATCAAAGGGACATGCCCCCCTTGCTTATTTCAGTTCTGCCATGGGAAAATGTAAACAGATCACTAACTACATGTGTGACATCATGAATTCCTCATGAGCTCTGATTTGGCTTGTATAGTGTCCTACCCTGACTAGATTGTTCAACTATTTCAGTCCAAAGTGCACCAGAAACAATCTCAGGTCTGAAATCCCCCAAATAGCATGCAGATATACCGCATTTAATCAAGGTTACCATGGTAACCACTGTAGCACCCCAGGGTGCTATTCCAAAACATGTGAATGAGCACCCCATTTTCAACACCTGTTGCTTGTGCGCATTATTATGCTGCACCTAGTATACATCGATAAAGTGCATACTGCTAAGCCCCCTTTTCAAAATCCTAGATCCACCACTGAAAGTGAATTGTGTGTTTTTGCCTCTGTTTGCCATTGTATTCTGTATAGGTGAGCATTAACTGTTATAATCTGTGCAATCTACCTCAAGTGCAATAAGGCGTGACTCAATGATATTGACGTAACGCGGAAAGATTACGGAATATTGTTATTGATCCGCGGAAGCTTCCTCGCGGTTGCGTTTGTGAGCTACGTAGCTAAGTATGGCTCCGGTTCTAGTCATCCAAAATATCGATCTGTTCCCGTGATAGTAGCTTGTTGTTACCTACGGTGGATGGCCTTTGAGTGTTGGGGATAGTAGTCTCTGTCCGCTTTCCAGTCGTGTGCTAAGACCGTGAAAACCGCGATGGGAGTACTGCAGTTCATAAGAAATGAGGAAACATCGCTTCAGTCGGAGCAGTTCCACACCAAATAGCCGACTTTTCTACTCATTTTGCTTCACTATGCACAAGTCATCCAGGATCTCAAATGGGATAGCAAAGGACGAAGGTTTGAAAGAACTGTGACGCGATTTGTTTGTCAAAATCGCTCATTTTCGTGATCGGTGTAAGACAAACGCTCTTATCTCCCGAACGGTTTGTAATTCTCTGGACCCCAATCGAGTTTTAGTTAGTACTCAGACTGGGCTTTGCTGCAACAACAGTATAAACCCTAGCTCTACGGAGAACTGCTCCGACTTTTCTAATATTTTGCAATGGCATAATTCTCTTCATCGGAGCGGCGGATGTGGGCGTGGCCAAAAAATGACGTCATAGAACGGTCACAACTAATTAATGCTAAATGTTTCTGAAGTATGAGGCTCATGGTGTACAGCTAACATGATATATGCCACTTCAAACTTTAAGTACAGTGGTCACTCCTTAATCCACCAGAGAATAAAGATCCCACCACTACAGTATTATTCTCCAGTTGAACTGGTACAGACCCGTAAACTCTCCTTACTTAACATCACCACCATTCACCTTGAAACTTCAATTTGGCTTCAAGAACCAAACATGCACGTGACATGTGAGCTAGACTGTTTTTTGGATGGAGGAGACAGAGTGGCAAACTCTGGCAGAATCTCATGCATACAAACATTGATTTAAGGCTGCAGATAGTCCCCTCTCCAACGATTTTGTGAATAAGCTGTACTGAAACGCTTGCTAGCAAGTTGCTACCATGCGCTCTGGGCAGCCCCACCCCCTTTTGCTTATTCTCAGCGCAAATTTAAATACGTATATATACCAATCATATCCCTCATGCGCAACTTGATGCTTACTGGAGTATTTATTCTTCACTGCTCAGCTCGCACCAGGCACTAGCTGTAGCTGCCACACTGACAGTGACCACTCCCACGTAATCACGTGTCACTAATCCGCTCTGCGCATGCGCTGGGCATGACGTAACCACCGTAGATTTGTCCTGACAGCTATTCTTTTATGAACACTCCATGCTCCCTGTGGGTGACATCATTCATTCATTCGAGAGTGATAGGCCTAGGCCTACTGTACAACTGAACACCAATTTTGAGCTGCCCCTAGCTGTCGTGCATGTATAGCTAGCTACCCACAAGGGAGTGGTTGCAGAAAAAAACATTGACAAGTTCTTGTCTGAGCTCAAGTTGATAGAGAGATCCCCAGACTAGTAAATCCTGTCCCAGACTCTACTTCCCACCTTGCGTTTGCTGTGCTGTACTGTGCGATAATCGTGTCATTGTGACCAGCTATCTCACATACCAAAATCTGATGTTGTAATGATTTTGAGCATAAGGTACGTACGTACAGTTGTATAACAGCCCAGCACAATGCCTGTCTGTTGCCAGAGCTGTTAGCTGGCTTGGGGTGCTACACACCATTAGCTAACACATAATATAATTTAATGCATCAAAGTTGTAATTCTGTGCACTCGGGCATCTATGGTAAACACAAAGATTCAGTGGGTGGTTTACACAACACATAGATAAATGGAGAAAACTCTGCAACTGAAATAAAGTCAGGGTCCAAACTTACTATCACATAATCTTATTTAGGTCTGTACTCGACCAGGGTAAAACCCCATAGCTACAGAGTAAAATTGGGAGAGTAACTCTGCATGCATGTCATGGGGATTAAAAAAAAAACAAATGAAATTGACAGGCAAGTATGGTAGAGAACAGCAAAATGCAACGTTACTGCTTAACAATGTGAGTGGTACCAGAAATAACACATTTAAATAAGTGGAACTAGAATTCACATACAACCTTAATAACCAGAAAATGTGGGAATACAGTATGTATGACATTCAACAACACACTAAGGAGGTTAATACGATTACATCAAGACAGGTATGAACTGTAGAGAAAGCGATCAATTATATGCCCAGGCTAGCCTCCCAAAGTATATTCCATCTGCAGGTCTTCTGTCAGTTCACTAATTGTCAGTTGATTCTTCATGTTTGGGTTGTGAGGTCAAAATGCTGTCATGAACTCCTCACATGGAGATCGAGTTGTCTCATCCGTGCCATGCACTAGCAGTGTTCACATTGCCTTGGTTTCTCTGGTTGAATAGCAGCAATGCAGTCAAGCAGAGGTTTGTGGCTATCTTGCTCCACCTCTCCTCGTGCACTCCATCAATATTCAGCTATAGCTTCACACATGGCCTCAACCGAGTAGTAAATTAAATATATGCCATTGCTGTTTCTTTTCTCCAAATGGTTGTCAACAAATGTGCTGTGCAGTGAAATCCAAAAGTCTAAAGTGTTACTACTGTCCGTGCATTTCTATTCTATTTAGCTATGTATGTTATCCACAGTTCAGAAGGACACTTGCTGGTGCTGATATCGCTGGCGAGGGTGGAGAGTTCAATGTCACGTAACACCTCCACAAGAGTGGCCCAGGTCACTGACTGCTTGCCTCTTCCAGTCAGCCACTCCTGGAGGATTTCTATATTGATTTGTTCAGCATCGTAGTGGTGTTTGCGGGCCATAATCTTGACCCTTGATCCATTTCTGTCATCCAGGAGGAAGGTACCAAACTGGACATACTTGGTTGCTATTTCCACTGGAATGCTGACCACCCTTCCATCAGGGCAAGCGAACTTCAGCAGTTCTGGTAGAGTGGGTTTGGCACCTGGATTGCAGGATGTGTTAGAGGGAACACCAAAACTATAAATTTAATATGGAGCTACTGTTACACTCCATTCAGAGGTTCTGCAAATTGAGCATTACAGCAAAATGGAATAATTGTATACCTACACTGAGAACTATACTTCTGACTCACAGTGCTGAGAGACATTGTCCTGTGTAAGCCCATGAGTTGCCCCTCCCACTTGTCCTCTCCCCTGGTTTATGGCTGGATGGGGTGTGGCTGCAAAGAGGAGGAGAAACTATAAGCTAGTGGTTAGCACAGCAGGCACGTAGATATGATTGGAAGACTGGATTCACACAGGGACGTCCTGCTCACAAAGCGACAGCAACCAAAAATTAATGTGTGTGGGATATAGCCAGTCTCATTTCGCAAAATCGGTAACAAAATAATATGTGCATGTACAGACAAAAACTACTGGACAACATGAATTCTCAACATACTGAGAGGCACTCCTGACTCCCAGTGCCAGGGTATACCATCCAGGGTATCTTCTTCTGTCGTTGCTCCTGCACCTCCTCTCTCCTGGGTCACTGCTGGTGTGGCTGTAGAGAGATCTGAGATTATGCAACAGTGACAATATAATACACACAATGAACTACTGTAGTCTTCCAATTTAAGTGCATACAATTTATAAGTACATATCTCAGTGGCGGATTAGAAATTTAGAAAGGGGGGTTCAGTCACTGGTGCGCAAAGTGCGGCCGAACAATTTTGTGTTGCCACACCCACTACCGGTCACATGAATGCATTCATGTCTGACCTGAGTTTTGAAGTTCGAGGTAACTTGTCTAGTGCTGGCGACTATAAAAGTGATGATCAGAACAAATCCAAAACTGCTATACAATAGACATAATTACTTTTACTAGCCAAAGGGGGTGCATTTGCACTGCCTGTACCCCCGCCACTGTATCTACAGCTAGACAGAGAAGCTACCTGTTTGCAGCTGAATATTGACTTACAGGAAATTTCTTGTCCTGCTTCAAGGATTTGAGCAGACTGGGGTGTAGCTGCATACACAAGGGAGATGTACGGAGGAAGTATGAGCAGTGATAATAGTAGAGATGACAAGACACACAAGTTGCAGTGTTTGCTGTATTTGATTGTGACCAGTTCCTGATTTAAAACGTGTTCCTTTCAAGATCCCCGATGCAGAATAACAATTTACAAACTATGCCATTAGTGTTGCATGTTGCCACACACAACGTATTAGCATGTCACATTACAAACCAATGGCCAAATGTAAAATGGAAGGTGTGGTTTACTTAACTGCTCAAGTTCCTAACCTGTCTGACAAGATCAGACAATGTTACAACTCTGAATGCATGTGCAGAGGATCTACAGTCAAACCTCCGAACAAAGGACACTTCGGGAACAATGTCTTTTGTCCTTTGTAGAGAGGTTGTCCTCTTCTCGGAGGTTCAAAATGTATTAGGACCATAGGCAAATTATTTGGGACCTTGAAAAGCGTCCTTTGTAGAGAGGTTTATTATATTGTGTCCCTATCTCGGAGGGTCCACTATCGGAGGTTTGACTGTATATGGTGTGCCAAGCATGGATAATGCGTGACTGCGACATTTACAATTTATAGAACTGCCCTACCTTCTAGCAATTTTTCCAGCACCTGGCCACGCACTTGCTCATTGAGAGAGTGCTTTTCACTAAAGAGTTCACTCAGCAGTTCCCTGCCCATGGTAGTTTGGGGATCAAATAACAGCAGATCCTTCATCGGAAATGGGTTTCTTCCCATGTGGTCTAGAACATTGTCTGCCTCCTTAACTATTGCACTACCAATTTCAGTGAGAGAGTAATATTTAAGGTCTTCAGCATTATCAATGAAGGGGTACTTGATATCCATGGGATGAAGGAATAACTCAGACATTCTAACCGCATCACAGAGTTCGCTTTTTGTTCCTATGACTTTCTGGATGATTTCTGAATGCAACTGTGCACATTTAGCTTCCTCTCCTTTAGGGCAGCGCATCATTACAATGACTGATTGATTCAGCAACCCCACCTCAACAACTGTTTCAATTGGCACCCTGTTGAGCCATCCAATCCCACGCTTCCATACTGAGCATCGTCGACGAAGAACAAGTGAGTCTTCAAGCAAGTTACCTGCGTGCAGCTGTAGTGCAAAGGAGAAAGCTAAGCGAAGGATGAGTACATGAAGGAACTGTGTTGTAAGGAATTGGTCATGTCGGCTGGATCGGTACAGCCAGCAACATTGATAAATCATGACATCATCTTGTTCCCATACTTGCAAGGGATTCTCAACACTAACTAAAGCTGGGAAGAAGTAGTACTCTTCTGAAAGGTTTTGTGGCATGTTCTTGACATGCACATCTTCGTCTTTGAGGAGCTCTAAAATTTCTTGATCATCAACTTTAAAGCAGAATTCTAAATGGGTAAGGAATTTGGCAATCATCTCTGGATTATAATCTGGAAATTCAAGTTTCAACTGAACTAAAGGAACCACTCCGGTGCTTGTGGAAAGATCTTTCTTGTGCTGGCTAAACTCTGTGGGTGCAAAGATGGTTCCATTAATCTCACCCAATAATGCCTGCTTCTGAAGTATTACCCAAGAATCTTCATTGCCAACACTGTCGGCTTCTAAGAGGAGGAGGCCCTTATCACTCAGAGTTGAGATGAGAGGGATTAAACCGTCAGGATTCTGAGGGAGGAGTGCATCAGATTCCTGGATGGTGGTTGTTATATCTGAAACAGTGCATGCAACTTTGCCTGGGAACTTTTCCAGAAGGAAGGCATACAGCACATGGCAGTGCAAATCAACATCAGCTGTCCGTCTTAATTCACAACAGCTTTTGTTCACTAATGAACAGAAGAGTTGTAACTTTCTTGAAGCAGGATCTCGACAGTCAAGCACAACTTGGCCAGCAAAGTAGAAGGAGGTTGGTAAGCGTTTGAGTAAAGCAGACACTTGGGACATCTTCTCTTGAGCACTTCCACCCCTGGCCTTCACTTTGTCTGCATGACTGCCAACCAGAATCACCTGAGGCAGTGCACTAGCCCGTGCTGCATGGTTGTTGATGAAGGACCACCAGTAACGCAGTGTTTCACTGATCTTCTCTTCACTTTCACTCATGTTGACAACAATGATGAAAGCTGGTGGAGTTGAGATTACTGTAGTCTGTATGACAGCAGCATGACTAGTGTAGTATTCAATCTGGCCGGCTAGATCGTAGAGCACTGTGTTGCCAAATGCTTTGCTCCGAAATGTTGTTGGAATGATACCAGCAGTATGGGGTGGGACATTCGTAACCCTTCTCAACTCTTTAGGAAGAAACCTCCAGAGAATGCTGGCTTCTTTGCAGACGGCTTTGATTAGGGTGCTTTTTCCTGTCTCAGGGTTCCCAACAATAAAAAGGTTAATGTACGTTTGTACTGAATGCTTTGACTTGCATTCTGTGAAGTGAGAGATTGCTCGTATGAGCTCATAGTTTGTTGTCAGTTCTATGGGTGTCTGGCCTGCACTGTTGACAGGTGATGGGTCAACACGACTTATCAACTGTTTGGCAACTTTCACCATCTCCATCTGAGTTTCTCCTCTTATGCAGGCAAGATGCAGGGCTGTGTTCCCAACGTGATCGCATAGAGTAAGATCACACTTCTTGTGCTGAAGAAGAGCAGTAGCCACTGAAGCCTTATTATGTTCAATGGCTGAAAGTAGGGGAGTCATGCTAGCCTTATTCAAAGTGTTCACATCACAATGAATATTGGTCATTAATTGTTCGCAAAGCTGCAAATTTCCCTTTGATACTGTGGTATGCAGTGGTGTATCACAATTTCTGTTCTTAACGTTTAATTGACATCTCTGATCAGCAACAAGGAATTCAACCGTGGAATGGTGACCATACATGCAGGCTAAGTGCAATGGGGTGTTGCCTCCTTGACCGGCAATGTTGAGGTCACATTCTTTCATGCTTAAAAGTACCTTGACAATATCCAGTTGACCCTGTTCAGTAGCAATATGAAGAGGTGTGTTACCAGAGGCATTTGCAATGTTTAGATTGCATCTCTGATCAGTGATGAGGTACCTAACAATAGCCACATCACACCACTGACATGCAATGTGCAGTAGACAGTCTCCATCCTTATTGAGTGGGATCTCCTCAGCAGTTTCACCTTTCTTGTTGGGAGTGTTGGTGGTGCATTTCCTGTCCAGGAGGAGTCTAATAATCCTCAATGCTTTCGTGTGGCAAGCAATGTGTAATGGTGTGTTCATTTCACTATTCTTGGTGTTTAACTGACATCTCTGATCAGCAACAAGGAATTCAATTGTGGAATGGTGACCATACTTGCAGGCTGAGTGTAATGGGGTGTTGCCTTTTTCATCAGAAATATTGAGATCACAATCTTTACTGCTTATAAGAACTTTGACAGTGTTCAGGTCATCACATTCAGACGCAATATGAAGAGGAATTTTTCCCTCTCTGTTTTGGGCGTTTAACTGACATCTCTTGTCAGCAACAAGGAATTCAACAGTGGAATGGTGACCATACTTGCAGGCTGAGTGTAATGGGGTGTTGCCTTTTTCATCAGAAATATTGAGATCACAATCTTTACTGCTTATAAGAACTTTGACAGTGTTCAGGTCATCACATTCAGACGCAATATGAAGAGGAATTTTTCCCTCTCTGTTTTGGGCGTTTAACTGACATCTCTTGTCAGCAACAAGGAATTCAACAGTGGAATGGTGACCATACTTGCAGGCTGTGTGCAGTGGGGTGCTGCCTCCGTCACCGGCAATGTTGAGGTCACATTCTTTCCTGCTTAAAAGTACCTTGACAATATCCAGTAGATCATGTTCAGTAGCAATGTGAAGAGGTGTGTTATCAGAGGCATTTGCAATGTTTGGATTGCATCTCTGATCAGTGATGAGGTACCTGACAATAGCTGCATCACCCCACTGACATGCAATGTGCAGTAGACAGTCTCCATCTTCATTGAGTGGAATCTCCTCAGCAGTTTCACCTTTCTTGTTGAGAATATTGGTGCTACATTTCCTGCCAAGGAGTCGTCTAATAATCCTTAGTGCTTTTGTGTGGCAAGCAATGTGTAATGGTGTGTTCATTTCACTATTCTTGGTGTCTAACTGACATCTCTGATCAGCAACAAGGAATTCAACAGTGGAATGGTGACCATACTTGCAGGCTGTGTGCAGTGGGGTGTTGCCTCCGTCACCGGCAATGTTGAGGTCACATTCTTTCCTGCTTAAAAGTACCTTGACAATATCCAGTTGATCATGTTCAGTAGCAATGTGAAGAGGTGTGTTATCAGAGGCATTTGCAATGTTTGGATTGCATCTCTGATCAGTGATGAGGTACCTGACAATAGCTGCATCACCCCACTGACATGCAATGTGCAGTAGACAGTCTCCATCTTCATTGAGTGGAATCTCCTCAGCAGTTTCACCTTTCTTGTTGAGAATATTGGTGCTACATTTCCTGCCAAGGAGTCGTCTAATAATCCTTAGTGCTTTTGTGTGGCAAGCAATGTGTAATGGTGTGTTCATTTCACTATTCTTGGTGTCTAACTGACATCTCTGATCAGCAACAAGGAATTCAACAGTGGAATGGTGACCATACTTGCAGGCTGTGTGCAGTGGGGTGTTGCCTCCGTCACCGGCAATGTTGAGGTCACATTCTTTCCTGCTTAAAAGTACCTTGACAATATCCAGTTGATCATGTTCAGTAGCAATGTGAAGAGGCGTGTTACCAGAGGCATTTGCAATGTTTGGATTGCATCTCTGATCAGTGATGAGGTACCTGACAATAGCTGCATCACCCCACTGGCATGCAATGTGCAGTAGACAGTCTCCATCTTCATTGAGTGGAATCTCCTCAGCAGTTTCACCTTTCTTGTTGGGAATATTGGTGCTACATTTCCTGCCAAGGAGGAGTCTAATAATCCTTAGTGCTTTTGTGTGGCAAGCAATGTGTAATGGTGTGTTCATTTCACTATTCTTGGTGTCTAACTGACATCTCTGATCAGCAACAAGGAATTCAACTGTGGAGTGGTGACCATGCTTGTAGGCTGTGTGCAGTGGGGTATTGCATGAACAGGAGTTTCACCGTCTCTATTTCTGGCATTTAACTGACATCTCTCATCAGCAACAAGTAATTCAACTGTGGAGTGATGACCGTGCTTGCAGGCTGTGTGCAGTGGGGTGTTGCCTCTTTCATCTTGAACGTTGAGGTCACATTCCTTCCTGCTTATAAGAACCTTGACAGTATCCAGGTGACCATGTTCAGAAGCAGCATGAACAGGAGTTTCACCGTCTCTATTTCTGGCATTTAACTGACATCTCTCATCAGCAACAAGTAATTCAACTGTGGAGTGGTGACCTTGCTTGCAGGCTGTGTGCAGTGGGGTATTGCCTCTTTCATCTTGAACGTTGAGGTCACATTCTTTCCTGCTTACAAGAAACTTGACAACATCCAAGTTGCCATGTTTGGAAGCAGTGTGAAGAGGTGTGTGTTTAGAGGTGTTTGTTATGTTTGGATTGCATCTGACGAGGTACCTAACAATATCCACATCACCCCACTGACATGCAATATGAAGTAGACAGTCTCCACCCTCATTGAGTGGGATCTTCTCAGCAGTTTCACCTTTGTTGTTGAGAATGTTGGTGCTGCATGCCTTTTGAAGTAGGGATTTAACAATATTCTGTGCCTTTATATGGCAAGCGAGATGCAGTGGAGTGTTGCCTGTTTCATCTTGGATGTTGAGGTCACATTCCTTCCTGCTTATAAGAACATTGACAGTATCCAGGTGACCATGTTCAGAAGCAGCATGAGCAGGAGTTTCACCGTCTCTATTTCTGGCATTTAACCGACATCTCTCATCAGCAACAAGGAATTCAACTGTGGAGTGGTGACCTTGCTTGCAGGCTGTGTGCAGTGGGGTGTTGCCTCTTTCATCTTGAACGTTGAGGTCACATTCTTTCCTGCTTACAAGAAACTTGAGAACATCCAAGTTGCCATGTTTGGAAGCAGTGTGAAGAGGTGTGTGTTTAGAGGTGTTTGTAATGTTTGGATTGCATCTTTGACTAGTGACGAGGTACCTAACAATATCCACATCACCCTGCAATATGAAGTAGACAGTCTCCATCCTCATTGAGTGGGATCTTCTCAGCAGTTTCACCTTTCTTGTTGAGAATGTTGGTGCTGCATGCCTCTTGAAGGAGGGGTTTAACAATTTTCAGTGCTTTTATATGGCAAGCGAGGTGCAGTGGAGTGTTGCCTGTTTCATCTTGGATGTTGAGGTCACATTCCTTCCTGCTTATAAGAACATTGACAGTATCCAGGTGACCATGTTCAGAAGCAGCATGAACAGGAGTTTCACCGTTTCTATTTCTGGCATTTAACTGACATCTCTCATCAGCAACAAGGAATTCAACTGTGGAGTGGTGACCATGCTTGCAGGCTGTGTGCAGTGGGGTATTGCCTCTTTCATCTTGGATGTTGAGGTCACATTCTTTCCTGCTTATAAGAACCTTGACAGTATCCAGGTGACCATGTTCAGAAGCAGCATGAACAGGAGTTTCACCGTTTCTATTTCTGGCATTTAACTGACATCTCTCATCAGCAACAAGGAATTCAACTGTGGAGTGGTGACCATGCTTGCAGGCTGTGTGCAGTGGGGTATTGCCTCTTTCATCTTGGATGTTGAGGTCACATTCCTTCCTGCTTATAAGAACATTGACAGTATCCAGGTGACCATGTTCAGAAGCAGCATGAACAGGAGTTTCACCGTTTCTATTTCTGGCATTTAACTGACATCTCTCATCAGCAACAAGGAATTCAACTGTGGAGTGGTGACCATGCTTGCAGGCTGTGTGCAGTGGGGTATTGCCTCTTTCATCTTGGATGTTGAGGTCACATTCTTTCCTGCTTATAAGAACATTGACAGTATCCAGGTGACCATGTTCAGAAGCAGCATGAACAGGAGTTTCACCGTTTCTATTTCTGGCATTTAACTGACATCTCTCATCAGCAACAAGGAATTCAACTGTGGAGTGGTGACCATGCTTGCAGGCTGTGTGCAGTGGGGTATTGCCTCTTTCATCTTGGATGTTGAGGTCAGTATTGAGATTACATTTTTCACTGCTCATAAGAACTTTGATAGTGTCCAAATCACCACGTTCAGAAGCAATATGAAGAGGAGTCTTACCCCCTCTATTCTGGGTGTTTAACTGACATCTCTGATCAGCAACAAGGAAATTAATAATGGTATGATAACCACACATGCAGACTCTGTGCAAAGGTGTATCACCATATTCATCTGGAATGTTGAAATTGCATTCTATCCTGCTTGTAAGAACTCTGACAGTGTTCAGGTCACCATATTTACAGGCAACATATAGAGGAGTTTCACCGTCAGTGTTCTGGGTGTTCACATTGTCGCTACTGAGTAGAGATGTCACTTTTTTCAAGTCGCTTCTCTCACAAGCCTCGTGCAGCTGACTCATGTTTCTACCATCACTCCACTACACATTGGCCTACAGTGAGAATGGAGACATCACCATGTAGTAATTGTTTCAAAATGAAACCAGCCAAACTGATAAGGACCTGGTGCCTGTCATTTGCATAGGCAACAATTTAGTTTTATAGTACAGTAAATGTATTTTGTACAGTAATTATGTCATTGGTCATGAAAGCAGCCCGGTCATTTGCTGTGT
Source organism: Axinella damicornis (assembly GCA_963931865.1). Taxonomy (NCBI): domain Eukaryota; kingdom Metazoa; phylum Porifera; class Demospongiae; order Axinellida; family Axinellidae; genus Axinella; species Axinella damicornis. The sequence continues at coordinate 9,955,498 of OZ007515.1, read as the reverse complement.
ACAGCAAGCAGCCCTTAATGTACAGTTTGTTAGTCCTGTTGCATCTAACTATTGTGTCTAAGAGGCTTGTTTAAACCATGTATTTAGTATGAACAGGAAGCAAGAATACACACAAGATCTTTATCGTGCAAGTACTCACACTCTGATACTGACTTTTCCACTTTTGCATCTATATATGTTGTTAGTGCTGTGGCTATTTCAATAATTATGGGTTGGATTCCTAACAAAACATCTGCAAGATTGTTAAAACCTGTCTCACGTATAAATGTCATGTGGTCACTAAAAGTTATTTAAGTACTGTCATGATTTAGGGTGGAGTTGGAATGGTTCTAGACCTCCATGCAGAACCTGTCCAAGATCTGTATCCCAATCAACTGCACTCTTGTTGCACACAACAAAAATGTTTTATGGGTTGTTTTATTTTACTGAACAGTAATAGCTACAAGGAGTGGTTAACACAGTTTTAGTGAGTTCTTATTTCAGATTGCATATGCATGTTATGGATGCTCCTTTGCACCACTTTACAGCACTGATGTTTCATTACATCATACATTCAAGTTAAGGTGGTATGCTCCATATTGGGAAATTTTTCTCATGAATGATTTACATTGTTGCATGGCGGCAGCTGGAATCAGTAAGGGTGTGTGTCACTTTGATCTGACAAGCAATGCTCTCAAGTGTCATATCAGGGGCTTCGAGCGATACTTTGACTAAATCCTCTTACAAACCAAGTAGAAAAAAGCAACCAAGATAACATAATATCAGCCTATGCACACATTTGAGGTTATTTGGAGGCGCAGCTGCAGGACATCTGACGGCATGAAAAAGAACCATCTATCTGAGAAGTTGAAGATTGTCAACCACTCTGAAATCAGCGCACAGGGTTTAGCTTGTACTTCTATAATTATTACTAGTGAACGCAAATTTCAGCGAATTCACCTGCACTCGCTAAAATTAATTAATAGTTGCTTTAAGGCACATGTAGTCTAGTATAACGTGAAGTCTCTTGATAGTGGTAAGTGGCAGTGACTGTAGTAATTTTGTTGTGTGCAGTCACTGCAAAGCCAATATGGAATGTAGCTGTAGCTATGTTGGGCAAAAGGTGAAGGTAAAGGCTATTGGATGTGAACCACAACAGGAGGCTTGTGACGAACCTAGGAATGCTGAAGTATGATAGTTATGATAGACTGATTTAACATAGTAGAAGCAAGAAGTTAGCTACATGGGCCATGTAGCTAACATGGCAAGTGAAGTAAGAGGCTGCAATGCTGATGTCAAGAAGGCCAAGTCAAAGGCCCAGTATCAGGCAATAATCTGGAATTAGGAAGTCAAATGTTAGGTTAAAAGCCCCTAATTGGGATTCCAAGAAGGCTAAGTCAAAGGTTAGGTCAAGCGCAGTGAGCAGTTCTCTAGCACACTGTTTTTGGCATTTGATGCTGCATGGGCCTTTGACCTTGACAAGACTTTGTATCGGCTCAGAATCATGCAGAGGACATGGCAGCTGGTTAACCCCCTATGACTACAAACAACTTGGTAGCTAAGCACAGAGGATTTGGGGCCAAGCTGCTATGCACATGGCTTCATCAAAGCCACCTGATGTGGTCCCTCCGATGAAGATGCTAGCTATGTCAACAGCTAACGGGACATACTCTGCACGGGCGGAGACAGGTACCAAAAAGTGTGTGTGTGTGTGTGTGGGGGGGGGGGGGGGGGGGGGGGGGGGGGGGGGCTAATAGCACAATGCCAAAGTGCATAGAGGTGTGTAGGGCTGATCAGTCTGCGCAAAGCGCGGAAAAAATTTTTCCTTCATTTTTCAGTTATCAGGATGGGCTTTCATGGCACTGTCGTGCTTTGCACTGCAAGTTAGAGACGCCAGCCCCCAAGAAACGAGGTGACATAGCTATAAGTTAGTGCTAGATTTCGTGAGATAGTACCATCCAGTCTGTTGTTTTGGGGGGGCTCAGCCCCCCTGCTTTTGAAGTGGGGGGCTCAAGCCCTGCCCCCCCCCCCCCCCCCCCCCCCCCCCCCCACCATATCTCCGCCCCTGCTCTGACATGTGCAAGCCAAACCTTGCAGTGAATTGTGAGAACAGCATCCACTCGCTACTCACTGCCTATGTAAGTTTCATTGGTTGATTTATATATACGTCACCACTTCGTACAAAACATTGATGCAAGTCTGTGTGCTGGTGATTTCAAGTATAGAGGTTTCCTTTACAGAGGAAATGAGGTATATTTTGAAAACGACTGCCATGTGAACAAGATGACACAAATCCCCAAATTTGAATCATACTAAAGAACGCTTTTATTTGTCCTCGATGTCTAATATATATGCATGCCAGAGCTGGTTGGTTAGGAAAATGAAAATGGACTGGGTTCATTTAGGCATGTTAGGGGCCTGGGCAGGTATGGTTGTTTGATTTATATACCTAGCTAACATACGATATTTATAACCTGGCCAAATTAGTTTCAATAGCATGGCCACTAGAACCTTGCAGACTAGTAATGACCACATTTGGACATTGCTCTTAGCTGCTACTGGTCAGAGTTGGTACAATAAATCTGTGAAGGTGGGTGAATGTGAGGTGACTGAGGCTAATCTTTGTAGGTAGAATTTTGTGGTCAGGACAAGTCAAAGTGCTAATGCTATCAGTGTAACGAAATAGCGAAAAGCTAAGTTTATATTTCTGTAAAGTCCTGTGTGGTTGGGTGTATCCATGCCCAGTGTATTAGCTCGCGCACCAACCAAAATAAATATTAAATATTTATTCGGTTGGTGCGCGAGCTAATACACTAAGTTTATATTTAAGAATACATGACTACGAGAACTTACTTTCCCTGGAGTTCCCCGGTGAGATGTGGTTTGGGGGCCAGTTTGGTTCAGTTAGTCTTGTACGCAACAGCTATCACATTAATTGATTGCAGTGCATGGTGTATCCCCAGCTGCACCTGTCAGTTATCCTTCAGCGATAGGTCTACCTTGCATCTATATACTGCTTTGTTACACCATTGCTAAAAAACCATCCAATTTGATATCTATGGATGATTTATCTCTCTATGGAGTCGGCCCATAGCAACAAACATCCAAAATTGGATGTTTTGTATCATCCAAAAATGGATGTTTGCCATCCAAAATTAGATCTTACAATTGCGTTCCAAAATTGGATGTTTGTCATCCAAAATTAGATATTACATTACATTGCATTAATTCATTGTATTGTATTCCAAAATTGGATGTTTTGTGTCATATCCAAAAATGGAAGCCATTATGTCCAACAATTGTCTAGAGTATCCAGATTCAATGTTTTGTACCGTCCAGATATCAATTCAAAATTGGATGTTTTGTGTCATATATTGTCTCCTAAAACCGGATGTTTTGTGTCATTCAAAATTACCAAAATTGAATGTTTTGTGTCATCCGAAAATAACATTGCATCAACTTCTTCCAAAGTTGGTGTCATCCTAGCTATTTCATAATGCTAGAGCCCTCCAAACTTGTATGTTTGTGTCATCCAAAATTGGAAGACTGTTACGTACATTTTTTTGTACAATTGGATGCTTTATATCGTCCAAAGTCATTCCATTTTTGGAAGTGGAACATAATTGTTCTCACACTCTTCTATTGATCAGAACACCAACATCTACAATGCATGGCATAATATTATTGTGGAAACACAATGAAACAAAATGCATGCTGCACCGAGGAACAGGTTCTTTGTCCAGGTCTATATCATCCCTGTACAAACGCTGGGGTGAGAAGGCCTGGGAACGAGGCTAGAAATTGCTTGTGCAATTACTTCACCTCTTGATCTATTGCACAATTATTGCACTCGGATCCATGACACTGTTGGCCTGCCTGTAACCCACCAGCCATAATTATTCACAACACACCATTGATCATTGATTATAGTATAAAGCAATCATTGGTCTTCTCATCTTTCTTTGGAATGTCCTTCACCCTTTGACATCACACTCACATTGGGAATGCTGGCTGTAAACTGCTTTGATGTTGGCTAAGTGGGATGGGCTGTGGAGCACCTGTGAGCGAATATCATGGCTATGAATCCAATAATTACATTGTACACGTTCACACCTACTGAATGCTTATACATTGAACCCTACCACATACCCAGGCCCACACACGGAATGTGGAAAAGGGCCTGGTTACACTTGGCAAATTCCAATATATGTGTTGAGTCAGCAGTCTTGATTTCGGGTAGATGAACGATGTACTAATTACTGCAAAGCAATTTAATTTGTTAACACGTGAAAGAGGGTAGCTATTTGATAAACTAGCCCCCCAAGACTCACCTCTGGTCACTCCTTGGCAAGGACTTGGAATGTAATCACCTACATAATACCGTAGTCGTGCGTTATTAGGCGCATGCGCCTATAACTCCACAGGAAGGAAATATGCGCCTATAAGTGAGACGCGCCTTATAAAAATAATGACATTCCTCGAATAGGAAGCGTGCTTCAATTCGAATATAGCTGCTTTCCACTCCGAAGGAGCGAAAATGGCAGAGTTTCTGGAAGAAGACTGCAGCGCTTACCTGGGACGAGAGTTGAACCTGCGCCTAACAGCGAATATGCGCCTATAAGTGAGATGTGCCTAATAACGCGCGACTACGGTATTATGCCAACTGACCACATAATTATGGGAAAACCTGCCAAGTGCCACCAGGCTCTTTTCCGCATTCTGTGCATGGGCCTGGATATGACGCTAACCACTCATTCAGACTCTGACTGGTATAAAATCATATTGGAGATGCGGATGACCATTGAAACTACACATCCAATTGAAATGTGACAGCTTCAGATGTGACATTAGAGAGCCTGTGTTCGGCTTCTCTGCTGAAAAATTAGTTTTCTGTGATTAATTTGCACCCTTCTTTCCTCCTCCTGTTTCTTACTGTTGAATTGCTATGCCTATCAAAAGTTGCAAGGGGGAATGGCTAGTGTTGCAAGCCACACCTCTGCAGAGTGTGGCTAGGAAATGGTAGATTGGTTCCCAGACCCTTCCGTGGGGCTGGAAGGGGGGAGGGAGACCTCCCGCCCACCCCGGAAACGAACCGCAGAAGAGTCTGGGAACATAGTTCCAATTGTGTGATTTGTCCACTTCAGCACTTTTGACAATTTGACATGAAAGCCTCATATGCCTGTGTGTGAATTGCACATTTGTGTCCCATTTTCTGTTGCATTCAGTACACCCCAAAATGGGTATAATTTAGTCCCGGTAATAAGGATCCCCCTTCTCAGACTGGCTTAGCGAGTGTTTTCGCGGACAGCCCCACCCCCTTTTTGCAACTCGCTACTTTTGTGATTGTTCATATTGAAAATACGTATAAAAAAGGCAATGTAATATCAGGCATCCGCAACTTACGATTATTGTTACTTACACCGGTCTTTTGGGCCTCAACCGCTCGCACAAAGACTAATACTGCTGACGTCCTGACGACGCAAGGTAAATTAATTAAGTTCTGACGTACATGGCATTGTGTGGCGCTGCTGCTGCGCTGGCCGCTCTGTTCGTCCTAGGAGTTGCTGGAGAGTTCCCGAAGAGATCAAACAACCAACAAGCACACGAACAATCTAAGCCTGTGGTTAATTCACAGGCTATTAGTGTGGAGAACAACGTTTTCCATGATGACTGCTAACTGAAGGAGTCCCATTCTTTACTAAGGTAACGAATCCATTTCCAGTTCTTCAGGAAGCTAGAACTAATACTCTTCACCATAAACTGTGACTGAACTCTGTAGTGGTATGCCCCCCAGAACCCCCTAGAAGATTGTGGGCTATGCTCGCATAATCTGGTTCCCAGACCCAACCAGTGAGTAACGGTCTGGACAAATGAACTACCCTTCCGCGTGGCCAAGGAATTCATTCAGTGTAAATTATTAGTTGCTGTGAGTAGGTGAGAAGCCATAGGCATTGGACTCACGATTGATGAATAACATTATGTATGGGTGCACACCCATGTATAATGGTATTCATCAGTCACACGTACTAGTTAACATGTTTTTCCCTAACCAACACTTTCGCTGGAATGCAGTGCTCGGCCACACGGAAGGGTAGGTCATTTGCCCAGACCTTTACTCGCTGGTTGGGTCTAGGAAGCAGACTATGCTCGCAGGCAGCCTGCCACTGGTTACTCGAGGGGGCTACGACGTCGTATGGCATCGAACGAATGTCTCTTCGTGGTTCCTCCCTTGCAACATGTACAAAAACAGGAAAATTGACCTAACACTTTTACTCCGTATCCGGCTAGTTGCGAAGCGTACTTACATAAACTTCTCGCTACCCCCTCCAGAGTGGGGCTGTCTTGATCCTGAGAAAGAACAGCAGCAGTAGCTTGCGTGCAATGGAACTGAGACGTACAGAAAAATTCCATCAATGCTCAATAATTCGCTGTCTCCATTGTTTGCTGCTCCAGAACATCCTGGCTTGGTACATAAGCAGCACTTACCATGAAGTGTTTGAATACCACATTTGGTTTCCATTCCGACTTGCAGGTTACAACACAATTGTTAATTCCAAAATCGTTTGCCCGCCACCTTAATTGGTCTGTGTTGATTGGTCTTGATCCTGCTCATAGTTGCGGTACATTTACTCCGATAGGAAAGAGTGATTTTTTTTCCAGATTGATCAGGGGTGGCAGGCTGGCAGCGGCATAGAAAAAGCTGTGGTATGGCCAACCATCGTAGAGCTAGCGCACTGCACCATGGAAGGCGGTGCACGTGCCCGGAGGTGCTCTGTGTATGTGTTTCTGCAGAGGCGCAAATTTTTCGCATGACGTTTTATTAGCGATGAGGAAGCGCTCTCGCAGCATCCAAACGGCCATTTTGGGAACCTTGGCAGGTGTGGAGTTTCAATGGTAGGTCCAGAACTTGGACGAGAAACAGATGCCATTGCTGAGTCTGCATATACGATCAAGCATAGATTATACATGACGACACGTGCACGTAATATTATAATCAGGTCGGCTGGAAAAGTGGTCTGGCCAAAGCCGGACCTGCCGGACCGGCGGCACCGCCTCTGTTGATTGTAGCTACAGGCCATCAGAGAAATTGACACCAACTAGGTGGCTGTAGCCCAAGCTAACTAATCAGGTCAAAGTCCACCCTAGCAACCAGCGCCCTTAGGCCTACTGGTAAATGCACTCGTTGCTCATTACTTCACCTGTTGATTGTGCAATTATTCCCAAATTGCACTCATGCAAATAAAGAACCGGTAAGTGCTGGAAAAATTATGTTGGTGACGCAAATTTAGAGCGCTTACGGTAGGTTACTTCCCAACTATTGCGTCTTCACCAGCTAGACCCTCCCAAATGGGACTTTTCAACCGACGTGGCTAGCGCTAGATTCATATGTCTATACCCATTACATCATCAATGAAACAAACTGTTGAAATAATATGGATCAGTACTTCCTTTGTTAGTTGAATGGAATAAAATTACTGTGCCCATTATTACTTTGCTCCTCGTATGAAGGTCGATAATTAGCTGACCGTTAAGAGCTGTCTCATCACCAGTAATGCTCAACTCATATTAGCACTTACCGGTTCTTTATTTGGAGTTTCCTTCACCCTTTCAGTATCACAGTCAGTTGGGACTGCTGGCTGTAAACTAAATGGGATGGGATGTGGAGGCACTGTGGGTGAATATCATAAAGCAAGGCAGTGAATTCATTTTGTATAACAATTATAGCATGTCAGACTATGTTTACGTTGAACCCTACCACATAATAATCAATCATACCAATCAATCAATTTAATGTCACCTGCAGAAACCAGCCAGCCCATGAGGGCTTATGAGACATAGCCTATATAATACAGTCATGTAAATACAGATTGAACATAATCATAATGTCATTCAGACTACATGTAGTGGAGATGTGGATGACTAGATACTGTTGGCAGCTTCAGATGTGACATCTGCAGTGGCAATACCTGATTGAGAATCAATAGGGGCTATGGGTAGGGCTGAGCGATATTATCGATAATTCGATTGCGATACCGTCGATACGATAGTAATTTCTGCTGATTCACGATATGCGAGTGTCAAGCATTTTAGGCACAAGCGCACGGCTAGTACCACACTATGCTGTGGTCGAAGCCTTACTTCTGAGGCTAGGGCTGGGAATGCATAATCATGGCTGAATTTTAATAAGGCAGTGCTGCATGGCAAAGACTGATTTTTTTTGTTCCACTCAAATTTTGCTGTTATTTCAACTGACTTGATAGAACTGTTAGTAATAACATCGTGATATCATCGTTATCGTGATGTTTTATATCGATCGTGATATGATATTTCAATATCGCTCAGCTCTAGCTATGGGTACCCATTGACTGGAAGTAAATCTAATTACCGTGTATGAGATTCCTGGTGCAAATTTACTATCCACACCTTCTGTCTCAAATAAGGTAATTGAGATGGAAATAATCCTTCTGTCTAGGTGGAGAGCCATGTTTGGGAGAGAGCAAAGGCTGTTGTTCGCTGAAGAGAAGTGAGCTGTCGCTCCCACACAGTCCTACATTTGTAAATTCTGAGTGCATTCTACAAACCGTTCTCGCGGTGTTGCTTCAGGACACAGTGTGAATGTCGAGGGCAAGAGCTATAAATGAACCAGTTATTTGTCACACATCTCCAACTAGTGACCAAAGTACACTGGAAAATGGGATTTCACAAAGTGTGTTGGGATCAAGACGTTCATGTAGCCACACCCTTGAAAGAAGTTTGTCTTTCAAGAAGTGGTGGGTCTGAATAGTTTCGAGTACAGTGCCACACTTTGTGCTAGGCGGTGTAAGAATTGGCTTGGGATGCAAAAATGTAGCCTCGTTCCCCGCTAGGCTCTCCCATGCGCGAACAAAAATTGAAAGATATTTTATCATGTGGGCAACGTCACGTTTGATCAAAACCGCAGTGAATTGTGGCCGAATTGAACGCCAAAACGACCCGTTTCCAGGTTTGTATGAGTCGTTCTCGACACTTACTGTCCATGTAGACTGCCAAAGCAAGGCTACCGTCGATCTCCACGCAGCTAACGGCCAAGCGCTGAATGAGCCGGCTTCGCGCTACATATTTGCGGTCGGTGTACCCACGTTCAATTAAGTTCTCTACCCTTCTCTCTACCCTGACGTCACGCACGTGATAAATTATCCCAGGCCCTCTCCCACTATTTCCGTATTGTAAGTGACGGCGATGGCCTGGGAACGAGGCTAGCAAGAATGTAGTGCTGTTATTGTATGGTATACGCGGGTACCCGTAACCTTAAGGTTGCACTAAAGTAGGGTTCCTTGAGTAAAATGAAAAGGCTGGAAATTTGAAGATCTGGTTTTGTCCTGGGAAGAGTTATTGAGCCTGTGACACACTTCTCAGCTGAATACATTACTTCTGTGTCCATGATTTGGACCCACCTTTGCTCCTGCTGTTTCTTACCGCTGGAATGGCTATGCATATCAAAAGTTGTGGAATGGCTAAGTGTTGCAAGCCACACCTCTGCAGGGTGTGGCTAGGAAATGCCCACTTCAGCTTTTGCCACGCCCACGTACATTTTGCATGACAGCTATTACACCTGAACAATCCTTGTGCATTCTGGTATGTGAGTTGTACATTTGCGTCCCGTTTGCTGTTAAGTATAATCTAGTCCAGGGAATATAAGGATCCCCCCTCTCAAGAGTCAAGACAACAATTGTGGCTCTAGCCGGGCAGCCCCACCCACTTTTTGCAACTCGCTCTTTGTGATTATTCACATCGAAAAACGCACAATCAAGGCAATGTAATGTCAGCCCCATCCACAACTTACGATTTCTGTTGTTTATACTGGTCTTTTGGGGTTCAACCGCTCGCGCTCGCACAAGAAGTTCAAGTAACTAATGCAATACTGCTGACGGTGCATGTAAACACAAATTCTGACGTAACATGATTCTTGTGCGGCGCGGCGCTGCGCATCCTGACCCCAAGGGCCCATCTCCGGCGGTTCGATAATCTACCAGCGTGTGTTCGCAATTTCTGTGTTGACTATAGCTATACCTACAGCTGTATATTGATCTGAATGTCTTCCCTTTTCCCCAGCTGTAAGGATTCCCCCTCCACCTGGGCTACTCTGACATCCAGCACGTTGTGAGCACTGCATGGCATCCTCCTCTGTGAGCACTGCATTGCATCCTCTGTGAGCATGAACACGTGGAGTCAGTATACATCCTCTGGCAGTACATTGCTACCAGTGGTGTAGCCAGGATGTACTGGTAGTATTGCCCAGACACTTTAGTCTGGCGAAGCCGAACTGAGCCCATGAATGGTGAAGGGGTGCTACTAGTGCTTATGCACAGTACGACATTTTTAGCCGAGTACAAATCCTTACTGATGCCTGAAGTTCTGTTCAGTTCATTAACCCAGAATGCTGCATCTGCAATCAGAATGCTTTCATGCAAGTTCTGGGCCCCATTATCTGGAGGTGGTGATATGACATCATCACTGAAGGATCAGAACGTCAACAGAACTCCACAGCTGATGGTAAGTGACCGTATCTCAACCATACGCTGAGGCAGTGACTTTGAATTGGGCATACGTAGATATTGGGAAGAGAAAATAATTCAGCAGTATAGCGGTGAGCAGTATGTCTTCCACCTCCCTGAATGAGTGTCTGGCTCACTACGTCTCTCTAATTCCCTTCCTCCCGGATGCCATTACTTTTTCTGGTGCCTGTGACATCTGGACTACCTCTGATGTGAGGGTGGATCGTAATTTTGATCCCATTCACATTCTCTCTTTCCCATACTCTCTCCTCTCTCCTTTCCACTTTCTGCCTCTGGTTTTCTCATACCTCCCTCCTCCCTCCCAGGTTCAGAGGAAGAAGTCTACCAGCTGGATGTCGATCTCTCCTCCCTCCAGTTCACTCACCACCCTCTGTTTATTGTGGAGCATGTCATAGCTGTCCAACTGCAACAAGCCTATGACCAGCTCAAGAGAACGAGGAACAGAATGGCAGACTACTACTCTGAGAAGGTGTGTGTGTGTGTGTGTGTGTGTGTGTGTGTGTGTGTGTGTGTGTGTGCATGCGTGCGTGCGTGTGTGTGTGTGTGCACGTGTAGGGGAGCATTGCTATACCTGTGCCCTCCCTCCCTACCTTTTTTGAACATCTCCTTTTGTTGCACATGAGTACATACAAGAGGTACAGCCTTTGTCAACATGCTGAGCTATCATGTGGCACAAATATGATTGACTGTCTGAGGATAAGATATAAATTTAATTCCAAAATTTGAATACAGAGGTATAATGATGCCTACAAATACAATTGTCCATATTTGGTGCAATCCAAGGATCTCCCTCCCTCCCTCCCTCCCTCCCTCCCTCCCTCCCTCCCTCCCTCCCTCCCTCCCTCCCTCCCTCCCTCCCTACCTCCCTCCCTCCCTCCCTCCCTCCCTCCCTCCCTCCCTCCCTCCCTCCCTCCCTCCCTCCCTCCCTCCATATTTTCCACCCTCCCTCTCTCCCACCCTCTATGTCATGCATGCTGTTTCCTTCTCCAGTTGCTGGCATTGAAGAGAGCCACTGCTGATATCAGACAAACCTTACAAGAGCTGGTACGTCTCTTGTTGTGTCTCATTCCCAGATCCAGTTCACCAATTCTACGATCCCCTCTCCCCCTGCCCCTCCCCCTCAGGATCCCACGTCCCCCGAGGCTGGGGACCTCCACTCTCGTCTGGTGCAGTACACGAGGGAGGTGAAGGTGGTGAGACAGCAGAGCAAGAACGAGGAAGCCTCTGACTACAACCTCCTCAAGACGGTGCTCAGGTTCTGACTCATTCTCGTTCTCCACTCCTCATCTGTCCATTCCTCTTTTCAGTTCCCATATTTTTTTATTCATTCCCATTGTCATCCATGGATGTATTTTCAGGACGTGGCGTCAGTTGAAGGAGCTCCGAGAGACCCAGGGCTACTCCAGCACCACAGCGTGGCTCACTGTCAGTAAGTGAGTTGCGGATTGAGCAGCAGTAACAATGCGAAACAAGAGTGCACGATGATGTCATCTTCCTCCACCATCGTAATGAGGATGATGTTGTCATGCACTCTTGCAGCTACATTACACTGCACAGGTGTGCATGGTATGCAGTCTTGCACCTCACGGTCACAAGTTGAACTGCACTACTGTATTTCATAGCGACCAAAGGCTATAATCCATGGGACAAAATTCAAAATGGACATCATTTTAAGTGTTCTGTTCATGCTGATCACAATGGTGCACATCCCAGCCTTGTATCTCATTCCCAACTCAAGATACCTAGCAAGTTCATAGCCCAAACATTGGGCCTAAATGCTATCCATTGTCGATGGATTTCAAGTCACACTGTATCTAGGTATGTGAATGAGATATGAAGCTGGAAATTGTGCCATTGTGATCAGATTCAAAAGAGCTTTCAAATGATGTCCTAGAAATGGATTTTGATTTTTGTCACATTTTTGCCAAAAATTGCACTCGACCAAAGGCTATAATCCATGGTTTTTCATGATTTTGGGTCAAAACTCAACCTACAGCAAAATAGACATCATTGGAATGCTGCAGTCATGCTGATCATAATGGTGCAAATCCCAGCCTTGTATCTCATTCCTAGCCCAAGATACCTAGCGAGTTCATAGCCCAATCATTGGGCCTATGTGCTATTCATTGTCGATGGAAAGTCGCACTGTATCTGGTTATGTGAATGAGATATGAAGCTGAGAATTGTACCATTGTAATCAGCATCAAAAGAGCTTTCAAATGATGTCCTAGAAATGATTTTTCATGTTGGTCACATTTTTGCCAAAAATCGCACTCGACCAAAGGCTATAATTTTCATGATTTTGGGTCAAAATTCAACCTACAGCAAAATAGACATCATTGGAATGGTCCAGTCATGCTGATCACAATGGTGCAAATCCCAGCCTTGTATGTCGTTCCTAGCCCAAGATACCTAACCAAATTACTACCCCATGTATTCACTGTATCTCGGTATGAGAGTGATCGAGATATGAAGCTAGGAATTGCCATAATCCCCAACTTCCTATGCGTAAGTACAATGTGACTTTCATTAGACACTGGACACACGGATATAGAACATGAACAGTGAGAACAGGAGAATAGACAGACTATAGAGTTTTAGTGCTACTCACGTGACCCTCAACGAATCAGACGCCTCAGAATCGATCACATGACGGAGCATTAAAAATTTAATCGCTTAATGCACACTTTTATCTAGATAATGCACACTTTTCAAAGATCAAAGGCTGTCTCGGGTCAGTGAGTTGCACTAAGTAGTTTAGATACCAGTTTGCAGTGCATTACGGGCTTTAGTGCACTCGGGCAATCTAGTTAACGGTCTCGGGCGGATAATGCACTCTCCTTCGGCTCGTGCATTATCTCGCCCTTGACCGTTAACTAGATTGCCCTTGTGCACTAAAACCCGTAATGCACTGCAAAGTGGTATCTAAATATTACTTAGTACACTGTTCTAACAGTTCACCACACCACCACCCTCACACCCTCACCCTCACACCCCCACCCTCCCCTCTCAGATATCCTACTGATGCTGTGGAGGACGAGGCTCGGCTACGTCGTGATCTGGATGAAGAGGTGTCAGAACTGAGGGAGGAGTGTGAGGAGGGGAGGGCGGAGAGGGTGGCACACTACGAGGAGCGGCTGGCTGAGTGGAAGACCTACATGAGAGCAAGGGTGAGGAGCAGATCTGTGATGTCATCATGACATCATGCCTTCAAATATGGTCCATTTGCAGAGGCACTAATGTATCAATCATTATGGGATCATATGGCATCCAAATGCTAATGTCCGCACTTATGACAGTTAACAGTCAGACACTGGACAAAATTGTTAATGTACGCAATATACACAATCATGATGTAATGTCATTGATACACTGCACTTGTCAAAATGGAATGAATAAATGTTGTTAGCGAACTTTGGCTGTGCCTAGTGGCTGTGCCCATTCAATGCAAGACTGCTTCCTATGCTACTGCACTGTGATGTCTTTGTAACTCATCTCCCTCAGAGACGTGCAATTCGTCATGCACAGCGAGGCCAGAGCCATCCCGGGACAGACCAGTCTGCGGCTGAGGGATCCCAGCGAGGCCAGAGCCAACCCGGGACAGACCAGTCTGCTGCCGAGGGATCCCAGCGAGGCCAGAGCCAACCCGGGACAGACCAGTCTGCGGCTGAGGGATCCCAGCGAGGCCAGAGCCAACCCGGGACAGACCAGTCTGCTGCCGAGGGATCCCAGCGAGGCCAGAGCCATCCCGGGACAGACCAGTCTGCGGCTGAGGGATCCCAGCGAGGCCCGAGCCAACCCGGGACAGACCAGTCTGCTGCCGAGGGATCCCAGCGAGGCCAGAGCCATCCTGGGACAGACCAGTCTGCGGCTGAGGGATCCCAGAGTAGCCTGCTGGACCAGGGCGCTGTCAGCATGTGCCGCCTGAAAGTAAGTTACATCACGCAGTAATGTGAATAAAACGGTACCTCCTTACCTGAGCAATGATACCCCCTCTTCCACCTGGACCCTCCCTCCTTTCTCGTCAGGGCCCCGCCCCATCCCCCCACCAGCGTTCAACGAGGGAGAGGTGAGACAGCAACTGGTGGAGTTCTACCGCATCAACCGGAGATCACCAGGGGAGCCTGTGCTAGTGCCGGAGTTACATCATAATCATGCCGTCACACAGCAGTGCCCTAGGTATTTACACTGTTGTGTGTGGTATGTGTGTGTATGGTATGCGTGTGTGGTATGTGTGTGTGTGTGCGCACAGTGTGTGGTGTAGCGTGTGTGTCCCACAAGCCCATTGTATGACATTGTGATGTGGGTGTGTGTATAAACATTTCACTTTAGCAACCATGTGTCCTCCTCCCTCCCTCTCCTCCCCCTCGTCCCCCTCCTCCGCCCTCCCTCCTCCCCCTCCTCCCCCTCCTCCCCCTCCCCCTCCCTCCTCCCCCTCCCCCCTCCCTCCTCCCCTTCCTCCCCCTCCTCCTCCTCCTGCTCCTCACCCTCACAGGAATGAGCAGCAGCGTCGTGAGGAGGTGGGGAGAACAAGAATGAGAGTGAAGGTTCTCTTCAACAACCAGGAGGTCTCACAAACCAAGGATGGGTGAGATCATATCTTCCTCCGTGTACACACAGTACAATTTCTTAGTGAATGGCTGCTACATGTACAGTCCTCCAGCAACCATCAGTGAGACTGTTGAGAATATAGTTATAATACAAAAGTACTGAGACTTGACCGGGGGACATCCCCTCCTTCCTTACCCATCCACCCCACTAGCTCTCTCAATGCAGACTTCACGGTTCATTTTGGCGAGATCTTTAACATCCGAATTGTCCAGTGGCCAGAGAGCATCAAATTTCAGGTACAGAAATGCACATGCTCTTGACGTTGAGTATACTCTGATCTCCCTCTGTCCCTCCATCCCACCTTACCTCCATTCCACCTTCCCTCCATCCCACCTTCCCTCCATTCCACTTTCCCTCCATCCCACCTTCCCTCCCTTCATCCTTCCTTCCCTCCCACCCTCCCTCCCTCCCTCCCTCCCTCCCTCCCTCCCTCCCTCCCTCCCTCCCTCCCTCCCTCCCTCCCTCCTTCTCTCCCTCTCTCCCTCCCTCCATCTCTCCCTCCTTCCCTCCCTCCCTCCATCTCTCCCTCCTTCCCTCCCTCCCTCCCTCCCTCTCTCCCTCCTTCCCTCGCTCCCTCCCCCATCCCTCCCTCCCTCCCTCCCTCCCTCCATCCCACCCTCCCTTCATCCCTCCTTCCCTCCCACCCTCCCTCCCTCCCTCCCTCCCTCCCTCCCTCCCTCCCTCCCTCCCTCCCTCCCTCCCTCCCTCCCTCTCTCCCTCCCTCCCTCCCTCCCTCTCTCCCTCCCTCCCTCTCTCCCTCTCTCCCTCCCTCCCTCTCTCCCTCCTTCCCTCCCTCCCTCTCTCCCTCCTTCCCTCCCTCCCTCCCTCGCTCCCTCCGTCCCTCTCTCCCTCCTTCCCTCGCTCCCTCCCCCATCCCTCCCTCCCACCCTCCCACCCTCCCACCCTCCCTCCCTCCCTCCATCCATCCCTCCCTCCCTCCCTCCCTCCCTCCCTCCCTCCCTCCCCCCTCCCTCCCTCTCCCTCCCTCCCTCCCTCTGTGCCTCCCTCCCTCCGTCACTCCCTCTCTTTCCTCCCTCCCTCCCCAGGTGTATGAATCAGGCCTCTTGTCCTCCTCTCTGCTAGCAGAGGTGTTTGCGCCCATCCCAGACCCTCAGTTCACTAGTGCTACACCCACAGTGGTGGCTGGCTACCAGTTCAGTTGCAACAAGGCAGCTGCCTACACGCACACTGCAGTGGGCAGTGGTACGTGGGTGGCATGCAATCTTGTGTGTTTCCATTCTCTGTCTGGCAATGACATTTCATGTCGTAGGTACGTAGTTCTGCAAAACAGGTGTTATCCCTCTCCCTCTCTCCTTCCCTCCCTCTTTCCCATCTTTCCTACCTCCTTCCTTTCACTCTTCCTCCATCCTCCCTCCTCCCTTCCTCCTTCCCTCTTTCTTCCTCCCTCCCCTCTCCTCTCCCGTTTCCCTCCCTCTTTCCCTCCTTCCCCTCCGTCCTTCCACCCTCCCTCCATCTTTTCTCCCTATCCACCCTTCCTCCCTCCCACCCCCTCCCTCTTTTACTCCCTCTCTTCTTCTCTCCCTTCTCCTCTTTACAGGTGAATCCCACCGCTCCCTCCCAGACGCTGGTATTCTGGTGACGTCTGGTGTGCTGAATGTGGGGGTGTGCTGGGGAGTGGGGGAGGATGGGAGGGTGCTCTGTCCTCCAAAGTTCAGGCAGCCAGTGTCATTCCAGTATGTAATGCTTTGTATATCTCAGTAAACTGCTCAGTATACTACCCAATAGAATCCCCACTAAGGTATTGTATATCTCAGTATACTCTCTCAGTATAGATTCATTGACTAGTATATCTTGGTAAACTATAGTGACACTATAAACTCTCTGGGTTCCCCTGCAGTTCTCATCACACGGACGCAGTCTCTTGTCTAGGAGCAGCTGGCATTGCTGACCTTCAGGAAGTCAAGAAATGGATTGGTATGTTATTTGTCCCTCCTCCCTACCCCATTCCCATGCACACATACACAGTACACACACACACACACACACGCACACACACACACACACATACATACATACACACACACATACATACACACACACACACACACACACACACACACACACACACATACATACATACACACACACATACATACACACACACACACACACACACACACATACATACATACACACACACATACATACACACACACACACACACACACACACACACACACACACACACACACACACACACATACACGCAGAGGAGGCACATCTTGACCCCAATGACCCTCGGAACATGGAGCTATTCCGATTGGTCCAGTCTATTCCCAACTCAGCGGAAGAGGCACAATACTTTAGGTATGACATGACCATGTGGTGTGATGTATTTACTGTAAGTACTCAGTATAATATACTCCCTCCCTCCTTCCTTCTCCCACCTCCCACCTCTCTACTCCCCCCTTCGTCCCTCCATCTCTCGGATTCCCCCCTTCCTTCCCTTCCCCCCCTTCTTCTCCATTCCCTCCTTCCCTCCCCTCCCTCCCTCCATCTCTCGGATCCCCTCTTTCCTCCCTGACTTAGGCTACTGGATGTGGATGATGAGGAGAGGTTTGTGACTGAAGAACAGCTTAACAATGACAGGAGATTCCGACTGCTACAGCTGAGAGATCAGGGGGTGAGCGACAGTGATTCTCAGCTAATTTAGGTTACGCAGTAGTTGGTATCCATGCCAACACTTTGTCCACTACCACCATGTTCTCATGGGGAACTGATGGGGATATGACATTATAATAACTTCATGATGACATCATCATGACATCACACTGTGATTAATCTCCCCCTCCCACCAGCATCCTGGTCTGAAACACAAGAGTGTCCCTCTGAATGCGGAGATCATCACAGAGAGTGTGTGGCGGGAGGTGCAGGACTACCAGCCGTACAGCGACTACGATCTCCCATTCCTCCTCTTCGGAGACTTCCACAGCGCAAGAAAGGAAGAGCAGAACAGGTTCCTCCTCGATGTGAGTCACCGTGGGAACCCACAGGGGATGCGTAGCTTGATGGCACTCGTTGAGGTTTACTGTTGTGCTGTACACATTCGTGGGTCTTGAAATTCCAGGCCATAACCTTCAGGAAGGGAGAACCACACTCAGGGATCCTGTGTGACCCGCATAGCCTGCTAGTACCTGTGTCAAAGCAGTGGCCTAGACTACCAGGGTCAGGGGTGGAATCATACCGGAGTCCATGGTCCATGGTTGTTACGTAGCACCTCATGCAGTGTGTATGTCATTTCTCTCAGGTTCGTGAGCGAGTTCTCTCAAGAGTACGGTCAGGAAAGGGAGACCTTCTTCTCTCTGATGTTGTGCACTCAGAGTTGGTTCCAAACATCGGGTAGGATTCTTAACACCACTCTTCTCCCCCCCCCCCCCCCCCCCCCACCCACCCACCCTTCTGCTCCCCAACCATCTCCTCCCTCCCTCCCATCTCCCCCTTTCTCACCCTCGCTCCACTCACCACCCTCAGTACTCCTTTGACATCAGTTTGGAGGCTATACATCAATTGTCTCTCCTCTCCCTGTCACCCCTCTCTCTTGTTCTAGTGCTCTCAAGAACACGCTGGTTGAGCTAGTTTCTCCACGAAGACCTCTGAAACCAAAGAGGAGAGGAAGGAGGAAACCCAAGCCACAGGTAGGTAGGGAAGAGGGTGGAGAGAGGGGAGGGGGGGGGGGGGGGGGGGGGCAGAGGGGGGAGTTCGAGTAGGGAGTGGAGGTAGAGAGGGGACTGAGAGGGCAGCCACTAGAACCCCAGCTCTTACTGTGGGTGGTGTAGTGGAGTGAAACTGCTGCAGTCATTGACCTTGTATTGACTGTATGTGGACCAAAAATCCTATAGGTTCAAATCCCACCTGTTGCTTCACTGGTAAAGTGCTTTCTTTACCCCTCCTCCGCTTGGGAGACCAGCCTTTGGCTGAAAGGGCTTGGAGGGAAAATTAGACACCTTACCTTATTTAGTAACCAGTAACCTTATTTAGTAACTAATACTCAGCCAGAGCACCTTTAGATTTGGTTACCCAAACCAATACGTTTTACCAAACCAACATAATTATATGCCTATATACTCTCTACACAGCCGTGGGAGAAGCAGACCATTCTCAGCAACCCAGCGCTCCTCCCTTTCCCTCCCCATGGGACCCCTTGCTGCTTCTGCCTCCCTTCCTCCACACTCCCTGGCTGCCACTCTCTCTGCTACTGCCCACGGAGGGCCTACCCAGATGGAGGGAGGAGGAGGAGGAGGAGGAGAAATGGGTGCAACTGGCTTCCAGCAGGAGGTTGGCAGAAATGTCATGAGGGAGGAGTGTGTGTGTATGTGTGTTCCGCTATGAACATTCAACACACACTCAACACCTCCCCACCCACACACACACACACACACACACAAGGAATTGAACTTGGTGTCACCGTATATTGAGGTCGCATTTGGAGAAGCCACGCAGAGAACAACAGCTGCCTGTGGTTCGAATCCATTCTGGAATGAGGAACTCTCCCTGCCTTTCCAGTAAGTGCCCACCATCACCCAGAGATAGTATACAGTAGTATACTGGATGTGTTGTGCAGTATACTGATGTGCTGAGATATATCATCTTCCTCCTCTTCCTCCAGCCCCCCTCACGATGACTTCTCACCCATGAACCTCCAGCGAGTGACAGACGTCCTTCACATCAGTCTCTTTGATGAAGTCATCATCGACATTCTGCAGGTGGGTGTTGGATGTCATTTGGTATAGTGTAGGATTTAATTGTAGGAGTTGTTTTGAGATGGGACTCTCCTGTGTAACTAATCTCCTAACCAAGATGACTGCTGCATGAGCAACATCAAAATCTACAACAAACGTTTACACCAAACTGCTCCCTCCAGTTAAAAAACTCAATCTTGAGATCTTCTGTACTTGTCCAAACATTATTTCTTTACACCAACGTGAACATGACCATTCCTCCTCCCAGGATGACCGGCAGAGAGCTACCAATGTGCACCATCGGATTGAGAAACAATGGCTTGGGAGTTTCACTCTCCCCTTCTCCACACTGCACAACAGAGCCAGAGTACGCCAACAATGTCCTACCATTTAAGAGTACCTTCAAATCGCTAAATTTTGTACTCGCAATTAATAGTAGCCTTAAAGTACATCCCAGATGGTGAGATTCCCTCCCTCCCTCCCTCCCTCCCTCCCTCCCTCCCTCCCTCCCTCCCTCCCTCCCTCCCTCCCTCCCTCCCTCCCTCCCTCCCTCCCTCCCTCCCTCCCTCCTCCCCTCTCTCCTCCCTTCCTTCCTCCCTCCCTCCCACCCACCCCCCTCCCTCCAGGTTGAGGGTACATTTCCTCTGGATGTACCAGTGGTGCTACTGGGCTATGAGCATTTCACAAGTCCCCTTACCACTCAGACATTGACCTCTGACCTCACATCCAGTGGCCACACCCACCTCCAGCTGTTTATAGCTCTGGAGCCACCACTGAGTGTGCTACCACCAATCAAGGATCAGGTGTGGGATGGACCAGTACTAATTGCAATATACGTGAACTTGTAGGGTGAACTGACAATAGATAGCAAACTGTTAGTGTCCACAATAGCTCGGGAACTTGTTATTCAGATGCACGACTTGATCTATCGTCGTCTTCATCCTCCCCCTCTTCATCATCCCCCTCTCACCTTTCCATCCCTCTTTCCCTCCCTCTTTCCCTCCCTCTCTCTCTCTCTCTCTCGCTCCCTCCCCATTTCCCTCCATCCCTCTCTCCTTCCCTCCCTCCATCTCTCCCTCCCTTTGTCCCTCCCACCCCTCCATCCCTCCCTCTATCCTCCAGTTTGACAGTCATGAAGACCCTCACATGCTGCAGCATGCTAGTGTGTGGCTGAGAAAACTGAGAGAAAGCTTCCCTTCAAGACACTTCACTGTGGGTCCTGGTTCAAATGTTGCTCTGTTGTCGTTTAGAATGATATATAGTTACTTATTTACTTCTCTAATGAAGTCTTGACTCACAAGAAGTGTCGGTGTTGGGAAGAAATTCTCGGATAAGAGTTATGCACCTGTAATGTGTAATGGTTTAGCTACTCTGCCAGGAAAACCATAATATTGGGATGTTTCTGATAGTGAAAGAAATTCTTTGAACAGTAGCAGCTTAAATGAACATCTCACGTATGTTGTTTTCTGTTGCTAGGCAACAGCTCTTGACATCAGTGGCCAGCACGTGTTTGTGATGAGGTTTGTAAGGCCCCAGAACCCACCTGCTGCACTGCTGCCGGATCAGAACATTAACAGAACACCACAGCTGATGGTAAGTGAGCGTATCTCAACCATACACTGAGGTAGTGACTTTGAATTGGGCATACGTAAGCTATTGGGAAGAAAAATGTAATTGACACAGTACAGCCATGAGCAGTATGTCTTCCCCCTCCCTGCAGGAGCGTCTGGCTCACTACGTCTCTCTCATTCCCTTCCTCCCTGATGCCATTACGTTTTCTGGTGCCTGTGACATCTGGACTACCTCTGATGTGAGGGTGCAATCTCAAGTTCTCCATCTCCCTCCATCTTGCCATGCGTCTCAGTCTCTCTCTCACCCTCTGTTTTTCTTACCCTTCCCTCTTTGTCTCTCTCCTTCTCTCCCCCATGAACTCATTTCTCCCTTTCTCCCCTGCTCTAGCAATTCCTGCACATGCTCGGAGGGGATGAGGAGGAGCACGCAGTGTTGCTATGCAACTACTTCCTCCACTGTGGGTGGAGGGCCTGGGTGGTGCTTGGACACGCCATTCCTGAAGGTGCACAACTTCAGTCAACACTTAATCCATTCAGACCAGTACAGAGATTCTATTCAGTAGAGGGATTACAAGTTCTTGCCCACGCAAGCTGAGATGACCTTCAGTTTGATTGGACCATAGCTGAACATTCCCAGTTCAATGTATGAAGGTCTGGAGCTGCCTCGCAAGTTCAGGTCTTCACCTCTCCCACTCTATACCTCATGGTATGTTGGCAGGTCTCACAGCGTATGTCCTGACAGAGAACCCTCACAGTGGAGTGGGCTATTGGCTGTGGAACCCAAGTACCGGGAAACACTTCACACAGCATGAGGCCTACTGCCCCCTCACCTCCATTGGCTGTGTCATCAGCGACCAAAATGTGAGTATGTGTTGCTGACATAATAGTATTGTAAACGTCACGTAGCTGCAACTGTCTTCTATATTCTCTTCCTATCTCCTTCTCACCCTCCACCTCTCCCTCCCCTCCCTCCCTCCCCCCTCCCTCCCTCCCCCTCCCTCCCTCCCCCTCCCTCCCTCCCCCCTCCCTCCCTCCCCCCTCCCTCCCTCCCCCTCCCTCCCTCCCCCCTCCCTCCCTCCCCCCTCCCTCCCTCCCCCCTCCCTCCCTCCCCCCTCCCTCCCTCCCCCCTCCCTCCCTCCCCCCTCCCTCCCTCCCCCTCCCTCCCTCCCTTCCTCCCTCCCTCCCTCCCTCCCTCCCTCCCTCCCTCCCTCCCTCCCTCCCTCCCTCCCTCCCTTCCTTCCCGTGCAGGTATGGGCCAACATTCAGGACTACGAGGACCCCAGTAGGATTGTGTTTGATCTGGAGAACTCCAAACACTGGAGGACTCTCTTCCCCACTGACATGCAGCCCTTGGCAACAGTACAGGTAGGTTAGTTCTCTGAGGACTTCTAGTGACTATCAGTGAGCCTTACAGAGAGTGCAGGAAGCTTATCTCTCATTTTAACATGGTGTGTGAGACAGAGAGTGCTAAATCTAGCAGCGTACCTTGTGTCTGCTGTGGTGTGTGATGATCATGTCCCTTTAGCTGATGTATGTACATTACTCCTTTCTATAGCAAGAGTTGCAGTATTCAGAGACTGACATTGGAAAAGTTCACGAACTTCAAGAAAGGTATGATAAAGTGGAGAGCTCTTAACTTTGTGCTACCAATACATAGCATTGCTAGCTACCTGCATGTTGCCATGTTTCAAAGGTTACTCAATCCCATCCACAAAGTGTAGTATAGTTATAAAACGAGGATGCCGTTAACCAGGCCCTGTCAGGTATGGACTGTATTAACAGCAGCATGGTGCACCATTTCAGGATTGAGCGCACGGTGCGTGAACACCTCATGACTCTGAGGAGCCGCTTCATCACAAGATGGAACAGACACTGCACCAGGAAACTATACTCCCTTCTGCAAAGGTACACACTCTCACACTACGCTTGCTTGTACATAGTACATACACTCCACTACTGATCATGATGCCATACCCTGCTATGTGTGTCACGGCTTATAGGTTTGAGGAAAACCTCTCCTCACCACCTCTTCACGAGCACAGCACTGAACTGGCAGAGATAACTGCAGGTTATAAGGTATGGTGGCTTGTTATGTGCCAGGGCATTTGGAAGATACACCCATGGCCAATTCTGTTTCAAACCGATGAACAAGAAAAGCATCAAGTATTGGTAGTATTGACCATCATTTCCGGTATCCCTATTGATCAATTCAGTGCAGTCTTTCCTTGTTCCCCCAGCTGTCAGGATTCCCTCTCCACCTGCGCTACTCTGACATCCAGCACATTGTGTCCACAGTTGAGAGCACTGGCATCCACCTCTGTGAGAATGAACACGTGGAGTATGCTCTGGCAGTCTATGTACACCCGTACCCCAATGATGTCCTGTCTGTGTGGCTCTACACTGCATCTCTCATTCCAAAATAACACGGTCTCTCCACTCGTACATGCATCCCATGGAGATATTGTCTTGCATTATCTGGTGACATCATGCATGTACTCTGTATTCTGTGTGTTTGATTATTCATAAATTAGGCACATCTTGTGATGATTTTGAGCATGAGGTACATACCTACAGTTGTAAAATAGGCCCAGCACATGCCATGCCTCATGCCAGAGCTGTTAGCTGGCTTGCAGGGTGCTACACTGTGTAGTTACCACTAACACTTCAATGCATACGCATCAAACTATCTTGTAATATCTATGTAGCCTCATTCGCATGCCTCCGCCCAGTTTATCTCGCAGCCATGGAGAAAAACCAGGTGAAATTTATCACGTGATGTCTGCCACTGACATCATGATGACATCAGATGATTTAATTTCTCCACAGTTGCAAACTAGATACGTAAAATCTGGGCAGAGGCCTGGGAACGAGGATATCTATTCACTCTGACATATGATATCGATCTGTGGTGTAATAACAAAGATTCAGTGGGTGATATATATACATAACACAATTGATGATTAGCTTATACTGTAGATAGAATGAAATCACAAAAACTGCAACTGAAATAAAGCCAGGGGCCAAGTCACATAACATAACAACTGATTTAGGTCTGTGCTGGCCCTACACAGACCAGGGGAAAACCCCATGCAGTGAGTAAAAGCCCTGAAGTTATAAGGGGAAAACTCTACATGGGGAAAAAAACCCAAAATGAAAACTGGCAGCTAGTGGTAATTATTGTACTACAGAACAACAAAATGCAATTGTTGCTTAGCGATGTGAGTAGTACCATATATAACAACATGCAGCATACACACTATAGTGAAAACTATAGGATTCACGTGCACATATACCAAAAATGTGGGAAGGGTACAAAGGACATGAATGGTGCTCATCTACAGTATGTGTGGGCAGTCAACAACACAACCATCTATACACTTAACATGGAACTACTAACGATGTGGCCTCAGATGTCTGTGGGATGTGCAAGAGGTGCATGGACAGTGAGTTGTTTTGAAGTAAATTAATGTTTGTGAAGAAATGTGTTGTGCAGTGAAATCCAAAAATAATACTGTATGTGCATTTCTGTGCATTGTATTCACAGTTCAGAAGGACACTTGCTGGTGCTGATATCACCAGCGAGGGTGGAGAGTTCAATGTCACGTAACACCCCCACAAGGGTGGCCCAGGTCACTGGCTGCTTGCCTCTTCCAGTCAGCCATTCCTGGAGGATTTCTATGTTTATTTGTTCGGCATCGTTTGAATGTTTGCGCGCCATAATCTTGGCCCTGGATCCATTTCTGTCATGCAGTAGGAAGGTACTAAATCTGACGTACTTGGTTGCTATTTCCACAGGAATGCTGACCACCCTTCCATCAGGGCATGTGAACTTCAGCAGTTCTGCTAAAGTGGGTTTGGTGCCTGGATTGTATGTAGTGTGTGGAGAGGAGGGAAGTCATACTTAACAGTGTGCAGAGAAATGACATGCATGGAGTAGCTACTAGGATGTCTCTAACTCAGTTCTTGCTCATACTCACAGTGCTGAGAGACATTGTCCTGTGTAATCTCCTGAGTTTCCCCTTCCACTTGTTCTCTCTCCTTTGTTATAGCTGTAAGGGATATGCCTGCAGAAAGGGAAAATCACCTACATCAATGTGTGTTTGGAATGCCTGCTTGACCTCCCCCCTCCCAACCCCAAAATAACCATAGCACATGTACATATGCATGCTTTAGGGGGGGGGGGGGGGGGGGGGGGGTTCTCTATGAAAGTAGACCCTGTAGCAACCACTATATACAGGCACTGGCAGATGCTCACGTCATGATACTGTGTATGAAGTCAAGGCCAGGACAGAGGCTTAGCACACTTGATATTGGTAGTAAATGGGTTGAAACTGTGCAAGCAATAGGATTCATGATGCAAGCATTACCACTTCTAACTCACAGAGCTGGGAGTCACAATTTTGTGTGAACTCTAGCGTTGAATTCTGGGTTTGAGCTGGTAGGGATGGAGCTACAGAGAGAAAGTTAGTAGCTACAGTATAACTTATGTGAGTGGTTATGTGTACATGAGCATGGTAGTACCTGTACGGATGCAGTACAATATACAAACTGAATAGACAAATGCGTCAGGTTCTATGCAGGCAGGTGTTGGATGCAAGCTTTGGAGAGAGAGAATAATCCACAGAAAAAATTCTGGGACCAGCTGGGAATCGAACCCAAGACCTTCTGAGTACTAGTCAGACGCTCTTACCGCTAAGCCACTGGGCCCACGGCAGAGGAGCGGAAGCAAGTCTGCATATAACAGCGCAGGCTAGAGGACTTAGCCGATTCCAGCTGTCTTTCTCTCTCTCACGGTTGTTTCTGAATAGACAAATGAATGACGTCCAAGACAAGGTAGTTGAGGGATTCCAAGTTTAGTTTGGGGTTCAGGCCAAGTTCATGGAGACTCAGCAAATACCAGCTCCTTCTGTCTCTGCTATCAAACACTCCAAACTCCTTGCTTGCACAGGGCTGCACGACCGAATTGCACATTTGTGGGTGTGGTTAGGGTTGGGTTACAATTTTAGCACATGCGTAGTTGATGGATCTGCCAGAGACTAAGCTATAAGTCGAAAGTACGTCAAAAAAAAAAATTTGCCCGCTTCGGCTGCTGCTCCCCCAATTGCATCCACTTCAACTGCTGCTCCCCGATTGCGTCCGCTTCAACTGCAGCTCCCCGATTGCGTCCGCTTCAACTGCAGCTCCCCGATTGCGTCCGCTTCAACAGCAGCTCCCCGATTGCGTCCACTTCGACTGCTGTTCCCCGATTGCATCCGCCAGCTGCAGGTATTGGAATCACAATAATAATCCTGGCTCTACCTCTGCTCTACTTGGCTCTACCTCGGCTCTACCTGGCTCTACCTAGTAGTAGTAGTAGTAGTAGACTTTAATTTTAGGCAGGTAATCCCTTCAGCCATATATAGGCTGATCTCCCAGGGAGTCCTGCATACAAACAGGTTATATACAACAACAAGAAAAGGAAAAAAAGAAAAAGGCACAAGCACAATCACGACTATACTAATACAAGCACAGCTATACTACCGTATATCTGGAAATTTTCGTTGTAAAAATATTTTCGTGGTTGCGATAAACCACGAAAATTTTATACACGAAATTATTTTTACACGAGTGAATAGTTATTACAGTCAGAATCTTTTCGCGATGCTAGCTAGTTACTTCGCGGGATGGCCCTCGTTAGACAGCTACCTGCAACCGAGGGACGGTCTCCTTGGGAATATAGAGTAAACAAGCGACACCTTTCTCGCGGTGGTAAGTGTCCCGGCGATAATCGTTTCGTTCTTTACGGCCATAGCGTACGCGGGTACCTGTCTGTGGGTTCCTAGGTTTTCATTCACGAGTTCTTGGCCAACAGCTGCTTCCCAAGGTTCCGGATAAACGCAGTAGCCTCGCAGCAAGCTCTTCGTACTTCTTTTCTCCGCGTGTCAGAGAAGTTGCCGTAAAAAAATTTTCGTGGGTAACCCTATCCACGAAAATATTATGACACGAAATAATAAAACACGAAAATTTTACTACACGAAAATTTCCAGATATACGGTAATACAAGCACGCAAACAGAAAACAAGTCATGCACCAAGCAATAAACACACAGACAAGTACAAACCTCTACTCTACCTGGCTCTACCTCTACTCTACCTGGCTCTACCTCTACTCTACCTGGCTCTACCTCTGCTCTACCTGGCTCTACCTCTACTCTACCTGGCTCTACCTCTGCTCTACCTGGCTCTACCTCTGCTCTACCTCTGCTTTACCTGGCTCTACCTCTACTCTACCTGGCTCTACCTGGCTCTACCTCTACTCTACATGGCTCTACCTCTGCTCTACCTCTACTCTACCTGGCTCTACCTCTGCTCTACTTGGCTCTACCTCTGCTCTACCTGGCTCTACCTCTGCTCTACCTGGCTCTGCCTCTGCTCTACCTGGCTCTACCTCTGCTCTACTTAGCTCTACCTCTACTCTACCTGGCTCTACCTCTGCTCTACCTGGCTCTACCTCTACTCTATCTGGCTCTATCTCTACTCTACCTGGCTCTGCCTCTGCTCTACCTGGCTCTACCTCTACTCTACCTGGCTCTACCTCTGCTCTACCTGGCTCTACCTCTGCTCTACCTGGCTCTACCTCTACTCTACCTGGCTCTACCTCTGCTCTACCTGGCTCTACCTCTACTCTACCTGGCTCCACCTCTGCTCTACCTGGCTCTACCTCTGCTCTACCAGGCTCTACCTCTGCTCTACCTGGCTCTACCTCTGCTCTACCTGGCTCTACGTCTGCTCTACTTTGCTCTACCTCTGCTCTACCTGGCTCTACTTCTACTCTACCTGGCTCTACCTCTGCTCTACCTGGCTCTACCTCTGCTCTACCTGGCTCTAACTCTACTCTACCTGGCTCTACCTGGCTCTACCTCTACTCTACCTGGCTCTACCACTGCTCTACCTGGCTCTACCTCTGCTCTACTTGGCTCTACCTCTGCTCTACCTGGCTCCACCTCTACTCTACCTGGCTCTACCTCTGCTCTACCTGGCTCTACCTCTGCTCTACCTGGCTCTACCTCAACTCTACCTGGCTCTACCTCTGCTCTACCTGGCTCTACCTCTGCTCTACCAGGCTCTACCTCTGCTCTACCTGGCTCTACCTCTGCTCTACCTGGCTCTACCTCTGCTCTACTTTGCTCTACCTCTGCTCTACCTGGCTCTACTTCTACTCTACCTGGCTCTACCTCTACTCTACCTGGCTCTACCTCTGCTCTACCTGGCTCTACCTCTGCTCTACCTCTGCTTTACCTGGCTCTACCTCTACTCTACCTGGCTCTACCTGGCTCTACCTCTACTCTACATGGCTCTACCTCTGCTCTACCTCTACTCTACCTGGCTCTACCTCTGCTCTACTTGGCTCTACCTCTGCTCTACCTGGCTCTACCTCTGCTCTACCTGGCTCTGCCTCTGCTCTACCTGGCTCTACCTCTGCTCTACTTAGCTCTACCTCTACTCTACCTGGCTCTACCTCTGCTCTACCTGGCTCTACCTCTACTCTATCTGGCTCTATCTCTACTCTACCTGGCTCTGCCTCTGCTCTACCTGGCTCTACCTCTACTCTACCTGGCTCTACCTCTGCTCTACCTGGCTCTACCTCTGCTCTACCTGGCTCTACCTCTACTCTACCAGGCTCTACCTCTGCTCTACCTGGCTCTACCTCTGCTCTACCTGGCTCTACCTCTACTCTACCTGGCTCTACCTCTGCTCTACCTGGCTCTACCTCTACTCTACCTGGCTCCACCTCTGCTCTACCTGGCTCTACCTCTGCTCTACCAGGCTCTACCTCTGCTCTACCTGGCTCTACCTCTGCTCTACCTGGCTCTACGTCTGCTCTACTTTGCTCTACCTCTGCTCTACCTGGCTCTACTTCTACTCTACCTGGCTCTACCTCTGCTCTACCTGGCTCTACCTCTGCTCTACCTGGCTCTAACTCTACTCTACCTGGCTCTACCTGGCTCTACCTCTACTCTACCTGGCTCTACCACTGCTCTACCTGGCTCTACCTCTGCTCTACTTGGCTCTACCTCTGCTCTACCTGGCTCCACCTCTACTCTACCTGGCTCTACCTCTGCTCTACCTGGCTCTACCTCTGCTCTACCTGGCTCTACCTCAACTCTACCTGGCTCTACCTCTGCTCTACCTGGCTCTACCTCTGCTCTACCAGGCTCTACCTCTGCTCTACCTGGCTCTACCTCTGCTCTACCTGGCTCTACCTCTGCTCTACTTTGCTCTACCTCTGCTCTACCTGGCTCTACTTCTACTCTACCTGGCTCTACCTCTACTCTACCTGGCTCTACCTCTGCTCTACCTGGCTCTATCTCTGCTCTACTTGGCTCTACATCTGCTCTATCTGGCTCTACCTCTGCTCTACCTGGCTCTACCTCTGCTCTACCTGGCTCTACCTCTGCTCTACCTGGCTCTACCTCTGCTCTACCTCTGCTCTACCTGGCTCTACCTCTACTCTACCTGGCTCTACCTCTGCTCTACCTGGCTCTACCTCTGCTCTACCTGGCTCTACCTCTGCTCTACCTGGCTCTACCTCTGCTCTACCTGGCTCTACCTCTACTCTACCTGGCTCTACCTCTGCTCTACCTGGCTCTACCTCTACTCTATCTGGCTCTATTTCTACTCTACCTGGCTCTGCCTCTGCTCTACCTGGCTCTACCTCTGCTCTACCTGGCTCTACCTCTACTCTACCTGGCTCTACCTCTGCTCTACCTGGCTCTACCTCTACTCTACCTGGCTCTACCTCTGCTCTACCTGGCTCTACCTCTGCTCTACCAGGCTCTACCTCTGCTCTACCTGGCTCTACCTCTGCTCTACCTGGCTCTACGTCTGCTCTACTTTGCTCTACCTCTGCTCTACCTGGCTCTACTTCTACTCTACCTGGCTCTACCTCTACTCTACCTGGCTCTACCTCTGCTCTACCTGGCTCTACCTCTGCTCTACTTTGCTCTACCTCTGCTCTACCTGGCTCTACTTCTACTCTACCTGGCTCTACCTCTACTCTACCTGGCTCTACCTCTGCTCTACCTGGCTCTATCTCTGCTCTACTTGGCTCTACATCTGCTCTATCTGGCTCTACCTCTGCTCTACCTGGCTCTACCTCTGCTCTACCTGGCTCTACCTCTGCTCTACCTGGCTCTACCTCTGCTCTACCTCTGCTCTACCTGGCTCTACCTCTACTCTACCTGGCTCTACCTCTGCTCTACCTGGCTCTACCTCTGCTCTACCTGGCTCTACCTCTGCTCTACCTGGCTCTACCTCTGCTCTACCTGGCTCTACCTCTACTCTATCTGGCTCTATTTCTACTCTACCTGGCTCTGCCTCTGCTCTACCTGGCTCTACCTCTGCTCTACCTGGCTCTACCTCTACTCTACCTGGCTCTACCTCTGCTCTACCTGGCTCTACCTCTACTCTACCTGGCTCTACCTCTGCTCTACCTGGCTCTACCTCTGCTCTACCAGGCTCTACCTCTGCTCTACCTGGCTCTACCTCTGCTCTACCTGGCTCTACGTCTGCTCTACTTTGCTCTACCTCTGCTCTACCTGGCTCTACTTCTACTCTACCTGGCTCTACCTCTGCTCTACCTGGCTCTACCTCTGCTCTACCTGGCTCTAACTCTACTCTACCTGGCTCTACCTGGCTCTACCTCTACTCTACCTGGCTCTACCACTGCTCTACCTGGCTCTACCTCTGCTCTACCTGGCTCTACCTCTGCTCTATCTGGCTCTAACTCTACTCTACCTAGTTCTACCTGGCTCTACCTCTACTCTACCTGGCTCTACCACTGCTCTACCTGGCTCTACCTCTGCTCTACTTGGCTCTACCTCTGCTCTACCTGGCTCTACCTCTACTCTACCTGGCTCTACCTCTGCTCTACCTGACTCTACCTCTGCTCTACCTGGCTCTACCTCTACTCTACCTGGCTCTACCTCTGCTCTACCTGGCTCTACCTCTACTCTACCTGGCTCCACCTCTGCTCTACCTGGCTCTACCTCTGCTCTACCAGGCTCTACCTCTGCTCTACCTGGCTCTACCTCTGCCCTACCTGGCTCTACGTTTGCTCTACTTTGCTCTACCTCTGCTCTACCTGGCTCTACTTCTACTCTACCTGGCTCTACCTCTGCTCTACCTGGCTCTACCTCTGCTCTACCTGGCTCTAACTCTACTCTACCTGGCTCTACCTGGCTCTACCTCTACTCTACCTGGCTCTACCACTGCTCTACCTGGCTCTACCTCTGCTCTACTTGGCTCTACCTCTGCTCTACCTGGCTCCACCTCTACTCTACCTGGCTCTACCTCTGCTCTACCTGGCTCTACCTCTGCTCTACCTGGCTCTACGTCTGCTCTACTTTGCTCTACCTCTGCTCTACCTGGCTCTACTTCTACTCTACCTGGCTCTACCTCTGCTCTACCTGGCTCTACCTCTGCTCTACCTGGCTCTAACTCTACTCTACCTGGCTCTACCTGGCTCTACCTCTACTCTACCTGGCTCTACCACTGCTCTACCTGGCTCTACCTCTGCTCTACCTGGCTCTACCTCTGCTCTATCTGGCTCTAACTCTACTCTACCTAGTTCTACCTGGCTCTACCTCTACTCTACCTGGCTCTACCACTGCTCTACCTGGCTCTACCTCTGCTCTACTTGGCTCTACCTCTGCTCTACCTGGCTCTACCTCTACTCTACCTGGCTCTACCTCTGCTCTACCTGGCTCTACCTCTGCTCTACCTGGCTCTACCTCTACTCTACCTGGCTCTACCTCTGCTCTACCTGGCTCTACCTCTACTCTACCTGGCTCCACCTCTGCTCTACCTGGCTCTACCTCTGCTCTACCAGGCTCTACCTCTGCTCTACCTGGCTCTACCTCTGCTCTACCTGGCTCTACGTCTGCTCTACTTTGCTCTACCTCTGCTCTACCTGGCTCTACTTCTACTCTACCTGGCTCTACCTCTGCTCTACCTGGCTCTCCCTCTGCTCTACCTGGCTCTAACTCTACTCTACCTGGCTCTACCTGGCTCTACCTCTACTCTACCTGGCTCTACCACTGCTCTACCTGGCTCTACCTCTGCTCTACTTGGCTCTACCTCTGCTCTACCTGGCTCCACCTCTACTCTACCTGGCTCTACCTCTGCTCTACCTGGCTCTACCTCTGCTCTACCTGGCTCTACCTCAACTCTACCTGGCTCTACCTCTGCTCTACCTGGCTCTACCTCTGCTCTACCAGGCTCTACCTCTTCTCTACCTGGCTCTACCTCTGCTCTACCTGGCTCTACCTCTGCTCTACTTTGCTCTACCTCTGCTCTACCTGGCTCTACTTCTACTCTACCTGGCTCTACCTCTACTCTACCTGGCTCTACCTCTGCTCTACCTGGCTCTATCTCTGCTCTACTTGGCTCTACATCTGCTCTATCTGGCTCTACCTCTGCTCTACCTGGCTCTACCTCTGCTCTACCTGGCTCTACCTCTGCTCTACCTGGCTCTACCTCTGCTCTACCTCTGCTCTACCTGGCTCTACCTCTACTCTACCTGGCTCTACCTCTGCTCTACCTGGCTCTCCCTCTGCTCTACCTGGCTCTACCTCTGCTCTACCTGGCTCTACCTCTGCTCTACCTGGCTCTACCTCTACTCTACCTGGCTCTACCTCTGCTCTACCTGGCTCTACCTCTACTCTATCTGGCTCTATTTCTACTCTACCTGGCTCTGCCTCTGCTCTACCTGGCTCTACCTCTGCTCTACCTGGCTCTACCTCTACTCTACCTGGCTCTACCTCTGCTCTACCTGGCTCTACCTCTACTCTACCTGGCTCTACCTCTGCTCTACCTGGCTCTACCTCTGCTCTACCAGGCTCTACCTCTGCTCTACCTGGCTCTACCTCTGCTCTACCTGGCTCTACGTCTTCTCTACTTTGCTCTACCTCTGCTCTACCTGGCTCTACTTCTACTCTACCTGGCTCTACCTCTACTCTACCTGGCTCTACCTCTGCTCTACCTGGCTCTACCTCTGCTCTACTTTGCTCTACCTCTGCTCTACCTGGCTCTACTTCTACTCTACCTGGCTCTACCTCTACTCTACCTGGCTCTACCTCTGCTCTACCTGGCTCTATCTCTGCTCTACTTGGCTCTACATCTGCTCTATCTGGCTCTACCTCTGCTCTACCTGGCTCTACCTCTGCTCTACCTGGCTCTACCTCTGCTCTACCTGGCTCTACCTCTGCTCTACCTCTGCTCTACCTGGCTCTACCTCTACTCTACATGGCTCTACCTCTGCTCTACCTGGCTCTACCTCTGCTCTACCTGGCTCTACCTCTGCTCTACCTGGCTCTACCTCTGCTCTACCTGGCTCTACCTCTACTCTACCTGGCTCTACCTCTGCTCTACCTGGCTCTACCTCTACTCTATCTGGCTCTATTTCTACTCTACCTGGCTCTGCCTCTGCTCTACCTGGCTCTACCTCTGCTCTACCTGGCTCTACCTCTACTCTACCTGGCTCTACCTCTGCTCTACCTGGCTCTACCTCTACTCTACCTGGCTCTACCTCTGCTCTACCTGGCTCTACCTCTGCTCTACCAGGCTCTACCTCTGCTCTACCTGGCTCTACCTCTGCTCTACCTGGCTCTACGTCTGCTCTACTTTGCTCTACCTCTGCTCTACCTGGCTCTACTTCTACTCTACCTGGCTCTACCTCTGCTCTACCTGGCTCTACCTCTGCTCTACCTGGCTCTAACTCTACTCTACCTGGCTCTACCTGGCTCTACCTCTACTCTACCTGGCTCTACCACTGCTCTACCTGGCTCTACCTCTGCTCTACTTGGCTCTACCTCTGGTCTACCTGGCTCCACCTCTACTCTACCTGGCTCTACCTCTGCTCTACCTGGCTCTACCTCTGCTCTACCTGGCTCTACCTCAACTCTACCTGGCTCTACCTCTGCTCTACCTGGCTCTACCTCTGCTCTACCAGGCTCTACCTCTGCTCTACCTGGCTCTACCTCTGCTCTACCTGGCTCTACCTCTGCTCTACCTGGCTCTACCTCAACTCTACCTGGCTCTACCTCTGCTCTACCTGGCTCTACCTCTGCTCTACCTGGCTCTACCTCTGCTCTACCTGGCTCTACCTCTGCTCTACCTGGCTCTACCTCTGCTCTACCTGGCTCTACCTCTGCTCTACCTCTGCTCTACCTGGCTCTACCTCTACTCTACCTGGCTCTACCTCTGCTCTACCTGGCTCTACCTCTGCTCTACCTGGCTCTACCTCTGCTCTACCTGGCTCTACCTCTGCTCTACCTGGCTCTACCTCTACTCTACCTGGCTCTACCTCTGCTCTACCTGGCTCTACCTCTACTCTATCTGGCTCTATTTCTACTCTACCTGGCTCTGCCTCTGCTCTACCTGGCTCTACCTCTGCTCTACCTGGCTCTACCTCTACTCTACCTGGCTCTACCTCTGCTCTACCTGGCTCTACCTCTACTCTACCTGGCTCTACCTCTGCTCTACCTGGCTCTACCTCTGCTCTACCAGGCTCTACCTCTGCTCTACCTGGCTCTACCTCTGCTCTACCTGGCTCTACGTCTGCTCTACTTTGCTCTACCTCTGCTCTACCTGGCTCTACTTCTACTCTACCTGGCTCTACCTCTGCTCTACCTGGCTCTACCTCTGCTCTACCTGGCTCTAACTCTACTCTACCTGGCTCTACCTGGCTCTACCTCTACTCTACCTGGCTCTACCACTGCTCTACCTGGCTCTACCTCTGCTCTACCTGGCTCTACCTCTGCTCTATCTGGCTCTAACTTTACTCTACCTAGTTCTACCTGGCTCTACCTCTACTCTACCTGGCTCTACCACTGCTCTACCTGGCTCTACCTCTGCTCTACTTGGCTCTACCTCTGCTCTACCTGGCTCTACCTCTACTCTACCTGGCTCTACCTCTGCTCTACCTGGCTCTACCTCTGCTCTACCTGGCTCTACCTCTACTCTACCTGGCTCTACCTCTGCTCTACCTGGCTCTACCTCTACTCTACCTGGCTCCACCTCTGCTCTACCTGGCTCTACCTCTGCTCTACCAGGCTCTACCTCTGCTCTACCTGGCTCTACCTCTGCTCTACCTGGCTCTACGTCTGCTCTACTTTGCTCTACCTCTGCTCTACCTGGCTCTACTTCTACTCTACCTGGCTCTACCTCTGCTCTACCTGGCTCTCCCTCTGCTCTACCTGGCTCTAACTCTACTCTACCTGGCTCTACCTGGCTCTACCTCTACTCTACCTGGCTCTACCACTGCTCTACCTGGCTCTACCTCTGCTCTACTTGGCTCTACCTCTGCTCTACCTGGCTCCACCTCTACTCTACCTGGCTCTCCCTCTGCTCTACCTGGCTCTACCTCTGCTCTACCTGGCTCTACCTCAACTCTACCTGGCTCTACCTCTGCTCTACCTGGCTCTACCTCTGCTCTACCAGGCTCTACCTCTTCTCTACCTGGCTCTACCTCTGCTCTACCTGGCTCTACCTCTGCTCTACTTTGCTCTACCTCTGCTCTACCTGGCTCTACTTCTACTCTACCTGGCTCTACCTCTACTCTACCTGGCTCTACCTCTGCTCTACCTGGCTCTATCTCTGCTCTACTTGGCTCTACATCTGCTCTATCTGGCTCTACCTCTGCTCTACCTGGCTCTACCTCTGCTCTACCTGGCTCTACCTCTGCTCTACCTGGCTCTACCTCTGCTCTACCTCTGCTCTACCTGGCTCTACCTCTACTCTACCTGGCTCTACCTCTGCTCTACCTGGCTCTACCTCTGCTCTACCTGGCTCTACCTCTACTCTACCTGGCTCTACCTCTGCTCTACCTGGCTCTACCTCTACTCTACCTGGCTCTACCTCTGCTCTACCTGGCTCTACCTCTACTCTATCTGGCTCTATTTCTACTCTACCTGGCTCTGCCTCTGCTCTACCTGGCTCTACCTCTGCTCTACCTGGCTCTACCTCTACTCTACCTGGCTCTACCTCTGCTCTACCTGGCTCTACCTCTACTCTACCTGGCTCTACCTCTGCTCTACCTGGCTCTACCTCTGCTCTACCAGGCTCTACCTCTGCTCTACCTGGCTCTACCTCTGCTCTACCTGGCTCTACGTCTGCTCTACTTTGCTCTACCTCTGCTCTACCTGGCTCTACTTCTACTCTACCTGGCTCTACCTCTACTCTACCTGGCTCTACCTCTGCTCTACCTGGCTCTACCTCTGCTCTACTTTGCTCTACCTCTGCTCTACCTGGCTCTACTTCTACTCTACCTGGCTCTACCTCTACTCTACCTGGCTCTACCTCTGCTCTACCTGGCTCTATCTCTGCTCTACTTGGCTCTACATCTGCTCTATCTGGCTCTACCTCTGCTCTACCTGGCTCTACCTCTGCTCTACCTGGCTCTACCTCTGCTCTACCTGGCTCTACCTCTGCTCTACCTCTGCTCTACCTGGCTCTACCTCTACTCTACCTGGCTCTACCTCTGCTCTACCTGGCTCTACCTCTGCTCTACCTGGCTCTACCTCTGCTCTACCTGGCTCTACCTCTGCTCTACCTGGCTCTACCTCTGCTCTACCTGGCTCTACCTCTGCTCTACCTGGCTCTACGTCTGCTCTACTTTGCTCTACCTCTGCTCTACCTGGCTCTACTTCTACTCTACCTGGCTCTACCTCTGCTCTACCTGGCTCTACCTCTGCTCTACCTGGCTCTAACTCTACTCTACCTGGCTCTACCTGGCTCTACCTCTACTCTACCTGGCTCTACCACTGCTCTACCTGGCTCTACCTCTGCTCTACCTGGCTCTACCTCTGCTCTATCTGGCTCTAACTCTACTCTACCTAGTTCTACCTGGCTCTACCTCTACTCTACCTGGCTCTACCACTGCTCTACCTGGCTCTACCTCAGCTCTACTTGGCTCTACCTCTGCTCTACCTGGCTCTACCTCTACTCTACCTGGCTCTACCTCTGCTCTACCTGGCTCTACCTCTGCTCTACCTGGCTCTACCTCTACTCTACCTGGCTCTACCTCTGCTCTACCTGGCTCTACCTCTACTCTACCTGGCTCCACCTCTGCTCTACCTGGCTCTACCTCTGCTCTACCAGGCTCTACCTCTGCTCTACCTGGCTCTACCTCTGCTCTACCTGGCTCTACGTCTGCTCTACTTTGCTCTACCTCTGCTCTACCTGGCTCTACTTCTACTCTACCTGGCTCTACCTCTGCTCTACCTGGCTCTCCCTCTGCTCTACCTGGCTCTAACTCTACTCTACCTGGCTCTACCTGGCTCTACCTCTACTCTACCTGGCTCTACCACTGCTCTACCTGGCTCTACCTCTGCTCTACTTGGCTCTACCTCTGCTCTACCTGGCTCCACCTCTACTCTACCTGGCTCTACCTCTGCTCTACCTGGCTCTACCTCTGCTCTACCTGGCTCTACCTCAACTCTACCTGGCTCTACCTCTGCTCTACCTGGCTCTACCTCTGCTCTACCAGGCTCTACCTCTTCTCTACCTGGCTCTACCTCTGCTCTACCTGGCTCTACCTCTGCTCTACTTTGCTCTACCTCTGCTCTACCTGGCTCTACTTCTACTCTACCTGGCTCTACCTCTACTCTACCTGGCTCTACCTCTGCTCTACCTGGCTCTATCTCTGCTCTACTTGGCTCTACATCTGCTCTATCTGGCTCTACCTCTGCTCTACCTGGCTCTACCTCTGCTCTACCTGGCTCTACCTCTGCTCTACCTGGCTCTACCTCTGCTCTACCTCTGCTCTACCTGGCTCTACCTCTACTCTACCTGGCTCTACCTCTGCTCTACCTGGCTCTCCCTCTGCTCTACCTGGCTCTACCTCTGCTCTACCTGGCTCTACCTCTGCTCTACCTGGCTCTACCTCTACTCTACCTGGCTCTACCTCTGCTCTACCTGGCTCTACCTCTACTCTATCTGGCTCTATTTCTACTCTACCTGGCTCTGCCTCTGCTCTACCTGGCTCTACCTCTGCTCTACCTGGCTCTACCTCTACTCTACCTGGCTCTACCTCTGCTCTACCTGGCTCTACCTCTACTCTACCTGGCTCTACCTCTGCTCTACCTGGCTCTACCTCTGCTCTACCAGGCTCTACCTCTGCTCTACCTGGCTCTACCTCTGCTCTACCTGGCTCTACGTCTTCTCTACTTTGCTCTACCTCTGCTCTACCTGGCTCTACTTCTACTCTACCTGGCTCTACCTCTACTCTACCTGGCTCTACCTCTGCTCTACCTGGCTCTACCTCTGCTCTACTTTGCTCTACCTCTGCTCTACCTGGCTCTACTTCTACTCTACCTGGCTCTACCTCTACTCTACCTGGCTCTACCTCTGCTCTACCTGGCTCTATCTCTGCTCTACTTGGCTCTACATCTGCTCTATCTGGCTCTACCTCTGCTCTACCTGGCTCTACCTCTGCTCTACCTGGCTCTACCTCTGCTCTACCTGGCTCTACCTCTGCTCTACCTCTGCTCTACCTGGCTCTACCTCTACTCTACCTGGCTCTACCTCTGCTCTACCTGGCTCTACCTCTGCTCTACCTGGCTCTACCTCTGCTCTACCTGGCTCTACCTCTGCTCTACCTGGCTCTACCTCTACTCTACCTGGCTCTACCTCTGCTCTACCTGGCTCTACCTCTACTCTATCTGGCTCTATTTCTACTCTACCTGGCTCTGCCTCTGCTCTACCTGGCTCTACCTCTGCTCTACCTGGCTCTACCTCTACTCTACCTGGCTCTACCTCTGCTCTACCTGGCTCTACCTCTACTCTACCTGGCTCTACCTCTGCTCTACCTGGCTCTACCTCTGCTCTACCAGGCTCTACCTCTGCTCTACCTGGCTCTACCTCTGCTCTACCTGGCTCTACGTCTGCTCTACTTTGCTCTACCTCTGCTCTACCTGGCTCTACTTCTACTCTACCTGGCTCTACCTCTGCTCTACCTGGCTCTACCTCTGCTCTACCTGGCTCTAACTCTACTCTACCTGGCTCTACCTGGCTCTACCTCTACTCTACCTGGCTCTACCACTGCTCTACCTGGCTCTACCTCTGCTCTACTTGGCTCTACCTCTGGTCTACCTGGCTCCACCTCTACTCTACCTGGCTCTACCTCTGCTCTACCTGGCTCTACCTCTGCTCTACCTGGCTCTACCTCAACTCTACCTGGCTCTACCTCTGCTCTACCTGGCTCTACCTCTGCTCTACCAGGCTCTACCTCTGCTCTACCTGGCTCTACCTCTGCTCTACCTGGCTCTACCTCTGCTCTACCTGGCTCTACCTCAACTCTACCTGGCTCTACCTCTGCTCTACCTGGCTCTACCTCTGCTCTACCTGGCTCTACCTCTGCTCTACCTGGCTCTACCTCTGCTCTACCTGGCTCTACCTCTGCTCTACCTGGCTCTACCTCTGCTCTACCTCTGCTCTACCTGGCTCTACCTCTACTCTACCTGGCTCTACCTCTGCTCTACCTGGCTCTACCTCTGCTCTACCTGGCTCTACCTCTGCTCTACCTGGCTCTACCTCTGCTCTACCTGGCTCTACCTCTACTCTACCTGGCTCTACCTCTGCTCTACCTGGCTCTACCTCTACTCTATCTGGCTCTATTTCTACTCTACCTGGCTCTGCCTCTGCTCTACCTGGCTCTACCTCTGCTCTACCTGGCTCTACCTCTACTCTACCTGGCTCTACCTCTGCTCTACCTGGCTCTACCTCTACTCTACCTGGCTCTACCTCTGCTCTACCTGGCTCTACCTCTGCTCTACCAGGCTCTACCTCTGCTCTACCTGGCTCTACCTCTGCTCTACCTGGCTCTACGTCTGCTCTACTTTGCTCTACCTCTGCTCTACCTGGCTCTACTTCTACTCTACCTGGCTCTACCTCTGCTCTACCTGGCTCTACCTCTGCTCTACCTGGCTCTAACTCTACTCTACCTGGCTCTACCTGGCTCTACCTCTACTCTACCTGGCTCTACCACTGCTCTACCTGGCTCTACCTCTGCTCTACCTGGCTCTACCTCTGCTCTATCTGGCTCTAACTTTACTCTACCTAGTTCTACCTGGCTCTACCTCTACTCTACCTGGCTCTACCACTGCTCTACCTGGCTCTACCTCTGCTCTACTTGGCTCTACCTCTGCTCTACCTGGCTCTACCTATACTCTACCTGGCTCTACCTCTGCTCTACCTGGCTCTACCTCTGCTCTACCTGGCTCTACCTCTACTCTACCTGGCTCTACCTCTGCTCTACCTGGCTCTACCTCTACTCTACCTGGCTCCACCTCTGCTCTACCTGGCTCTACCTCTGCTCTACCAGGCTCTACCTCTGCTCTACCTGGCTCTACCTCTGCTCTACCTGGCTCTACGTCTGCTCTACTTTGCTCTACCTCTGCTCTACCTGGCTCTACTTCTACTCTACCTGGCTCTACCTCTGCTCTACCTGGCTCTCCCTCTGCTCTACCTGGCTCTAACTCTACTCTACCTGGCTCTACCTGGCTCTACCTCTACTCTACCTGGCTCTACCACTGCTCTACCTGGCTTTACCTCTGCTCTACTTGGCTCTACCTCTGCTCTACCTGGCTCCACCTCTACTCTACCTGGCTCTCCCTCTGCTCTACCTGGCTCTACCTCTGCTCTACCTGGCTCTACCTCAACTCTACCTGGCTCTACCTCTGCTCTACCTGGCTCTACCTCTGCTCTACCAGGCTCTACCTCTTCTCTACCTGGCTCTACCTCTGCTCTACCTGGCTCTACCTCTGCTCTACTTTGCTCTACCTCTGCTCTACCTGGCTCTACTTCTACTCTACCTGGCTCTACCTCTACTCTACCTGGCTCTACCTCTGCTCTACCTGGCTCTATCTCTGCTCTACTTGGCTCTACATCTGCTCTATCTGGCTCTACCTCTGCTCTACCTGGCTCTACCTCTGCTCTACCTGGCTCTACCTCTGCTCTACCTGGCTCTACCTCTGCTCTACCTCTGCTCTACCTGGCTCTACCTCTACTCTACCTGGCTCTACCTCTGCTCTACCTGGCTCTACCTCTGCTCTACCTGGCTCTACCTCTGCTCTACCTGGCTCTACCTCTGCTCTACCTGGCTCTACCTCTACTCTACCTGGCTCTACCTCTGCTCTACCTGGCTCTACCTCTACTCTATCTGGCTCTATTTCTACTCTACCTGGCTCTGCCTCTGCTCTACCTGGCTCTACCTCTGCTCTACCTGGCTCTACCTCTACTCTACCTGGCTCTACCTCTGCTCTACCTGGCTCTACCTCTACTCTACCTGGCTCTACCTCTGCTCTACCTGGCTCTACCTCTGCTCTACCAGGCTCTACCTCTGCTCTACCTGGCTCTACCTCTGCTCTACCTGGCTCTACGTCTGCTCTACTTTGCTCTACCTCTGCTCTACCTGGCTCTACTTCTACTCTACCTGGCTCTACCTCTACTCTACCTGGCTCTACCTCTGCTCTACCTGGCTCTACCTCTGCTCTACTTTGCTCTACCTCTGCTCTACCTGGCTCTACTTCTACTCTACCTGGCTCTACCTCTACTCTACCTGGCTCTACCTCTGCTCTACCTGGCTCTATCTCTGCTCTACTTGGCTCTACATCTGCTCTATCTGGCTCTACCTCTGCTCTACCTGGCTCTACCTCTGCTCTACCTGGCTCTACCTCTGCTCTACCTGGCTCTACCTCTGCTCTACCTCTGCTCTACCTGGCTCTACCTCTACTCTACCTGGCTCTACCTCTGCTCTACCTGGCTCTACCTCTGCTCTACCTGGCTCTACCTCTGCTCTACCTGGCTCTACCTCTGCTCTACCTGGCTCTACCTCTACTCTACCTGGCTCTACCTCTGCTCTACCTGGCTCTACCTCTACTCTATCTGGCTCTATTTCTACTCTACCTGGCTCTGCCTCTGCTCTACCTGGCTCTACCTCTGCTCTACCTGGCTCTACCTCTACTCTACCTGGCTCTACCTCTGCTCTACCTGGCTCTACCTCTACTCTACCTGGCTCTACCTCTGCTCTACCTGGCTCTACCTCTGCTCTACCTGGCTCTACCTCTGCTCTACCTGGCTCTACCTCTGCTCTACCTGGCTCTACCTCTACTCTACCTGGCTCTACCTCTGCTCTACCTGGCTCTACCTCTACTCTATCTGGCTCTATTTCTACTCTACCTGGCTCTGCCTCTGCTCTACCTGGCTCTACCTCTGCTCTACCTGGCTCTACCTCTACTCTACCTGGCTCTACCTCTGCTCTACCTGGCTCTACCTCTACTCTACCTGGCTCTACCTCTGCTCTACCTGGCTCTACCTCTGCTCTACCAGGCTCTACCTCTGCTCTACCTGGCTCTACCTCTGCTCTACCTGGCTCTACGTCTGCTCTACTTTGCTCTACCTCTGCTCTACCTGGCTCTACTTCTACTCTACCTGGCTCTACCTCTGCTCTACCTGGCTCTACCTCAGCTCTACCTGGCTCTAACTCT
The DNA here is from genome assembly GCA_963931865.1 of Axinella damicornis. NCBI lineage: Eukaryota > Metazoa > Porifera > Demospongiae > Axinellida > Axinellidae > Axinella > Axinella damicornis. Next base: position 9,912,555 of record OZ007515.1, on the reverse strand, counting down.
ACTCTACCTGGCTCTACCTGGCTCTACCTCTACTCTACCTGGCTCTACCACTGCTCTACCTGGCTCTACCTCTGCTCTACTTGGCTCTACCTCTGCTCTACCTGGCTCTACCTCTACTCTACCTGGCTCTACCTCTGCTCTACCTGGCTCTACCTCTGCTCTACCTGGCTCTACCTCTACTCTACCTGGCTCTACCTCTGCTCTACCTGGCTTTACCTCAACTCTACCTGGCTCTACCTCTGTTCTACCTGGCTCTACCTCTGCTCTACCAGGCTCTACCTCTGCTCTACCTGGCTCTACCTCTGCTCTACCTGGCTCTACCTCTGCTCTACCTGGCTCTACCTCTGCTCTACCTGGCTCTACCTCTGCTCTACCTCTGCTCTACCTGGCTCTACCTCTACTCTACCTGGCTCTACCTCTGCTCTACCTGGCTCTACCTCTGCTCTACCTGGCTCTACCTCTGCTCTACCTGGCTCTACCTCTGCTCTACCTGGCTCTACCTCTACTCTACCTGGCTCAACCTCTGCTCTACCTGGCTCTACCTCTACTCTATCTGGCTCTATTTCTACTCTACCTGGCTCTGCCTCTGCTCTACCTGGCTCTACCTCTGCTCTACCTGGCTCTACCTCTGCTCTACCAGGCTCTACCTCTGCTCTACCTGGCTCTACCTCTGCTCTACCTGGCTCTACCTCTGCTCTACTTTGCTCTACCTCTGCTCTACCTGGCTCTACTTCTACTCTACCTGGCTCTACCTCTACTCTACCTGGCTCTACCTCTGCTCTACCTGGCTCTATCTCTGCTCTACTTGGTTCTACATCTGCTCTATGTAGCTCTACCTCTGCTCTACCTGGCTCTACCTCTGCTCTACCTGGCTCTACCTCTGCTCTACCTGGATCTACCTCTGCTCTACCTCTGCTCTACCTGGCTCTACCTCTACTCTACCTGGCTCTACCTCTGCTCTACCTGGCTCTACCTCTGCTCTACCTGGCTCTACCTCTGCTCTACCTGGCTCTACCTCTGCTCTACCTGGCTCTACCTCTACTCTACCTGGCTCTACCTCTACTCTACCTGGCTCTACCTCTACTCTACCTGGCTATACCTGTAATCTACCAGTCTCTACCTCTACTCTACCTGGCTCTACCTCTGCTCTACTTGGCTCTACCTCTGCTCTACCTGGCTGTACCTCTACTCTACCTGGCTCTACCTTTACTGTACCTTGCTCTACCTTTACTCTACCTGGATCTACCTGTGCTCTACCTGGCTCTACCTCTACTCTACCTGGCTCTACCTCTGCTCTACATGGCTCTATCTGGCTCTACCTCTACTCTACCTGGCTCTACCTCTACTCTACCTGGCTTTACCTCTGCTCTATCTGGCTCTACCTCTACTCTACCTGGCTCTACCACTGCTCTACCTGGCTCTACCTCTGCTCTACTTGGCTCTACCTCTGCTCTACCTGGCTCTACCTCTACTCTACCTGGCTCTACCTCTGCTTTACCTGGCTCTACCTCTGCTCTACCTGGCTCTACCTCTACTCTACCTGGCTCTACCTCTGCTCTACCTGGCTCTACCTCAACTCTACCTGGCTCTACCTCTGCTCTACCTGGCTCTACCTCTGCTCTACCAGGCTCTACCTCTGCTCTACCTGGCTCTACCTCTGCTCTACCTGGCTTTACCTCTGCTCTACTTTGCTCTACCTCTGCTCTACCTGGCTCTACTTCTACTCTACCTGGCTCTACCTCTACTCTACCTGGCTCTACCTCTGCTCTACCTGGCTCTATCTCTGCTCTACTTGGCTCTACATCTGCTCTATCTGGCTCTACCTCTGCTCTACCTGGCTCTACCTCTGCTCTACCTGGCTCTACCTCTGCTCTACCTGGCTCTACCTCTGCTCTACCTCTGCTCTACCTGGCTCTACCTCTACTCTACCTGGCTCTACCTCTGCTCTAACTGGCTCTACCTCTGCTCTACCTGGCTCTACCTCTGCTCTACCTGGCTCTACCTCTGCTCTACCTGGCTCTACCTCTACTCTACCTGGCTCTATCTCTGCTCTACCTGGCTCTACCTCTACTCTATCTGGCTCTATTTCTACTCTACCTGGCTCTACCTCTGCTCTACTTTGCTCTACCTCTGCTCTACCTGGCTCTACTTCTACTCTACCTGGCTCTACCTCTACTCTACCTGGCTCTACCTCTGCTCTACCTGGCTCTATCTCTGCTCTACTTGGTTCTACATCTGCTCTATCTGGCTCTACCTTTGCTCTACCTGGCTCTACCTCTGCTCTACCTGGCTCTACCTCTGCTCTACCTGGATCTACCTTTGCTCTACCTCTGCTCTACCTGGCTCTACCTCTACTCTACCTGGCTCTACCTCTGCTCTACCTCGCTCTACCTCTGCTCTCTCTACCTGGCTCTACCTCTGCTCTACCTGGCTCTACCTCTGCTCTACCTGGCTCTAACTCTACTCTACCTGGCTCTACCTCTACTCTACCTGGCTCTACCTCTACTCTACCTGGCTATACCTGTAATCTATCAGTCTCTACCTCTACTCTACCTGGCTCTACCTCTGCTCTACTTGGCTCTACCTCTGCTCTACCTGGCTGTACCTCTACTCTACCTGGCTCTACCTCTACTGTACCTTGCTCTACCTCTACTCTACCTGGATCTACCTGTGCTCTACCTGGCTCTACCTCTACTCTACCTGGCTCTACCTCTGCTCTACATGGCTCTATCTGGCTCTACCTCTACTCTACCTGGCTCTACCTCTACTCTACCTGGCTCTACCTCTGCTCTACCTGGCTCTACCTCTGCTCTACCTGGCTCTACCTCTGCTTTACCTGGCTCTAACTCTGCTCTACCTGGCTCTACCTCTGCTCTACCTGGCTCTACCTCTGCTCTACCTGGCTCTACCTCTGCTCTACCTGGCTCTACCTCTGCTCTACTTTGATCTACCTCTGCTCTACCTGGCTCTACTTCTACTTTACCTGGCTCTACCTCTACTCTACCTGGCTCTACCTCTGCTCTACCTGGCTCTATCTCTTCTCTACCTGGCTCTACATCTGCTCTATCTGGCTCTACCTCTGCTCTACCTGGCTCTACCTCTGCTCTACCTGGCTCTACCTCTGCTCTACCTGGCTCTACCTCTGCTCTACCTGGCTCTACCTCTGCTCTACCTCTGCTCTACCTTGCTCTACCTCTACTCTACCTGGCTCTACCTCTGCTCTACCTGGCTCTACCTATGCTCTACCTGGCTCTACCTCTGCTCTACCTGGCTCTACCTCTGCTCTACCTGGCTCTACCTCTACTCTACTTGGCTCTACCTCTGCTCTACCTGGCTCTACCTCTGCTCTACCTGGCTCTACCTCTGCTCTACCTGGCTCTACCTCTGCTCTACCTGGCTCTACCTCTGCTCTACCTGGCTCTACCTCTACTCTACCTGGCTCTACCTCTACTCTACCTGGCTCTACCTCTGCTCTACCTGGCTCTACCTCTACTCTACCTGGCTCTACCTCTACTCTACCTGGCTCTATCTCTGCTCTACCTGGCTCTACATCTGCTCTATCTGGCTCTACCTCTGCTCTACCTGGCTCTACCTCTGCTCTACCTTGCTCTACCTCTGCTCTACCTGGCTCTACCTCTGCTCTACCTCTGCTCTACCTGGCTCTACCTCTACTCTACCTGGCTCTACCTCTGCTCTACCTGGCTCTACCTCTGCTCTACCTGGCTCTACCTCTGCTCTACCTGGCTCTACCTCTACTCTACCTGGCTCTACCTCTACTCTACTTGGCTCTACCTCTGCTCTACCTGGCTCTACCTCTACTCTACCTGGCTCTACCTCTACTCTAACTGGCTCTATCTCTACTCTACCTGGCTCTGCCTCTGCTCTACCTGGCTCTACCTCTACTCTACCTGGCTCTACCTCTGCTCTACTTGGCTCTACCTCTGCTCTACCTAGCTCTACCTCTGCTCTACCTGGCTCTACCTCTGCTCTACCTGGCTCTACCTCTGCTCTACCTGGCTCTACCTCTGCTCTACTTTGATCTACCTCTGCTCTACCTGGCTCTACTTCTACTTTACCTGGCTCTACCTCTACTCTACCTGGCTCTACCTCTGCTCTACCTGGCTCTATCTCTGCTCTACCTGGCTCTACATCTGCTCTATCTGGCTCTACCTCTGCTCTACCAGGCTCTACCTCTGCTCTACCTGGCTCTACCTCTACTCTACTTGGCTCTACCTCTGCTCTACCTGGCTCTACCTCTGCTCTACCTGGCTCTACCTCTGCTCTACCTGGCTCTACCTCTGCTCTACCTGGCTCTACCTCTGCTCTACCTGGCTCTACCTCTACTCTACCTGGCTCTACCTCTACTCTACTTGGCTCTACCTCTGCTCTACCTGGCTCTACCTCTACTCTACCTGGCTCTACCTCTACTCTAACTGGCTCTATCTCTACTCTACCTGGCTCTGCCTCTGCTCTACCTGGCTCTACCTCTACTCTACCTGGCTCTACCTCTGCTCTACTTGGCTCTACCTCTGCTCTACCTAGCTCTACCTCTGCTCTACCTGGCTCTACCTCTGCTCTACCTGGCTCTACCTCTGCTCTACCTAGCTCTACCTCTACTCTACCTGGCTCTACCTGGCTCTACCTCTACTCTACCTGGCTCTACCTCTGCTCTACCTAGCTCTACCTCTACTCTACCTGGCTCTACCTCTGCTCTACTTGGCTCTACCTATGCTCTACCTGGCTCAACCCTTGCTCTACCTGGCTCTGCCTCTGCTCTACCTGGCTCTACATCTGCTCTACCTGGCTCTACCTCTGCTCTACCTGGATCTACCTCTACTCTACCAGGCTCTACCTCTGCTCTACCTGGCTCTACCTCTACTCTACCTGGCTCTACCTCTGCTCTACCTGGCTCTACCTCTGCTCTACCTGGCTCTACCTCTGCTCTACCTGGCTCTACCTCTGCTCTACCTCTGCTCTACCTGGCTCTACCTCTACTCTACTTGGCTCTACCTCTGCTCTACCTGGCTCTACCTCTGCTCTACCTGGCTCTACCTCTGCTCTACCTGGCTCTACCTCTGCTCTACCTGGCTCTACCTCTGCTCTACCTGGCTCTACCTCTGCTCTACCTGGCTCTACCTCTACTCTACCTGGCTCTACCTCTACTCTACCTGGCTCTACCTCTGCTCTACCTGGCTCTACCTCTACTCTACCTGGCTCTACCTCTGCTCTACCTGGCTCTACCTCTACTCTACCTGGCTCTACCTCTACTCTACCTGGCTCTATCTCTGCTCTACCTGGCTCTACATCTGCTCTATCTGTCTCTACCTCTGCTCTACCTGGCTCTACCTCTGCTCTACCTGGCTCTACCTCTGCTCTACCTGGCTCTACCTCTGCTCTACCTCTGCTCTACCTGGCTCTACCTCTACTCTACCTGGCTCTACCACTGCTCTACCTGGCTCTACCTCTTCTCTACCTGGCTCTACCTCTGCTCTACCTGGCTCTACCTCTGCTCTACCTGGCTCAACCTCTACTCTACCTGGCTCTACCTCTACTCTACCTGGCTCTACCTCTACTCTACTTGGCTCTACCTCTGCTCTACCTGGCTCTACCTCTGCTCTACCTGGCTCTACCTCTGCTCTACCTGGCTCTACCTCTGCTCTACCTGGCTCTACCTCTGCTCTACCTGGCTCTACCTCTACTCTACCTGGCTCTACCTCTACTCTACTTGGCTCTACCTCTGCTCTACCTGGCTCTACCTCTACTCTACCTGGCTCTACCTCTACTCTAACTGCCTCTATCTCTACTCTACCTGGCTCTGCCTCTGCTCTACCTGGCTCTACCTCTACTCTACCTGGCTCTACCTCTGCTCTACTTGGCTCTACCTCTGCTCTACCTAGCTCTACCTCTGCTCTACCTGGCTTTACCTCTGCTCTACCTGGCTCTACCTCTGCTCTACCTAGCTCTACCTCTACTCTACCTGGCTCTACCTGGCTCTACCTCTACTCTACCTGGCTCTACCTCTGCTCTACCTAGCTCTACCTCTACTCTACCTGGCTGTACCTCTGCTCTACTTGGCTCTACCTCTGCTCTACCTGGCTCAACCCCTGCTCTACCTGGCTCTGCCTCTGCTCTACCTGGCTCTACCTCTGCTCTACCTGGCTCTACCTCTGCTCTACCTGGATCTACCTCTACTCTACCTGGCTCTACCTCTGCTCTACCTGGCTCTACCTCTACTCTACCTGGCTCTACCTCTGCTCTACCTGGCTCTACCTCTGCTCTACCTGGCTCTACCTCTGCTCTACCTGGCTCTACCTCTGCTCTACCTCTGCTCTACCTGGCTCTACCTCTACTCTACTTGGCTCTACCTCTGCTCTACCTGGCTCTACCTCTGCTCTACCTGGCTCTACCTCTGCTCTACCTGGCTCTACCTCTGCTCTACCTGGCTCTACCTCTGCTCTACCTGGCTCTACCTCTACTCTACCTGGCTCTACCTCTACTCTACTTGGCTCTACCTCTGCTCTACCTGGCTCTACCTCTACTCTACCTGGCTCTACCTCTACTCTAACTGGCTCTATCTCTACTCTACCTGGCTCTGCCTCTGCTCTACCTGGCTCTACCTCTACTCTACCTGGCTCTACCTCTGCTCTACTTGGCTCTACCTCTGCTCTACCTAGCTCTACCCCTGCTCTACCTGGCTCTACCTCTGCTCTACCTGGTTCTACCTCTGCTCTACCTAGCTCTACCTCTACTCTACCTGGCTCTACCTGGCTCTACCTTTACTCTACCTGGCTCTACGTCTGCTCTACCTAGCTCTACCTCTACTCTACCTGGCTCTACCTCTGCTCTACTTGGCTCTACCTCTGCTCTACCTGGCTCAACCCCTGCTCTACCTGGCTCTGCCTCTGCTCTACCTGGCTCTACCTCTGCTCTACCTGGCTCTACCTCTGCTCTACCTGGATCTACCTCTACTCTACCTGGCTCTACCTCTGCTCTACCTGGCTCTACCTCTACTCTACCTGGCTCTACCTCTGCTCTACCTGGCTCTACCTCTACTCTACCTGGCTCTACCTCTGCTCTACCTGGCTCTACCTCTACTCTACCTGGCTCTACCTCTGCTCTACTTGGCTCTACCTCTGCTCTACCTGGCTCTAACTCTACTCTACCTGGCTCTACCTCTACTCTACCTGGCTCTACCTCTGCTCTGCCTGGCTCTACCTCTACTCTACCTGGCTCTACCTCTGCTCTACCTGGCTCTACCTCTGCTCTACCTGGCTCTAACTCTACTCTACCTGGCTCTATCAATGCTCTACCTGGCTCTACCTCTGCTCTACTTGGCTCTACCTCTGCTCTACCTGGCTCTACCTCTACTCTACCTGGCTCTACCTCTGCTCTACCTGGCTCTATCTCTGCTCTACCTGGCTTTACCTCTACTCTACCTGGCTCTACCTCTGCTCTACCTGGCTCTACCTCTACTCTACCTGGCTCTACCTCTGCTCTACCTGGCTCTACCTCTGCTCTACCTGGCTCTACCTCTACTCTATCTGGCTCTACCTCTACTCTACCTGGCTCTACCTCTGCTCTACCTGGCTCTATCTCTACTCTACCTGGCTCTACCTCTGCTCTACCTGGCTCTACCTCTACTCTACCTGGCTCTACCTCTGCTCTACCTGGCTCTACCTCTGCTCTACCTGGCTCTACCTCTGCTCTACCTGGCTCTACCTCTACTCTACCTGGCTCTACCTGGCTCTACCTCTACTCTACCTGGTTCTACCTCTGCTCTACCTTGCTCAACCTCTACTCTATCTGGCTCTACCTCTGCTCTACTTGGCTCTACCTCTGCTCTACCTGGCTCTACCTCTGCTCTACCTGGCTCTGCCTCTGCTCTACCTGGCTCTACCTCTGCTCTACCTGGCTCTACCTCTACTCTACCTGGCTCTACCTCTGCTCTACCTGGCTCTACCTCTACTCTATCTGGCTCTACCTCTGCTCTACCAGGCTCTACCTCTGCTCTACCTGGCTCTACCTCTGCTCTGCCTGGCTCTACCTCTACTCTACCTGGCTCTACCTCTGCTCTACCTGGCTCTACCTCTGCTCTACCTGGCTCTAACTCTACTCTACCTGGCTCTACCAATGCTCTACCTGGCTCTACCTCTGCTCTACCTGGCTCTACCTCTACTCTACCTGGCTCTACCTCTGCTCTACCTGGCTCTACCTCTACTCTACCTGGCTCTACCTCTGCTCTACCTGGCTCTACCTCTACTCTACCTGGCTCTACCTCTGCTCTACTTGGCTCTACCTCTGCTCTACCTGGCTCTAACTCTACTCTACCTGGCTCTACCTCTTCTCTACCTGGCTCTACCTCTACTCTGCCTGGCTCTACCTCTACTCTACCTGGCTCTACCTCTGCTCTACCTGGCCCTACCTCTGCTCTACCTGGCTCTAACTCTACTCTACCTGGCTCTACCAATGCTCTACCTGGCTCTACCTCTGCTCTACTTGGCTCTACCTCTGCTCTACCTGGCTCTACCTCTACTCTACCTGGCTCTACCTCTGCTCTACCTGGCTCTACCTCTGCTCTACCTGGCTTTACCTCTACTCTACCTGGCTCTACCTCTGCTCTACCTGGCTCTACCTCTACTCTACCTGGCTCTACCTCTGCTCTACCTGGCTCTACCTCTGCTCTACCTGGCTCTACCTCTACTCTATCTGGCTCTACCTCTACTCTACCTGGCTCTACCTCTGCTCTACCTGGCTCTATCTCTACTCTACCTGGCTCTACCTCTGCTCTACCTGGCTCTACCTCTACTCTACCTGGCTCTACCTCTGCTCTGCCTGGCTCTACCTCTGCTCTACCTGGCTCTACCTCTGCTCTACCTGGCTCTACCTCTATTCTACCTGGCTCTACCTGGCTCTACCTCTACTCTACCTGGTTCTACCTCTGCTCTACCTTGCTCAACCTCTACTCTACCTGGCTCTACCTCTGCTCTACTTGGCTCTACCTCTGCTCTACCTGGCTCTACCTCTGCTCTACCTGGCTCTACCTCTACTCTACCTGGCTCTACCTCTACTCTGCCTGGCTCTACCTCTAATCTACCTGGCTCGACCTCTGCTCTACCTGGCTCTACCTCTGCTCTACCTGGCTCTACCTCTGCTCTACCTAGCTTTACCTCTGCTCTACCTGGCTCTACCTCTGCTCTACCTGGCTCTACCTCTGCTCTACCTGGCTCTTCCTTTACTCTACCTGGCTCTACCTCTAATCTACCAGGCTCTACCTCTACTCTACCTGGCTCTACCTCTACTCCACCTGGCTCTACCTCTGCTCTTCCTGGCACTACCTCTGCTCTACCTGGCTCTACCTCTACTCTACCTGGCTCTACCTCTGCTCTACCTGGCTCTACCTCTACTCTACCTGGCTCTACCTCTGCTCTACTTGGCTCTACCTCTGCTCTACCTGGCACTACCTCTGCTCTACCTGGCTCTACCTCTACTCTACCTGGCTCTACCTCTGCTCTACCTGGCTCTACCTCTACTCTACCTGGCTCTACCTCTGCTCTACTTGGCTCTACCTCTGCTCTACCTGGCTCTAACTCTACTCTACCTGGCTCTACCTCTACTCTACCTGGCTCTACCTCTGCTCTGCCTGGCTCTACCTCTACTCTACCTGGCTCTACCTCTGCTCTACCTGGCTCTACCTCTGCTCTACCTGGCTCTAACTCTACTCTACCTGGCTCTACCAATGCTCTACCTGGCTCTACCTCTGCTCTACTTGGCTCTACCTCTGCTCTACCTGGCTCTACCTCTACTCTACCTGGCTCTACCTCTGCTCTACCTGACTCTACCTCTGCTCTACCTGGCTTTACCTCTACTCTACCTGGCTCTACCTCTGCTCTACCTGGCTCTACCTCTACTCTACCTGGCTCTACCTCTGCTCTACCTGGCTCTACCTCTGCTCTACCTGGCTCTACCTCTACTCTATCTGGCTCTACCTCTACTCTACCTGGCTCTACCTCTGCTCTACCTGGCTCTTCCTCTACTCTACCTGGCTCTACCTCTGCTCTACCTGGCTCTACCTGGCTGTACCTCTACTCTACCTGGCTCTACATCTGCTCTACTTGGCTCTTCCTCTACTCTACCTGGCTCTACCTCTGCTCTACCTGGCTCTACCTCTGCTCTACCTGGCTCTACCTCTACTCTACCTGGCTCTACCTCTACTCTACCTGGCTCTACCTCTGCTCTACCAGGCTCTACCTCTGCTCTACCTGGCTCTACCTCTGCTCTACCTGGCTCTACCTCTGCTCTACCTGGCTCTACCTCTGCTCTACCTGGCTCTACCTCTGCTCTACCTGGCTCTATTTCTACTCTACCTGGCTCTACCTCTACTCTACCTGGCTCTACTTCTGCTCTACCTTGCTCTACCTCTACACTACCTGGCTCTAAGTCTACTCTACCTGGCTCTATCTCTACTCTACCTGGCTCTGCCTCTGCACTACCTGGCTCTACCTCTGCTCTACCTGGCTCAACCTCTACTCTAACTGGCTCTACCTCTGGTCTACCTGGCTCTACCTCTACTCTACCTGGCTCTACCTCTGCTCTACCTGGCTCTGCCTCTGCTCTATCTCTACTCTACCTGGCTCTGCCTCTGCTCTACCTGGCTCTACCTCTGCTCTACCTGGCTATACCTCTGCTCTACCTGGCTCTACCTCTACTCTACCTGGCTCTATCTCTGCTCTACCTGGCTCTACCTCTGCTCTACCTGGCTCTACCTCTGCTCTACCTGGCTCTACCTCTGCTCCACCTGGCTCTACCTCTGCTCTACCTGGCTCTTCCTCTACTCTACCTGGCTCTACCTCTGCTCTACCTGGCTCTACCTGGCTGTACCTCTACTCTACCTGGCTCTACATCTGCTCTACTTGGCTCTACCTCTGCTCTACCTGGCTCTACCTCTACTCTACCTGGCTCTACCTCTGCTTTACCTGGCTCTACCTCCACACTACCTGGCTCTACCTCTACTCTACCTGGCTCTACCTCTACTCTACCTGGCTCTACCTCTACTCTACCTGGCTCTACCTCTGCTCAACCTGGCTCTACCTCTACTCTACCTGGCTCTACCTCTGCTCTACCTGGCTCTACCTCTGCTCTACCTGGGTCTACCTCTGCTGTACCTGGCTCTACCTCTGCTCTACCTGGCTCTACCTCTGCTCTACCTGGCTCTATCTCTGCTCTACCTGGCTCTACCTCTACTCTACCTGGCTCTACCTCTACTCTACCTTGCTCTACTTCTGCTCTACCTGGCTCTACCTCTACTCTACCTGGCTCTACCTCTACTCTAACTGGCTCTACCTCTGGTCTACCTGGCTCTACCTCTACTCTACCTCGCTCTACCTCTACTCTACCTGACTCTACCTCTGCTCTACCTGGCTCTACCTCTGCTCTACCTGGCTCTACCTCTGCTCTACCTGGCTCTACCTCTGCTCTACCTGGCTCTACCTCTGCTCTACCTGGCTCTACCTCTACTCTACCTCTACTCTACCTGGCTCTACTTCTGGTCTACCTGGCTCTACCTCTACTCTACCTGGCTCTAGCTCTACTCTAACTGGCTCTACCTCTGCTCTACCTGGCTCTACCTCTACTCTACCTGGCTCTACCTCTGCTCTACCTGGCTCTACCTCCACTCTACCTGGCTCTACCTCTACTCTACCTGGCTCTACATCTACTCTACCTGGCTCTACCTCTACTCTACCTGGCTCTACCTCTGCTCTACCTGGCTCTACCTCTGCTCTACCTGGCTCTACCTCTGCTCTACCTGGCTCTACCTCTGCTCTACCTGGGTCTACCTCTGCTGTACCTGGCTCTACCTCTGCTCTACCTGGCTCTACCTCTGCTCTACCTGGCTCTATCTCTGCTCTACCTGGCTCTACCTCTACTATACCTGACTCTACCTCTACTCTACCTTGCTCTACTTCTGCTCTACCTGGCTCTATCTCTACTCTACCTGGCTCTACCTCTACTCTAACTGGCTCTACCTCTGGTCTACCTGGCTATACCTCTACTCTACCTGGCTCTACCTCTACTCTACCTGACTCTACCTCTGCTCTACCTGGCTCTACCTCTGCTCTGCCTGGCTCTACCTCTGCTCTACCTGGCTCTACCTCTGCTCTACCTGGCTCTACCTCTGCTCTACCTGGCTCTACCTCTACTCTACCTCTACTACCTGGCTCTACTTCTGGTCTACCTGGCTCTACCTCTACTCTACCTGGCTCTAACTCTACTCTAACTGGCTCTACCTCTGGTCTACCTGGCTCTACCTCTACTGTACCAGGCTCTACCTCTGCTCTACCTGGCTCTGCCTCTGCTCTACCTGGCTCTACCTCTGCTCTACCTGGCTCTACCTCTACTCTACCTCTACTCTACCTGGCTCTACTTCTGGTCTACCTGGCTCTACCTCTACTCTACCTGGCTCTACCTCTGCTCTACCTGGCTCTGCCTCTGCTCTATCTCTACTCTACCTGGCTCTGCCTCTGCTCTACCTGGCTCTACCTCTGCTCTACCTGGCTATACCTCTGCTCTACCTGGCTCTACCTCTACTCTACCTGGCTCTACCTCTGCTCTACCTGGCTCTACCTCTGCTCTACCTGGCTCTACCTCTGCTCTACCTGGCTCTACCTCTGCTCCACCTGGCTCTACCTCTGCTCTACCTGGCTCTTCCTCTACTCTACCTGGCTCTACCTCTGCTCTACCTGGCTCTACCTGGCTGTACCTCTACTCTACCTGGCTCTACATCTGCTCTACTTGGCTCTACCTCTGCTCTACCTGGCTCTACCTCTACTCTACCTGGCTCTACCTCTGCTTTACCTGGCTCTACCTCCACACTACCTGGCTCTACCTCTACTCTACCTGGCTCTACCTCTACTCTACCTGGCTCTACCTCTACTCTACCTGGCTCTACCTCTGCTCAACCTGGCTCTACCTCTACTCTACCTGGCTCTACCTCTGCTCTACCTGGCTCTACCTCTGCTCTACCTGGGTCTACCTCTGCTGTACCTGGCTCTACCTCTGCTCTACCTGGCTCTACCTCTGCTCTACCTGGCTCTATCTCTGCTCTACCTGGCTCTACCTCTACTCTACCTGGCTCTACCTCTACTCTACCTTGCTCTACTTCTGCTCTACCTGGCTCTACCTCTACTCTACCTGGCTCTACCTCTACTCTAACTGGCTGTACCTCTGGTCTACCTGGCTCTACCTCTACTCTACCTCGCTATACCTCTACTCTACCTGACTCTACCTCTGCTCTACCTGGCTCTACCTCTGCTCTACCTGGCTCTACCTCTGCTCTACCTGGCTCTACCTCTGCTCTACCTGGCTCTACCTCTGCTCTACCTGGCTCTACCTCTACTCTACCTCTACTCTACCTGGCTCTACTTCTGGTCTACCTGGCTCTACCTCTACTCTACCTGGCTCTAGCTCTACTCTAACTGGCTCTACATCTGCTCTACCTGGCTCTACCTCTACTCTACCTGGCTCTACCTCTGCTCTACCTGGCTCTACCTCCACTCTACCTGGCTCTACCTCTACTCTACCTGGCTCTACATCTACTCTACCTGGCTCTACCTCTACTCTACCTGGCTCTACCTCTGCTCTACCTGGCTCTACCTCTGCTCTACCTGGCTCTACCTCTGCTCTACCTGGCTCTACCTCTGCTCTACCTGGGTCTACCTCTGCTGTACCTGGCTCTACCTCTGCTCTACCTGGCTCTACCTCTGCTCTACCTGGCTCTATCTCTGCTCTACCTGGCTCTACCTCTACTCTACCTGGCTCTACCTCTACTCTACCTTGCTCTACTTCTGCTCTACCTGGCTCTATCTCTACTCTACCTGGCTGTACCTCTACTCTAACTGGCTCTACCTCTGGTCTACCTGGCTATACCTCTACTCTACCTGGCTCTACCTCTACTCTACCTGACTCTACCTCTGCTCTACCTGGCTCTACCTCTGCTCTACCTGGCTCTACCTCTGCTCTACCTGGCTCTACCTCTGCTCTACCTGGCTCTACCTCTGCTCTACCTGGCTCTACCTCTACTCAACCTCTACTCTACCTGGCTCTACTTCTGGTCTACCTGGCTCTACCTCTACTCTACCTGGCTCTAACTCTACTCTAACTGGCTCTACCTCTGGTCTACCTGGCTCTACCTCTACTGTACCAGGCTCTACCTCTGCTCTACCTGGCTCTGCCTCTGCTCTACCTGGCTCTACCTCTACTCTACCTGGCTCTACCTCTGCTCTACTTTGCTCTACCTCTGCTCTATCTGGGTCTACCTCTACTCTACCTGGCTCTACCTCTATTCTACCTTGCTCTACCTCTACTCTACCTGGCTCTACCTCTGCTCTACCTCTGCTCTACCTGGCTCTACCTCTGCTCTACCTGGCTCTACCTCTGCTCTACCTGGCTCTACCTCTGCTCTACCTGGCTCTACCTCTGCTCTACCTGGCTCTACCTCTCCTCTACCTGGCTCTACCTCTGCTCTACCTGGCTCTATCTCTGCTCTACCTGGCTCTACCTCTACTCTACCTGGCTCTACCTCTACTCTACCTGGCTCTACTTCTGCTCTACCTGGCTCTACCTCTACTCTACCTGGCTCAACCTCTACTCTAACTGGCTCTACCTCTGGTCTACCTGGCTCTACCTCTACTCTACCTGGCTCTACCTCTGCTCTACCTGGCTCTGTCTCTGCTTTACCTGGCTCTACCTCTACTCTACCTGGCTCTACCTCTGCTCTACTTTGCTCTACCTCTGCTCTACCTGGCTCTACCTCTACTCTACCTGGCTGTTCCTCTGCTCTACCTGGCTCTACCTCTGCTCTGCCTGGCTCTACCTGGCTTTACCTCTACTCTACCTGGCTCTACCTCTGCTCTACCTGGCTCTACCTCTGCTCTACCTGGCTCTACCTCTGCTGTACCTGGCTCTACCTCTGCTCTACCTGGCTCTACCTCTGCTCTACCTGGCTCTATCTCTGCTCTACCTGGCTCTACCTCTACTCTACCTGGCTCTACCTCTACTCTACCTTGCTCTACTTCTGCTCTACCTGGCTCTACCTCTACTCTACCTTGCTCAACCTCTACTCTAACTGGCTCTACCTCTGGTCTACCTGGCTCTACCTCTACTCTACCTGGCTCTACCTCTGCTCTACCTGGCTCTGTCTCTGCTTTACCTGGCTCTACCTCTACTCTACCTGGCTCTACCTCTGCTCTACTTTGCTCTACCTCTGCTCTACCTGGCTCTACCTCTACTCTACCTGGCTGTTCCTCTGCTCTACCTGGCTCTACCTCTGCTCTGCCTGGCTCTACCTGGCTTTACCTCTACTCTACATGGCTCTACCTCCGCTTTACCTGGCTCTACCTCTACTCTACCTGGCTCTACCTCTGCTCTACCTGGCTCTACCTCTACTCTACCTGGCTCTACCTCTGCTCTACCTTGCTCTACCTCTGCTCTACCTGGCTCCACCTCTACTTTACCTGGCTCTACCTCTACTCTACCTGGCTCTACCTCTGCTCTACCTGGCTCTACCTGGCTGTACCTCTACTCTACCTGGCTCTACATCTGCTCTACTTTGCTCTACCTCTGCTCTACCTGGCTCTACCTCTACTCTACCTGGCTCTACCTCTGCTCTACCTGGCTCTACCTCCACTCTACCTGGCTCTACCTCTACTCTACCTGGCTCTACCTCTACTCTAACTGGCTCTACCTCTACTCTACCTGGCTCTACCTCTGCTCTACCTGGCTCTACCTCTACTCTACCTGGCTCTACCTCTGCTCTACCTGGCTCTACCTCTGCTCTACCTGGCTCTACCTCTGCTGTACCTGGCTCTACCTCTGCTCTACCTGGCTCTACCTCTGCTCTACCTGGCTCTATCTCTGCTCTACCTGGCTCTACCTCTACTCTACCTGGCTCTACCTCTACTCTACCTTGCTCTACTTCTGCTCTACCTGGCTCTACCTCTACTCTACCTTGCTCTACCTCTACTCTAACTGGCTCTACCTCTGGTCTACCTAGCTCTACCTCTACTCTACCTGGCTCTACCTCTACTCTACCTGACTCTACCTCTGCTCTACCTGGCTCTACCTCTGCTCTACCTGGCTCTATCTCTACTCTACCTGGCTCTACCTCCACTCTAACTGGCTCTACCTCTGGTCTACCTGGCTCTACCTCTACTCTACCTGGCTCTACCTCTACTCTACCTTGCTCTACTTCTGCTCTACCTGGCTCTACCTCTACTCTACCTGGCTCTACCTCTACTCTAACTGGCTCTACCTCTGGTCTACCTGGCTCTACCTCTACTCTACCTGGCTCTACCTCTGCTCTACCTGGCTCTGTCTCTGCTTTACCTGGCTCTACCTCTACTCTACCTGGCTCTACCTCTGCTCTACTTTGCTCTACCTCTGCTCTACCTGGCTCTACCTCTGCTCTACCTGGCTCTACCTCTGCTGTACCTGGCTCTACCTCTGCTCTACCTGGCTCTACCTCTACTCTACCTGGCTCTACCTCTGCTCTACCTGGCTCTACCTCTGCTCTACCTGGCTCTACCTCTGCTCTACCTGGCTCTACCTCTGCTGTACCTGGCTCTACCTCTGCTCTACCTGGCTCTACCTCTGCTCTACCTGGCTCTATCTCTGCTCTACCTGGCTCTACCTCTACTCTACCTGGCTCTACCTCTACTCTACCTTGCTCTACTTCTGCTCTACCTGGCTCTACCTCTACTCTACCTGGCTCTACCTCTACTCTAACTGGCTCTACCTCTGGTCTACCTGGCTCTACCTCTACTCTACCTGGCTCTACCTCTGCTCTACCTGGCTCTGTCTCTGCTTTACCTGGCTCTACCTCTACTCTACCTGGCTCTACCTCTGCTCTACTTTGCTCTACCTCTGCTCTACCTGGCTCTACCTCTGCTCTACCTGGCTCTACCTCTGCTGTACCTGGCTCTACCTCTGCTCTACCTGGCTCTACCTCTGCTCTACCTGGCTCTATCTCTGCTCTACCTGGCTCTACCTCTACTCTACCTGGCTCTACCTCTACTCTACCTTGCTCTACTTCTGCTCTACCTGGCTCTACCTCTACTCTACCTGGCTCAACCTCTACTCTAACTGGCTCTACCTCTGGTCTACCTGGCTCTACCTCTACTCTACCTGGCTCTACCTCTGCTCTACCTGGCTCTGTCTCTGCTTTACCTGGCTCTACCTCTACTCTACCTGGCTCTACCTCTGCTCTACTTTGCTCTACCTCTGCTCTACCTGGCTCTACCTCTACTCTACCTGGCTGTTCCTCTGCTCTACCTGGCTCTACCTCTGCTCTGCCTGGCTCTACCTGGCTTTACCTCTACTCTACCTGGCTCTACCTCCGCTTTACCTGGCTCTACCTCTACTCTACCTGGCTCTACCTCTGCTCTACCTGGCTCTACCTCTACTCTACCTGGCTCTACCTCTGCTCTACCTTGCTCTACCTCTGCTCTACCTGGCTCTACCTCTACTTTACCTGACTCTACCTCTACTCTACCTGGCTCTACCTCTGCTCTACCTGGCTCTACCTGGCTGTACCTCTACTCTACCTGGCTCTACATCTGCTCTACTTTGCTCTACCTCTGCTCTACCTGGCTCTACCTCTACTCTACCTGGCTCTACCTCTGCTCTACATGGCTCTACCTCCACTCTACCTGGCTCTACCTCTACTCTACCTGGCTCTACCTCTACTCTAACTGGCTCTACCTCTACTCTACCTGGCTCTACCTCTGCTCTACCTGGCTCTACCTCTACTCTACCTGGCTCTACCTCTGCTCTACCTGGCTCTACCTCTGCTCTACCTGGCTCTACCTCTGCTGTACCTGGCTCTACCTCTGCTCTACCTGGCTGTACCTCTGCTCTACCTGGCTCTATCTCTGCTCTACCTGGCTCTACCTCTACTCTACCTGGCTCTACCTCTACTCTACCTTGCTCTACTTCTGCTCTACCTGGCTCTACCTCTACTCTACCTTGCTCTACCTCTACTCTAACTGGCTCTACCTCTGGTCTACCTAGCTCTACCTCTACTCTACCGGGCTCTACCTCTACTCTACCTGACTCTACCTCTGCTCTACCTGGCTCTACCTCTGCTCTACCTGGCTCTATCTCTACTCTACCTGGCTCTACCTCCACTCTAACTGGCTCTACCTCTGGTCTACCTGGCTCTACCTCTACTCTACCTGGCTCTACCTCTACTCTACATGACTCTACCTCTGCTCTACCTGGCTCTACCTCTGCTCTACCTGGCTCTACCTCTGCTCTACCTG
Organism: Axinella damicornis; assembly: GCA_963931865.1. NCBI lineage: Eukaryota > Metazoa > Porifera > Demospongiae > Axinellida > Axinellidae > Axinella > Axinella damicornis. The sequence continues at coordinate 9,894,241 of OZ007515.1, read as the reverse complement.
GCTCTACCTCTGCTCTACCTGGCTCTACCTCTGCTCTACCTGGCTCTACCTCTACTCTACCTCTACTCTACCTGGCTCTACTTCTGGTCTACCTGGCTCTACCTCTACTCTACCTGGCTCTAACTCTACTCTAACTGGCTCTACCTCTGGTCTACCTGGCTCTACCTCTACTGTACCTGGCTCTACCTCTGCTCTACCTGGCTCTGCCTCTGCTCTACCTGGCTCTACCTCTACTCTACCTGGCTCTACCTCTGCTCTACTTTGCTCTACCTCTGCTCTATCTGGCTCTACCTCTACTCTACCTGGCTCTACCTCTATTCTACCTGGCTCTACCTCTACTCTACCTGGCTCTACCTCTGCTCTACCTGGCTCTACCTGGCTCTACCTCTGCTCTACTTGCCTCTACCTCTGCTCTACCTGGCTCTACCTCTGCTCTACCTGGCTCCACCTCTGCTCTACTTGGCTCTACCTCTGCTCTACCTGGCTCTACCTCTACTCTACCTGGCTCTACCTCTGCTCTACCTGGCTCTACCTCCACTCTACCTGGCTCTACCTCTATTCTACCTGGCTCTACCTCTACTCTACCTGGCTCTACCTCTGCTCTACCTCTGCTCTACCTGGCTCTATCTCTGCTCTACCTGGCTCTACCTCTGCTCTACCTGGCTCTACCTCTGCTCTACCTGGCTCTACCTCTGCTCTACCTGGCTCTACCTCTGCTCTACCTGGCTCTATCTCTGCTCTACCTGGCTCTACCTCTACTCTACCTGGCTCTACCTCTACTCTACCTGGCTCTACTTCTGCTCTACCTGGCTCTACCTCTACTCTACCTGGCTCTACCTCTACTCTAACTGGCTCTACCTCTGGTCTACCTGGCTCTACCTCTACTCTACCTGGCTCTACCTCTGCTCTACCTGGCTCTGTCTCTGCTCTACCTGGCTCTACCTCTACTCTACCTGGCTCTACCTCTGCTCTACTTTGCTCTACCTCTGCTCTACCTGGCTCTACCTCTACTCTACCTGGCTCTACCTCTACTCTACCTGGCTTTACCTCTACTCTACCTGGCTCTACCTCTGCTCTACCTGGCTCTACCTCTGCTCTACTTGGCTCTACCTCTGCTCTACCTGGCTCTACCTCTACTCTAACTGGCTCTACCTCTGGTCTACCTGGCTCTACCTCTACTCTACCTGGCTCTACCTCTGCTCTACCTGGCTCTGTCTCTGCTCTACCTGGCTCTACCTCTACTCTACCTGGCTCTACCTCTGCTCTACTTTGCTCTACCTCTGCTCTACCTGGCTCTACCTCTGCTCTATCTGGCTCTATCTCTGCTCTACCTGGCTCTACCTTTACTCTACCTGGCTCTACCTCTACTCTACCTGGCTCTACTTCTGCTCTACCTGGCTCTACCTCTACTCTACCTGGCTCTACCTCTACTCTAACTGGCTCTACCTCTGGTCTACCTGGCTCTACCTCTACTCTACCTGGCTCTACCTCTGCTCTACCTGGCTCTGTCTCTGCTCTACCTGGCTCTACCTCTACTCTACCTGGCTCTACCTCTGCTCTACTTTGCTCTACCTCTGCTCTACCTGGCTCTACCTCTACTCTACCTGGCTCTACCTCTACTCTACCTGGCTTTACCTCTACTCTACCTGGCTCTACCTCTGCTCTACCTGGCTCTACCTCTGCTCTACCTGGCTCTAACTCTACTCTACGTGGCTCTACCTGGCTCTACCTCTACTCTACCTGGCTCTACCGCTGCTGTACCTGGCTCTACCTCTGCTCTACTTGGCTCTACATCTGCTCTCCCTGGCTCTACCTCTACTCTATCTGGCTCTATCTCTGCTCTACCTGGCTCTACCTCTGCTCTACCTGGCTCTACCTCTACTCTACCTGGCTCTACCTCTGCTCTACCTGGCTCTACCTCTACTCTACCTGGCTCTACCTCTGCTCTACCTGGCTATACCTCTGCTCTACCTGGCTCTACCTCTACTCCACCTGGCTCTACCGGGCTCTACCTCTGCTCTACCTGGCTCTATCTCTACTCTACCTGGCTCTATCTCTGCTCTACCTGGCTCTACCTCTACTCTACCTGCGGCTCTTCCTCTGCTCTACCTGGCTCTACCTCTGCTCTGCCTGGCTCTACCTGGCTCTACCTCTACTCTACCTGGCTCTACCTCTGCTCTACCTGGCTCTACCTCTGCTCTACCTCTACTCTACCTGGCTCTACCTCTGCTCTACCTGGCTCTACCTCTGCTCTACCTGGCTCTACCTCTACTCTACCTGGCTCTACCTCTGCTCTACCTGGCTCTACCTCTACTCTACCTGGCTCTACCTCTGCTCTACCTGGCTCTATCTCTACTCTACCTGGCTCTACCTCTACTCTACCTGGCCTTTATGGAAACTTACCATTCTTCAAGTGTAGGCCTACGTTTTCACAACCAACAAGACTATTGCATACTAAAGAACACACTCTATCTCTCAATCTCAATGCATGCCGCGACTCTTACGACACTAGCTAGCTCATGCATCTCCATTCATCTATATACCCCTAATACAGTGGTGAGCTGGTGCTTGTGAGCCCCGCACACTCATTTGTAGCAGGGGGTGGGTCTAGTTTCCAAGTCAACCTTGCATGACCGTCAACAAATTAAACAATCGATCAAGTTGGTCGAGGGAGCGTTGTGAAATAGAGGAATGGAGAGAAGGGACAAGAGGTGAGGCGGTATATGGCGTCAAGCAGGTCCTTGCTTACTGGCTTACGGCTAAGACTTGGTTGAGCACTGCTTGTCACTGGTGTGCATTAATCGGAATTATTCCTCTGCAAGGAGCTGCGTGACACCCTCGAAAGGCGGAGGACTGTGCTGAGAGAGTCCTTGAAGGTATAGACAGGCATTTATCCATCTGCCCTTCACCTAGTCTTGCAAGCTAGACCCAATGAGGTATCATACATGAGGAGCGATCCATGCTGTGACTGGTTCGGTGGTCTGGACTACCGTTCACCCGTGCACCCTCCACCTAGTTGCTTCGTGAAAAACTTATCACTTGCTGGTAGATGAAATGTCTGGAAACCTTAATCATTCACCCATTGCAAGGGGTGGTCACTTTGTCAAATATTGTACTGATGACTGTGAGAGTGGATCACAGCTGTGACCCTCCAAACAACTGCCTGTGACCACACTAGACTGACTGCCTGTTACTTATTGATGTGGTAAAGCCGTACCAATTTCCAGTATACCGGGTCACTGTGCTATACACAGCCATGAGTACCCCTCATGTTTGGCATCTAGCTATCCGTTCTGGTCCCTTCAACCAACTATCCATGCGCCACGCAATTTGCATTCCTACATTACTCTGTCGGGGTGACTTCATTTATATTCCAGCGCCAAACGTCCCAGCAGTCCGGAGTTGGGGAGGCTACAGATGCTGGAGGAGAGGCCACCACAAGCTTTGTGAGTGGAATTCTGCAGCTGTATTCTTCAGAATAGCATCAGTTCATTCTTCTCTCCCTCCCTCCCTCCCTCCCTCCCTCCCTCCCTCCCTCCCTCCCTCCCTCCCTTCCTTCCTCTTTCCAGACCACCTCAAACGCTTAGACTCTGTTTGCAAGCATGAAGGAACGAAGGATGAAGAGAAAGGGGAAGGTGACTTGTTAATTCAATATCAGTAGCCAATCTTTTGTGTATTGTCAGGGCAGTTTGCAAGGTTGGATTAAGTTGGAGTGTTTGAACAGTTAGATACAGCTGTACATCAACATAGAGCAAATTGCTTGATCAGGTAAAGATGGGCAGGGGTGTGTTTTAAAGTGTGTCCGGTTGTCTTTTCCCCTCCCAGCTCCCTCCTTTAGAAAGTAGGGATTCAGAGACCCTCAGACCAACACTGGACCCCATTGAGCCGTTGGGTTCTTCTCTCCTTCCCTCCTCCACCCATGCTCCCCCCACCACCACCTCTCAAGGGGGCCTTGGGTCAATGGGTCTGAGTGACACTGTGAGGGAACGACTCAGAAGCAAACTCCAAAAGGCACAAGTGAGCTCACAGTTTCTCCGGACTCAACATGGACAGAGGACAAAAGCCCTGGGCAATCACCTCTGCTGTTTCTGAGAGCTAGGCTTCTACCACATGACATGGAGCTCACTTTTTCTCTCTTCTCATTCCACAGAGTGAGCGAGGCCTGCCCCCATCTCCAGAGGTGAGCAGCTACAATGTACTACTCCTCTGATTTCTGTTTCTATGATGTCAAACACTGTGGCCTCTGTTCCAAAGTCTTGGCAATGTTGTATACAGCAGTTTGCAAATGATTTAAGCATTAGAGAACAGACCAATCTGTAGTGTCCAGCTCGATCCTGGCGGGAATTAGAATACGTATGTTAATGTCATAACTTATAACGCTAACTTGGCTATATCACGTATGTGTATCCCGGCAAGAGCGCATGATGACATCATCGTTATTGCCGCAATAACAATTATGTCATCATGCACTCTTGTGTGTATCTTGCTGCTTGTAAGAGGTAGCGTATTCCCACCACCCCTCCCTTCATGATTCCCTTCCTCCCCCACCTTCCCCCCCTCCTCACTCACCTTCCCTCCTCTCCTCAGCCTCCTCCCCCTGAACACAGGCTACGAAGTCTGAGGGAGCAACCTCGTGTGACCAGATTTGATGAGCCACCACTGGAGGGAAGGGAAAGAGGGGAGGGAGAGATGTCCCCCCCTCCTCCCCTCTCCCTCTTGCATGGCACTTCCTCACGGTGGAGGATGCTGGCAGCAAGGAGGAGTGAGGCGGTGCTGAAGGTTAGAGTATGATGGTGTGAGGGTGGAGGAGTTCCATGTGGGATCACACCCTTATTTCTCTTCCACACAAACACTCACCCTCCCCTTCCCAAATTCACCCTCACTCTCTCCACACATCTCCACTCTTCTCCCCTCCACCTTCCCTCCCCTGCACCCACCCACCTCCTTCCCTCCCCCTCCACCCCTCCACCCCTCCACCTCCTTCCCTCCCCTTCCCTCCCCTTCCCTCCCCTCCTTCCCTCCCCCTCCACCTCCTTCCCCCCTCCTTCCCTCCCCTCCTTCCCTCCCCATCCTTCCCTCCCCCTCCTTCCCTCCCCTCCTTCCCTCCCCCTCCTTCCCTCCCCCTCCTTCCCTCCCCCTCCTTCCCTCCCCCGCCTTCCCTCCCCCTCCTTCCCTCCCCCTCCTTCCCTCCCCCCGCCTTCCCTCCCCCTCCTTCCGTCTCCCCCCTCTGCATGCACAGACTGCCGATCAAGAAGCATACGATTTTTTCACTGCTGCTGTAGAAGACCAGACATGGGCCAATGGGGAAGACACCACTCATGACAGAGGAGAGGGAGGAGGTGGAGGTGGAGAAGTCGGGGATGGGGGGAGAGATGAGGTGGATACATCAGTGTTAGGTGAACGACAGGTGAGTCAGCTGTTGGTGTGTCCTGAGGAAACAGAGTTGACTCCCATGTTACAGAGGTATGCTAGGCAAGACAGACCTATTGACATCACTGATGGTATCACCCAACATGGTTTGCCCCCCAGTGCTAATGAGTACATACAGGGAAGACTGTCCACTTCCATCTAATGGCCCATCCTCTTTCCCAGGTTTTTCTCAATGGTCTGGGAATGGGTCACGCACTGTGTATTTGTGATGTTCGTATTCCAAGTACCACTTCACATGGACATACATGCAGGATGACGCTGGAGAGGATGACGGTGGAGCGGAGGAGGGAGGAGGAAGTGTCCCCGAGGAAGCCCCCATGATTGCCGACCAATCAGAAGACTTGCTGCAGCCTGGTCCTCCGATGTACACTCCCCAGAGGGAGTGGTTGTCAAGGGAAGCTCAGATGACCTTTGTACCCAACACCCTGCCTGGTGAATGAATGTTTGTGTATGGGTGTGTGTGGGGGGGGGGGGGGGGGGGGGGGGGGGGGGGGGATGGAAGGGCCTCATGGCACCTCTCTGTGTTTGAATCCAAGCTGGATCCCACAATTTTTTCAGGTGTGTCTCGTTCCCAAGTTTACATTGGTACAGCTGCTAAATCAACTACCCTCACCTCCCCTCTCCAACTCTCCCCTCTACCTCCCCCTCCCCCTCCCCCTCCTACCCTCTCCAACTCTCCCCCCTCTACCTCCCCCTCCCCCTCCAACCCTCCCCTCTCCAACTCTCCCCCCTCCAACCCTGCCCTCTCCAACTCTCCCCTCTACCTCCCCCCTCCAACCCTCCCCTCTCCAACCCTCCCCTCTCCAACTCTTCGCTCTACCTCCTCTTCCCCCTCCAACCCTCCCCTCTCCAACTCTCCCCTCTGCCTCCCCCTCCCCCTCCACAGTGGCAGCAGAACAGAAGACACCAGGGTCTCTCCCTCCTCGCTACCTAGAGGAGGAGGGCCTCTATGTGGGAGAGAGGCCAAAGGTCAGGTGGACCAATCAGGTTGCAGTCGAGAACAGGTTCTTACGGAGAGCAGATAAGGTAGGCAGAGCACGTTGGAAGATTAACTAACTAGTAATTCAATTAACATGGCTTCCTGTCTGAGGCTCAAATGTCATTTCCAATATATTTCAATCACATCATACGTACATGTACATTGACATCTAGTTCCCACATGACATGAACATCCCACATGATGAGCTCAACCCTAATCTGTGCATTGGATGTATCCAGAATGTCATCAAACATTCACATGTACAAAATAGCACCCAAGTTGGTTGAACATCGACCAATTCTCAACTTCACTCCCCTCTAATGAGGACATCTTGCTGATCAGGACACGTTTTGAGCCCAAGGGCATCCGGTTTCCCTGTAGTTATTATTTCATCAGTTAGAAACATTGTGGTGTATATAACTTGTTTGTGTGACTGTGTCATCCTGCATTGTACATGTGCAGGGTGAGGGATGGTTTGGTGAGGATGGTCTGTTGCTATGCCAACCAAACCCACTCAGGAAAATCCACACAAGACCAATGTTGCTGCAGTACGAGGGAACAGAACATGTGGAGCCCAGAGGGGTGGGTGGTGGCGTGTGTGTGTGTGTGTACATGTGTGGTGGTGGTGGTGGTGTGTATGTGTGTGTGTGTGTGGTACATGTGTTGTGGTGGTAGTGTGTGTGTGTGTGTGTGTGTGTGTGTGTGTGTGTGTGTGTGTGTGTGTGTGTGTGTGTGTGTGTGTGTGTGTGTGTGGTGTAGCATGAGTATTGTGCATGCGCGTATACCCGCCTCTCTCTCTCCACCAGGCCAGAGTGGAGACCTTCAACCAGCGGCTGATCAACAGAGGTAACACTTACACTGCTTGTCTATGCCACTGATATCAGTACATCCTGTAGTAGATGCATGGTTTTGTCAATAATGTGCAAATTTCAACTACATGTACCTTCATGTAATTTTGGAGATGTTAATAGTGGATCTTAGGGATTTCTCTGTAGGTATTACGTTCAACTTCATACTTCTCTCCCTCCCTCCCTCCCTCCCTCCCTCCCCCTCCCTCCCCCCCTCCCTCCCTCCCTCCCTCCCCCTCCCTCCCCCCCTCCCTCCCTCCCTCCCTCCCTCCCTCCCTCCCTCCCTCCCTCCCTCCCTCCCTCCCTCCCTCCCTCCCTCCCTCCCAGGCTCAGAGGAAGACGTCTACCAGCTGACTGTTGATCTCTCCTCCCTCCAGTTCACTCACCACCCTCTGTTCAGTATTGAGCATGTCATAGCTGTCCAACTGCAACAAGCCTATGACCAGCTCAAGAAGAGAATGAGGAACAGAATGGCAGACTACTACTCTGAGAAAGTGTGTGTGTGTGTGTGTGTGTGTGTGTGTGTGTGTGTGTGTGTGTGTGTGTGTGTGTGTGTGTGTGTGTGTGTGTGTGTGTGTGTGTGTGTGTGTGTGTGGGAGCAGAGGGGTATGCTGTGGCTGGAGCATTGCTATACCTGTTCCCTCCCTCCCTCCCTGCCTCCCTCCCTCCCTCCCTCCCCCTCCCTCCCTCCCTCCCTCCCTCCCTCCCTCCCTCCCTCCCTCTCTCCCTCCTTCCCTCTGTCCCACCCTCTATGATAAATCTCATGCATGATGTTTCCTTCTCCAGTTGCTGGCATTGAAGAGAGCCTCTGCTGATATCAGACAAACCTTGCAAGAGATGGTTGGTACGTCTCTTGTTGTGTCTCATTCCCATATCCAGTTCACCTATTCTGTGTTTATCCTGTACTACGATCCCCTCTCCCCCTGCCCCTCCCCCTCAGGATCCCACGTCCCCCGAGGCTGGGGACCTCCACTCTCGTCTGGTGCAGTACACGAGGGAGGTGAAGGCGGTGAGACAGCAGAGCAAGAACGAGGAAGCCTCCGACTACAACCTCCTCAAGACTGTGCTCAGGTTCTGACTCATTCTCGTTCACCACTCTCATCCTCCTCTCATCTGTCCATTCCCATTCCATCTCTTTTCAGTTCCCATAATTTTTCATTCATTCCCATTGTCATTCATGGATGTATTTTCAGGACGTGGCGTCAGTTGAAGGAGCTCCGAGAGACCCAGGGCTACTCCAGCACCACAGCGTGGCTCACTGTCAGGAAGTGAGTTGCAGATTGAGCAGCAGTAACAAGAGTGCATGATGACGTCATTCTCATCTTCCTCCACCATCGTAATGAGGATGATGTTGTCATGCACTCTTGTGAGAAGCTACGTTACACTGCACAGGTGTGCATGCTATGCGGTCTTGCACCTCACGGTCACAAGTTGAACTGCACTACTGTATTTCATATTGACCAAAGCTGCCAAAGGCTATAATCCATGGATTTTCAAGATTTTGGGACAAAATTCAAAATGGACATCCATCCTTTTAAGTGTTCCATTCATGCTGATCACAATGGTACACATCCCAGCCTTGTATCTCATTCCCAACTCAAGATACCTACATATATAGCAAGTTCATAGCCCAAACATTGGGCCTAAGTGCTATCCATTGTCGATGGAAAGTCACACTGTATCTAGTCATGTGAATGAGATATGAGGCTGGGAATTGTACCGTTGTGATCAGCATCAAAAGAGCTTTCAAATGATGTCCTAGAAATGATTTTTCATGTTGGTCACATTTTTGCCGAAAATCACACTCGACCAAAGGCTATAATCCATGGATTTTCATGATTTTGGGTCAAAATTCAACCTACAGCAAAATAGACGACATTGGAATGGTCCGTTCATGCTGATCACAATGGTGCAAATCCCGACCTTGTATCTCATTCCTAGCCCAAGATACCTAACCAAATTACTACCCCATGTATTCACTGTATCCAGGTATGAGAGTGAGATATATATATGAAGCTACATGTTGGAATTGTGGCGCTGTGATCATTTGAAAGCAATTTTCACGCTGATCACATGCAATGCAACTTCCTATCTCATTGAAATGCGTAGATACAATGGGACTTTCGTTGGGCTCTGGACACACGGATATAGAACATGAACAGGAGAATAGAGAGATTGGAGTTTTTGTACACTGCTTTAACGGTTCACCACACCACCACCCTCACACCCTCACACCCTCACCCTCCCCTCACAGATATCCTACTGATGCTGTGGAGGACGAGGTTCGGCTACGTCGTGATCTGGACGAAGAGGTGTCAGAACTGAGGGAGGAGTGTGAGGAGGGAAGGGCAGAGAGGGTGGCACACTATGAGGAGCAGCTGGCCGAGTGGAAGTCCTACATGAGAGCAAGGGTGAGGAGCAGATCTGTGATGTCATCATGACATCATGCCTTCAAATATGGTCCGTTTGCAGAGGCACTGATGTATCGATCATAGTTTCAAATACATGTATGGCATCCAAATGCTAATGTCCTGACTTGTGATAATCAACAGTTGGACACGGACAAAATCCAACCAGGGGCATGTGCCCCCTCGAAATAAATATTGTTAGTGAGCTTTGGCTGTGCCCACCCAACGCAAGACGGTTTCCGGCACTACTGCACTGTGATGTCTTTGTGACTCATTTTCCTCAGAGACATGCAATTCGTCGCGCACAGCGAGGCCAGAGCCAACCAGTAGCAGAGCAGTCTAATGCCGAAGGACCCCAGCAAGGCCAGAGCCATCCCGAGACAGAGCAGTCTGCTGCCGAGGGATCTCAACGAGGCCAGAGCCAACCCGGGACAGACCAGTCTGCGGCTGAGGGATCCCAGAGTAGCCTGCTGGACCAGGGCACTGTCAACATTATGGCATCTGTGCCACCTGAAAGTAAGTTACATCACGGAGTAATGTGAATGAAACGGTACCTCCTTGCCTGAGCAATAATACCATCCTCTTCCACCTGGACCCTCCCTCCTTTCTTGTCAGGGCCCCGCCCCATCCCCCCACCAGCGTTCAACGAGGGAGAGGTGAGACAGCAACTGGTGGAGTTCTACCGCATCAACCGGAGATCACCAGGGGAGCCTGTGCTAGTGCCGGAGTTACATCATAATCGTGCCGTCACACAGCAGTGCCCTAGGTATTTACACTGTTGTGTGTGGTATGTGTGTGTGCGCGGTGTATATGTGTGGTATGTGTGTGGTATATGTGTGTGTGTGTGTGTGTGTGTGTGTGTGTGTGTGTGTGTGCACGGTGTGTGGCGTGCCGTGTGTGTGTCCCACAAGCCAATTGTATTGTGATGTGGGTGTGTGTATAAACATTTCACTTTAGCAACCATGTGTCCTCCTCCCTCCCTCTCCTCCCCCTCATCCCCCTCCTTCCCCTCCTCCCCCTCTTACCCCTCCCCCCTCCCTCCTCCCCCTCCTCCCCCTCCTCCCCCTCCTCCCCCTCCCCCTCCTCCCCCTCCTCCCCCTCCCCCTCCTCCTCCTGCTGCTCCTCACCCTCACAGGAATGAGCAGCAGCGTCGTGAGGAGGTGGGGAGAACAAGAATGAGAGTGAAGGTTCTCTTCAACAACCAGGAGGTCTCACAAACCAAGGATGGGTGAGATCATATCTTCCTCTGTATACACACAGTACAATTTCTTAGTGAATGGCTGCTACATGTACAGTCCTCCAGCAACCATCAGTGAGACTGTTGAGAATATAGTTACAATACAAAACTACTGGGACTTCACCAGGGGACATTCCTCTCCCTCCCTCTCCCTCCCTACCCATCCACCCCACTAGCACTCTAAATGCAGACTTCACGGTTCATTTTGGTGAGATCTTTAACATCAGAATTGTCCAGTGGCCAGAGAGCATCAAATTTCAGGTACAAAAATATACATGCTCTTGACGTTGAGTATACTCTGATCTCCCTCTGTCCCTCCATTCCACCTTACCTCCATCCCACCTTCCCTCCACCCCACCTTCCCTCCCCCCCTCCCTCCCTCCCTCCCTCCCTCCCTCCCTCCCTCCCTCCACCCCACCTTCCCTCCCCCCCTCCCTCCCTCCCTCCCTCCCTCCCTCCCTCCCTCCCTCCCTCCCTCTCTCCCTCCGTCCCTCGCTCCCTCCTCCATCCCTCCCTCCCACCCTCCCTCCCTCCCTCCCTCTCTCCCTCCCTCCCTCTCTCCCTCCCTCCCTCCCTCCCTCCCTCCCTCCCTCCCTCCCTCCCTCCCTCCCTCCCTCCATCCCTCCCTCCCACCCTCCCTCCCTCTCTCCGTCCCTCCCTCCCTCCCTCCCTCCCTCCCTCCCTCCCTCCATCCCTCCCTCCATCCCTCCCTCCCCCCTCCCTCTCCTCCCTCCGTCCCTCCCTCCCTCCCCCCCTCCCTCCCTCCCTCCCTCCCTCCCTCCCTCCCTCCCTCCCTCTCTCCCTCCGTCCCTCGCTCCCTCCTCCATCCCTCCCTCCCACCCTCCCTCCCTCCCTCCCTCCCTCTCTCCCTCCCTCCCTCTCTCCCTCCTCCTCCCTCCCTCCCTCCCTCCCTCCCTCCCTCCCTCCCTCCCTCCCTCCATCCCTCCCTCCCACCCTCCCTCCCTCTCTCCGTCCCTCCCTCCCTCCTCCCTCCCTCCCTCCCTCCCTCCCTCCATCCCTCCCTCCATCCCTCCCTCCCCCCTCCCTCTCCCTCCCTCCGTCCCTCCCTCCCTCCGTCCCTCCCTCCCTCCCTCCCTCCATCCCTCCCTCCATCCCTCCCCCCCTCCCTCTCCCTCCCTCCGTCCCTCCCTCCCTCCGTCCCTCCCTCCCTCCCTCCCTCCCTCCCTCCCTCCCTCCCTCCCTCCCTCCCTCCCTCCATCCCTCCCTCCCACCCTCCCTCCCTCTCTCCATCCCTCCCTCCCTCCCTCCCTCCCTCCCTCCCTCCATCCCTCCCTCCATCCCTCCCTCCCCCCTCCCTCTCCCTCCCTCCGTCCCTCCCTCCCTCCGTCCCTCCCTCCCTCCCTCCCTCCATCCCTCCCTTCATCCCTCCCCCCCCCCCCTCCCTCTCCCTTCCTCCGTCCCTCCCTCCCTCCGTCCCTCCCTCCCTCCCTCCCTCCCTCCCTCCCTCCCTCCCTCCCTCCCTCCCTCCCTCCCTCCCTCCCTCCCCAGGTCTATGAATCAGGCCTCTTGTCCTCCACTCTGCTAGCAGAGGTGTATGCGCCCATCCCAGACCCTCAGCTCACTAGTGCCACACCCACAGTGGTGGCTGGCTACCAGTTCAGCTGCAACAAGACAGCTGCCTACACGCACACTGCAGTGGGCAGTGGTACGTGGGTGGCATGCAATATCTTGTGTTTCCATTCTCTCTCTGGCAATGATATTTCATGTCGTAGGTACGTAGTTCTGCAAAACAGGTGTTATCCCTCTCCCTCTCTCTTTCCCTCCCTCTCTCTTTCCCTCCCTCTCTCCTTCCCTCCCTCTTTCCCATCTTTCATACCTCCTTCCTTTCACTCTTCCTCCATCCTCCCTCCTCCCTTCCTCCTTCCCTCTTTCTTCCTCCCTCCCCTCTCCTCTCCCGTTTCCCTCCCTCTCTCCCTCCTTCCCCTCCCTCCTTCCACCCTCCCTTTATCTTTTCTCTCTATCCACTCTTCCTTCCTCCCACCCCGTCCCTCTTTTCTCCCTTCTCCTCTTTACAGGTGAATCCCACCGCTCCCTCCCAGACGCTGGTATTCTGGTGACGTCTGGTGTGCTGAATGTGGGGGTGTGCTGGGGAGTGGGGGAGGATGGGAGGGTGCTCTGTCCTCCAAAGTTCAGGCAGCCAGTGGCATTCCAGTATGTATATCTCAGTAAACTGCTCGGTATACTACCCAATAAAATCCCCACCAAGTAATAGTATATCTTTCTGAACTCAGTATACTCTTTCGGTATAGATTCATTTACTGGTAAACTTAGTGACACCATATAATTCTCTTGGTTCCACTGCAGCTTTCATCGCACGGATGCAGTCTCTTGTCTCGGAGCAGCTGGCATTGCCGACCTTCAGGAGGTCAAGAAATGGATTGGTACGTTATTTGTCCCTACCTCATTCCCATGCACACATACATGTACATACATACCCGGTACACCCACACACACACTCACACACACAACACACACATACACACACACCCACACACACAACACACATACCCGGTACACCACACATACGCACACATACACACAGAGGAGGCACATCTTGACCCCAATGACCCTCGGAACATGGAGCTATTCCGATTGGTCCAGTCTATTCCCAACTCAGCAGAAGAGGCACAATACTTTAGGTATGAAATTACCATGTGATGTAATGTATTTACAGTACATGTAAGTACTCAGTACCCTCCCTCCTTCCTTCCCCCACCTCCCACCTCTCTCCTCCCCCCTTCGTCCTTCCATCTCTCGGATTCCCTCCCTCCTCCTTCCCTTCCCTTTCCTCCCCCCTCCCCTTTGTCCCCCCTTCTTCTCCACTACCTCCTTCCCTCCCCTCCCTCCCTCCATCTCTCGGATCCCCTCCTTTCCTCCATGACTTAGGCTACTGGATGTGGACGATGAGGAGAGCTTTGTGACTGAAGAAGAGTTTAACAATGACAGGAGATTCCGACTGCTACAGCTGAGAGATCAGGGGGTGAGCCACAGTGATACTCAGCTAATGTTTCCATGAAGCTATGGGTTACACTGTGGTTGGTATCCATGCCAACACTTTGTCCACTACCACTATGTTCTCATGAGGAACTGATGGGAATATGACATTATAATGACCTCATGGTGACATCATCATGACGTCACACTGTGATTAATCTCCCCCTCCCACCAGCATCCTGGTCTGAAGCACAAGAGTGTCCCTCTGAATGCAGAGATCATCACAGAGAGTGTGTGGCGGGAGGTGCAGGACTACCGGCCGTACAGCGACTACGATCTCCCATTCCTGCTCTTCGGAGACTTCCACAGTGCAAGAAAGGAAGAACAGAACAGGTTCCTTCTCGATGTGAGTCACCGTGGGAACCCACAGTGGATGCATAGCTTGATGGCACTTGTTGAGGTCTACTGTTGTGCTGTACACATTCGTGGGTCTTGAAATTGCAGACCATAACCTTCAGGAAGGGAGAACCACACTCAGGGACCCTGTGTGACCCACGTAGCCTGCTAGTACCTGTGTCAGAGCAGTGCCAGGGTCAGGGGTGGAATCCTACTGGAGTCCGTGTTTCTATTTGGTCCATGGTTGTTATGTAGCACCTCATGCAATGGGTATGTCATTTCTCTCAGGTTCGTGAGCGAGTTCTCTCAAGAGTATGGTCAGGAAAGGGAGACCTTCTTCTCTGTGATGTTGTGCACTCAGAGTTCGTTCCAAACATCGGGTAGGATTCTTAACGCTGCTCTACTCCCCCCCCCCCCCCCTTCTCCCTCCTCCCTCCCATCTCCCCCCTTCTCACCCTCGCTCCACTCACCTTTGGAGGCTATACGTCAGCTGTCTCCTCTCCCTGTCACCCCTCTCGTTCTAGTGTTCTCAAGAACACGCTGGTTGAGCTAGTCTCTCCACGAAGACCTCTGAAACCAAAGAGGAGAGGAAGGAGGAAACCCAAGCCACAGGTAGACAGGGATGAGGGTGGAGAGAGGGCTTGAGGAGGGATGGGGAGTGGGGGGGAGGGGAGGGGGAAGAGGGAGGGGAGGGGGGAGGAAGGGCGAGGGAGGAAGGGGGCGACTGAGAGGGTAGCCACTAGAATCCCATTACTGTGTGAGGGGAGGGAGTGGGAGGGAGGATGGGGAGGTAGGGGGGAGGCACGGAGTGTAGACTATTCACTGTGTGTCTCTCTTGCTAGAACGTGCACGTGGACAAGGCTGACATTGTCGTGAGGGTTGTGAGAGCCTTTAACATACCAACCAGGACACACCGGGATACCATCAGGTACACAAACCACAAGCACTCCTCCGACTCCTGCCAGCAGGTTGCGTCAGTGTTCACAGCAAGCTGGCACAGTTGTAACTAAAACATCTCATCTGCATGAGTGACTTGTGGCCAAATGGTTAAAGCATTTGACTGTGGACCAATTCGAATCCCACCTGTGGTAAAGTGCTTTCTTTACCCTCCTCCTCTTGGGAGACCAGCCTTTGACTGAAAGGGCTTGGAGGGAAAAATTGGACACCTTACCTTATTTAGTAACCAGTAACCTTATTTTGTAAATAACACTCAACCAAAAGCAGCTTTAGATTTGGTTACCCAAACCAATACGTACGTTTTACTGAACCAACATGATTATACTGCCTACTTTCTACACAGCCATGGGAGAAGCAGACCATTCTCAGCGACCCAGCGCTCTTCACTTTCCCTGCCCATGGGACCCCTTGCTGCTTCTGCCTCCCTCCCTCCACACTCCCTGGCTGCCGCTCTCTCTGCTACTGCCCATGGAGGGCCTGCCCAGACGGAGGGAGGAGGAGGAGGAGGAGGAGGAGGAGGAATGGCTGCAACTGGCTTCCAGCAGGAGGTTAGGCAGAAATGTCTTGAGGGAGGAGTGTGTATGTGTGTGTGTGTGTGTGTGTGTGTGTGTGTGTGTGTATGTGTTCCGGAACTTATCGTTAATGAACATTCAACACACACACACACACACACACACACACACACACACACACACACACACACGTACACACACACACACACACACATACACACACACACACACACAGGATCTGAACTTGGTGTCACCGTATATTGAGGTAGCATTTGGAGAAGCCACGCAGAGAACAACAACTGCCTGTGGTCCGAATCCATTCTGGAATGAGGAACTCTCCCTACCCTTCCAGTTAGTGCCCACCATCACCCAGAGATAGTATACTGGATGTGTTGTGCAGTATACTGATGTGCTGAGATATATACTCTTCCTCCTCTGTCTCCAGCCCTCCTCACGATGACTTCTCACCCGTGAACCTCCAGCGAGTGACAGACGTCCTTCACGTCAGCCTCTTTGATGAAGTCATCATCGACATTCTGCAGGTGGGTGGGGCTTACTTAATCATGTGGGAGTGCTAGGGCATTGGATGTCATTTGGTATAGTGTAGGATTTGTAGGAGTTAAATTGTTTTGAGTTGTAATCTCCTAACCAAAATGACTGCTGCATGAGCAACATCAAAATCTACAACAAACGTTTGCACCAAACTGCTCCCTCCACTTCAAAAACTCAATCTTGAGATCTTCATTACTGCAATGTGTGTCCAATTATTATTTCTTTACACCGACTTGAACATGACCATTCCTCATCCCAGGATGACCGGCAGAGAGCTACCAATGTGCACCATCGGATTGAGAAACAATGGCTTGGGAGTTTCACTCTCCCCTTCTCCACACTGCACAACAGAGCCAGAGTACGCCAACAATGTCCTACCATTTAAGAGTACCTTCAAATCGCTAAATTTTGTACTCGCAATTAATAGTAGCCTTAAAGTACATCCCAGATGGTGATTTGTTTTGTGACCCTTCCCCCTTTCTCTCCCTCCCTCCCTCCCTCCTTCCCTCCCTCCCTCCCTCCCTCCCTCCCTCCCTCCCTCCCTCTCTCCCTCCCTCCCTCCCTCCCTCCCTCCCTCCCTCCCTCCCTCCCTCCCTCCCTCCCCACACGAGGTTTTGAAGTGTGAAAGCCTGTACAGTCTGAGCATAAGCAGCTGTAATGCTGAATAAGTAGGCAAGACTGACAGGAAGTGATGTAATCACTTCCTTTCTGATGAGATTCATCTAAGATGAATCTCATCAGGCCACCATTGGGTGGGCAACCCAGATGGGGCACAGCAAGCCATGCCAGAACCTGGCTGGCACCAACAGCCATACGGTCGTTTAGTTTGGCACTGGCACGACCCACCACAGAAGTGGGGGGTAAGCACTGCATCTCCGCCGAAACCAATGATGACTCCCTCCCTCCCTCCCTCTCCCTCTCTCCCTCCTCCCTCCCTTCCTCCCTCCTCCCTCCCTTCCTCCCTCCCACCACCTCCCTCCCTCCCTCCAGGTTGAGGGTACTTTTCCTCTGGATGTACCAGTGGTGCTACTGGGCTATGAGCATTTCACAAGTCCCCTTACCACTCAGACATTGACCTCTGACCTCACATCCAGTGGCCACACCCACCTCCAGCTGTTTATAGCTCTGGAGCCACCACTGAGTGTGCTACCACCAATCAAGGATCAGGTGACCAGTGTTCATTGCAATATACAAAACAAGTAATAAAAAACATTTAAAATGTAACAGGATGTAGGGATACCAGAACCGCAAAAAGTAGGGAAACAAGGTAGGGATGATCACACAAAACAGTGAAGTATACAACCCCCTACAGAGATCTTTTTCCATAATACGTGTATAATGAAAAAAGATATGTAGGGGGATTGTATACTTCACTGTTTTGTGTGATCATCCCTACCTTGTTTCCCTACTTTTTGCGGTTCTGGTATCCCTACATCCTGTTACATTTTAAATGTTTTTTATTACTTGTTTATGTCATTTTTTTTAGCAGCAGGCGCATGCATACTGGACTCTGGCATTTACACTGCCAGCAATGGCTGAGAATCAGACCCAAGCATCTCAAAAGCCAACCCTTTTCTGGATAGATACTAAGCCAGTGCTCCCTGAGCTGAAATAGTAGCGACACATTGTTGAGTCTTTAGATAGGCATTCACCCCTCTCACAGAACACAGTCTAGTAACATATTATATAGCACAGCTCTAGAGAATTTACGGTAACACAACAGCGCAAGGCACTTCTAATTCAGCGATCTTGAATAATAATTACGTATCGTTGCTAAGTGATCCTTTAAGTGCGCATGCGTACAAACATGAAAATGGCGTGACAAATGAAGCCATAGTTATTGAGTGGGCAGCTGTAGCCGCCTGGTGAAGACTTGGAGGTTGCCAAAAAGCGATGGGCTGGTGCACTGCTCGGTGTAAAATGCTGCTGTTTCGTGCGAAAATCATCTTGAGGGATTGAGGCGACGTTGAGCTAGCCCGTCTGAAAGAAGAAAGAAAGAAGAAGAAAGAAAAACAATTTGCACGTTTTGCGAGTACCTGGTGTGGTACTTTAGCGACGGTGTTTCGCGACGCGAGGAGTCTTGTTGGTCATGAAAACACTCGAAGATGAACGGTATGTGGTTATAAAGGCTTATAAGTGTACCGTTTCTGAGATTTGGAGAGATTCTTTTGTATTAGCATATATTGCGTGTACGTCGTATCCCTACATACAGAGTCTACCGACTCTGTGATATGATCATATAGGGTGAACTGACAATAGATAGCAAACTGTTTGTGTCCACAGTAGCTCGGGAACTTGTCATTCATATTTACAGATGCATGACTTGATCTATCACCATTTTCATCCTCCCCCTCTTCATCACCCCTCTCGCCTTTCCGTCCCTCTTTCCCCTCTCTCTCTCCTTCCCTCCCTCCATCCCTCTCTCCCTCCCTCCCTCCCTCCCTCCCTCCCTCCCTCTCTCCCTCCCACCCCTCCATCCCTCCCTCCCTCCCTCTCTCCCTCCCACCCCTCCCTCCCTCCCTCCCTCCCTCTCTCCCTCCCACCCCTCCATCCCTCCCTCCCTTCCTCTCTCCCTCCCACCCCTCCATCCCTCCCTCCATCCCTCCCCCCCTCTCTCCCTCCCACCCCTCCATCCCTCCAGTTTGACAGTCATGAAGACCCTCACATGCTGCAGCATGCTAGTGTGTGGCTGAGAAAACTTAGAGAAAGCTTCCCCTCAAGACACTTCACTGTGGGTCCTCACTAAACTGTAGTTCAAATGAACGATATAAAGTTACTTAATTCTTTACTGCTCTAATGAAGTCTTGACTCAATCGGTGTCGGTGTTGGGAATGATTCCTAAAAAATTCTTTGAACAGTAGCACCTTAAATACAACTCACGTATGTTGTTTTCTGTTGCTAGGCAACAGCTCTTGACATCAGTGGCCAGCACGTATTTGTGACGAGGTTTGTAAGGCCCCAGAACCCACCTGCTGCACTGCTGCCAGATCAGAACATCAACAGAACTCCACAGCTGATGGTAAGTGAGCGTATCTCAACCATACACTGAGGAAGTGACTTTGAATTGGGTATACGTAGCTAAAAAATGTATTTGACAGTACAGCGGTGAGCAGTATGTCTTCCACCTCCCTGCAGGAACGTCTGGCTCACTACGTCTCCCTCATTCCCTTCCTCCCTGATGCCATTACTTTTTCTGGTGCATGTGACATCTGGACTACCTCTGATGTGAGGGTGCAATCTCAAGTTCTCCATCTCTCTCCGTCTTGCCATGCGTCTCAGCCTCTCTCTCACCCTCTGTCTTTCTTACCCTTCCCTCTTTGTCTCTCTCCTTCTCTCCCCCATGCACTCATTTCTCCCTTTCTCCCTGCTCTAGCAATTCCTGCACATGCTCGGAGGGGATGAGGAGGAGCACGCAGTGTTGCTATGCAACTACTTCCTCCACTGTGGGTGGAGGGCCTGGGTGGTGCTTGGACATGCCATTCCTGAAGGTGCACAACTTCAGTCAAAACTTAATCCATTCAGCCCAGTACAGAGATTCTAGATAGCTAACCTGAGATTGCCAGTAGAAGGATTATGTGCTCCTTCCCACGCATGCTGAAAAGGCCTTCAGTTTTAGCTGAACATTCCCAGTTCAATCAATGTATGAAGGTCTGGAGCTGCCTCGCAGGTTCAGTCCTCACCTCTCCCACTGTATACCACATGGTATGTTGGCAGGTC
This sequence comes from Axinella damicornis, assembly GCA_963931865.1. Taxonomy (NCBI): domain Eukaryota; kingdom Metazoa; phylum Porifera; class Demospongiae; order Axinellida; family Axinellidae; genus Axinella; species Axinella damicornis. The sequence goes on along the minus strand of OZ007515.1, from coordinate 9,874,250 downwards.
TCACAGCGTATGTCCTGACAGAGAACCCTCACAGTGGAGTGGGCTACTGGCTGTGGAACCCAAGTACCGGGAAACACTTCACACAACACGAGGCCTACTGCCCCCTCACCTCCATTGGATGTGTCATCAGCGACCAAAATGTGAGAATGTTGCTACCAACATCACATAGCTGCAACAGTTTTCTATATTCTCTTCCTATCTCCTTCTTGCTCTGTACCTCCTTTTACTCTCTCCCTAACTCCTCTCCTACCTACCTCCCTCCCTCCTTCCCATTCTCCCTCTCCTCCCTCCTTCCCTCCCTCCCTCCCTCCTCCCTCCCTCCCTCCCTCCCTCCCTCCCTCCCTTCGTCCCTCCCTCCGTCCCTCCCTTCCCCCTCCCTCCCCTTCCCTCCCTCTCCCCTCCCGGCCTCCCCCCTCCCTCCCGGCCTCCCCCCTCCCTCCCTCCTCCTCCCTCCATTCCTCCCTCCCCTCCCTCCCTCCCTCCTCCCTTCCTCTCTCCCTCCCTCCCTCTCTCCCTCCCTCCCTTCCTCCCTTCGTCCCTCCCTCCGTCCTCCCTTCCCCCTCCCTCCCTCTCCCCTCCCTCCCCCCACCCGGCCTCCCCCCTCCCTCCATTCCTCTCCCTCCCTCCCTCCCTCCCTCCCTCCCTCCCTCCCTCCCTTCCCATGCAGGTGTGGGCCAACATTCAGGACTACGAGGACCCCAGTAGGATTGTGTTTGATCTGGAGAACTCCAAACACTGGAAGACTCTCTTCCCCACTGACATGCAGCCCTTGGCAACAGTACAGGTAGGTTAGTTCTCTGAGGACTTCTAGTGACTATCAGTGAGCCTTACTGAGAGTGCAGGAAGCTTATCTCTCATTTTAACATGATGTGTGAGACAGAGAAGAGTGCTAAATCTAGCAGCGTACCTTGTGTCTGCTGTGGTGTGTGATGATCATGTCCCTTTAGCTGATGTATGTACATTACTCCTTTCTATAGCAAGAGTTGCAGTATTCAGAGACTGACATTGGAAAAGTTCACGAACTTCAAGAAAGGTATGATAAAGTGGAGAGCTCTTAACTTTGTGCTACCAATACATAGCATTGCTAGCTACCTACATGTTGCCATGTTTCAAAGGTTACTCAATCCCATCCACAAAGTGTAGTATAGTTATAAAACCAGGATGCCATTAATCAGGCCCTGTCAGGTATGGACTGTATTAACAGCAGCATGGTGCACCATTTCAGGATTGAGCGCACAGTGCGTGAACACCTCATGACTCTGAGGAGCCGCTTCATCACAAGATGGAACAGACACTGCACCAGGAAACTATACTCCCTTCTGCAAAGGTACACACTCTCACACTACGCTTGCTTGTACATAGTACATACACTCCACTACTGATCATGATGCCATACCCTGCTATGTGTGTCACGGCTTATAGGATTGAGGAAAACCTCTCCTCACCACCTCTTCACGAGCACAGCACTGAACTGGCAGAGATAACTGCAGGTTATAAGGTATGGTGGCTTGTTACATGTATAGCACAGGGCATGTGGAAGACACGCCCACGGCCAATTCTGTTTCAAACAGATGAACAAGAAAAGCATCAAGTATTGGTAGTATTGACCATCACTTCCGGTATCCCTATTGATCAATTCAGTGCAGTCTTTCCTTGTTCCCCCAGCTGTCAGGATTCCCTCTCCACCTGCGCTACTCTGACATCCAGCACATTGTGTCCACAGTTGAGAGCACTGGCATCCACCTCTGTGAGAATGAACACGTGGAGTATGCTCTGGCAGTCTATGTACACCCGTACCCCAATGATGTCCTGTCTGTGTGGCTGTACACTGCATCTCTCATTCCAAAATAACACTCTCTCCACTCATACATGCATCTCATGGAGGTATTGTCTTGCATTATCAGTGACATCTATGCTTGTACTGTGTCTGATTATTCAAATTATGCATTATTGCACATCTTGTGATGATTTTGAGCATGAGGTACAACCTACAGTTGTATATATAATAGGCCCAGCACATGCCATGCCTCATGCCAGAGCTGTTAGCCGGCTTGCATGGGGTGCTACGTGCAGTTACCACTAACACTTCCATGCATACACATCAAACTATCTTGTAATATCTATGTAGCCTCATTCGCATGCCTCCGCCCAGTTTATCTTGCAGCCATGGCCGGAGAAAAACCAGGTGAAATTTATCACAATGTCTGCCACTGACATCATGATGACATCAGATGATTTAATTTCTCCACATGTACAGCTGCAAACTAGATACGTAAAATCTGGGCAGAGGCCTAGGAATGAGGATATCTAAGCACTCTGACATGATATCGATCTGTGGTATAATAACAAAATTAAAGATTCAGTGGGTGATACCGGGTATATTATACATAATACAATTCATGATTAGCATAGATAGAATGAAATCACAAAAACTGCAACTGAAATAAAGCCAGGGGCCAAGTCACATAACAACTGATTTAGGTCTGTACGACCAGGGGAAAACCCCATGCGAGTAAAAACCCTGAAGTTAGGGGGAAACTCTACATGGGGAAAAAACCCAAAATGAAAACTGGCAGCTAGTGGTAATTATGATACAGAACAACAAAATGCAATTGTTGCTTAGCGATGTGAGTAGTACCATATATAACAACATGCAGCATAGCTACACACTATAGTGAAAACTATAGGATTCACGTGCACATACCAAAAATGTGGGAAGGGTACAAAGGACATGAATGAATGGTGCTCATCTACAGTTTGTGTGGGCAGTCAACAACACAACCATCTATACACTTAACGTGGAACTACTAACGGTGTGGCCTCAGATGTCTGTGGGATGTGCAGGAGGTGCATGGACAGTGAGTTGTTTTGAAGTGCAAATGAGGCATGTATGAATAGTGTGGTGTGTATAACGGACCGGAGGTAGACTGAGTCTGAGAGAGATAGGTGATGAACTGTAGAGCAATCGACCAATTATATGCTCAGGCTGGCCTCCCAAGGTATTTTCCAGCTGCAGGTCTTCTGCTAGTTCACTAATCTTCAGTTGATTCTTTGTAGTTGGTTTGTGAGGTAAATGATGTCATGAACTCGATCCTCACGTGGAGAGCTGTCTCTTCCCCACTAGCTGTGTTCGCATTGTTTTGGTTTCTCTGGCTGAATAGCAACAGTGCAGTCAAGCAGACATTTGTGGCTTTCTTGCTCCACTTCTCCTCACTCCAAATATATCAATACTTGATCAGCTAACCTCACACATGGCCTCAACCTCTCCATGGCCGAATAGTAATGGAGTAGTAATATTATGCCGTTGCTGTTTCTTTTGCTTGTTCAAGAGTTTTTTCTCTGTCAACCTCCAAATGAAGAAATGTGTTGTGCAGTGAAATCCCAAAATAATACTGTATGTGCATTTCTGTGCATTGTATTCACAGTTCAGAAGGACACTTGCTGGTGCTGATATCACCAGCGAGGGTGGAGAGTTCAATGTCACGTAACACCTCCACAAGAGTGGCCCAGGTCACTGGCTGCTTGCCCCTTCCAGTCAGCCATTCCTGGAGGATTTCTATGTTTATTTCTTCGGCATCGTTTAAATGTTTGCGTGCCATAATCTTGGCCCTGGATCCATTTCTGTCATCCAGGAGGAAGATACTAAATCTGACATACTTGGTTGCTATTTCCACGGGAATGCTGACCACACTTCCATCAGGGCATGTGAACTTCAGCAGTTCTGCTAAAGTGGGTTTGGTGACTGGATTGCATGTATAGTGTGCGGAGAGGAGGGAAGTGATACTTAACCCTTTAACCACCGAATTCTTCCCACCAAGACAACACATTTTCATGCATTCAGCGCACACCACTTTCGTAGGTACTCCTCTCCCACAGCATACGCTCCTCAGCGGCCAAACTTGGTTGGGCCCGCACACATGGAGAGACCCCTCTGGCAATACCGTTAATGATATTCATGACCCCCCACAAGGCCAGCAATCGGAGGTCAAATGTGGATGTCAGCCGGATTTTCGCCCAGCATTTCCCTAAACTTGGGCCAGATCCGACTGATGGCACACCTTACACCACCAATTTGCATGTTTTCTTGAGGCCCTGGGTGGGGTCTATGAATATCATTAGAATCAAATATCCTGGGGCCAATGAATCTCATTAAAATCAAAAAACGCCCACGACAGTCGAAGGGGGGGCCCCCACCCCCCCTTTCGAAGCCCCCCTGCCTTTCGTTTAGTGGGGAGGGCGCGCCGAAATCTGACCAAATTTTTGGGTTTGTCCCTCAAAATTGTCCCTAGGCCCTCTGAAGACTTTTTGGTCTCTTTTTGGACTGACGAGAAGCCCTATGAGTGCATAGGGTCAAAATGACGCCTATAGACGTCAATGGGGCTTAAAGGGTTAACAGTGTGCAGAGAAATGACATGCACGGAGTATCTACTAGGACGTCTCTAACTCAAGTTCTTATTCATACTCACAGTGATGAGAGACATTGTCTCGTGTAATATCCTGAGTTTCCCCTTCCACTTGTCCTCTCTCCTGGGTTGTAGCTGTAAGGAATGCGGCTGCAGAAAGGGAAAATCATGTGTGCTTGGAAGGCCTGCTTGACCTCCCCCTTCCCAACTCCAAAATAACCATAGCACATGTACATACATACCTTCCAATACAATATTTTGCTGGTGGGAGGAGTATTATACATTAGATGATGTGCTCCTTGGAGGGCATGCTTTACTATAAGCATGCCCTCCAAGGTCCAAGGGGGTGGGGCAAGCTCCTCCCAGAAATGTAGTCTAAAAGGTGACAGTTGCCGGATTGATTCTGCTGAGTATGCCACCATATTGGTGGACGGGGGTGGGGGGACGGTACACTTGGCACTGCCAGATACTCACTTCATGATGCAAACTTCACGCTGTGTATGAAGTCAAGGTCAGGACAGAGGCTTAGCACACTTGATATCGGTAGTAAATGGGTTGAAACTGTGCAAGCAATGGGATTCATGATGCAAGCATTACTACTTCTAACTCACAGAGCTGGGAGTCACAATTCTGTGTGAACTCTAGTGTTGTTTCTCCCATTTGTGCTATCTTTGAATTCTGGGTTTGAGCTACAGAGAAAGAAAAAAGTAGAGTTGGTATATGTAGGGATGGCACGGACACGTAGTATAATCAGTAGATGTATGTTATGGATAATTGCTCATGTAAAGCAGCCAGCTGCACATTGCCCTCAATGAATGCTCCACTCGAGTGCCTGCATGTTAACAACCTGGCCATAACACTTTTTTGATTCTCATTCCCCAAGAATGTGAAAGTTATTGATGCCATAGCATCACTCTGTGGAGCTGTCAAGGTCCCAGCCAAATTCCAACTCATCTCTCTTAAATTTGGCTAAGAGGTAAGAGCATCTGTCTAGTGTTCATCAGCATCAATATCACAAATCGAGCCTGCTGTACACAATATCCATGCTATGTATCTTGATGCAAAATTTAAAATTACAACTGAAATTACAAATTATTGCACAACTGAAATTATAAATTATAGTACAACCGAGTTGTGATCATCATCCACTGATGCTTCAAGAAGCACAATAATAACCTTGTGAATATATGTTCACCGTTGGGTATCACAATACATCCAGGTATTGACACAATGGCACAATAATACATAGCCACACCTTTGCAATGCTGGGCAGCAATCTTCCTGGCCAGCTGAGGGTTGTTTCCCCCAGTTGGACTTCCCACCACCTCCACCACCCTCCTCCAGGTGGGGGGACTATGGCTGGAGCCAGATCCTCGCAACCACCTCAGGATGACTTCTCGCAGGCAGTCATTTGGTTGGTAGTGATTGGCTATCTCAATGGCATCCAGAGTTCCAGGTGATAGATGGAACATATCTCCGATATACTTCCACCTTGCTGCAACTTCGATGGCTGCTGACAGGACGTCATGTAAATCTTGTTCACCTGTGGAGAAGAATATACTAAACTGCACAAACAACTCAGAGTACTTGCAGCTATGAATAAGGTAGTGCAACTGCATGGTGTGTGCATATGCATGCATAGGCAGAAGGTGAGACTAATTTCAGCATTACCTAACGGTGAGTCATCCATATCTGACACATCAATCTCTGTGTAAGAACAACCATGCAAACAATAAATGGTAGCTACCAGTCATTATAATTATGACACTGTGTATTAATTAGTCTCTAGGCCGACAGGTTATGCATGACTTACGGTACTGAGAGGTATCATCTGCAACCTTCTGGGTCACAAGTCGCTTGTCTGCCTCTGCTCTCACCCTGTTGGTTATAGGTGGCTGGGGTGGAACTGCTGGGAGAAGAGGTCTACTGTCATTGGTGCACGTGGCTACAGTATCTTTAGGTCAATCTACAGGTCAGTCAGAAGTGGCTTATAGCTGTTGTCCTCAGCGTAGTTATGATTAGGTGATTCCTCTCCAAATGCTCTATGACAAAGCCTGTATATCATACAGTTGGTAGACTCAATATGAAGGGATGGTACAGACACGATATTGATGCATGGATAATTGCTTATATGTAAAGCAGGCTGCTGCACATTGCCCTCAATGAGTACATGCTCCACTCGAGTGCCTGCATGTTAATGTTTCCAGTTCATCCCACTCTTTCCTGTCTAGATAAACTGTGAAAGTGTCATTAGTAATGGGGTAATTCCAGGCCAAGTGATCACAAAAAATGGACGACCCTCCTCAGATTTTAACAAAACTTGGTACATACATTCCTTACCAGAAGTTATTAATCCCCACCCATTTTTGGCCTCTTATGTTATATGGCTTCTGAGTTACAACTCTTTAAAAATTTAATTTTTGAGGAAATTTTCAGTGACCCTGTGATACTTAAATGGCCATAACTTGTGACCAGATCACTTCTGACAACTATAAATTATACCATCGTGTTTGTTTTGAGTTGCCCTTTCAGATGATATATTGCAAGGGGGTGGGCACCTATTTGGGGTCAAAGGTCACCGTTGATTAAGTTTAATTTTAATTTAATTCAAAAACGGATTCTTATTTTTTGATCATTTGTTGCTCAATGGTTCTTCAATTATCATTGCTGAAGTGGTATGAATTTGGTGTTGGGACGGCCATGGGACTGCGAGATATATGCAGTAGAGTGTATCCCTGATATGGAAATCATCATGCATTGTAAATGCAGAAAATATATAGATCGTTTATTACATACAAAGCAAGAATAAACATTTTATAAAAGCTACCACACAAGGTTCAATCAGTCCTGAACGAGTTTAATTGTATTTGCTGGCAAGTTTTTCTGTAGCACCCTTCTTTCCTTTCTGCCTAAAGTGTAGGTACAGCCAGTCGGAGTTTTCAGATTGACTTTGGTCAAAATGTCGGTCAATGGAACCGTCAAAATATCAGGAATAGAAGGATATTTAAATGAGCGTAATTAAATTGAGGGAACTTTCTCACACATTCTCTCAGTAACAACCCTAAGCTGACTCTTCTTCCTGATGAAGTGGTGAGGCTTGTTGAAGGGGTTGCAGCATAGATTTCGCCACTGAGGTTGAAACTGAGCCATATCTGATTGGAGGTCTTCTTGCTGAGATTTAGCTGCCATTAGAGAAGTGTGAGGTTTCCATGGTAGCAGTTAATTAGCACCTTGCTAATTTGTAACACTAGAGTGGTGCTAACAAGCAGGAAGATACTGAAGCATGACTACAAAAGTGCCATAGAGACACATTACCAGGGGGGGTAGGACAAGATCACGTGCACTGTCATTTCGTATGACGTAATGCAAAGTCGTCCTACTGCTTTTCTCCGTGAAAGAAGGCTGCATTGCGCTTTCAATGCATCCTGAAGAGTAACCTCCATGCAAAGACTGTGACCGAACTGGGTATAAGCCACTACACACCACTACGTGCCTGTACTGAGCAGTTATGTAAGTGACCATGCAGACTCACCGAGAATATCAGCGAATGCAGACTTGTCGACCGCACTCAAGTGTTTAGCATCAGGTTGGAAGTCAACAAAGCGATCAAACCCCATCGAACCCCAGCGATAAGTCAGCGCTAGAGCTGTTACTAGTCTGCTAGTTCCGCATACTTCTTGTATATTATTGTGCACTATACCTATGGAATGTTAATTATACCACGTGCGCACGGACCTTGTCCCACCCCCCCCCCCCCCCCCCCCCCCCCCCCCCCCCCGACACATTACAACTTCTGCTAGTACTTGTCAGAGCAAAAGAGGTAAAACATCAAACAGCAAGCTCAATTTGCTTAATGATTTTCATATCAGGGATACACTCTACTGCATATATCTCGCAGTCCCATGGCCGTCCCAACACCAAATTCATACCACTTCAGCAATGATAATTGAAGAATAGTTGTGCAACAAATGACCAAAAAATAAGAATCCGTTTTTGAATTAAATTAAAATTAAACTTCATCAATGGTGACCTTTGACCCCAAATAGGTGCCCACCCCCTTGCAATATATCATCTGAAAGGGCAACTCAAAACAAACACGATGGTATAATTTATAGTTGTCAGAAGTGATCTGGTCACAAGTTATGGCCATTTAAGTATCACCGGGTCACTGAAAATTTCCTCAAAAATTAAATTTGTGAAGAGTTGTAATTCAGAAGCCATATAACAAAAGAGGCCAAAAATGGGTGGGGATTAATAACTTCTGGTAAGGAATGTATGTACCAAGTTTCGTTGAAATCTGAGGGGGGTCGTCCATTTTTTGTGATCACTTGGCCTGGAATTACCCAATGACCATCTGGGCGTCCCCCCGAGCATAGCCTACCTGTAAGGAGTTCTTGTGTAGTTTTACGGCAGCCATATAGACCAAGTGGTGAGTAGCGTCAAGCTGTAATGTGTTAACTTATATAATGTTATAGCAGCCACGCCTTCACCCCATTGGCAATTGAGACCATGGGCGCAATAGGCCCGAGATCATTGGCTTTCTTAAAAGATTTAGGGCGTCGAATAGCCATGGAGTCGGGAGAGCCAAAGTCGACGGACTACCTACTACAGCGGCTCTCTGTGGCCGTCCAAAGAGGCAATTGTGCTTCCATGCGGGGGGGCATGAACTATTGATCTATTGTTATCCCTGTTTGTTTGTTTTGCTGGTTGGTTTTGTTGGTTTTTGTTTTTTCATGTTATAGCATTTTTTTTCCTGACAGATGGACCAGCACAGCCATCGGTAGTGCTGACTATCATATCTGATATCGCTATTGAGTTCAAATCATTTCCTGTTCCCCAGCTGTCAGGATTCCCCCTCGGTGCTATAAGCTGTGACTCACGACATTGAGAGTCATCATCCTGCATAACCCCATCTTTTGTCTCTCCCACTTGTGCTCTCTTGGGATCTGGTTGGGATGTGGCTATATAGTAAAGGAAAATATAATAATATTATAGTGCACTATGAATTCTGACTTGTAATTAATCCAGCAGGATTAGTATTCCACCACACCCCCTTTGGAGCACTTGATGTGCATGGAAATGTATACAATTTCATAACTTGTGATCCTGGTGAACCTGAAACAGGTTTGAAGTCTGTGCAGCAATACACGCTTCCAGGTTTAATTTCCTCAGATAAAACCCAGAAAATCTGTTTTGTAAAGTGGCTGTTTGTGGCCGAAGACCAATAGCTACCACAGCACCTAATATGCTATCAATACATTATGGTGTGTGTGTGTGTGTTTGTGTGTGTGTGTGTGTGTGTGTGTGTGTGTGTGTGTGTGTGCACGCGCGCATAATAGAAGTGGGCATGGGATGGGGGCAGGACTAGACTAGTTACAGTGATTTTCAAAGCTTCAATTCTATTGGCTAATATAACAATATAAACCACACCCTAACCTGCCATAATATACCCTAAGTATGCACTGTATGACGTAAGTGACCTAAGTGAACCAATCAGAAGCGAGCTTTGAAAACTACTCCGGTACTGTAGAAAAAACCACCGGGAAAATATGAAAAACCCTTAAGGAATTTAAAAGTAACCAATAATTTAAAGTACTGTCGTCTCTTGATGAGTGGTGTCATTTCAAACTGTCTTCAAGTGCAGTACACCACACCCATTGTGTGGGTGTGGCGTTTTGACCGTGAATTCACAACAACGAAAGTTTCTTGAAGAACAATTTAATGAAATTTAAGTGCCATAATATAGTACTTATCAGCACCGGCCTTTGTGTAGCAGCACCATTTTTGGTACAACGTAGCAGCACATTTTAATTCTTATCTACTGAGTGGTTTTACACTAAAGAGCCCAAGTCTCAACAGCTCACTACTTGTGCCCCTGGGAGTTAACAACAGCAGATCCTTCAGTGGAAGTAGGTTGAATTCATCCTCTGCAATTTAACACATTGGGTTCCCCATGTCCATTGCTTTAGAGGGATCGATGTATCAGTGGGACAAATGAATGACAGTGTGAAGGTGTCGCCTACTACACAATCATGTAAATGATGGCCAGAGTCAACGTTACTGTGTTCAAATTAATAGAAAAACTACGGTTCTTGGAGTTTGGGAGAAGTGATGGTTGGTGCAGGTCCTGTGGGTATATAGGCCATAATCTTCTCGGGGCATGCCCCCCTCCCCCACAGAAATGTTTTACATTTTACATTTTGAGCTTTCTCAGAGAGGTTTTGAGACAGTTTTGGGGGTCGTAGTAGCTGTTGTACATGTATCACAGACAGAGTTTTGCCTAATAAGTCTTAGTTGCCCAGCTGAAAATGATCTGCTGTATAACATGTAGCACGTACATGACAGTGGGGTGTGAGATACGTAATACAACCTGTAAGGCACATATAAATATTTCACATACTGGTGCAAGTGCCTCACAACCCCTATGAAAGTATTGCTATCTGACTGCTATCTCATTAATTCAATTGATTGGAATATATTACACTCCTGGTATAGGAAATAAAGTGCCGCGTAATGTAATATAATATAATATAAATAACTCGTTCGAGTGATAGGAATGGCCTACGAAGATTCTGACTACACCTTCATGATCGCTATCATGCACTGTCCCAACCGTACAATTTTGGAGCTTAAACTCACCTTGGTGGTGGAGATATGAGCGCTTTTGTCTCGCCGTGGCCGCCATTGCTCAAGCGCTCTCTCCGACTTCCGGTGGCAGTACCGTTCTTAGGAAAGGCACACGAAGATTCTGACCACACAGCCGTGATCGCTGTCGTTAACTGACGCTTACATGCCAAAACTCACCGTGCTGGCTAAGTTGTGAGTGCTGTCTTGTCTTCCTTTTGGTCGCCATTGCTCGCGATCGACTGAGCCACGTGGCATGTGCGTTAATTGGAACGAATTGCAATAATTTAGCTTCGCTACGGCGAGGCAACCGCGGCGTTGCAACGGCTACCAGGAGTGCGGTTGCCCCTCGTATATATATACATTATATATATATGTAATTATATATATATATTTGGGGGGGGGGGGGGGGGGGAGCAGAAGTGTCCCCCAAGTAGATAGGACCCTGTAAGCCAATCAATCATTCTATGCTATAATCCTGCAGGAAAGTTGTGATAAGTCAATTCAGGTGATCCTAGCACATTTCAAAATTCTTATTGTGATGATGTGTAATTCTGCTCAGGCTAGGATAAGATGTTATTATATCAAAATTCTTATTGTGATGATGTGTAATTCTGCTCAGGCTAGGATAAGATGTTATTATAGGGGAAAAAACAGTGATACCGTGCACTAAATTTACCCACAGTGACACTGTGGGGGAAAAAATACCATGGGTAGATAAACATTATACACAACTGCCTCACCTTTTAACTTTTCCACCACTTGGTCATGCACTTGCTCATCGAGAGAGTGTTTTTCACTAAAGAGTTCTCTCAGCAGCTCCCTACTTGCGGTAGTTTGGGGATCAAACAACAGCAGATCCTTCATTGGAAATGGATTTCGTCCTCTACTGTCTAATGCATTGGCTGCCTTCATAACTGTGGCTCGAGCAATTTCAGTGAGAGAGTAATGTTTAAGATGTTCGTCCTTGTGAAAGAAGGGGTACTTGATATCAGTGGGATGAATGAATGACTCTGACATTTCCACTGCTTTACAGTGTTCATCTTTCACTTCTAATACTTTCTGGATAATTTGTGAACGTAGCTGTGCACAGTTAGCTTCCTCACCTTTAGGGCAGCGCATCATCACAATGACGGATTGTTTTAACAACCCTACCTCAACCACAGTTTCTATTGGTACCCTGTTGAGCCATCCAATCCCATGCTTCCATACTGAGCAACGTCGGCGAAGAGCAAGAGAGTCTTGATGAGAGTCACCTGGGTCAAGCCGTAGTGCGAAAGAGAAAGCTAAGCGAAGGATGAGGACATGAAGGAACTGTGTTGTGAGGAATTGGTCAGGTTGTACGCATCGGTAGAACCATGCACACTGACAACTCTTGTCATCATCTTGTTCCCATACTTGCAAGGGATTCTCAATACTAACTAAAGCTGGGAAGAAATAGTAGTCTTCTGAACAGCTTTGGGGTCTGTTCTCTTTGTGAACAACCTCATCTTTGAGGAGCTTTAAAGTTTCATTGTCATCAACTTTAAAGCAGAATTCTAAGTGGGTAAGGAACATTGCAATCATGGTTGGACTATAGAGTGGGAATACACTCTTCAACTTGAGTAAAGGAACCACTCCAGTGCTCGAAGAAAGATCCTTCTTGTGTAGGCTAAAATGTTTGGGTGCAAATATAATTCCATTAACCTCACCTAATAAAACCTGCTTCTGAAGGATTACCCAATGATCTCCACCATTGCCACTGTCTCTTACTAAGACGAGCAGGCCTTTATCACTCAAAGCTGAGATGAGAGGGATTAAACCATCAGGATTCTGAGGGAGGAGTGCGTTAGATCCTTGGATGACAGTGGCTATATCTGAAACAGTGCATTCAACTTTGCGTGGGAACTTTTTCAGCAGGAAGGCATACAGCACATGGCAGTGCAAGTCAACATCAGCTGTCTTTCGCAACTTAACACAGGATTCATTCACTAAGGAACAGAAGAGTCGTAATTCACTCGAAGCAATGTCTCGACAGTCAAGACCAACTTGGCCAGCCAACTGAAAACAAGCGGGTAAGTCTTTGAGTAAAGCAGACATTTGGGACATCGTCTCTTCCACACTTTTGTGCCGGGCCTTCACTTTGTCTGCATGGCTGCCAACCAGAATCACCTGAGGAGGTGCATTAGCCCGTGCTGCATGGTTGTTGATGAAGGACCACCAGTAACGCAGTGTTTCACTGATCTTCTCTTCACTTTCACTCATGTTGACAACAATGATGAAAGCTGGTGGAGTTGAGATTACTGTGGTCTGTATGACAGCAGCATGACTAGTGTAATATTCAGTTTGGCCTGCTAGGTCATGAAGGACTGTGTTTCCAAATATTTTGCTCTGGAATGTAGTTGGAATGATACCAGCAGTATGGGGTGGGACATTCCTAACCATCCGCAAGAATTTAGGAACAATTCTCCAAAGGATGTTTGCTTCTTTACAGATGGCTTCTACTAGAGTGCTCTTACCAGTCTTCGGGTTCCCAACAATAAATATGTTGATGTATGTTTGCACTGAATGCGTTGTCTTGCATTTTGTGAAGTGAGAAATTGCTTGTATTAATTCATAGTTTGTTGTAAGTTCTATGGGTGTCTGGCCTGCACTGTTGACAGGTGATGGATCAACTGTAGTCAGCAATTGTTTGGCAACTTTCACCATCTCTGGCTGAGTTTCTCCGCCTATGCAGGCAAGATGCAAGGCCGTGTTCCCATCTGCATCACGTAGAGTAAGATCACAATTCTTGTGATGAAGAATAGCAACTGCCATTGAAGGCATTTTGTGTTTGATGGCTGCAAGCAGGGGAGTCATGTATGCCTTATTCAAAGAGTTGACATCACAGCGATCAATGGTCATTATCAATTCAGAAAGCTGCAAATTTCCTATTGCTACAGTGATGTGTAGTGGTGTATCACCTTCTTTGTTTCGAGCATTTGGCTTACACTCTTCACAATTTTAACAGTTGGGAAAGTGCAGCTGTATTGTTCATTCCAGCAGCAATGTGTAGAGGTGTGTCACCCTCCCTGTTGAATACATTAGGATTACATTCCTCATGAGACAATAGTTGAAAAATAGTTTCATTCTGTTTGTACTTAACTGCAATGTGTAGTGGAGTGTTCATACAGGAATTTCTAATGTTGGGGTTGCATCTCTGATCAGTGATGAGGTACCTCACAATATCCACATCACCACTCTGGCATGCAATGTGCAGTAGACAGTTCCCATCCTGATTGAGTGGGATCTTCTCAGCAGTTTCACCTTTCTTGTTGGGAATATTGGTCTTACATTTCCTGTCAAGAAGGAGTCTAATAATTGTCAACGATTTAGTGTGGCAAGCAATGTGTAATGGTGTGTTCATTTCACTGTTCTTGGTGTCTAACTGACATCCCTGATTAGCAATAAGGAATTGAACAGTGAAGTGGTGGCCATGCTTGCAGGCGATGTGTAGTGGGGTGTTGCCTCTTTCATCTTTGATGTTGAGGTCGCATTCTTTCCTGCTTACCAGAACCTTAAGAACATCCAGGTGACCATGTTCAGAAGCAATGTGAAGAGGTGTGTACTTGAAGGTGTTTATAACGTTAGGATTGCATCTTTGATCAGTGATGAGGTATCTCACAATAGCCAAATTACCCCACTGGCTTGCAATGTGAAGTAGACAGTCTCCATCTTCATTGAGTGGAATCTTCTCAGCAGTTTCACCTCTCTTGTTGGGAATATTGGTGCTACATCTCCTGTCAAGAAGGAGTCTAATAATTGTCAACGATTTAGTGTGGCAAGCAATGTGTAATGGTGTGTTCTTTTCACTGTTCTTGGTGTCTAGCTGACACCTCTGATTAGCAATAAGGAATTGAACAGTGGAATGGTGGCCATGCTTGCAGGCTATGTGTAGTGGGGCGTTGCCTCTTTCATCTTTAATGTTGAGGTCGCATTCTTTCCTGCTTACCAGAACCTTAAGAACATCCAGGTGACCATGTTCAGAAGCAATGTGAAGAGGTGTGTACTTGGAGGTGTTTATAACATTAGGATTGCATCTTTGATCAGTGATGAGGTACCTCACAATAGCCAAATTACCCCACTGGCTTGCAATGTGAAGCAGACAGTCTGCACCTTCATTGAGTGGGATCATCTCAGCAGTTTCACCTCTCTTGTTGGGAATATTGGTTCTACATTTCCTGTAAAGAAGGAGACTAATAATTGCCAACGATTTTGTGTGGCAAGCAATGTGTAATGGTGTGTTCATTTCACTGTTCTTGGTGTCTAGCTGACATCCCTGATTAGCAATAAGGAATTGAACAGTGGAATGGTGGCCATGCTTGCAGGCTATGTGTAGTGGGGTGTTGCCTCTTTCATCTTTGATGTTGAGGTCGCATTCTTTCCTGCTTACCAGAAGCTTAAGAACATCCAGGTGACCATCTTCAGAAGCAATGTGAAGAGGTGTGTACTTGGAGGTGTTTCTAATGTTAGGATTGCATCTTTGATCAGTGATGAGGTACCTCACAATAGCTGCATCACCCCACTGGCTTGCAATGTGAAGTAGACAGTCTCCATCTTCATTGAGTGGAATCTCCTCACCAGTTTCACCTCTCTTGTTGGGAATATTGGTGCTACATTTCCTGCCAAGGAGGAGTCTAATAATCTTTAGTGCTTTTGTGTGGCAAGCAATGTGTAATGGTGTGTTCATTTCACTATTCTTGGTTTCTAACTGACATCCCTGATCAGCAATAAGGAATTGAACGGTGGAGTGGTGGCCATGCTTGCAGGCTATGTGTAGTGGGGTGTTGCCTCTTTCATCTTTGATGTTGAGGTCGCATTCTTTCCTGCTTACCAGAACCTTAAGAACATCCAGGTGACCATGTTCAGAAGCAATGAGAAGAGGTGTGTACTTGGAGGTGTTTCTAATGTTAGGATTGCATCTTTGATCAGTGATGAGGTACCTCACAATAGCCAAATTACCCCACTGGCTTGCAATGTGAAGCAGACAGTCTGCACCTTCATTGAGTGGGATCATCTCAGCAGTTTCACCTCTCTTGTTGGGAATATTGGTTCTACATTTCCTGTAAAGAAGGAGACTAATAATTGCCAACGATTTTGAGTAGCAAGCAATGTGTAATGGTGTGTTCATTTCACTGTTCTTGGTGTCTAGCTGACATCCCTGATTAGCAATAAGGAACTGAACAGTGGAGTGGTGGCCATGCTTGCAGGCTATGTGTAGTGGGGTGTTGCCTCTTTCATCTTTGATGTTGAGGTCGCATTCTTTCCTGCTTACCAGAACCTTAAGAACATCCAGGTGACCATGTTCAGAAGCAATGAGAAGAGGTGTGTACTTGGAGGTGTTTCTAATGTTAGGATTGCATCTTTGATCAGTGATGAGGTACCTCACAATAGCCAAATTATCCCACTGGCTTGCAATGTGAAGTAGACAGTCTCCATCTTCATTGAGTGGGATCCTCTCAGCAGTTTCACCTCTCTTGTTGGGAATATTGGTGCTACATTTCCTGTCAAGAAGGAGTATAATAATTGTCGACGATTTAGTGTGGCAAGCAATGTGTAATGGTGTGTTCATTTCACAATTCTCAGCATTTAACTGACATCTTTGATCAGCAATGAGGAATTGTACTATGGAGTCGTGACCATTCTTACATGCTGTGTGCAGTGGGGCATTGCCTCCTTCATCTGGAATGTTGAGGTCACAGTCTTTCCTGCTTGCAAGAACCTTGGCAACAACCAGGTGACCATATTTGGAAGCAGTGTGAAGAGGTGTGTGTTTAGAGGTGTTTATAATGTTCGGATTGCATCTTTGATGATCAACAAGGAGTTGCACTGTGGAGTGGTGACCATGCTTACAGGCTGTGTGCAGTGGTGTATTGCCCCTCTCATCTGGAACATTGAGGTCACATTCTTCCCTGCTTATAAGAATTTTGACAGCGCCCAAGTGACCAAGTTCGGAAGCAATGTGAAGAGGAGTTTCACCCTTTCCATCTTTGGCGTTTAACTGACATCTCTGATCAGCAATAAGGAATTGAATTGTGGAGTGGTGACCATGCTTACAGGCTGTGTGCAGTGGGGTATTGCCTCTCTCGTCCCGAATGTTGGTGTCACATTTCTTCTGGTTTACAAGAACCTTCACAACATCGGGGTGAACATGCTTGCAGACTGTATGTAGCGGTGTACTGCCTCTTTCATCAGCAATATTGAGATTACATTCTTCCCTGCTTATAAGAATTTTGACAGCGCCCAAGTGACCAAGTTCGGAAGCAATGTGAAGAGGAGTTTCACCCTTTCCATTTTTGGCGTTTAACTGACATCTCTGATCAGCAATAAGGAATTGAATTGTGGAGTGGTGACCATGCTTACAGGCTGTGTGCAGTGGGGTATTGCCTCTTTCGTCCCGAATGTTGGTGTCACATTTCTTCTGGTTTACAAGAACCTTCACAACATCGGGGCGAGCATGCTTGCAGACTGAATGTAGTGGTGTACTGCCTCTTTCATCAGTAATATTGAGATTACATTCTTCTCTGCTTATAAGAATTTTGACAGCACCCAAGTGACCATGTTTGGAAGCAATGTGAAGAGGAGTTTCACCCTTTCCATTTTTGGCATTTAACTGACATCTCTGATCAGCAACAAGGAATTGAACTGTGGAGTGGTGTCCATGCTTACAGGCTGTGTGCAGTGGGGTATTGCCTCCTTCATCTGGAATGCTGAGATTACAGTCATTCAGGCTTACAAGAACCCTCACAATATGCATGAGACCATGTTTGGAAGCAGTGTAAAGAGGTGTGCTGTTTGAAGTGTTCGTAATGTTTGGGTTGCATCTTTGATCATTGATGAGGTATCTGACAATGGCTGCATCCTCCCACTGGCATGCAATGTGCAGTAGACAGTCCCCATTTGCGTTGAGTGGGATCTCCTCAGCAGTTTCACCTTTCATGTTGGGAATATTGGTGCTACATCTCCTGCCAAGAAGGAGTCTTATAATTGTCAACAATTTTGTGTGGCAAGCAATGTGTAATGGTGTGTTCATTTCATTATTCAAGGTGTTCAACTGACATCTCTTATTAGCAATAAGGAATTGAACAGTGGAGTGGTGGCCATGCTTGCAGGCTATGTGTAATGGTGTGTTCATTTCATTATTCAAGGTGTTCAACTGACATCTCTTATTAGCAATAAGGAATTGAACAGTGGAGTGGTGGCCATGCTTGCAGGCTATGTGTAATGGTGTGTTCATTTCATTATTCAAGGTGTTCAACTGACATCTCTTATTAGCAATAAGGAATTGAACAGTGGAGTGGTGGCCATGCTTGCAGGCTATGTGTAGTGGGGTGTTGCCTCTTTCATCTTTGATGTTGAGGTCGCATTCTTTCCTGCTTACCAGAAGCTTAAGAACATGCAGGTGACCATGTTCAGAAGCAATGTAAAGAGGTGTGTACTTGGAGGTGTTTCTAATGTTAGGATTGCATCTTTGATCAGTGATGAGGTACCTCACAATAGCCAAATTACCCCACTGGCTTGCAATGTGAAGTAGACAGTCTCCATCTTCATTGAGTGGGATCTTCTCAGCAGTTTCACCTTTCCTGTTGGGAATATTGGTGCTACATTTCCTGTCAAGAAGGAGTCTAATAATTGTCAACGATTTAGTGTGGCAAGCAATGTGTAATGGTGTGTTCATTTCACTGTTCTTGGTGTCTAACTGACATCCCTGATTAGCAATAAGGAATTGAACAGTGGAGTGGTGGCCATGCTTGCAGGCTATGTGTAGTGGGGTGTTGCCTCTTTCATCTTTGATGTTGAGGTCGCATTCTTTCCTGCTTACCAGAACCTTAAGAACATCCAGGTGACCATGTTCAGAAGCAATGTGAAGAGGTGTGTACTTGGAGGTGTTTCTAATGTTAGGATTGCATCTTTGATCAGTGATGAGGTACCTCACAATAGCCAAATTATCCCACTGGCTTGCAATGTGAAGTAGACCGTCTCCATCATCATTGAGTGGGATCTTCTCAGCAATTTCACCTCTCTTGTTGGGAATATTGGTGCTACATTTCTTGGCAAGAAGTAGTATAATAATCCACAAACATTTTGTGTGGCAAGCAATGTGTAACGGTGTGTTCATTTCACAATTCTCAGCATTCAAATGACATCTTTGATCAGCAATGAGGAATTCTACTATGGAGTCGTGACCATTCTTACATGCTATGTGCAGTGGGATATTTCCTCCTTCATCTGGAATGTTGAGGTCACAGTCTCTCCTGCTTGCAAGAACCTTGGCAACAACCAGGTGGCCATATTTGGAAGCAGTGTGAAGAGGTGTGTGTTTAGAGATGTTTACAATATTTGGATTGCATCTTTGATGATCAACAAGGACTTGCACTGTGGAGTGGTGACCATGCTTACAGGCTGTGTGCAGTGGTGTATTGCCCCTCTCATCTGGAACATTGAGGTCACATTCTTCCCTGCTTATAAGAATTTTGACAGTATCCAGGTGACTATGTTCAGAAGCAATATGAAGAGGAGTTTCACCCTCTCTATTTTTGGCGTTTAACTGACATCTCTGATCAGCAACAAGGAATTGAACTGTGGAGTGGTGTCCATGTTTGCAGGCTGTGTGCAATGGGGTATTGCCTCCTTCATCTGGAATGTTGAGGTTACAATTCAGACTTACAAGAACCCTCACAATATGCATGAGACCATTTTTGGAAGCAGTGTAAAGAGTTGTGCTGTTTGAAGTGTTTGTAATGTTTGGGTTGCATCTTTGATCATTGATGAGGTACCTAGACAATGGCTGAATCCTCCCACTGGCATGCGATTTGCAGTAGACAGTCCCCATCCTCATTCAGTGGGATCTCCTGAGCAGTTTCACCATTCTTGTTGGGAATATTGGTGTTACATTTCCTTTCAAGGAGGATTCTAATAATCCTCAATGATTTTACGTAGCAAGCAATGTGTAATGGTGTGTTCATTTCACTATTCTTCGTGTCTAAGTGACATCTCTGATCAGCAATTGCAACAAGGAATTGAACTGTGGAGTGGTGACTGTGCTTGCAGGCTGTGTGCAGTGGTGTGTTGCCTCTTTCATCTTGAATGTTGAGATCACATTCTTCCCTGCTTGCAAGAACCTTGACAGTATCCAGGTGACCATGCTCAGAAGCAGAATGAAGAGGACTTTCACAGTCTCCATTTCTGGCATTTAACTGACATCTCTGATCAGCAACAAGGAATTGAACCATGGTGTGGTGACCATGCCTGCAGGCTGTGTGTAGTGGAGTATTGCCTCTTTCATCTGGAATGTTGAGGTCATATTCTTTCACGCTTACAAAAACCTTCACGATATCCAGATGACCATGTTTGGAAGCAGTGTGAAGAGGTGTACAGTTAGAGGTGTCCGTAATATAGGGATTGCATTTTTGATCAGTGATGAGATACCTGACAATAGCTGAATCACACCACTGGCATGCAATGTGAAGTAGACAGTCTCCATCCTCATTGAGTGGGATCTCCTCAGCAGTTTCACCTTTCTTGTTGGGAATATTGGTGCTACATTTCCTGTCAAGGAGGATTCTAATAGTTGTAATTGATTTTGCGTAGCAAGCAATGTGTAATGGTGTGTTCATTTCACTATTCTTGGTGTCTAAGTGACATCTCTGATCAGCAATAAGGAATTGAACAGTGAAGTGATGGCCATGCTTGCAGGCTATGTGCAGTGGGGTATTGCCTGTTTCATCTGGAAAATTTAGGTCACATTCCTTCCTGCTTACAAGGTTCTTGACGAGTAGCAGACGACCACGATTGCAAGCAGTGTGAAGAGGTGTGTATTTAGAAGTGTTTGCAATGTTTGGATTGCATGCTTGGTCATTGATGAGGTACCTAACTAAACCCACATCACCCCACTGGCATGCAAGGTGAAGTAGACAGTCTCCATCCTCATTGAGAGGTATCTCCTGAGCAATTTCACCTTTCATGTTTGGAACATTGGTACCACATTTTCTTTTCAAACTGAGTGGGTCTGGGATCATCTTGTTGGGATTGTTAGTGTTACATATCTTTGCAAGCAGTAGTTCAACACTACTCAGTGCTTTTATATGGCAAGCAAGATGCAGTGGTGTATTCCCATTTTCATCTGGAATGTTGAGGTCACATTCCTTCCTGCTCACAAGAACCCTGACAACGTCCAGGTGATCAGGCTTGAAAGCAGTGTGAAGAGGTGTGTTATTACAGGCATTTTTACAGTTTAGATTGCATCTTTCATCAGTGATGAGGTATGTGACAATATCCAAATCACCCCACTGGCTTGCAATGTGAAGTAGACAGTCTCCATATTCATTGAGTGGGATCTCCTCAGCAGTTTCACCTCTCTTGTTGGGAATATGGGTGCTACATTTCCTGTCAAGAAGGAGTCTAATAACTGTCAATGATTTTGTGTAGCAAGCAATGTGTAATGGTGTGTTCATTTCACTATTCTGGGTGCTTAACTGACATCTCTGATAAGCAATTAGGAACTGAACAGTGGAGTGGTGACCATGCTTGCAGGCTGTGTGCAGTGGGGTGTTGCCTCTTTCATCTTGAACATTGAGATCACATTCTCTCCTGCTTACAAGAACCTTGACAGTATCCAGGTGACCATGTTCAGAAGCAGTATGAAGAGGACTTTCACCGTCTCTATTTCTGGCATTTAACTGACATCCCTGATCAGCAACAAGGAATTCAACAGTGGAGTGGTGACCATGCTTGCAGGCTGTGTGCAGTGGGGTGTTGCCTCTTTCATCGGGAATGTTGAGGTCACATCCCCTTGTTACCAGAACCTTAACAACATTCAGGTGACCATGCTTCAAAGCAGTGTGAAGAGGTGTGTTACTAGAAGCATTTTTAATGTTTGTATTCAATGTTTCATCAGTTACGAGATACCTGACAATATCCACATCACCCCACTGGCTTGCAATGTGAAGAAGACAGTCTCCATCATCATTGAGTGGGATCTCCTCAGCAGTTTCACCTTTCTTGTTGGGAATATTGGTGCTACACCTCCTGTCAAGAAGGAGTCTGATAATTGTAAGTACTTTTGTGTGGCAAGCAATGTGTAATGGTGTGTTCATTTCACCATTCCTGGTGTCTAACTGACATCTCTGATCAGCAACAAGGAATTCAACAGTGGAGTGGTGACCATGCTTGCAGGCTGTGTGCAGTGGGGTGTTGCCTTTTTCGTCAGTAATATTGAGATTACATTCTTCCCTGCTTATAAGAACTTTGATTGTGTCAAGGTCATTGTGTCTGAAAGCAATTTGGAGAGGAGTTTCGCCCTCCCTGTTCTGGGTGTTTATGTTTTCACTACTGCATGAGTAGAGAAGTTACTTCTCTCAAGTTCCTTCTCTCACAAGCCTTGTGCAGTTCACTCATGTTTCAGTCCATTACACATGGGCCTGCAGTAAGAATGGTGCAGTATCATAGCTGTCTTAGGTTATTTGACTTGCTTGCATGCTGCTCAAAAATAAGTATTTCTGCATAGCTAGATGGGATGTTGCAAATTTCTGACCATGACTGAGAAAATGTTTCTGAACTTTTAAAACAGCTGTATGTGTACTCAAGTGCCGGAATGCTGCATCATGCCATTTTCACTTTATGCACGCAAATTGCAAAGAGTTCTGACACTGACATTATCTTATTCCATGTTGTTGTGGCTGTTCCACTACACTCCATGAAAAATTGTGCCGCGCAAATAATTACTTGAGTACCATATTTATGCTAATAAACGGTAGAAAAAGAAAATTCACTACCGTACGATTGGACATAGAAATTCCAAGAATGAATTTCTACCGTTAGATTGGATGTACTGTTGTATTAGATAGAAAATGCCACACGCTAAAAAGCTTCCAATTTTGGATGGTTCGTCTCTCTATGGAGTCGGGATATATAGCAACAAAGCATCCAAAATTGGATGCTTTGTAGCATCCAAAAATGTAAGACAGAAAATTGGATGTTTTTCACACAAAATTAGATATTACATTGCATTAATTGTTCCAAAATTGGATGTTTGTCATCCAAAATTAGATATTACATTGTGTTCCAAACTTGGATGTTTTATGTCAATATTAGACTACATTGCATTAATTATGTTCCAAAATTGGATGTTTCATGTCATATCCAAAAATGGAAGCCATGTCTTGTACCATCCAGATATCAATTTGATATTAGATGTTTTGTGTCATAAAAAATCACCCAAATTGAATGTTTTGTATCATCCGAAAATAACATTGTATCAACTTCTTCCAAATTTTGGTGTCATCCTATAAATTGGAAGCTACTGCATTATGCTAGAGTCCTCCAATCTTGTATGTTTGTGTCATCCAAAACTGGAAGATGTTACGTACATTGTTTTCTACAATTGGCATCGGCCAAAGTCATTCCATTTTTGGAAGTGGAACATAATTGTTCTCACACTCTTCTATTGATCAGAACACCAACATCTACAATGCATGGCATAATATTGTTGTGGAAACACAATGAAACAAAATGCCTGCTGCACCGAGGAACAGGTTCCTTGTCCAGGTTTTATCATCCCTGTACAAACGTTAATGCTGGGGTGAGAAGGCCTGGGAATGAGGCTAGAAATTGCTTGTGCAATTACTTTGCCTCTTGATCTATTGCACAATTATTGCACTAGTGGCCTGCCTGTAATCCATTAGCCATAATTATTCACAACACACCATTGATCGTTGAATTCTCAGCTTATAGTATAAAGCAATCATTGGTCTTCATCTTTCTTTGGAATGTCCTTTACCCTTTTGACATCCACTCACATTGTGAATGCGTGATGTTGGCTAAGTGGGATGGGCTGTGGAGCACCTGTGGGCGAATATCATGGCTGTGAATCCAATAATTACATTGTACACTTTCATACCTACTGAATGCTTATATTATATTGAACCCTACCACATAATAGCCTCGTACCCAGGCCCACACACGGAATGTGGAAAAGGGCCTGGTTACACTTGGCAAATTCCAATATATGTGTTGAGTCAGCAGTCTTGATTTCGGGTAGATGAACGACGTACTAATTACTTAGCCTCGTTCTCGTTTACTGCAAGCGACGAAAAGCTGGGCGGGGCCTGGGAACGAGGCTACTAATTACTGCAAAGTAATTTAATTTGTTAACACGTGAAAGAGGGTAGCTATTTGATAAACTAGCCCCCCAAGACTCACCTCTGGTCACTCCTTGGCAAGGACTTGGAATGTAATCACTTACATAATACCGTAGTCGCACGTTAATAGGCGCATGCGCCTATAACTCCACAGGAAGGAAATATGCGCCGATGCGCCTAATAACACATATAAAAATAATGACATTCCTCGAATAGAAAGCGCGCTTCAATTCGAATATAGCTGTTTTCCACTCCGAAAGAGCGAAAATGGCAGAGTTTCTGGAAGAAGACTGCAGCGCTTACCTGGGACGAGAGTTGAACCTGCGCCTATCAGCGAATATGCGCCTATAAGTGAGATGCGCCTAATAACGCGCGACTACGGTATTATGCCAACCTGCCAAGTGCCACCAGGCTCTTTTCCGCATTCTGTGCATGGGCCTGGATATGACACTAACCACTCATTCAGACTCTGACTGGTATAAAATCATATTGGAGATGCGGATGACCATTGAAACTACATATCCAATTGAAATGTGACAGCTTCAAATGTGACATTAGAGAGCCTGTGTTCGGCTTCTCTGCTGAAAAATTAGTTTTCTGTCATTAATTTGCACCCTTCTTTCCTCCTCCTGTTTCTTACTGTTGAATTGCTATGCCTATCAATAGTTGCAAGGGGGAATGGCTAGTGTTGCAAGCCACACCTCTGCAAGCCACACCTCTAGGAAATGGTAGATTGGTTCCCAGACCCTTCTGTGGGGCGGGAAGGGGGGAGGGAGACCTCTCGCCCACCTGCCCCCGCCCACCCCGGAAATGAACCGCAGAAGAGTCTGGGAACATAGTTCCAATTGTGTGATTTGTCCACTTCAGCACTTTTGACAATTTGACATGAAAGCCTCATATGCCTGTGTGTGAATTGCACATTTGTGTCCAATTTCTGTTGCATTCAGTACACCCCAAAATGGGTATAATTTAGTCCCGGTAATAAGGATCCCCCTTCTCAGACTGGCTTAGCGAATGTTTTCGCGGATAGCCCCACCCCCCTTTTGCAACTCGCTACTTTTGTGATTGTTCATATTGAAATACGTATAAAAAGGCAATGTAATATCCGCAACTTATGATTATTGTTACTTACACCGGTCTTTTGGTCTTCAACCGCTCGCACAAAGACTAATACTGCTGACATCCTGACGACGCAAGGTAAATTAATTAAGTTCTGATGTATATGGTATTGTGTGGCGCTGCTGCTGCGCTGGCCGCTCTGTTCGTCCTAGGAGTTGCTGGAGAGTTCCCGAAGAGATCAAACAGCCAACAAGCACACGAACAATCTAAGCCTGTGGTTCACAGGCTATTGGTGTGGAGAACCATGTTTTCCATGATGACTGCTAACTGAAGGAGTCCCATTCTTTACTAAGGTAACGAATCCATTTCCAGTTCTTCAGGCTTCCTGGCACTAGAAGTAATATTCTTCCAGTCTCAGAACCAGACCCTCCGCGCGAAGGGTCTGGTTCCGAGACTAATATTCTTCACCATAAACTGTGACTGAACTCTGTAGTGGTATGCCCCCAGAACCCCCCTAGAAGATTGTGGGCTATGCTCGCATAATCTGGTTCCCAGACCCAACCAGTGAGTAAGGGTCTGGACAAACGAACTACCCTTCCGCGTGGCCAAGGAATTCATTCAGTGTAAATTATTAGTTGCTGTGAGTAGGTGAGAAGCCATAGGCACTGGACTCACGATTGATGAATAACATTCTGTATGGGTGCACACGCATGTATAATGGTATTCATCAGTCAGACGTACTAGTTAACATGCGGTTTTCCCTAATCAACACTTTCGCTGGAATGCAGTGCTCGGCTACGCTGAAGGGTAGGTCATTTGCCCAGACCCTTACTCGCTGGTTGGGTCTAGGAAGCAGACTATGCTCGCAGGCAGCCTACCACTGGTTACTCGAGGGGGCTATGGCATCGAACGAATGTCTCTTTGTGGTTCCTCCCTTGCAACATGTACAAAAACAGGAAAATTGACCTAACACTTTTACTCCGTATCCGGCTAGTTGCGAAGCATACTTACATAAACTCCTCGCTACCCCCTCCAGAGTGGGGCTGTCTTGATCCTGAGAAAGAACAGCAGCAGTAGCTTGTGTGCAATGGTACTGAGGCGTACAGAAAAATCCTCAATAATTCGCTGTCTCCGTTGTTTGCTGTTCCAGAACATCCTGGCTTGGTACATAAGCAGCACTTACCATGAAGTGTTTGAATACCACATTTGGTTTCCATTCCGACTTGCAGGTTACAACACAATTGTTACTTCCAAAATCATTGCCCGCCACCTTAATTGGTCTGTGTTAATTGGTCTTGATCCTAACCACAATATGTCTCTTTTACACTAGCCTTTCGCTGCTCATAGTTGCGGTACATTTACTACATTTACTCCGATAGAAAAGAGTGATTTTTTTTCCAGATTGATCAGGGATGGCAGCGGCATAGAAAAAAGTGGTACGTACCATTGTAGCACTAGCGCACTGCACCATGGAAGGCGGTGCACGTACCCAGAGGTGCTCTGTGTATGTGTTTCTGCAGAGGCACAAATTTTTCGCATGACGTTTTATTAGCGATGAGGAAGCGCTCTCGCAGCATCCAAACGGCTGTCTTGGGAACCTTGGCAGGTGTGGAGTTTCAATGGTAGGTCTCCTGAAGCAACACCACGAGAAAGGGTTGTAGAATGCACTCAAATTTATAAATGTAGGACTGTGCGGGAGGGATCAAGATGTCCATGTAGTCACACCTTTGGAAGAAGTTTTTCTTTCAAGAAGTGGATAGTTTTGAGTCCAGCGCTATTGAAGACTATTGAAAGTTGTGGAATGGCTAAGTGTTGCAAGCCATACCTTTGCATGGCTGGGAAATGCCCACTTCAGCTTTTTTTGCCACGCCCACGTACATTTTGTATTCTGTCATGACAGCTATTACACCTGAACAAATTGTCAACCCTTGTGAATTCTGCATGTGAGTTGTACATTTGTGCTGTTTAATATTATCTAGTCCTGGATCCCCCTTCTCAAGACAACTGTTGTGGCCAGCCTTATCCTGAGCCTCACCCCCTTTGCAACTCGCTACGTTTGTGATTATTCAAAACGAAAAAACGTAAAAAGATAACAATCAAGAGGCAATGTAATGTCAGCCCCATCCAAAACTTACGATGTTTTGTTGGTCCTTTGGGGTTCAACTGCTCGCACAAGAACTAATACTAATAGAGCGCTTGCAATTGACATCACCGGCCGTAAAACAACCGAAACGCCCTCCGTTATAGAGTAGCCGCCCCAATTATGAGACACATAACCATTACAAGTTAACCAACAAGCTATCAACAGGACGTGATTGTACTAATAGGCCCGTTGCAGCTGACGTCATCAATTCGAAAATACGGAAATGAGCACCAACATGGTGGCTATTTAGCGTTTTTGGAGATAGCAGCTTCTATGGCGATCTCATTAAACACAATCATGCACCAACAATGCTTCTAGTATGTGTTGAATCGGTCGAAATGTGATAGCTACGTAGGCTAATAAAGCTATATAAATGCTTACCAGTGACGTAGGACACATTTTGATCGATACTGCATATAAGCCAATGTATTTCGGTACACCAAGATGCGTCTTCTGCATGGATAGTATACGGAAATTCCACAGAAAATGACTGCAACGGGTCTATAGGTACACTGTACTAACAATCCATGGTAGGCAAAGTTTCATATATTGTTTTTTCTGTACTGTAGTTTCGCTGCATTTTTATCACATACGTTAATGAGGCAATTGTGAGACAGGGCATGTATTATGAGACACCCCCGTTTTTGCATACCTAATCATCATCTGGCCAGGTAGCTACACCCTACGAGCATAGAAGATTCTGCTACAACTATTTCAATGCAAACATGCTTATTGGTATTGGGTTTTTATTAGGACAATCGGAATTACCCATAAATTTCATCACAATTTTATATACTGTCCAAATCATGAATACCAAACTGCTTTGCACCATTCAAACAGTAGAGGATACATTTGACAATGTTCAGGCAAAGTGACGATGTCTATAAATTGTGGTGAAGTATGAAACCATAATTGGTGCTGTCTCATAATACCTGCACCTCCGTAAGACTGTATGGCAAAAATGTAGTAATTCTACAGTGATCTTAGAAACGCAAGCCACTCGGAACTTACGAAGTACTACTGTGTCAACTGTCGCTGTAGCGCAGTCACCATGCCGATTAGATCGAGCAGCTACACGACTTGGAGTACAAGTGAGTCAGTATTTTTCGTTCAGCTGCATTGAAAGGGCGTCTCATACTTTGGTGCTCGTTCCAGGCCTCCCACGCGCGGACAAAAATGCTAATAAACAAGTTGCACGCAAGAGCGAAGGAATTTGATTGACGTGACGTCACATTCTGTTTCACAGCGGATCCTATCCAGAGGCCGATCCCCGCTCCGAGCGAATTTTTTTTTTGGACGTACTTTCGACTTAGTCTCTGGCAGATCCACCAACTACGCATGCGCATATTAGTACGACACACCCCCATAAGCACATGGTGGGGCAAAGTATACACACAGGACTGTCCTGAGAAGGAAAGCAGAGAAGGAACGCTGAACAACTGCTGCTAAACAGAAGCGATGAAGCTGTCATGAGGTACAGAGATGGATATAAGATTTCCCGCCATTTCTGTTCCAAAGTACTACTGTACTGACATTTTTCAGGGTTCAAATCACTCTATCGACTGGTAGTTGAGTCCGGTAGATAAGTCTGCATTCGCTGATATTCTCAGTGGTGCTGCATATTATATTGTGCTCAGTAGTCTAACAAGCTAGCCCTTCGCTTTCTCCAGCGCGCGATCGCTTTCAGTATGCGTGCGCGGAGAAGGAAGGTCTAGAAACTTTGGACCACTTTACTCGGTACGAAAGAATGCAATTAAGTTACATCACGTCCGTTACGTCATAATATTCCAATTAGTGCAACTGCAGTCAGTCGATTCCGGCCCGCTAACCTCGTTGGCTGTTTGTACGTCTGTCTGTTCGGTCGTTGTGCAGGAGAACAGCAATCGCAGGCAACTTCAGACAGTCCTCAACGCTTGTACTGAGTGATTTGAAAGATCACCACGTGACAGCTGCAATCTGATTGGCTCTACCCGATTTCGAGTAGAGCCCAAGCAAAGTGGTCCAAAGTTTCTAGACCCTCCTTTTCCCCGTGCGGTCGCGTGAGTCGATCCGTGCTGGGGAAAATTCGAGGGGCTAGCCTGCTAGACTATTGTGCTCAGTATATAATAATGTAGTTGAAGTATAGTCTCGGTCACCACACTCGCGCACAGCGGAGGAATCTGGTCGACTGCCCATATACGACTTGTTCTGAGGTGGCTGATAAGTAGCTGTGAACCACAGTGCTTCCATATACGGTGTTTTTTCCCAGGCGTTAAGTACACTACCCGCAAGCAGATTACTAACGTATAGAGAAGTGCTGTGGTTTCCACCTGTTTAGTGTCAGAACAAGTCGTATGTCGTCGACTAGCCTCAGCCTTCAATCGCGGGGGGAAGGCCTGGTATACACTGTTTGCGCATGCGTTTAATTTCCCCCAAAATCTTGGAAAATAGGATATCTCGGTATTCTTCCGTGAAACGATGACATTGTAGCAGAATCTGTCATGATCTTGCTTAATTGTTTGTGCCACTTCTCAGGTGCCATCTTAATTACCCTTGACAGCCACTACATTGTTCCCCCAGTCGTTAGTCCTATCACCTGTATTATTTCTGGCTACAAAAGCATCCTGATTTGTGTACATGGGTGGCTATATCATTACAGTTTCAGCTCTGCTCTGGCAATGCTGCACGCGAGAGTCTGCGCCGAGCGCGAACGCCGAGCCGAACCCACCAGAACGTAACAGTGGTGTCAGAAGTGGGATTGACAGGATGGCCACAAGAGCAGCAAGCAAGCTGGAGGATCAGATGGCCGCATTACTGGCAAAGATAGACAAGCAGAGCGAGCAGCTGGAGAACCTGACCAGGCAACAGTCGGAGCGAGTGGACGATATAGCTCGGAAGCAGCAGGAGACTGATGAGCTAGTCCATGCTATCGAGGATGGCCTGCACGAGGTGAAAACCGCAGTGGACGGGCGGTTGAGTGCCATGGAAGGGTCCCTGACTGGACTAAGGTCCGACGTGCACTCGGAACTGTTGGAGGAACAAGAGCGGCTGAGGAAGCAGATTCGAGACGACATTCTGCGGGATTTCAGCACACCCACAGGGTTGGGAGAAGGGCTGAGACCGACTGCTCCTTCGTTCGTGCCAGCTACTACGAGTCCGGAGGAAGGGACATTGCCGGGAGCTGGACTGGCAGGCAGTGCTGCCGCGTCTGGTGGATCTCCGCTGACTGGAATGACCAGGCAACGCGCTGCCCCGTTCGATGGGAAGTCCGCCTGGGATGTGTACAGGGCACAGTTTGAGCTGTTGGCAGACATGAACAGATGGAGCGATGCTGAGAAAGCAACTCACCTGGCCATTAGCCTCAGAGGCGCCGCTTCCACGGTGCTGACCAATTTACATCCTACGCAGCGGCAGAACTACGAGGCCCTAACGGCAGCACTCGACTCGCGCTTCGGAACGGCGCACCAATCCGAGCTGAATAGGATGCGGCTGAAGGCCAGAAACAGACGCAGGGATGAAACCCTCGCTGATCTTGCAGAGGACGTAGAGCGACTAGTCCGTCTTGCATATCCTGGAGCCACTGAGGCTATGGTGGAGGTGTTAGCGAAGGACCAGTTTGTAGACGCGCTGCCAGATGAGGACACGAGACTGCGGATTCGGCAGAACAAACCAGCCACGTTGAGGGATGCTCTAGGCACGGCCTTAGAGCTCGAATCCTACCGGCTTGCCAGCAAGCAAAAAGCGTGGTTTGTGAGGGGGGCTCAGCTGGAGGATGTTTATCCCGTGCAGCGGCAGATGTCTGAGCCTGGGACAAGTGATGTCCTGCAGCAGTTAGTAGAGGCCCTCAGACATCTCACCAAGGAGCCGCGCGGACCTTGGAGGACCTCTTCACCCAGGAAGGAGGGGAGCCAGCGAAGAAATGACTGGATCTGCTGGGAGTGCAAGGAGAGGGGCCACCGGAGGCGGGACTGTCCGAAGCTGCGGACTCCTTCACAAGGAGAGAAGGACGTTTCCCGGCCGGGAAACGAGCAGTAGCCGAGCTTGCGGGGCAAAGCTCGGCTAGGAATTCTGTTGCCCCTGAATATATATTTAAGACTGGATCTATTTACACTGTTGGTGATAATCTTACTGTTTTAGGTACCATCAATGGCAGAGCCTGTGAGATCACTGTGGACACTGGTAGTAACATTTCTATTGTGAGACCTGACATCCTGAGTGGAGCCAGCCGGGAACTAGTCCGACCTGTGAATAGCTGTCTCCGAACAGTGACAGGAGAACAGGCTCCCATTCATGGAAGAGGACAGCTGCAGTTGGGCATTGGATCTCTAGTGGTGCCTCAAGAGCTCTGGGTTGCAGACATTCATGATGAATGTATCCTTGGTCTTGATTTTCTACAGGCTCACGGCTGTCAAGTGAACCTCAAAGAGGGGTCTCTCATCATAGGAGAGGAAGAAGTGCCTCTGAAGAAATCCAAAGCCACAATGGAGCCATCCTGCTACAAAGCTGTGTTGACGGAGGTTGTGCGTCTTCCCCCTCTAGCGGAGACGGTGGTTCCAGTTCGACTGGAAGGAACTGGACCAAACTATCGTTGGGGACTGTTGGAACAGACAGAGGCGGCCAAGCCGGTCGATAACCTCCTGGTTGCCAGAACACTGGTGGATCTCCAGATGAAGCAAGTTCCTCTGAGGGTGATGAACCTGTCCAATCAGCAGCAGATCATCGGCAAGGGCACCGAGCTTGCCTGCTGTGAGAATATCCTCGCTACAAAGCCCTTCGCTTTCTCCAGCGCGCGATCGCTTTCAGTATGCGTGCGCGGAGAAGGAAGGTCTAGAAACTTTGGACCACTTTACTCGGTACGAAAGAATGCAATTAAGTTACATCACGTCCGTTACGTCATAATATTCCAATTAGTGCAACTGCAGTCAGTCGATTCCGGCCCGCTAACCTCGTTGGCTGTTTGTACGTCTGTCTGTTCGGTCGTTGTGCAGGAGAACAGCAATCGCAGGCAACTTCAGACAGTCCTCAACGCTTGTACTGAGTGATTTGAAAGATCACCACGTGACAGCTGCAATCTGATTGGCTCTACCCGATTTCGAGTAGAGCCCAAGCAAAGTGGTCCAAAGTTTCTAGACCCTCCTTTTCCCCGTGCGGTCGCGTGAGTCGATCCGTGCTGGGGAAAATTCGAGGGGCTAGCCTGCTAGACTATTGTGCTCAGTATACAATAATGTAGTTGAAGTATAGTCTCGGTCACCACACTCGCGCACAGCGGAGGAATCTGGTCGACTGCCCATATACGACTTGTTCTGAGGTGGCTGATAAGTAGCTGTGAACCACAGTGCTTCCATATACGGTGTTTTTTCCCAGGCGTTAAGTACACTACCCGCAAGCAGATTACTAACGTATAGAGAAGTGCTGTGGTTTCCACCTGTTTAGTGTCAGAACAAGTCGTATGTCGTCGACTAGCCTCAGCCTTCAATCGCGGGGGGAAGGCCTGGTATACACTGTTTGCGCATGCGTTTAATTTCCCCCAAAATCTTGGAAAATAGGATATCTCGGTATTCTTCCGTGAAACGATGACATCTACGTTTACATTCCTAGAAGAACCGCAACGAAGAGTAGCAATCATGGCATGCAAAAGTTCCGGTGGTAGTAGTTTCTCTGAGGCTCTTTCCTATGCTTTGCGAAAGCTGAAAATGACACGGATTACTGTGAAAGAAGAGCAGCGCTCCTCCATGAGAGCTGTGTACGAAGGCAGCGACGTGTTCGTGTGGCTAGCTACCTACTGGCTATGGCAAGAGCCTGTGCTACCAAGCGCTCCCTTTCCTCATGGACTAGCTACAAGAAGGGACTTGTAGACAGTGGAAAGAGCTGTGGTGTGCTTGTTGTGAGCCCTTTGATCGCTCTCGTGCACGCGTACGCGGGTGTGTTTACGCAAATGTCATCGGTTAAACCCAACCCATTCGCAAACGTCGACCAAACTCCTCTGCCGTGAGCGAAAGTCTGGTACCAGACTAAGCTAAGTAAGTCGCCTGAAGTCTGTACTGTATTTGGGATGCATTATTTGAAAGTGCAGAGCAGCCTTCTCCCCGCTCCTCCCATGGAGAACTTGAATCGTAGAACAAGCGAAATTACTGTGTATGTGATCTTGTCACACTGCCACTCCCTCTAGTCGGTGCTAAAGCACCCCACCTATAGCTAATAGTAAAAGTTGGAGGGGGGTGATGGCGAATCCACATGCATAGTTGTGCATGCCTCAGGGATATCGATATACTGTGCAAATGTATCACAACCTACGTGGGGCACCCCTTTCAGAACGTTATACTCCATTCTAGCTGATTCATTTTCTCATGAATTTCATCTTTACACAGATGGCTTGTTGACTGGCACCAATCTACTAGCTACCTGGAGTACGACGTAAAGCAGCAAGCAGCGTTTTGGCCAGTGTGGGTGGCTGAAGAAATTGAAGATGCATAATATAGGACTGTTTGCAAACACTTTGATTGAGCCCATCATGTGTACATGAGCATGGTAGTAGCTGTATACTGATGCAGTACAAAAAACTAAATAGACAAATGAATGGCTAAGTAGTTGAGGGGTTCCAAGTTTAGTTTGGGGTCCAGGCCAAGTTCATGGGGACTCAGCAAACACCAGCTCCTTCTGTCTCTGCTACGTCCGCTCCAAGCTCCTGCACGTTCAAATTGCAAATTTGTGGGTGTGGTTAGGGTTGGGTTACGGTTTAGCGCATGCGTAGTTGATGGATCTGCCGGAGACTAAGTCTAAAGTACGTCCAAAAAAAAAATTCGCCCGATCCAAGGGATCGGAGTGCAACGGAGGTTCGTATTCGTCCGTTACCTCTTCCGGTAGTATTCGTTACGAACTCGGGAGTTATGCGATTTCCATGTAACGAAATAGCCATGTCAGACGGCTTCGAGAAGCAGATTTTGGCACCGACTGTTCCAAGATGTGTTCATGCGAGCGACTTATCCTTCGAGATATGTGTATCTCTGGTGGTCAAGAGTCTATCTAGCTATCAAGACAGTTGAGACTGCTCCCGTCTTTGTGTGAGAACGCTGTAAAGTCGGGTCTAGCTCAAGTTGAAGCGTCTCAAGATGTCAAGCGCCTGTAGTGCAAGAACGCAGGGTGCTACGATGATCGGACCTGCGCCTGATGAAAGCCCCATCTCAGTACTTTCAGCACATCATGGGGTGACAACCCCATCAGATTTGGAGCTATAAGCCCCTGAAGTCAACCATGTTTCATGAATTTGGTTTGCGTAGGTGCATTTATGCTGCCATATCTTGAGAACGCTACATGCTATGGACACACGACTTGCACCATTGGATGCACCAAAGACTGAGGTTTGTAAATACATGTGGAAATATTGTGACAACCCCATCAGATTTGGAGCAATGAGCCCCTGAACTCAACCAATATGTGTGAATTTGGTTTATGTGGGTGACTTCGTGTGGCTGTATCTCCTGAATCCTACTACCTATGAACATGAGACTTGCACCACTGGATACAACAAAGATGGAAGTTTTTATAAGGATGTGTGGATTGTGACAACCCCATCAGCTTTGGAGCTACCCACCTCCACCAGCACTACAGCAACATAGCTATTGCTAGAAAAATGCTAAATTTACAAACACGATTCCATTTTTACCATGCAGTAGTGATACTCTGTAGCTAGCTTTTCACTCTTCTATGTATTTGAACAGTGTCCTAGTATTAGCACTTGTAAATGCCATCATATATAGGCTTGTATGTCCTTCTGATACAAATTTCACAAAGAAAATAGTGCTGCCTTCATAGCCTCAGTCACCTCACCTTCACCATCCTGACTGTGCAAGGTTGTTAGCTACACTGCAAAAACGAAGTAGTTACTTTGACTGCTTGGTGGTTACTATAGCTGCACTGTGTTTGGACATGCAGGATCGAGGCAGAATGTGGAGGACGATAGCATCCTACATAAACTGAGCATTCCAGTAGTATACCCTACATGACCAGGTTTGTGTAGGATACTACTGGAATGGCCACTCTATGTAGGATGCTACTGAAATGCAGTAAACTTGGTTCCTGCATGTTCAAACATGGTGCAACTGTAGTAACCACCAAGCAATCAAAACAACTACACAGTTTTTCCAGTGTACGTGCATGTGCAGTGATGTAAGTCGGATGAACCACCCCAGGCCCTAGTATAGTGTAGGTTATGCACCATCACCTACCGTTATCCCTAGCTGCATGCCAGGATAACCTTCAGTGATAGGTTAATATGTGCATCACCTCCTCTGTCATCGGCTATCCCACTCATGTATAGAGTTCACCTGCATGCACCGTTGTTAACAAACTTTCCAATCCTGGATGATTTGTTACAATTCTAGATCTTTTCTCTATAGGGCCAGAATAGCAACAAAGCATCGATGTTTTGTATCTTCCAGATATTACAGTGCATCAATTGTCTTCTTCCAAAGTTGGATGCTTGGCGTCACCCAAAATTGGAGGATATTACATTATGCAAGTCTCCAAAATTGGATGTTTGTATCGTCCAAATTTAAATTGGAAAGTACTACTTCACATGAATTGTCTTTTGAAAACTGCTATATATTACATTGTGTCCCAACACTGCATCACTTGTATCATCCAAAACTAAATTGCATCAATTGTCTTCCAAAGTTGGATGTTTTTTCATCCAAAATTGGGTACACTATGCTAGTCTCCAAAATTGGACGGTTTTCATCATCCAAAATTGAGATGTCAATTGTTTTCCAAACTTGGATGTTTGTGTCATCCAAACTTGGAAGTTATTTCTAAAATTATCACATTTTGTTTGGATGTTGAGTCCCTCAATTATAATCCTGCTGCCCAGAGGAACGGGTTCCTGGTCAAGTTCCATCGTCACAGCGCAACTGTGGAGGCCCGGCATTCCTTTCTTGATATGGTGAGTAACTGGCAAGACTTGAAGATCTGACAACAGGGCATACGTCCAGCACCCTGAAGTTTATGTTGCGCCAACCACAAAAGTTCAATACCATAAGCTACGCATTTCATGCATTCTTAAAAGGGAAAGGCAAACATCTAGTGATGGCATAAATAGTACATACTAGTATGTACTAGCTATCTATGTATGGTGCACAGAACAGAGGGTGGTAGTGCTATGGAAAAAGTTTCTGGTTTTTTATTTTAAAGGTTCCATACTCCATTCCATTTTCCATTCCACTGTTCAATCCAGTCCATTTTCCAGTCCAGTGCCCATATCTGGATGAATGTTTGATGCGGCACTCAGGGACTCAGGGAAGGCTCGATCACAAAGATTCTGACTATACTGTCACTGCCATTGTGCAATGATTCAAAAGGATTGTACTGAAACTCATCTTGGTGGTGGATCGGGTTACCATTGCATAATTCAGCACAACTGTACGTAGTGTCACAAACATGTGTGTTAATTGGTATAATGTTGATCTAACCACAATATGTCTCTTTACACTAGAGGGCGTATCGAACAACCCAAGGCGGCTCAATACGCCCTTGCCTAAACAAATAAAAGACTTTTGCTGCTCACAGTTGCCGTAAAAAGAGTCAGTAGCCACAGGCCATCAGAAATTGACAGTAGCTATGGCCCATGCCAACCAACCAGGTCAAGTCCACCCTAGCAACGAGTGCCCTTAGGCCCACTGGTAAAATTATTGCACTCGCTGTTGCTCATGCTAATACTTCACCTGTTGATTGTGCAATTATTCCCAAACTGAGTATGCAATCCATGTTATAGCAAGGGCAGCGGAAGAACTTGAGATTTGGTCAGGCAAAATATAGTGGGGGCATTATGTGCAGACACTGTATAACAAAGCTCATGCACTAAGGGGGCATGCTTGGCCATGAGTTTCTTCCCAATACATAGGTTACTTCACCTAGTCTGAATCACCTTGCCTTCACCAGCTAGACCCTCCCAAGTGGGACTTTCCACTGACTTGGCTACATCCACTGACTTGGCTACATCATATGTCCATACCCATTACATCATCAATGAAAACAAACTGCATGTCGAAATAATACAGATGAATACTTCCTTTGTTATAATGTGTCCATTATCTCAATATCAAGCACTTACCGACTCTTTGTTTAGAGTTTCCTGCACCCTTTTAGTATCACACTCAGTTGGGACTGCTGGCTGTAAACATATGGGATGGGCTGTGGAGGCACTGTGGGTGAATATCATCATGAAGGCAAGACTGTGAATTCATTGCAATTTGCATAACAACAGCACATCACACTTACATAGAATGTTTACATTGAACTCTATACCACATAATCAAACAATCAATCAATCATATCAATTTAATGTCACCTGCAGAAACCAGCCAGCCCATGAGGGCTTATGAGACATAGCCTATATAACACAGTCATGTAAAAACATAATGTCATTCAGACTAGTGGAGATGTGGATGACTATAGATTATACTGTTGGAAATGTGGTGGCTTCAGATGTGACATCTGCAGTGGCAATACATGATTGAGATCAATATTAAACCTACGGGTACCCATTGACAGGAAGTAAATCTAATTACCGTGTGTATATGAGATTCCTAGCTGGTGCAAATTTACTATCCACACATTCTTCAGTTTTTATCTCATAATTGAGATGGAAATAATCTAAGTGAAGAGCCATGTTTGGGAGCTAGAGCAAAGGATGTCATTTGCTGCTAGAAAAGTGAGCTGCAATGCACTTCATTGAACGCCAGTGTACTTTGGTTGCTAGTGGGAGATGTGTGACAAATGAGTGGTTTATTAATAGCTCTTGCCCTCGATCGACATTCATGTCTTCTAGCTGTGTCCTGAAGCAACACCACGAGAAATGTTTGTAGAATGCACTCAGAATTTATAAATGAACAGGGAGGGATCAAGACGTCCATGTAGCCATGCCTTTGAAAGAAGTTAAACTGTTTTGTCTTTCAAGAAGTGGATAGTTTTGAGTCCAGCGCCGCACTTTGTGCTAGGCGGTGTAAGAATTGGCTAGGGCTGCATGAATGTTGTACTGTTATTGTATGGTATACGCGGGTACCCGTAACCTTAAGATTCTACTAAAGTAGGGTACGTTCCTTGCTAAAGTGAAAAGGATCTGGTTTTCTCCTGGGAAGAGTTATTGAGCCTGTGACAGACTTCTCAGCTGAATTTGCACCCACCTTTCCTCCTCCTGTTTAATTCTTACCATAGGAATGACTATGCCTATCGAAAGTTGTGGAATAGCTAAGTGTTGCAAGCCCACCTCTGCAGGGTGTGGCTTGTGTGGCTAGGAAATGTGCCCACTTCAGCTTTTTTGTCATGCCAACATACATTACAGCTATTATTACACCTGAACAATCCTTGTGCATTCTGTATAATTATGAGTTGCACAATTTGCGTCCCGTTTGCTGTCAACTGTAATCTAGTCCCGGTGATAATATTCTAAGGATCCCCCTCTCAAGACAGCCCCACCCCCTTTTTGCAACTCGCTACTTGTGATTATTCACATCGAAAAAACGTAAAAAAAATAACAATCAAGGCAATGCAATGTCAGCCCCATCCACAACTTACGATTTCTGTCGTTTATACTGGTCATAAAAATTGGGGTTCAACCGCTCGCACAAGAACTAATACTAATACTGCTGATGGTGCATGTAAACATAATTAAGTTTAATTAATTCTGACGTAACATGATATTGTACAGCGCTGCGCATCCTGAATGTCAAGAGAATTAATCTACCTAGCCTCGGCTATAATCTACCATGCAGCGTGTGTTCGCAATTTCTGTGTTGTACCTACAGCTGTATATTGTTTTCCCTTCTCCCCAGCTGTCAGGATTCCCCCTCCACCTGGGCTACTCTGACATCCAGCACGTTGTGAGCACTGCATGGCATCCGCCTCTGTGAGCATGAACACGTGGAGTATATCCTCTAGCAGTACATAGCTATATACCAGCAGGGTGTAGTATTGCCCAGACACTTATGAATGGTAAAGGCGCGCTACTAGCATAGATATATGACGCGATATATAGATATTCCGTGCCATATGTCTATGCTACTAGCAGAGTGGTAGGAAGGTAGTAAAAAGGGGGGGGGGCAAAGAATCCCGGAGGCAAAGCCTCCGTGCACGTTCCATAGGAACTTGCCCTGGTAGGGGGTCTGGGGGCATGCCCCCCAGAAAGTTTTGCAAAATTTGGTGCTCTGAGAGCGATTCTGGGGCGATTTTGAGACCAAACATCTAAATTTCAAACACTAGTACAGTTCCTCCAGTTTCAAAATTACTTTACTAAATTCCTGTAAATAGATAATTTTTTTCTCCAGGAAAAGTGAGGGTGCAATTCATCCCCAGGGATAAAAGTGGGGGTGCACTTGCTCCCTCTGCTCCTACCCCTCTGACTAGTGCTTACACTGCACAACATTTTGGCCGAGTACAGCGATCTAAGTTGCTGCCTGAAGTTCAGTTCAGTTCACTGCACAACATTTTGGCCGAGTACAGCGATCTAAGTTGCTGCCTGAAGTTCAGTTCATTAACCCAGAATGCTGCATCTCCAAAACGGATGTGTCCCTCATTCCCTTCCTCCCTGATGCCATTACGTTTTCTGGTGCCTGTGACATCTGGACTACCTCTGATGTGAGGGAGGTTCGTAAGTTTTATCCCTGTTCTTTCATTCACATTCTCTTTTTCCCATGCTCTCTCCTCTCTCCTTTCCACTTTCTGCCTCTTGTTTATCACTCCTTTGCTTCCCTCTGTAATCCCCCCCCCCCCCCCCCCCCCCCCCCCCCCCCCCCGTGCTGTAGCATTTCCTGCACCAGCGACTGATCAACAGATCGAGGTAACACTTACACTGCATGTCTGAGCCACTGATATCAGTACCTCTCCAAAAATAGATGATTTTTAAGACATCCTATATATAGTAGATGATTTTGTCAATAGTGTGCAAATTTCAACTACCTACGTGTAATTTTGGAGACGTTGCTACTGGATCTTCTGTAAGGGCTAACTTGGGGATTTCTCAATTCTTAATTAAAAATGGATGATTACTGCCTTCATACTTCCCACCCTCCCTCCCTCCCTCCCTCCCTCCCTCCCTCCCTCCCTCCCTCCCTCCCACCCTCCCTCCCTCCTTCCCTCCCTCCCTCCCTCCCTCCCTCCCTCCCTCCCTCCCTCCCTCCCTCCCTCCCTCCCTCCCTCCCTCCCTCCCTCCCTCCCACCCTCTATGTCATGCATGCTGTTTCCTTCTCCAGTTGCTGGCATTGAAGAGAGCCACTGCTGATATCAGACAAACCTTACAAGAGCTGGTACGTCTCTTGTTGTGTCTCATTCCCATATCCAGTTCACCTATTCCATGTTTATCCTCTTCACCCATTCATTGTTTTTGTCCTGTACTGCGATCCCCTCTCCCCCTGCCCCTCCCCCTCAGGATCCCACGTCCCCCAAGGCTGGGGACCTCCACTTTCGTCTGGTGTAGTACACGAGGGAGGTGAAGGTGGTGAGACAGCAGAGCAAGAACGAGGAAGCCTCCGACTACAGCCTCCTCAAGACGGTGCTCAGGTTCTGACTCCTTCTCGTTCTCCACTCTTATCCTCCTCTCATCTGTCCATTCCCATTCTGTCTCTTTTCAGTTCCCATATTTTCGCATTCATTCCCATTGTCATTCATGGATGTATTTTCAGGACGTGGCGTCAGTTGAAGGAGCTCCGAGAGACCCAGGGCTACTCCAGCACCACAGCGTGGCTCACTGTCAGGAAGTGAGTTGTGGATTGAGCAGCAGTAACAATGCGAAACAAGATTGCACGATGACGTCATTCTCATCTTCCTCCACCATCATGATGTTGTCATGCACTCTTGCAAGAAGCTACGTTACACTGGTGCATGGTATGCAGTCTTGCACCTCACGGTCACAAGTTCAACTGCACTACTGTGTTTCGTGGATTTTCAAGATTTTGGGTCAAAATTCAACCTTCAGCAAAATGGACACCATTTTAAGTGTTCCGTTCATGCTGATCATATTGTGCACATGCTGATCACAATGGTGCAAATCCCAGCCTTGTATCTCATTCCTAGCCCAAGATACCTAGCGAGTTCATAGCCCAAACATTGGGCCTAAGTCCTATCCATTGTTGATGGAAAGTTACACTGTATCTAGTTATGTGAATGAGATATGAAGCTGAGAACTGTACCATTGTAATCAGCATCGAAAGAGCTTTCAAATGATGTCCTAGAAATGGTTTTTCATGTTGGCCGCATTTTTGCCGAAAATCGCACTCGACCAAAGGCTATAATCAGGTTTTTCATGATTTTGGGTCAAAATTCAACCTACAGCAAAATAGACATCATTGGAATGCTCCAGTCATGCTGATCGCAATGGTACAAATCCCAGCCTTGTATCTCATTCCTAGCTCAAGATACCTAGCAAGTTCATAGCCCAAACATTGGGCCTAAGTGCTATCCATTGTCGATGGAAAGTCACACTGTATCTAGTTATGTGAATGAGATATGAAGCTGAGAATTGTACCATTGTAATCAGCATCAAAAGAGCTTTCAAATGATGTCCTAGAAATGATTTTTCATGTTGGTCACATTTTTGCCGAAAATCGCACTCAAAATTCAACCTACAGCAAAATGGACATCATTGGAATGGTCCATTCATGCTGATCACAATGGTGCAAATCCCGACCTTGTATCTCATTCCTAGCCCAAGATACCTAACCAAATTACTACTTCAATGCAAGACTGCTTCCTGCACTACTGCACTGTGATGTCTTTGTGACTCATTTCCCTCAGGGACGTGCAATTCGTCATGCACAGCGAGGCCAGGGCCAGCCAGTAGCAGACCAGTCTGTTGCCGAGGGACCTCAACGAGACCAGAGCCATCCCGGGACGGACCAGTCTGCGGCTGAGGGATCCCAGAGTAGCCTGCTGGACCAGGACGCTGTCAGCATGATGGCAAATGTGCCACCTGAAAGTAAGTTACATCACGGAGTAATGTGAATAAAACGGTACCTCCTTACCTGAGCAATGATACCCCCTCTTCCACCTGGACCCTCCCTCCTTTCTCATCAGGTCCCCGCCCCTTCCCCCCACCAGCGTTCAACGAGGGAGAGGTGAGACAGCAACTGGTGGAGTTCTACCGCATCAACCGGAGATCACCAGGGGAACCTGTGCTAGTGCTGGAGTTACATCATAATCGTGCCCGTCACACAGCAGTGCCCTAGGTATTTACACTGTTGTGTGTGGTGTGTGTGGTATGTGTGTGTGTGCGTGCGCGCGGTGTGTGGCGTGGCGTGTGTGTCCCACAAGCCAATTGTATGACATTGTGATATGGGTGTGTGTATAAACATTTCACTTTAGCAACCATGTGTCCTCCTGCCTCCCTCTCCTCCCCCTCGTCCCCCTCCTTCCCCTCCTCCCCTCCTCCCCCTCTTACCCCACCCCCCTCCCTCTTCCCCCTCCTCCCCTCCTCCCCCTCTTATCCCTCCCCCCTCCCTCCTCCCCGCTCCCTCCTCCCCCCTCCCCCTCCTCCCCCTCCCCCTTCTCCTCCTCCTCCTCCTCCTCAACCTCACAGGAATGAGCAGCAGCGTCGTGAGGAGGTGGGGAGAACAAGAATGAGAGTGAAGGTTCTCTTCAACAACCAGGAGGTCTCACAAACCAAGGATGGGTGAGATTATCTCTTCCTCCGTGTACACACAATACAATTTCTTAATGAATGGCTGCTACATGTACAGTCCTCCAGCAACCTTCAGTGAGACTGCTGAGAATATAGTTACAATACAAAACTACTGGGACTTGACCGGGGGACATCCGCCTCCCTCCCTCCCTCCCTCCCTCCCTCTCACTCCCTCCCTACCCATCCACCCCACTAGCACTCTCAATGCAGACTTCACGGTTCATTTTGGTGAGATCTTTAACATCAGAATTGTCCAGTGGCCAGAGAGCATCAAATTTCAGGTACAGTTCTCTTGAAGTTGAGTATACTCTGATCT
Source organism: Axinella damicornis (assembly GCA_963931865.1). Lineage (NCBI taxonomy): Eukaryota > Metazoa > Porifera > Demospongiae > Axinellida > Axinellidae > Axinella > Axinella damicornis. The sequence goes on along the minus strand of OZ007515.1, from coordinate 9,830,905 downwards.
CCCTCTGTCCCTCCATTCCACCTTCCCTTCACCCCACCTTCCCTCCCTTCATCCCTCCTTCCCTCCCACCCTCCCTCCCTCCCTCCCTCCCTCTCTCCCTCTCTCCCTCCCTCCCTCCCTCCCTCCCTCCCTCCCTCCCTCCCTCCCTCCCTCCCTCCCTCCATCCCTCCTTCCTCCCTCCCTCTCCCTCCCTCCCCCCGTCACTCCCTCCCACTCTTCCTCTCTTCCTCCATCCCTCCCTCCCTCCCTCCCTCCCTCCCTTCCTCCCTCCCTCCCTCCCTCCCTCCCTCCCTCCCTCCCTCCCTCCCTCCCTCCCTCCCTCCCTCCCTCCCTCCCCCCTCACTAACCCTCCCTCCCTCCCTCGCTAACCCTCTCTCCCTCCCTCTTTCGTCCCTCCCTCCGTCCCTCCCTTCTCCGTCCCTCCCTCCCCCTTCCCTCCCTCCCCCTCCCTCCCTCCCCCCTTCCTCCCTCCTCCCTCCCTCCCCCCTCCCTCCCTCCCTCCCTCCCTCCCTCCCTCCCCCCCCCTCCCCCTCCCTCCCTCCTTCCCTGCCTCCCCTCCCCTCCCTCCCCACACAGGTGTGGGCCAACATTCAGGACTACGAGGATCCCAGTAGGATTGTGTTTGATCTGGAGAACTCCAAACACTGGAGGACTCTCTTCCCCACTGACATGCAGCCCTTGGCAACAGTACAGGTAGGGTCCGGGCTCTGCAGACTTCTAGCGACTGTCAGTGTGCCTTACAGAGAGTTTGTCTCTTAATTTAACGTGTGTGAGATAGAGGAGAGAGCAAGGTCTAACAATGCACCTTGTGTCTGCTGTGGTGTGGGATGATCATGTCCCTTTAGCTGATGAATATTACTCCTTTCTGTAGCAAGAGTTGCAGTATTCAGAGACTAACATTGGAAAAGTTCAACAACTTCAAGAAAGGTATGAAAAGTGTTAGACCTCTTAGCTTGTCATAGCATTGCTAGCTACTTACGTGGTGGTATAATGTTATCAAAAGGTACTCAATTCCAACCACAAAGGGCCATCATACTGTAGCCTTGTAGTGTTCTTATAGAACGAGGGTGCAGTCAATCTTTGGATTTACGTCCTTGTCAGGTATAGACTGTATTGGAACACATTAACAGCAGCATGGTGCACCATTTCAGGATTGAGCGCACAGTGCGTGAACACCTCATGACTCTGAGGAGCCGCTTCATCACAAGATGGAACAGACACTGTACAAGGAAGCTATACTCCCTTCTGCAAAGGTACACACTCTTACACTGTGCTTGCATGTACACACACTCCACTACTGATCATGATGCACGAGAGCCAAGACCAGGATTAACCTGCTGTATGAATCACTGGCTTGTAGGTTTGAGGAAAACATCTCCTCACCTCCTCTTCATGAGCACAGCACTGAACTGGCAGAGATAACTGCAGGTTATAAGGTATGGTGGCTTGTTATAGCATGTTTTTGTTTCCGACAGACGAACAATCAAAGCATCAAGTGTTGGTAGTGCTGACTATCACTTCTGATATCGCTATTGATCTGTCATTGTCTCCCTTCTCCCCAGCTGTCAGGATTTCCCCTCCACCTGCGCTACTCTGACATCCAGCACATTGTGTCCACAGTTGAGAGCACCGGCATCCACCTCTGTGAGAATGAACACGTGGAGTATGCTCTGGCAGTCTATGTACACCCGTACCCCAATGATGTCCTGTCTGTGTGGCTGTACACTGCATCTCTCTTTCCAAAATAACAGTGTCTCTCCACTCATACATGGAGATATATTGTCTTGCATTATCTGGTGACATCTATGCATGTACATGTATTCTGTATGTCTGATTATTCATCAATTATATTAGTGCACATCTTGTGGTGATTTTGAGCATGAGTTACAAGGCCCAGCACATGCCATGCCTGACAGAGCTGTTAGCCGGCTTGCAGGGGTGCTACACTGTGCAGTAACCACTAACACTTCAATGCTGTAATAACAAAAGATTCAGTTGGTGATATACACAACACAATTCATGATCAGCATAGATATATAGAATGAATTCACAAAAATTAATGGGAACTCTGCAATCTAAATAAAGCCAGGGGCCAAGTCACCTATAGCATAACAACTGATTTAGGTCTGCACTGGCCCTACACAAACCAGGGGAAAACCCCATGTAGTGAGTAAAAACCCTGAAGGGGAAAACTCTACATGGGGGAAAAAACCAAAATGAAAAGTGGCAGCTAGTGGTAATTATGATACAGAACAGCAAAATGCAACATTGTTGCGTAGTGACGTGAGCAGCACCAGATATAACTAAATGCAGTATACACAAAAGTGAAAACTAGAATTCACGTACAAACATAAACTTTAGTGACCAAAAAATGTGGGAAGGGTACAAAGGACACATAAATGGTGCTCATGCATCTGCAGTATGTGTGGCCTCATGCATGCGCAGCTGCAGATGTCTATGGGATGTACTAGAGGTGTATGAGTTGTTTTGAAGTGCAAATAAGGCATGTATGAATAGTGTGAGTGTGTATAATGGACTGGAGGTAGGCTGAGTCTCAGTAGGTATGAACTCCCAAGGTATTTTCCAGCTGCAGGTCTTCTGCCAGTTCACTGATCATCAGTTGATTCTTTGTGTTTGGGTTGTGAGGTAATTGCTGTCATGAACTCCTCATGTGGAGAGCCGTCTCTTCCATGCCATGCACTAGCTGTGATCACATTGTCTTGGTTTCTCTTGTTGAATAGCAGCAGTGCAGTCAAGCAGAAGTTTGTGACTTTCTTGCTCCACCTCTCCTCACTCCATCAATATTCAGGTAGCTAACTTGCATGACCTCAACTGAGTAGTTGATTTCTCTCGATCTGTCAACCTCCAAATGTTTGTGAAGAAACGTGCTGTGCAGTGAAATCCAAAAGTCTAAAATGTTACTCTGTCTGTGTATTTCTATTATGCATGTTATTCACAGTTCAGAAGGACACCTGCTGGTGCTGATATCACCAGCGAGCGTGGAGAGTTCAATGTCACGTAACACCTCTACGAGGGTGTCCCAGGTCACTGGCTGCCTGCCTCTTCCAGTCAGCCACTCCTGGAGGATTTCTATATTGATTTGTTCAGCATCGTAGTGGTGTTTGCGGGCCATAATCTTGACCCTTGATCCATTTCTGTCATGCAGGAGGAAGGTACCAAACTGGACATACTTGGTTGCTATTTCCACAGGAACGCTGACCACCCTTCCATCAGGGCACGTGAACTTCAGTAGTTCTGGTAGAGTGGGTTTGGTGCCTGGATTGCAGGATGTGTTAGAGGGAACAGCAAAACTATGAATTTAATATGGAGCTACTGTTACACTCCATTCAGAGGTTCTGCAAATTGGGCATTACAGCGAAATGGAATAATTGTATGCATACAATGAGAACTATACTTCTGACTCACAGTGCTGAGAGACATTGTCCTGTGTAAGCCCATGAGTTGCCCCTCCCACTTTTCCTCTCCCCTGGTTTATGACTGGATGGGGTGTGGCTGCAAAGAGGAGGAGAGACTATAAGCTAGTGGTTAGCGCAGCAGGCATGCAGATATGATTGGAAGACTGGATTCACACAAGGGACGTCCTGCTCAAAGTGACAGCAACCAAAAATTAATGTTTTGCGATATATAGCTAGTCTCTTTTTGTAAATTCAGTAACATAATATGGCATGTACGTACAGACAAAACTACTTGTGAGGCAAGGGTAACATGCATTCTCAACATACTGAGAGGCCCTCCTGACTCACAGTGCCAGTGTACACCATCCAGGGTATCTTCTTCTGTCATTGCTCCTGCACATCCTCTCTCCTGGGTCACTGCTGATGTGGCTGCAGAGAGATCTGAGATCATGCAACAGTGACAATATAATACACACAATGAATTACACTAGTCTTCCAATTTAAGTACATATCTGCAGCTAGCCAGAGAAGCTATACCTTTTAGCAATTGAATATTGACTTACAGGAAATTTCTTGTCCTGCTTCAAGGATTTGAGCAGACTGGGGTGTAGCTGCATACACAAGGGAGATGTACAGAGGAAGTATGGCCAGTGTTTAGTACAGATGACACAATCTAAAGACACATAAGCTGCAGTGTTTGCTATGTATTTGACTGGCACAGCTTTCCTGAACATGTTCCTTTCAAGATCCCACAATTTACAAATTATGCCATTAGTGTTGCATGTTACCACATTGATTGATTATACTGAGCAGATTGATTTATACTGGGGACATTATCGTTAATTTGGCAGGGAAGTTACCAATGGTGAACCAACTCCAACCAATACTTTCCAGCAACTTTTCCTGGACCTGCATAAACTCACACTATCTCATTCTGTAAGTGTTTGTAGCATTGCAAACCAATGGCCAAAAGTTAAATGGAAGGTGTCATTTACTGTAACTGTTCAAGTTCCTAACCAGTCTTACAAGATCTGACAATGTTACAACTCTGCAGAGGATGTATATGGTATGACAAGCGTTGATACACATTATAAGTGACCATGACATTTACAATTATAATATTATGGAACTGCCCTAGCCTCGTTCCCAAGCTGTTCTCTGGTGGTGGGAATGGCCTGGGAACAAGGCCAGAACTGCCCTACCTTCTAGCAATTTTTCCAGCACATGGCCACACACTGCCCCATCTAGAGAGTGTTTTTCACTAAAGAGTTCTCTCAGCAGCTCCCTGCTTGCAGTAGCTTGAGGTTCAAACAACAGCAGATCCTTCATTGGAAATGGGGTTCTTCCACTGCAGTCTAGAACATTGTCTGCCTCTGCAACTGTTGCCCTAGCAACTTCAGTAAGAGAGTAACATTTAAGATCTTTAGTGTAGTCAGTGAAGGGGTACTTGATACTGGTGGGATGAATGAATGCCTCAGACATTTCCAGCGCTTTACAGTGTTTGTCTTTCACTTCTATGACTTTCTGGATGACTTCTGAACGTAACTGTGCACATTTAGCTTCCTCTCCTTTAGGGCAGCGCATCATTACAATGACCGATTGATTCAACAACCCCACCTCAACAACTGCTTCAATTGGCACCCTGTTCATCCATCCAATCCCACGCTTCCATACTGAGCACCGTCGACAAAGAGCAAGTGAGTCTTCATGAGAGTCACCTGGGTCAAGCTGCAGTGCAAAGGAAAAAGCTAAGCGCAGGATGAGCACATGAAGGAACTGTGTTGTAAGGAATTGGTCATGTCGGCTGCATCGGTACAGCCAGCCACATTGACAAATCATGACATCATCTTGTTTCCATACTTGCAAGGGATTCTCAACACTAACTAAAGCTGGGAAGAAGTAGTACTCTTCTGAAAGACTTTGGGGCATGTCCTCCTCATGCACAATCTCATCTTTGAGGAGCTGTAAAGTTTCATGATCATCAATTTTAAAGCAGAATTCTAAATGGGTAAGGAACTTTGCAATCATAGCAGGATTATAATCTGGAAATTCACATTTCAAGTTTAGCAAAGGAACCACTCCAGTGCTTGTGGAAAGATCCTTTTTGTGCTGGCTAAACTCTCTGGGTGCAAAGATGGTTCCATTAATCTCACCCAATAATGCCTGCTTCTGAAGGATGACCCAAGAATCTTCATTGCTGACACTGTCTTTTACTAAGAGGAGGAGGCCTTTATCACTCAAAGTTGAGATGTGAGGCATTAAAACATCAGGATTCTGTGGGAGAAGTGTGTCAGATTCTTGGATGATAGTTGCTATATCTGAAACAGTGCATGCAACTTTGCCTGGGAACTTCTCCAGAAGGAAGGCATACAGCACATGGCAGCGCAAATCAACATCAGCTGTCCGTCTCAATTCACAACAGCTTTTGTTCACTAATGAGCAGAAGAGTTGTAGTTTCCTTGAAGCAGGGTCTCGGCAGTCAAGAGCAATTTGGCCAGCAAAGTAAAATGAGGTTGGTAAGCGTTTGAGTAAAGTAGACACTTGGGACATCTTCTCTTTAACATTTCCACCCCTGGCCTTCACTTTGTCTGCATGACTGCCAACCAGAATCACCTGAGGAGGTGCACTAGCCCGTGCTGCATGGTTGTTGATGAAGGACCACCAGTAACGCAGTGTTTCACTGATCTTCTCTTCACTTTCACTCATGTTGACAACAATGATAAAAGCTGGTGGAGTTGAGATTACTGTAGTTTGTATGACAGCAGCATGACTAGTGTAATATTCAATCTGGCCCGCTAGGTCATAAAGAACTGTGTTGCCAAACGCTTTGCTCCGGAATGTAGTTGGAATGATACCAGCAGTATGGGGTTGCACATTCTTAACCCTCCTCAACTCTTTGGGAAGAAACTTCCAGAAAATGCTGGCTTCTTTGCAGATGGCTTTGATTAGGGTACTTTTTCCAGTCTCAGGGTTCCCAACAATAAACAGGTTAATGTAAGTTTGCACTGAATGCTTTGTCTTGCATTCTGCGAAGTGAGAGATTGCTTGTATTAGTTCATAGTTTGTTGTAAGTTCTATGGGTGTCTGGCCTGCACTGTTGACACACAATGGGTCAACAGAGATGATCAAATTCTTAGCAACTTTTACCATCCCTGGATGAGTTTGTCCACTGATGCAGGCAAGATGTAGGGCTGTGTTACCAGCTTGGTCATGTAGACTAAGATCACATTTTGCATGCTGGAGGAGAGCAGTGGCTACAGATGGTTTACCATGCTTTATGGTTGCGAGAAGTGGAGTCAAATGATGCTTGTTCAGAATGTTTGGATTACACTTTTGATCAGTGACAAGGTACCTAATTGTATCCACATCACCCCACAGGCATGTAATGTGAAGTAGGCAGTCTCCATCCTCATTGAGCGGGATTTCCTGAGCAGTCTCACCTTTCTTGTTGGGAACGTTGGTACAGCATTCCCTGTCAATGAGAAGTTTAACAATAGCCAATGCTTTTCTATGGCAAGCAAGAAGCAGTGGAGTATTGCCCCTTTCATCTGTAATGTTGAGGTCACATTCTCTCCTGCCCACAAGAAGATTGACCATATCCAGGTTACCATGTTCAGAAGCAACATGAAGAGGAGTTTTACCCTCTCTGTTCTGGGTGTTTATCTGACATCTTTGATCAGCGACAAGGGATTCATCTGTGGAATGGTGACCATGATTGAAGGCTGTTTCTCCTTTTTTGTTGGGAATATTGACGCTACATTTGCTGTCGAGGAGTAGTCTAATAATTGTCAATGATTCTGTGTAGCAAGCAATGTGTAATGGTGTGTTCATTTCATTATTTTTGGTGTTTAACTGACATCTCTGATCGGCAACAAGGAATTCAACTGTGGAGTGGCGACCGTGCTTGCAGGCTACATGCAGTCGGGTATTGCCCTTTTCATCTGAAAGGTTGATATCACATCGTTGCATGCTCATAAGAGCCATAGTAGAGCTCAGATAAACATGTATGGAAGCAACATGAAGAGGAGTTTCACACTCTCTGTTTTGAGAGTTTATCTGACATCTCTGGTCAGTAACCAGCAGTTGAACCACGAAATGGTGACCAAAAGTGCAGGCTATATGCAATGCTGTATTACCAGTTTCATTTGGAACATTGAGGTCACATTCTTTCATGCCTAAAAGAATCTTGACAGTGCTAAGACGACCATATTTAGAAGCAAGATGAAGAGGAGTTTCACCTTCGTTGTTCTGGGTGTTTAACTGACATTTCAGATCTGATTCAGCAGTAAGGAATTTAACTACAAGGGAGTGACCATATTTTGCGGCTCCATGCAATGGGGTATTGCCTTGTTCATCTGGAATGTTGAAGTCACAATCTTGTAATCTTGAAAGAACCTTGATGGAGTCCAGACGACCGTATTCCGAGGCAACATAGAGAGGGGTTTTACCCTCACTATTCCGGGTGTTTATCTGACACTGCTGATGAGCAACAAGGAATTCAACAACAAAAGGGACTACATGCTTACACGCTGCATGCAGTGGAGTATTGCCAATTCCATCTGGAATGTTGAGGTCACAGTATTGCCTGCTTACAAGTACCTTGACAATGTCCAGGTGAGCATACTCAGAAGCAGCATAAACAGGAGTTTCACCATCTCTGTTCTGAGTGTTAATGCATACACTGCTGAGTAGAGAAGTCACTTGTCCTAAGTTTCCTGTCTTACAAGCCTTGTGCAGCTCACTCATGTTCCTATATGCCGTTAGTCCATTACACATCGGCCTGCAATGAGAATGGAGAGATTGCTATGTAGTAATTAATACTGTTTCCCCACCTGTCAAATAGAAAGTTGCATGGACAGTGATGTTGACATGCAAGATATAATCTAAAGAAAGATTTGGATAATGTAAACTCAATTCGCGATTGTATCAGATTGGGCAAGTACAACTCCGCTCACTGTTGTCCCTTGCTAACCTGCACTAGTGAGGTCTCTGCTATTCTTGCCAATAGACCTAAACTTGCAAGCAATCCTACTATCTCCGTCAAGCTAAACTCAGGAGAGCTGTCGAGTCAGTATACTCTTGCAGGAACGACATTCTCTGATTAACTCTCCTGCGAGCACCCAAGTCACGGACAATCCTATCACTTATATCCAAGATGACCAGCAGCTAGATTCACCTGTCGTGGAAGACACAGGAAGATCTGGTCCTGGTTCTCAGCCACATTCCACGTGACTACCTAATGTCAATCATTATCAGATCAGATCCCTTTGGCGACTCATTTATAAACAAAACCCAACTCCAGGTAGGCTGGCAAAGCTTACAATAACACCCAACACTTGAGTATCAATCGAAGCTAGCATCTACATTTGGATCTAACCCTCGCAAACAACATTTGCTAAAATTCAAATTCAGGTTGGAATTAAACAACATTATCGCATGAAGAATTGTTGGCTGTACACAAGACCTTTATGGTTTCAGTTTCGATCGTATTTGGCAATCATTTGCATTCAACTTGCATTCTAAACCACTCTTTAAGCTACCTACCAGTCTACTCAGTTCCCCAGGGAAGTGTCCTACAGGGCCTTTACTGTTTTTGATCTTCATAAATGACCTTCTTGGCTCTATGCTATATCAACAGACCTTTTCTTTTTGTAGATGACACAAAAATGTATTGAATCCAGTCTGAATCAACAACTCTTGCGAGTTGACCTTGATAACCTATTCTCCTGGTGTGACACCTGGATCTTGGTTTAAACAAAGAAAATGTGCTGTTCTCCGAGTTTCAACTCACTGAACTCAGCCAAATGTCAGTCACCACCTGAACAACTCAACCCTTACTTACGACGGTTAAAGGTAACCTAACGTAAAGGGGTATGTGCCACCTTAAGTCCAGCTTCACTCCTATGTGAGTTAGCTTAACTATTTACCCGTCTGCCTCCAGATAGGAGAACTACCATTGAGGCAGGCCCTACACATCTATTTGATTGTACACATACACAATATAATTATAGCTACCATGTTTCCCTACCGTTTTTGCCGTTCTGCTATCCATACATGTTGATAGCCACAACAACACGCATGGCCTAGTTCAGCGATCTTGAGTAATGTTTGCTAGCCAAGTATTTCAATGGTCAATGCATCAGGATGCCTATATATGGTGTTATGTACCTGACCTTGAACTCAACAAGGAAAGAAACCTACTAGGTATAAATTTGGGATATCACCTATGTGGACTCCATGCATACCACAGCAACCTTAATATCCCATTACATGTACACATAACATCCCATGCAGTAGTACAGCAATGTGGCCACACCCCTCCCACATGTGAGACACTCCGGGACAATATGTCTAATCAGTTTACTGAATACTAGACTCTTACATCCTCAAACACACTAATAGAAAGTTAGTGGCTAGCCCAGTTACATGCAGTACAGTTTAAGAAACTTGAGCGCTGGTTTTTGAGGGAGAGTGGCCAGAGAAATGGCTGTGGTTGCTGCAGGTTCTAACTTACAAGCGCAGAAATCCCCCGGAACTTTCATTGTAGTTTTAATGCTCTTCGCCAGTCACTAGCTATAGTTTGATCAATTAAGGATATCAGGGGCTGGTGGTGATGGTCCCCAACCCAGATATAGCCAATCGTGCACACAATCAAACAGTGATGCCACTTGCACACTACCAAGACCCAGGAGCAGCTCAACAACTTGATGGTTCTTCATGTACACAAGGAACACGTTGACAGTCTGGAGATTGAGAGGGTTGCCCATGTCAGAGAGTTTTTGGGTGGATATTGGAAGTACGTACTTCAAGTATAGGCAATAGACACACATGCGCATTTAGAACTGGCCCTAGCCCTAACCACTGCCATACTTCCTGCTGGACAAATAACCACTACTATACTTTGCTGGGCTTACAGCGCCCCCCAGATCATCATCTGGTTAGCAGATGGACCAGTTTAAAATAGCTGTACCCGGTTCTGGATATACATTCACAAGCAATATCGGATTTTACGGCCATGGCTTGTATAGTAGCTGAGATCACGGCCAACGCGGACAGATTAGTTGCCTCGCGCTATTAAAGCCGCTCGGCAATGGTTGAACTTAAGCGAAGAGGCTGCATGGCGATAACTTACAATCATTTTGTTGCTTAAACTGGTCTTTCGGGGTTCAACCGCACTCACAACTAATACTGCTGAGAGTGACAGTGCGAGTTGCACACAAGCTAAAGTATATGCGCATGGAATGCAGTGACGTCACAATTATTAGCATGTGTAGAAGTTTCTCTTTCTGCCAAGAGTCTATTGACTCCGCCAAAAAATAGATTATAGCAGAAATGTATGCTGAGTCACAGGTATTTTATTTCACTGCCACATGGTGATCAGTGAATCCCATAAATAGCTGCAAGGTTAGAGTAATAACATATGTCGATCTATGATTGCATGCAGCCAAAAGATGTTACTGCATGTGTAGTGTTGTCTGTTGCAAGCCTGTATTTGCCTGCACATGCATGCTGAGAATTACATCCTTGATGTTCAAGATGGTAGGTAACCGGTGCTGCAAGCCTATTTTGGCCTCTACACTGAATCGGCAACCTAAAATCAAATTTCCTTGTAGAGTGCTGGTCATGTGCATGTCACACTTCTGAGCATGCGCATGCGCAGTAGTATCATTGACCATACCCTTCACATTGCCATTAATTGATATTTGTCCATATTGTTGTGTGCATCTGTGCTGCTTGCGATTGCCATAGCACCATGGGTTAATTCAACAGTGCTGCCAGAAGAGCTGAAGGAGGCATGGTGCAGGACGTGGTGATACCAGTGACATTATGATTACTTGTAATCATTACAATTACCACTTCAAAACATGATTACCAATTGAAAAGGTTTTCGAAAATGTAATGATTAAAATTGCATTAATAAAATCAACTACATTGAGTCCAATTACCATTACAATTGTATCCATTGTACAAACTACCAGTATACATGATCGTATAATACAAACGTGTGTGGGTGATATACGCAACACAATAATTATTGATGATTAGTATAGATAGACAAAAACTAGGAACTTAAATAAAGCCAGGGGCCAAGTTACCTATAGCATAATATCAGATTTAGGTCTGTACTGGCCCTACACAGACCAGGGGAAAACCCCATGCAGTGAGTAAAATCCCCAAAGTTAGGGGGAAAACTCTACATGGGGAAAAAACCCAAAATGAAAACTGGCAACTAGTGGTAATTATGATACAGAACAGCAAAATGCAACGTTATTGCTTAGCGATGTGAGTAGTAACAGATATAACAACATGCAGCATACACGAAAGTGAAAAATAGAATTAGCATACCAACATAAACTTTAGTGACCAAAAAATGTGGGAAGAGTACAATGCAAAGGACACGTATGAATGGTGCTCATTATTGCTACTAACGATGTAGCCTCAGATGTCTGTGGGATGTGCAGGAGGTGCATGGACAGTGAGTTGTTTTGAAGTGCAAATGAGGCATGTATGAATAGTGTGGTGTGTATAATGGACTGGAGGTAGACTGAGTCTGAGAGAGATAGGTGATGAACTGTAGAGCAAGCAACCAATTAGCTATATGCTCAGGCTGGCCCCGCAAGGTATTTTCCAGCTGCAGGTCTTCTGCCAGTTCACTAATCGTCAGTTGATTCTTCGTGTTTGGTTTGTGAGGTAAATGCTGTCATGACTCCTCATGTGGAGAGCCGTCTCTTCCATGCCATGCACTACCTGTGTTCACATTGTCTTGGTTTCTCTTGTTGAATAGCAGCAATGCAGTCAAGCAGAAATTTGGCTTTCTTGCTCCACTTCTCCTCACTCCATCACACGTGCATGGCCTCAACTGAGTAGTTGGATTTTTCTCTGTCAACCTCTTTAATGTTTGTGAAGAAATGTGCTGTGCAGTGAAATCCAAAAGTCTAAAGTGTTACTACTGTCCATGTATAATATATTCACAGTTCAGAAGGACACCTGCTGGTGCTGATATCACCAGCGAGGGTGGAGAGTTCAATGTCACGTAACACCTCCACAAGGGTGGCCCAGGTCACTGGCTGCTTGCCTCTTCCAGTCAGCCACTCCTGGAGGATTTCTGTATTTATTCGTTCGGCATCGTTCAAATGTTTGTGTGCCATAATCTTGACCCTGGATCCAGTACTGTCATCCAGGAGGAAGGTGCCAAACTGGACATACTTGGTTGCTATTTCCACTGGAATGCTGACCACCCTTCCATCAGGGCATGTGAACTTCAGCAGTTCTGGTAGAGTGGGTTTGGCACCTGGATTGCAGGATGTGTTAGAGGGAACAGCAGAAATATATGTAGCTACTGTTGAGGCTCTGTCATAGAGCTTAACAAAGAAACTAGTTACATTGAAGACTATAGCTGCTACAAGACTCACAGGGCTGAGAGATATTGGCCTCCAGATTTGCCCCTCCCACTTGTCCTCTCTCCTGATTTATGGCTGCATGGGGTGTGCTTGAAATGAGATAGCTAGACTCAACAAGGGAATCTAAGTGACCATGCGGATGTGATTACAAGGCACAAAGTCATGGTATGGATTTGACCAGATTTTGCGAAAAGGGACTTCAACTACTTATCAGCACCTTTGTGTAGTATATTACACTTGTGTCGTGGATAACTGAAACAAAGTGTGCTATATTACGCAAGCAAACAACCCACAAACAGCTACAGGTGTGGCTTACGTAATCTCACCATAGAAATAGTCCTCTACTAGTGCCATGAGCACATATCGATTGCTGTTAGTAAAGAGATCAAAGTCTTCCATGGCCTAACAACCCTGTCCACAAAGGATATCCAATGTGCCATCTCTATCTTTACATTTCTGTTGTTGAAGACTGTACAAGCTAAGAATCTACGAACTTAAAGCAAATTGATTGGTAAGTCCACATAAGAGATAATCCCCCATGGTCATAATTAATGTATGGGGATTTTCGCAAATCCGGTCACATAATGTAATGTTTACGGAAGAAACTACTTGTGATGAGTCTCAACATACTGAAAGCCACTCCTGACTCACTGCGCCAGCCTGGTATAGTATCTTCCTGTGTTGTTACTCCTGCATGTCCTCTCACAGCTGGTTGGGCTGCAGAGAGGAGTTATGATAAGCAATGGTAAATTGTGACATTGTGACAGTGTATTATATTTTGCACAATACAACTGACCATGAATTGACTTACAGTACGTTTCTGGTCTTGCTTCATGAATTAGAGAAGACTGAGTAACTGCATACACAAGGGAGATGAACAAAGGACATGAGAAGCATCTTTGCCATTTTTGGTACAACTTAGCAGCACATTTTAATTCTTATCTACTGAGTGGTTTTACGCTAAAGAGCCCAAGTCTCAACAGCTCACTACTTGTGCCCCTGGGAGCTAACAACAGCAGATCCTTCAGTGGAAGTAGGTTGAATTTATCCTCTGCAATGTAACACATTGGGTTCCCCCATGTCCATTGCTTTAGAGGGATACGTATCAGTGGGACAAATGAATGACAGTGTGAAGGTGTTGCCTACTACACAATCATGTAAATGATGGCCAGAGTCGACATTACTGTGTTAAAATTAATAGAAAAGCTAGGGTTCTTGGAGTTTGGGAGAACTGATGGTCGGTGCAGGTCCCGTGGGTATAGCCCGTAATCTTCTCAGGGTATCTGGGGACATGCCCCCCCCCCCCCCCCCCCCCCCCCCCCCCGAAATGTTTTACATTTTGAGCCTTCTCAGAGAGGTTTTGAGACAGTTTTGGGGGTCATAGTAGCTGTTGTGTCACAGACAGATTTTTGCCTAATAAGTCTCAGTTGCCCAGCTGAAAATGATCTGCTGTACATGTAGTACGTACATGACAGTGGGGTGTGAGATGCGTAATACAACCTGTAAGGCACGTATAAATATATATTTTTCACATACTGAAAGTGCCTCCCAACCCCTACAGAAGTACTGGCAAGGTAAAAACTGACTGCTATCTCACTAGTTTCACTTACATTAAATCATAAAATTCAATTGGTTAGCTTGTTTTTATGGGGGGGGGAGCAGAAGTGTCCTCCAAGTAGATAGTACCCTGTAAACCAACCAAGCTTAATTAATCCTGCAGGAAAGTTGTGATCAAGTCGATTCAGGTAATCCTAGCACACATCAAAATTCTTAAGGAAATATGTGTGATGACTGTAATTCAGCTCGGGTTAGGATAAGATGTCATAATATACCATGGGTAGATAAACATTGTGGCATTTATACACAACTGCCTCACCTGCAAGCAACTTTTCCACCACTTGGTCACACACTTGTTCATCCAGAGAGTGCTTTGCACTGAAGAGTTCACTCAGTAGCTCCTTGTTTGTGCCAGTGTCGGGATCAAACAACAGCAGATCCTTCATTGGAAATGGATTTCGTCCTCTGTTGTCTAATGCATTGGCTGCCTTCATAACTGTGGCTCGAGCAATTTCAGTGAGAGAGTAATGTTTAAGATGTTCGTCCTTGTGAAAGAAGGGGTACCTGATATCCGTGGGATGAATGAATGACTCTGACATTTCCACTGCTTTACAGTGTTCATCTTTTGCTTCCAATACTTTCTGGATAATTTGTGAACGTAGCTGTGCACATTTAGCTTCCTCACCTTGAGGGCAGCGCATCATCACAATGACGGATTGTTTTAACAACCCTACCTCAACAACAGTTTCTATTGGTACCCTGTTGAGCCATCCGATCCCATGCTTCCATACCGAGCACCGTCGGTGAAGAGCAAGACAGTCTTGATGAGAGTCACCTGGGTCAAGCCGTAGTGCGAAAGAGAAAGCTAAGCGAAGGATGAGCACATGAAGGAACTGTGTTGTAAGGAATTGGTCATGGTGGACACATCGGTAGAACCATGCACACTGACAACTCATGTCATCATCTTGTTCCCATACTTGCAAGGGATTCTCAACACTAACTAAGGCTGGGAAGAAGTAGTACTCTTCTGAAACGCCTTGCGGCATGTTCTCCTTGTGCACAATCTCTTCTGTGAGGAGCTTTAAAGTTTCATGATCGTCAACTTTAAAGCAGAATTCCAAATGGGTAAGGAACTTTGCAATCATGGTTGGGTTATAAGATGGAAATTGGCTTTTCAACTTGAATGAAGGAACCACTCCAGTGCTTGAGGAAAGATTCTTGTGCTGGTTCAAGTTTTTGGGTGCAAAGATAGTTCCGTTAATCTCACCTAACAGAGCCTGCTTCTGAAGGATTACCCAAGAATCTCCACCATTGCCACTGTCTCTTACTAAGATGAGGAGGCCTTTATCACTCAAAGTTGAGGTGAAAGGTATTAACCTTTCAGGATTCTGAGGGAGGAGTGCATCAGATTCCTGGATGATAGTTGCTACAGCTGAAACGGTGCATGCAACTTTGCCTGGGAATTTTTCCAGCAGAAAGGCATATAGCACATGGCAATGCAATGCAACATCTGCTGTCTGGCGCAAATTGACGCAGGCTTCGTTCACTAAGGAACAGAAGAGTCGTAATTCACTTGAAGCACAGTCTCGACAGTCAAGACCAACTTGGCCAGCAAACTGAAAATATGCTGGTAAGTCTTTGAGTAAAACAGATATTTGGGACATCCTCTCTTGAACACTTGTGCCCCTGGCTTTCACTTTGTCTGCATGACTGCCAACCAGAATCACCTGAGGAGGTGCACTAGCCCGTGCTGCATGGTTGTTGATGAAGGACCACCAATAACGCAGTGCTTCACTGATCTTCTCTTCACTTTCACTCATGTTGACAACAATGATAAAAGCTGAAGGAGTTGAGATTACTGTAGCCTGTATAACAGCAGCATGACTAGAGTAGTATTCAGTTTGGCCTGCTAGGTCATGAAGAATTGTGTTGCCAAATATTTTGCTGCAGAATGTAGTTGGAATGATACCAGCGGTATGGGGTAGGACATTCTTAACCCTTCTCAACTCTTTAGGAAGAAACCTCCAGAGAACGCTGGCTTCTTTGCAGACGGCTTTGATTAGGGTGCTTTTTCCTGTCTCAGGGTTCCCAACAATAAAAAGGTTAATTGTACTGAATGCTTTGTCTTGCATTCTGTGAAGTGAGAGATTGCTTGTATGAGCTCATAGTTTGTTGTAAGTTCTATGGGTGTCTGGCCTGCAATGTTGACAGATGGGTCAACACGACTTATCAACTGTTTGGCAACTTTCACCATCTCCATCTGAGTTTCTCCACCCATGCAGGCAAGATGCAGGGCTGTGTTCCCATCTGGATCACATAGAGTAAGATCACACTTGTTGTGCTGAAGAAGAGCAGTGGCTACTGACGTCTTCTTGTGTTTAATGGCTGCAAGCAGCGGAGTCAAGTGAGCCTTGTTCAAAATGTTCACATCACAATGATCATTGGCAATCATCAATTCACACAGCTGTACTGCTACTTCCTTGTTCCGTACAATTGGATCACAGTGTTCATGGGAAAGTGCAACTGTCTTGTCCTCTCTGACACCGATGTGTAATGGGGTGTCACCCTCTATGTTCTGTACATTAGGATTACATTCCTCACAAGACAGCAGTTGAACAATGGCTTCATTCTGGTAATGCTTAACTGCAATGTGTAGTGGAGTGTTCATACAGGAGTTTGCAATGTTTGGGTTGCATCTCTGATCAGTGATGAGGTACTTAATGATACCCACATCACCCCACTGGCAGGCAAGGTGAAGTAAACAGTCTCCATCCTCATTGAGAGGGATCTTCTGAGCAGTCTCACCTTTCTTGTTGGGAACTCTGGTGCTACATTTCCTTTCATTGCCAAGGAGGAGTCTAATAATGTTAGAGAAATTGCTATGGCATGCAATATGTAGTGGTGTGTTACCTTCTCTGTTCTGAGGATTTTGGTTACAATTCTTTTGAGCTAACAGTTGGGAAAGTGCAGCTGTCTTGCTCTCTCTGACAGCAATGTGTAATGGTGTGTCACCCTCTCTGTTGTATGCATTAGGATCACAATCCCTACAGGACAACAGTTCAGCAATGACATCATTCTTATTATGCCTAACTGCAATGTGCAGTGGAGTGTTCATAGAGGAATTTCCAATGTTGGGGTTGCATCTCTGATCAGTGATGAGGTACGTAATGATGCCCACATCACCCCACTGACAGGCACGGTGAAGTAAACAGTCTCCATCCCTATTGAGAGGCAACTCCTGAGCTGACTCACCCTTTTTGTTTGGGATGTTTGTACTACATCTCCTCTCAAGGAGGAGTGTAATAACTTCAGAGAAATTGCTACGACAGACGATATGTAGTGGTGTGTCACCTTCCTTGTTCTGGGCATTTGGGTTACACTGTTCTTGAGCAAACAGTTGTGAAAACACAGCAATGTTGTTCATTCCAGCAGCAATGTGTAAAGGTGCATAACCTTCTCTGTTTTGAGCATTAGGATCACATTTCCTACAAGATAATAATAGAGCAACTGCTTCATTCAGTTCATCCCTAACTGTCATGTGCAGTGGTGTATCACCTTCTCTGTTCTGAGCATTTGGGTCACACCGGTCGTGGGCTAGCAGTATGGAAAGCGCAGCTGTGTTGTTCATGCTAGCAGCAATATGCACAGGTGTGCATCCCTCTTTGTTTCGAGCATTAGGATTGCATTTCGTGCAAGATAATAGTTCAACAACAGCTTCATTCTGAATCAGTTCATGCTTAACTGCAATGTGTAGTGGTGTATCACCTTCTCGGTTTTGAGCACTTAGGTCAACATTTTTAAGAACTAACAATTTGGAAAGCAAGTATTTGCTGTTTATTCTGGCAGCAATGTGTAGAGGTGTATCACCCCAGTATTCTTGACAAAGCCACAGTATAAAGTCATCTCTCTGATGTCCAACAGCCATGTTGAGAAAAGCAATGCTACCTTCCCAAGATATAATGTCTTCCATATGAGGTAATATTTGAAACACTGCCTGAAGATTCCAATGTGCAATTGCAGTGTCAATCAGAGTATGACCTTCCTTGGTCCGAACATTTAGTTTGCAATGTCCATGAGTACTAGTTATCAAGTGGCGAAGTGCTATGTTGTTCATTTCAGCAGCAATATGTAGAGGTGTGCAACCGTCTCCATTTTGAGCATTAGGATCACATTTCCTACAAGATAAAAGTTGAACAACTGCTTCATTCTGTTTATGCTTAACTGCAATGTGTAGTGGTGTATTACCTTCCATGTTCTGAGCATTTAGGTCACAAGCTAGCATTTGAGAAAGTGCAGCTGTGTTGTTCATTCTAGCAGCAATGTGTACAGGTGTGCAACCCTCTCTGTTTTGAGCATTAGGATTACATTTCCTACAAGATAATAACTGAACAACTGCTACATTCTGCATATGCTTAACTGCAATGTGCAGTGGTGTATCACCTTCTTTGTTGGGAACATTTGGGTCACACTGTTCATGCTTTAAGAAGTGGGAAAATGTAGCTATGTCCTTTCCAGCAGCAATTATGTGTAGAGGTGTACAGCCCTCTCCATTCTGAACATTGGGATTGCATTCCCTATGAGATAATAGTTCAACAACAACTCTATTCAGCTTATCCTTAACTGCAATGTGCAGTGGCGTGTCACCTTCCCTGTTCTGAGCATTTAGGTCCCAGCATTTATATACTAACAGTTGGGCAACAGCTGTGTTGTTCATTCCAGCAGCAATGTGTAGAGGTGTGCAACCCTCTGTGTTTTGAGTATTAATATTACATTTCCAACAAGATAACAGTAAAACAACCGCTTCATTCAATTCCATTTTAACTGCAAGATGAAGAGGTGTATTGCCTTCCTGGTTCTTAGTGTCTGGCAAGCAACGATTATGATCCAATATTTTGGAAATTTCAGCTGTCTGGTTATTTGTAACAGCAGTGTGAAGTGGTGTTTCACCTTTCATGATTTGAGAATTTGGGTTACAATGTTTATGAGCTAACAGTTTGGAGAATGCAATGGTATTTTTCTGTCTAATAGCAATATGTAATGGTGTGTCACCATCTCTGTTGAATACATTAGGATCACATTTCCTACAAGACAGCAGTTCAACAATAACTGAGTTCTGGTTATGCTTAACTGCAATGTGTAGTGGCGTATTCTTACTGAGATTTCCAATGTTTGGGTTGCATCTCTGATTAGTGATGAGGTAACTAACAATACCCACATCACCCCACTGGCAGGCAAGGTGAAGTAAACAGTCTCCATCCTCATTGAGAGGCAACTCCTTAGCAGTCTCACCTTTCTTGTTGGGAATGTAGGTAAAACATTTCCTCTTAAGGAGGAGTCTTATAACATCACAGAAATTGGCATGGCAGGCGATGTGTAGTGGTGTATCATCTTCCTTGTTCTGGGCGTTAAGGTTGCATCCCTGCTTAGTGATGAGGTACCTAATGATACCCACATCACCCCACTGGCAGGCAAGGTGAAGTAAACAGTCTCCATCCTCGTTGAGAGATAATTCTTGACAAGCTTCACCTTTTGTGTTTGGAATGTTGGTGCCACTTCTACTCTCAAGGAGGAGTCTAATGACCTTAGAGAATTTGCTATAACAGGCAATATGAAGAGGTGTATCACCTTCAGTGTTCTGGGCGTTAAGGTTGCAGCTCTGATCAGTGATGAAGTACTTAATGATACCCACATCACCCCACTGGCAGGCAAGGTGAAGTAAACAGTCTCTATCCTCATTGAGACGGATCACCTGAGCAGTCTCACCTTTCTTGTTGGGAATGGTAGTACTGCATCTCCTGTTAAGGAGGTGTCCAATAACCTCAGAAAAATTGTTACGGCAGGCAAGGTGCAGTGGTGTATCACCATCAGTGTTCTCAGCATTTGGGTTGCAATGCTTATGATGTAATAGTTCGCAAAGTGAAGCTGTGTTGTTCCTTCTGACCGCAATGTGTAGTGGAGTGTCGTGCCAGAAATTTCTGATGTTTGGGTTGCATCTTTGATCCGTGATGAGGTACTTAATGATACCCACATCTCCCCACTGGCAGGCAAGGTGAAGTAAACAGTCTCCATCCTTGTTGAGAGATAATTCTTGACAAGTCTCACCTTTTGTGTTTGGAATGTTGGTGCCACATCTACTCTCAAGTAGCAGTCTAATGACGTCAGAGAATTTGTTTTTGCAGGCAATATGTAGTGGTGTGTCACCTACCTTGTTCTGGGCGTTAGGGTTGCATCTCTGATTAGTGATGAGGTACTTAATGATACCCACATCACCCCACTGACAGGCAAGGTGAAGTAAACAGTCTCCATCCTCATTGAGAGGGATCTGCTGAGCAGTCTCACCTTTCTTATTTGGAACATTGGTGCTACATCTCCTCTCAAGGAGGAGTCTAATAATGTTCGAGAAACTTTTATAGCATGCCATATGTAGTGGTGTGTTACCATTTCTGTTCTGAGCATTTGGATTACAATGTTGATGAGCTAATAATTTTGATATTGCAGCTGTCTGGTTGTCCATAACACCAATATGCAGTGATGTATCACCTTTCATGTTCTGGGCATTTGGGCTACTGTAACACTGCTTATGTGATAACAAGTGAGAAAGTGCTGCTGTCTTGTTCCATCTAACAGCAATGTGTAATGGTGTGTTACCCTCTCTGTTGCATAAATTAGGATCACATTTTTCACAAGACAACAGTTGAACAATGGTTTCACCAGTCTGGTAATGCTTCACTGCAATGTGTAGAGGAGTGTTCATACAGGAGTTTCTGATGTTGGGGTTGCATCTCTGATTAGTGATGAGGTACCGAATCATATCCACATCACCCCACCGGCAGGCAATGTGAAGCAAACAGTCTCCATCCTCATTGAGAGGGATCTCCTGAGCAGTCTGACCTTCTCTGTTTGGAATGTTGGTGCTACATCTCCTCTGAAGGAGGAGTCTAATAACCATGGACAAATTGCTATAGCAGGCAATGTGTAGTGGTGTATCACCTTCCTTGTTTTGAGAATTTGGGTTACAATTTTTGTGAGCTAATAATTTGGAGATTGCAACTCCCTTGTTTTCAACAATAGCTATGTGTAGTGGTGTATCTCCTTTCATGCTCTGAGCATTTGGGTCACACTGTTTATGAGCTAACAGTTGGGAAAGTGCAGTTGTGATGTTTGTTCCAGACGCAATGTGTAGAGGTGTGTAACCCTCTCTGTTACGAGCATCTGGATTACATTTTCTGCTAGATAGTAACTGCACAATTGCTTCATTTCGCCCATACTTAACAGCAATATGCAGTGGTGTATCACCTTCAGTGTTCTGGGCGTTAAGGTTGCAGCTCTGATTAGTGATGAGGTACTTAATGATACCCACATCACCCCACTGGCAGGCAAGGTGAAGTAAACAGTCTCCATCCTTGTTGAGAGATAATTCTTGACAAGTCTCACCTTTTGTGTTTGGAATGTTGGTGCCACATCTACTCTCAAGTAGCAGTCTAATGACGTCAGAGAATTTGTTTTTGCAGGCAATATGTAGTGGTGTGTCACCTACCTTGTTCTGGGCGTTAGGGTTGCATCTCTGATTAGTGATGAGGTACTTAATGATACCCACATCACCCCACTGGCAGGCAAGGTGAAGTAAACAGTCTCCATCCTCATTGAGAGGGATCTGCTGAGCAGTCTCACCTTTCTTATTTGGAACATTGGTGCTACATCTCCTCTCAAGGAGGAGTCTAATAATGTTCGAGAAACTTTTATAGCATGCCATATGTAGTGGTGTGTTACCATTTCTGTTCTGAGCATTTGGATTACAATGTTGATGAGCTAATAATTTTGATATTGCAGCTGTCTGGTTGTCCATAACACCAATATGCAGTGATGTATCACCTTTCATGTTCTGAGCATTTGGGCTACACTGCTTATGTGATAACAAGTGAGAAAGTGCAGCTGTCTTGTTCCATCTAACAGCAATGTGTAATGGTGTGTTACCCTCTCTGTTGCATAAATTAGGATCACATTTTTCACAAGACAACAGTTGAACAATGGTTTCACCATTCTGGTAATGCTTCACTGCAATGTGTAGAGGAGTGTTCATACAGGAGTTTCTGATGTTGGGGTTGCATCTCTGATTAGTGATGAGGTACCGAATCATATCCACATCACCCCACCGGCAGGCAATGTGAAGCAAACAGTCTCCATCCTCATTGAGAGGGATCTCCTGAGCAGTCTGACCTTCTCTGTTTGGAATGTTGGTGCTACATCTCCTCTGAAGGAGGAGTCTAATAACCATGGACAAATTGCTATAGCAGGCAATGTGTAGTGGTGTATCACCTTCCTTGTTTTGAGAATTTGGGTTACAATTTTTGTGAGCTAATAATTTGGAGATTGCAACTCTCTTGTTTTCAACAACAGCTATGTGTAGTGGTGTATCTCCTTTCATGCTCTGAGCATTTGGGTAACACTGTTCATGAGATAACAGTTGGGAAAGTGCAAACATCTTGTTTTCTTTGACTGCAATGTGCAGTGGTGTATCACCTTCGTCATTCTTATGATTTGGGTGACATTGTTGATGAGCTAACAAGTCGGAGAGTGCAGCTGTGCTGTTCATTCCAGCAGCAATGTGTAGAGGTGTGTTACCTCCCTCACAAGTCTTGTGCAGTTGGCTCATGTTTCCACTAGTATAGTTCATTACCCATGTGCCTACAGTAAGAATGGTTACAATCAATGCGATCTGTGTACTATGTAGTTGTTACCTTTAATCTAATAATCATAAGCTGCACCTGTTCATATACAATTGACTTCCAAATGATTCCGTCCCAAAGTGGATGGAGGACTTACCTAGCAACATTAGCTACCAAAGTATTTGCTGAGTGCCTTAGCGTGAGGCAACTAATCTGTCCGTGTAGGCCGTGATCTCAGCTCATCTAGGGTATGTATGTGGCAATAGTCAGGAAGTCACACTTAGGAATGCAATTACCTGTAGTTAACGCACGTGCGACGGTACATCCAGCTTGGCCGACCATAGATAATATTATCTATGGTTGACCGAGCGGTGCAGTCAGCAGCTCAAATTCTCTTAAGGTATAAGAGACAGTGAGCAAACATGCAAGAATTTCAGAGCCAACTCTACGCTTTGCCATCTTCTGACTACACGTGGCCGGGCCGGCCTACTATCATAGATAATAGTCTCTATGGTCTATGCTACTATGAGGCCATGCTTACTAATTATGCTTGTGTGCGTGCATCACTGCATGAGACATCAGATTCTGTGCACATTCTATAAGTAGAGTTGTAGTCAAATACCTTCTAAAGACTACTCTCAGTCACCTCACCTTCACCATCCTCGTAGTGATCTATTATACCAACTCAGACTAGGCCAGGAGCAGATTTAGCTACTATCAACAGCTATGACAAGAGTTCCTGGTGCAAGGTTGTTAGCTACGTGCATATGCAGTGATGTAAGTCAGATAAACCACCCCTTGTGTAGGTTATGCACCATCACCTACCGTTATCCCTAGCTGCATGCCAGGTAACCTTCAGTGATAGGTTAATATGTGCATCACCTCCTCTGTCAATAGCGATAGTCTATCCCACTCGTGTATAGAGTGCACCTGCATGCACCGTTGTTAGCAAACGGCAATTCCGGATGATTTATATTGTCCAAAAATGGAAGATATTGCATCAAGGTGGGATGATTTGCATCATCCAAAATTGAGTCTCCAAAATTGGATGTTTTGTACCATCCAAAATTGGGAGATGTTACTTCCCGTCTTTGGACAATTCATGAGAAGTGTATTAATTACGTCCCAAAACTGGATCTTTTGTATCGTCCAAAATGGAAGCCATCGCATGGCATCAATTGTCTTCCAAAGTTGGATGTTTTGTTAATCCAAAATTGGAAGATAGTACACTATGCTCGAGTCTCCAAAATTGGACATTTAGTATCATCCAAATTTGTAACATATCAATTGTCTTCCAAACTTGGATGTTTTGTGTCATCCAAAATTGTAAGACGTTACATCGTATCAATTGTCTTCCAAACTTGGATGTTTTGTGTCATCCAAAATTGGAAGTTGCATTCTAGTTGCTTTACATTTTGGATGCATTGAGTCCCTTACAAACCTTCCATTTTGGAAGCAGAACGTAGCTATTTGATCTCACACTCTTCCATTGATCACAACACCAGCATCTATAATGCATATGATTAACAGAAAAACAATGAAGTATAAAGTCTGCTGCCCAGAGGAACAGGTTCCTGGTCAAGATCGATCCATCATCACTGCGCAATTGTGGAGGCCTGGCATTCCTTTCTTGACATGGCAAGTAACTAGCAAGACTTGAAGATATGACAACAGGGCATACATCCACCACCGTAAAGTTTATGTTGTGCCAACCATTACTGAAAAATTCAATACCATAAGCAATGCATTCTTAAAAGGGAAAGCAAACATTTGTTGCAAAATTGAAGTGATGGCGTAAAATATCTAGTGTATTAGCCTCGTTCCCAGGCCTCCCACACCTCCAGTTTTTGATCACTTGCATACTGTACCTCGTTCTCATCCTTCTACACCTCAAGTTTTTGATCGCTTGCATGCATACTGCAAAAACTGGAGGTGTGGAAGGCCTGGGAACAAGGCTATAGGTGTATACTTTGTACGTATGGTGTACAGAGCAGAGCGTGGAAGTGCTATATATGAAAAAGTGCTTCTGAGTGTTTTCAAAGGTTCCAAAGTCCATTCCATTTTCCATTCCACTGTTCAATCCAGTCCATTTTCCTTTATAACGCCCATATCTGGATGAATGTTTGATGCGGCACTCAGGGAAAACTCAATCACAAAGATTCTGACTATACCGTAGCCGCCATCGTGCAATGAGGATTGTACTGAAACTCATCTTGGTGGTGGATCGGGTTGCCATTGCATAATTAGGCACAACTGTACATGGTGTCATGAACATGTGTGTTAATTGGTCTGCATTAATTGGTTTTGCACCAACCGCAATATGTCTCTTTACACTAGCCTAAAGCCAATAGAAGACTTCGATCGCTGCTCTTAGTTGCTCCAATAAACTAGAGGTGTTCATAGAACACATACCCCGCGCGGAACGTCTACAGGATACAGTGCAGCTACAATCAACGTGACATCTCTGCCGATGCGCATCGAACAGGTGCTATCACGTATACTGTGTTTGTGTATGGCCATATCCAAGGTGTGGGAGTGACCGCTTACCACATATACAACAACATGCATATTGTGAAGCTGAAGAGGTGAGGCCAAATGATAAGAAATAGCTGGAAAAAACAGCCTAAACAATAGTCACGACGTCTGTGAAGTACATAAATCGTGAGAAAATACTGCTTCCTAGCGGTCATCTCGAAGCATGAAGTTTCCAAATGCACTGCGTGTCCTGTTCTTGATGGGACTCTGAGGTCACGAAGAGGTGGAGCCAATGTTATGAATAGTTATGAAAAGTAGGAAATAGCCAAAATACAGCAAAACGAAGTGCCTTGACTTCAGTCAGGTACACATAGAGCAGTTTTTTTGCTATTTGCTATTGTTTGACTCCGGCCCGCGAGGCTTTCAGACAGACGACTGACTGACTGAATGACTGACTGACTGACTGACTGACAGACAAACTTGATTGCTTAACCCCGCTTCGCGCATGTGTGCGTGGGGTAAAAAGCGTGAATCCTTTTCAAATTGATTGTAGCCACAGGCCGTCAGAAATTGACACCTACTAGGTGGCTGTGGCCCATGTCAGCTGATCAGGTCAAAGTCCACCCTAGCAACGAGTGCCCTTAGACCTACCGGTAAATTGCACTCGCTGTTGCTCATGCTAATACTTCACCTGTTGATTGTGCAATTATTCCCAAACTGAGTATGCAAATCCATGTTATAGCAAGGGCAGCAGAAGAACTTGAGATTTGGTCAGGCAAAATAGAGGCATTAGTGCAGACACTGTATAACAAAGCACACAAAGCTCATGCACTAGGGGGGCATGCTTGGCCATGAGTTTCTTCCCAATACAATAGGTTACTTCACCTAGTCTGAATCACCTTGCCTTCACCAGCTAGACCCTCCCAAGTGGGACTTTCCACTGACGTGACTACATCATGTGTTTATACCCATTACATCATCAATGAAAACAAACTGCATGTCGAAATAATACAGATGAATACTTCCTTTGTTATAATGTGTCCATTATCTCAATATCAAGCACTTACCGACTCTTTGTTTGGAGTTTCCTGCACCCTTTTAGTACACACTCAGTTGGGACTGCTGTAAACATATGGGATGGGCTGAGGAGGCACTGTGGGTGAATATCATCATCAAGGCAATTGCAAGGCTGTGAATTCATTGCAATTTGCATAACAACAGCACATCACACTTACATAGAATGTTTACATTGAACTCTATACCACATAACCAAACAATCAATCAAACGTATCAATTTAATGTCACCTGCAGAAACCAGCCAGCCCATGAGGGCTTATGAGACATAGCCTATATAATACAGTCATGTAAATACAGATTGAACATAATGTCATTCAGACTAGTGGAGATCTATAGATATACTGTTGGAAATGTGGCGGCTTCAGATGTGACATCTGCAGTGGCAATACATGATTGAGATCAATATTAAATCTACGGGTACCCATTGACAGGAAGTAAATCTAATTACCGTGTGTATATGAGATTCCTAGCTGGTGCAAATTTACTATCCACACATTCTTCAGCTTTTATCTCATAATTGAGATGGAAATAATCTAAGTGAAGAGCCATGTTTGGGAGCTAGAGCAAAGGATGTCATTTGCTGCTAGAAAAGCAAGCTGCAATGCACTTCATTGAACGCCAGTGTACTTTGGTTGCTAGTGCAGGAGATGTGTGACAAATGAGTGGTTCATTAATAGCTCTTGCCCTCCATCGACATTCATGTCTTCTAGCTGTGTCCTGAAGCAACACCACGAGAAATGTTTGTAGAATGCACTCAGAATTTATAAATGAACAGGGAGGGATCAAGACGTCCATGTAGCCACGCCTTTGAAAGAAGTTATTTATAAACTGTTTTGTCTTTCAAGAAGTGGATAGTTTTGAGTCCAGCGCCGCACTTTGTGCTAGGCGGTGTAAGAATTGGCTTGGGCTGCATGAATGTTGTACTGTTATTGTATGGTATACGCGGGTACCCGTAACCTTAAGATTCTACTAAAGTAGGGTACGTTCCTTGCTAAAGTGAAAAGGATCTGGTTTTCTCCTGGGAAGAGTTATTGAGCCTGTGACAGATTTCTCAGCTGAATTTGCACCCACCTTTCCTCCTCCTGTTTAATTCTTACCATAGGAATGGCTATGCCTATCGAAAGTTGTGGAATAGCTAAGTGTTGCAAGCCACACCTCTGCAGGGTGTGGCTTGTGTGGCTAGGAAATGTGCCCACTTCAGCTTTTTTGTCATGCCAACATACAGTACAGCTATTATTACACCTGAACAATCCTTGTGCATTCTGTATAATTATGAGTTGCACATTTGCGTCCCGTTTGCTGTCAACTGTAATCTAGTCCCGGTGATAATAATTATTGTAAGGATCCCCCTAGGCTCAAGACAACTATTGTGGCTTTAGCCGTGCAGCCCCACCCCCTTTTTGCAACTCGCTACTTGTGATTATTCACATCGAAAAAACGTAAAAGGATAACAATCAAGGCAATGTAATGTCAGCCCCATCCACAACTTACGTCGTTTATACCGGTTCAACCGCTCGCACAAGACTTGTGACTATAATACTGAAACTGCTGACGGTGCATGTAAACATAATTAAGTTTAATTAATTCTGACGTAGATCTAACATGACATTGTACGGCGCTGCGCATCCTTGAATGTCAAGAGAATCTACCAGCGTGTGTTCGCAATCTCTGTGTTGACAATAGCTATACCTACAGCTGTATATTGTTTTCCCTTCTCCCCAGCTGTCAGGATAGTCTCGCGGGGTCACACCTTGTACTACGCGAGTATCATCGGCGGTTAACAGGTACTATGTGCTGACTGCGCAGAACAAGTGTCTCGTTGCAACTTGACCAGACCCTCCCTTCCGTGTGGGTCTGGCCCCGCGAGACTACTGTCAGGATTCCCCCTCCACCTGACATCCAACACGTTGTGAGCACTGCATGGCATCCGCCTCTGTGAGCATGAACACGTGGAGTATATCCTCTAGCAGTACATAGCTACCAGCAAGGTGTAGTATCGCAGACACTTATGAATGGTGTAGGCGCGTTACTAGCATAGATATATGACACGATATATAGATATTCCATGCCATATGTCTATGCTACCAGCAGAGGGGTAGGAAGGTAGTAACAAGTGGGGGGGGGGGGGGGGGGGGGGGGGGGGCAAAGAATCCCGGAGGCGAAGCCTCCATGCAG